>CM051027.1:25034427-26234427 GCA_027627225.1 Congeria kusceri
TTTTATTTTCAATTATTTGTGTATATGTATGATAGAAAAAAGTCAATCAGTTTCATACTCGTTTGGATAGATTTGTCCGTCGGAGCCACAGACCACGTGCAGCTGTTGAGCGCAGTGTATTGTATTGACATTTTGGCAGAGGACTTGAAGCAAAACAGCTCTCATGGCATCTGTCGTGTTGGTGGTGGCCACAGTCTATAAAACACAATAGAAATCGCATTTATAGACGAGAGAGGAATTCGAGACTTTAGTGGTTAAATGTTTACAAGAAGAAACATACGTTGTACTAAATTATTCAACAGTTTGCACGTCCACGTCTTACCGTTATACAAAAAGCCTTGTGCTAACAGTGTTGAAGGATGAAAGCATATATAAAGAGCCACCGTTAAAGCCACTAAAGTGAATGCATAAAGATGTATATTGTAGGTGATTTATAGTGATGAAAATGAAGGACATAATAACTCACAGTTGTCATTGGTACTGAAGTTGTATGTGTGTTTGTTAAACCGCACGGTCCGCCGTGAGGCTTTGTTATTTTTGGCATTTGAGCAGTGTGCCTTCGCTAACACATCTGCAAAGATGTTAATATTTAAAAGAGGCCTGTCGTGGGCAAACCGGGCTTAATGCATGTGCGTAAGTGTCGTCCCGGATTAGCCTGTGCGGACTGCATTAAGCCCGCTTTTTCCATGACACGCCTCAAATTTAATACGCAAAACGCAGTGCTAAATATCGTGTTCTGGGTGTAATTATTTTCAGTATGGGTATTTTAAAGTCCTATGTCTCGAAGTTTATTGACCTCTAAGAGACATTTCGTTGATTAATAAAAAAAACGACATTTGTAAGAGCACTTATATTAACTTTTAGATTATGGCGTATTTAAGAAAAATAATTGACGGGTAAGCGTTGGTTATTACGGTAATAACTAACGGTTTGAAGTTCCGATGCGTAGGAATTAAACCACGAGGGCGATAGCCCGAGTGGTTTGATAACAAGCATCGGAACGACAATGCGTTGGTTATTACCGCAATAACCAACGCTTACCCGTCAATTATTTCGAGTCTAACATGATCTTATATTACTATTTTCAGTATGGGTATTTTAAAGTGCTATGTCTCGAACTGTATTGACCTCTAAGAGACATTTCGTTGATTAATAAAATAAACGACATTTGTAAGAGCTCTTATATTAACTTTTAGATTATGGCATATTATAATATAGACCATTATATTGTATGTTTACATACTCTAAATTGTATGTGTGTCCGTCCGATCCACAGACCGCTAACGGCAGTTGCAGTATTAGGAGGCAGTGCTGGACCGCTGCAGAACTGAGGCTCGGGTCGATACAGCTGTTGTTCGCACAGTTGGGGACTTGTCAATGCACTTAAAAGGTATTTTTAAACTAACTAGTTAAGACATGCATGCACGTGTATGTCTGTGAAAACAAGACAGAATAAAACTAAAAATAAGCACGGCTGAAATGCAATCACTCACTTGGTGCTGTTGTTGGTTGAATACAATTGCCAGACTGAGCGATGTTTAAAGTGAACACTTGCTGTCCATTCATATTGTTATTTGGTTGGAGCATAAGCCTACACCTTGCTATTGCAAACTGGCAACTGAAAAAGGGGTTAATCAACATGGTGATAAAAAATCGAACAATTTTGTAGGTTGGCATGTGTTAATTGTCTTAAATACTAACTGTTTGTGTGTTATTTGTTGACCACTCTCTTTTCGAATTTTAGTGTAGTACGACTAGTGTAAAAGTGTGAAACCAACGTGATAATATGCAATAATGCCTAGGTCACAAATAGAACGGGCGCCATCCGGTTGTAACAAACAGTAAAGCATCGGCAATTTTTGAAATTTGTCAGGCGCCGTGCGATTAATATATTTTAGCTCACCTGAGCTTTTGTGATCACCTTTTGTTAGTCGTGCGTCGTCCTTGGGTGACCCTCTTTCAAAATTGTTCAAATCGTTTTGCATTTGTAGGTCACCAGAGCTAAAAATATATTTAAAAAATAAAAACTTTAAAAATCTTCTTATCTTAAACTGCATGGGTGAGAGATTTCATATTTGGTATTTGGCATCCTCTAGTGATCTAGTGAAGATTGTTCAAATGATGCCCCTGGGGTCAAAACTTACCACGCCCCGGGGGTCACATGGTTTATATAGACTTACATAGCAAAATGTCTTTAAAAATCTTCTCCTCTGAAACCGCAGGGCCCAGAGGTTTCATATTTGGTATCTAACATTGCATAGTGGTCCTCTACAGAGACTGTTCAAATGACGCCCCTGGGGTGAAAACTGGCCACGCCCCGGGGTTCACATGGTTTATATAGACTTAAACAGCTAAATGACTTTAAAAATCTTTTTCTCTGAAACCGCAAGGCCTAGAGGTTTGGTATTTGGTTGGTAACATTGTATACGGGTCCACTACAAAGATTGTTCAAATGATGCCCCTGGGGTTAAAACTGGCCACGCCCCGGGGGTCACATTGTTTATATAGACCTAAATAGCAAAATTACTTCAAAAATCTTCTCATCCGAAACCGCAAGGCCCAGTGGTTTTATATTTGGTATATTGCATCCTCTAATGGTCCTCTACAAAGATTGTTCAAAGATGCCCCTGCGGTCAACACTGGCCATGCCCAGGAGGTCTCATTATTTATACAGACTTAAATAGCAAAATGACTTTAAAAATATTTTCCCCTGAAACCGCAAGGCCCAGTGGTTTCATATTTGGTATATAACATTGCATAGTGGTCCTCTACGAAGATTGTTCAAATTATGCCCCTAGGGTCAAAACTGGCTACGCCCCGGTGGTCACATGGTTTATATAGACTTAAATAGCAAAATGACTTAAAAAATCTTCTCCTCTGAAACCGCAAGGCCCAGAGTTTTCATATTTGGTTTGTAACATTGCATAGTGGCCCTCTACAAAGATTGTTCAAATGATGCCCCTGGTGTTAAAACTGGCCACGCCGCGGTGGTCAAATGGTTTATATGGACTTAAATAGCTAAATGACTTTGAAAATCTTCTCCAAAACCGCAAGGCCCAGAGGTTTTGTATTTGGTTGGTAACATTGTATAGGGGTCCTCTACAAAGATTGTTCAAATGATACCCCTGGGGTCAAAACTGTCCACGCCCCGGGGTCACATGGATTATAGAGACTCCTCTGAAACCGCAAGGCCCAGTGGTTTCATATTTGGTATGTAACATTGCATACCAGTCTTCTACAAAGATTGTTCAAATGATGCCCCTGGGGTCAAAACTGGGATGCCTTAAACTCAGGTGAGCGACCAAGGGCTATCGTGGCCCTATTGTAGTCACCAACCCAAATTGGCGCCGGACGGTTTTCGCTGACTAACATGGGGAACAAGCAGTTTGAGCAACGGGTGGCGACTGGCCGATGACAGGACGGCGCCCGTGCGGTGGATATGTGAATCGGACGGTCGCCGCGCAGGATTGTAGATGATTGCAACTAAAATGTATTGAAAAAGGTATCGAGTCAATGCAAGTCGGGCGGCCGCTGACTGACAAAACGGTTGCCGCCCGGTGCCTATACATGCACCGCTCGGTACACTGGCGATGACTGTATATCGGTCGGTGACTTTTCGGGCGCCTGTCGGAGCCAGGAAGATGCTCTTACGGTTGCCTTTGAAATTGGACGATGTTTTTAAAGTAGAAAAATCATACGGCCACCGCCCGATCCAGGAAAATGCCGTCCAGCGATCGGACGGTGCCCGGCTGACGTGATTCGACCTCCCTGACCCCAAAAAAAATCGCCCGGTCGCCATTAACTTTTAGGTATTCCTTAAACCTCGATGAGCAAATTGTTCAGCTGCACCGCCCGATTGCAACTGCTGCCTGGCGGGCACTGTCCGATTTAGCCCGATTTTGTGTAAAAAACCGACGCCGTCAGGTGACAGTTCCTTATTTGTTAATGAGGCATAACTAAACAGCACCTCATTTGTATTACAACTGAGTTACACTGATGGAATTTATCGACCCGTTTGAGAAGGAACATACTGATGTGGATATGTTACACCATCCGTCCCGCACACGGGCTGTGTTGTATCAACGTGCCCGTGAATATGGCCACAATCTACTTGTGTTACCAACTCGCGGCAAAGCTGGAAATCCACGCTATGAATTGCAGTTTCAATGCACGTCAAGTTATCAGTTTGGCAGTGCAGTCCATGGAGACCAATAGCTGCAAGGGCTGAAATATATAATTGCATTTTAAAATCGATGCGTACGAATGTTTTGTACTTATCATTATGATATTGTGGATACTTCTTTAGCAGGTATGCATTGTGATTCTTTCAACTCGCTGTCCTACAAAAACGTTTTCTTCAATGTAACAGCACAGGAATTCAAATGCCTTTCGATGTGCCTCTTGTTCTTTGAACGATTCTGATTCAATATTGCTTACGCGCCTTTCATTACTTCGTGTGTAGTTCCGTCTACACATGGCTTCTCTTGCACACAAATCCTGATCCCTTATCTTACACAACATAGACTCATCATTATTTCTAGGGCTGTAAGTTTGATATAGTTTTCTGCAATTTTTGTGTTACACGTTTGGTAAGCTTCTGGCCTTTTACCTTGATTATTTCTTTGCTTTTCTTCGCGGAACCAATGCACTCAGTTGATACCTTGAAGGTGGCTCCTCACGGAATCGTCTTTTTTTTATTCTGGACACATTTGTGTAGAGTTTAAAACACCTTTGAAGGTATCAAAGTTGGTCTTTGTTAATAATGTCAGGAATTGGTGTACTAATATTAATAAGTTTCTCACTGGTAACACTTGAATTTTCAATCGGGTTAATGCTGTCTCTCTAACTTTGGGTATTTGTGTATCTGTCGGTGATCGTATTTCCTCTTCCCTTGTCGATTCAAAATGTAAAATACATTTCTTTGCTGAATAACTTCCAGTATTCTTCTTCTTTTTCACAGATGACAATGGCACTGGGAATTCCCATAGTCGTAATTTATCTAGGGCTTTTATCATATAACCTGAAATAATCATAAACAATATATTTAAAACACAAATAAACAGCACTTTGTTTCAGAATAGGCTGTGTTTTTTAAGCAAAATTTTTGACGAAAAATCCTTGTCCAAAATTGATTTTGTCCGAGTACTACTCTTGTTCAAAGAACAAAATCATAAGGGGGGGGGGGTAGTACATGGATTAAATTAGCATTTTAATTTACATGTGAATAAGATATGTTTAAGTCATAAACTTAAAACAAATATTGACATACTAACAGTTAAACAAATATGAATGAAAAAATAGGCTAATTTACTGTCATCATAATATGTAGTGTTTTATTTAAATATCTCCTGTCGTCAATACATTGAATAATATTAAAAATATATTATATTATTATATTTCAGCTTACCTGTTTCTGTACTTTTCGCTTTTTCCGACTGTAATGACTAAACAAACTGTTTGTTTTCAAATTGACCTCTGCTTAGCAGACTGATTTTCATGACTAAGTTACAACAAAGGGACATAACCTCAACATAAAAGTGTTTACATATCACTGTAAATAAAACATGGAATCAATTGGCTTTGCTTTAATGCTTTTTTTTTCTGCACATAATATTCACACTGTTATCATCTTAAATGAATCATTCAATAAATAAATTAGCATTTCTTTATAAATAACACATTTTAAGCATATTTTCTTTTGGTAACGTAGTATAATAATGAAATTCACATGTATCTTATGTAATAAATTGATTCAATATGAAAGTTTAAATTCACAAATAACTGACAGTGTACTTGAAAATCACAAATCATTTATTTTTGACGGTTTGAAATAAAAAAAGACCTAGAAAATTAGTTCATATGCGATATAAACCATTATATAGGTACTTCTACCATTTTTTCTTATTTAAAAAATGGTTATATAATTTAAAATGGCATTGCATTGAAATAACCAACCGCCAACGTGCAGCCAACCAGCAAATGACAGCATAAATATGGCACTTTCAAAAAAACATAGTCCCGAAAATTCCCCCAGAGGGAGGGGGAGCAGGGACTATTGCCAGCTGAAAGTCTATTTGTACCACTTTTTTGTCCTATATATTTCAGGTAATATTCATAAACAATCTATTAATGAACGGACATCAAAAATCGTTGTAAAAAATTAAATCTTTTGGTTTAGATGACTATTATTGGACACGTAGAATCAACATCGCATCTTTAATATCATACACCGAACAGTGGTAGTCTATTTTTAGAAGGGCTTTCACAAACGAATCATAAGGTTAAAAAAATAATGATTTGTTGCTCGGGTAGCGCCGCAACGTTTTTTTATGGCCTGCCACAAATTTTATTTAATTCCAAATAAATTTTTATTAAGTATTTTTTGACGATCGCGCCCGGGTTTGAAAGAAGCATTCCAGAAATATGTTTAAAAAATAAAACTTGGCAGAAAGTGTTTCTAATGGGCATGTTACCGAACATAATACAAAAACTACGCATTAAAATCTGTGAATTATTAACATTTTGGTAACTTGCTATGGTCTATTTTCTGTGTGAGATCACTAGTGATGACTCTGGAGTAAAGAAGCATGTACATTATAGTATATTCCGTTCGTACCATGTGCTTTTCAACTATGCCTTTCGTAAATAAGAAACGGATTTCGGACGAATAAACAACATAAACGTTCATAAGAATTATTACTAAAATTACGATGTATACATATATGACAGCGGCTTAAAATTAAACGAATCCGAATTTTGAAATAGCTAAAGAAGAGTAACCCGGTGGAGATTTCGGTATTTCCAGTAAATTTCTTCCTGTCTGATTTAATTATATAAATCGGATATAGACAAATTGTGAAATACTGTGTAAATTTTGCAAAAAAAGTTATATTCGATTGGAAACCTTTATAAATATCGTCTATTTGTTGATTTAAACTTTTGTTTCGTAGATATTTTTGGTTGTTTAAAAGCATTCCATATTTTTTTAAAGAAAATGTCCTATGGAAACAAACGAAAATGTCAGCTGCAATGACAAGTGATGATTTTCCATTCCAATAATTATTGGTGATTAACTGCACAAATAATTCCTATTTTTGACAGTTATAAAAATATGAATTACGAAAAGTTAAATTCTATAAATAGAAGTACTTTAATGCTGATGGTATATGATATCAATTTGAAGGCACTTCAATGTTAATTATGAACATTCAAATTGATTGTCTTTTTACGTCAGCTTGCATAAATTACTGTTTAGGATTAATAAATTTATATTTATAATTTTATAAAAACGGATGCTTACTTTGTTATTAAAACTTAAATATCGGTATAACAGTATAAAAGGGCCTGAGGTTTAAAAAATGTATACCCTTCAGTTAAACACTGGCCTGTCAGTAGCAGAAGGATGATGACACATTTTCTATTTTCTCAGGTTTTAATTATTATTTTTCTTTGAAATTTGGCACACAAGTAAATTAACAGATAAGCTTTTGGCATTTAAAAAAAGAATGCTGTAAAACACCATTTACACTTGTTTTCAAAATAACATATGTTTATTTTAAACATATATAAAATATATGTTTAAAATAAACATATACAACAAAGCTATGTAATCTGGCTTTTTACACCCAAGATTATGGCTTCTTCTTGAAATTGCATGACGATGAACTGAACATTGAACTACATGATACTATGTCTTTAAAGCTTTTTATAAAAAGACGAGATGTAGTTAATACTTGTTTTTTGTTTCATTTCATCGTGCCTCATAGAGTAATTAAATTGTAATTAAATTGAAAAGTATCCTCTTTTATTGCTGTTTAATTTGAAATGCTATGAGGGTTAATTTTTACACTTAAAAGTTTTCTGAATAATTCTGGGCCAAGTGTGAGTTCGTGCGCACGTAAACTGGTTTAAACCCCAAATGCTTTGCATTGACCGTTCCAAGGCGGTGATCCAAGTTTTATTATTGTGTGTTTTGTGTTTGTTATGTGCTTTGTGGTGTGCAGTGTATTTTTTTGGCAATTGGTCACTTGCAATAAATAAAGGACCTCGGGCTGCTAATAAGAGTTATCTCCTGCTGTCGCAACTGGAGTTTCGCTTTGTTTGTATTCAAATAAAATATTGTGTTGTCTGCTAGAAAATTCAAATTTCCCCGGAAAAGATAATCCCACCCACAAAAAGGTCATGAACTTTACACAGCCAGATGAAAGCTGCTGACTCAGTTCAGTGTTTACATCCTGGGTCTGATCTGATAGATGGCAGAAGAAGAAAGTTGCATAGTTGTCACTGATCTCTTTTTCAAACACGTGTCTCTGTTTACAAACTGACTGCGCTTATCACCAATCACTGTCTGATAAGCTCAGCCCACTCTCCGAAAGGTTAATTGCTTTACCACCGCACAATTAGAGAAGTGGACCCCGGCGTTTCTGTACTTATTTACTTGTTTTAATAAGCCATTACATGGTGCCAATAGAAAAGAGTAGGAGAATAAATAAGAAATGTCTTTTAAAAAAGACAATCGGCGTTGACATTAATATTAAGATATCATATTTACCGCTTAACATATTTACCCCTTAACATAATATAAGATGATCGGTTACGTACCGGACCCCAGATGTTTCGGTCCCCACTTAGACAAGGCGATTTCTCGAACCCCAGTTCTTTTTAGCACCATAAAAAAACTTATCAGATTCCAAAATTAATGTGTGCTTAATTCAATAATATTTGTACCGTGAATAAAGCGATCATACCGCCTCATGTTTCACCCGTGATACATGAATAACCTAAATAATTTACCTTTTCATCATTACTATATAAATGTGTCAGTCATATTTAACAAATTAACAATGTACGAAAATAATTGCGGAAATGAATGAAAATTATTTTGTATCAGACGCGTATAGTTATTCAGATCTTTAATAATATACCCTACCTTCATCTTGAAGTTATCTATACATAATACATACACATTTCGAAGTCAATTAATCATTTATACTGTGTATCCTAATGAAAAGCAATCTTCAGAGAACATTCAGCGCATTTGTAATAATGATGACTTCCATTTTCGGTAACATAAACATAAAAATTCATTACACTCTGGCGATTTAAAATTACATTCGCTAGGAATATGATGTATCAATGGTTTCTGTGCGCAAATAATGTATCAATGCTACGTAAATGAAGTAACATTAACACGAATAAGATTTCGACGTATTCCGATACAAATTTCACCACATTTTATTTATTGAAAGATATAGATCTTTTTATAGGTTGATTAACATCTACTGGAGAAGTTGATAGAAATGTACAATTCGATTATATTCTTAATAGAACGCAGCCACCATTCAATTTCAAATCAACATGCACAGTAAGTTGATAAACATAAATTCCTCATTTATTGAAATATTCGCTCTTAATGATTCTCTTGACGCGAATTGATGTATGTATATTATAAGAGCTATACACCGGCAGCGCGCTATTTTCAGAATGATCGTGAGTGTGTTGAACTCGCTAGAATCAATTGTTATTTATAGAGCTAGCCGCAACGCTAAACAAAACAGTGGATTAATTCTGAGAACCAATATAATATTCTGTTCTTGTCATACAATGAGAAAATATGCTCATTCATATGTTCAGTTCTAGAGTGTATGTAGAAAATATGTTTATAACTTTATTTTAACCGCTTATGTAAACAATTAAGTACATTTTAATCCCCCAAAGTATGCAACAGTTGCTAGTATACATTAAACCATTTTTGTAATTTTGCATTCCCTAAAAATACAGAATTTGCCAAATTCTATTGGCGTTAAACTTTCCCGCTGCATAATTATCGCAAGAAATCTAGGTCAAAAGTGATCTTAGACAGCTACGCCGAAAAATACTTCAATAAAATAAATGCGCCCTCCCTCCTGATTTTTTGGAAAAAGTGCCTAAGAAACAACTCATTAATTTGTTTAGCCTAAAGTCCGATATCATGTGTATTGTTATTATATTATTATGTGATTTTTTATCAACTGCATTTGATAGGTACCGTGCCTTTTACATCATGAACAAAGTTTTTGGCCTCAGTTATATATGTCTCATCATCTGTAAAGTAGCAGCTTTAAGTTGCGTTGCTCTGAACGATGAAACAATTATCTATCAGCACATTTTCTTCAAAACAATATAAATATATAATATATTTTTATAAGACCATTTTTGTTGTCTTGTAAATTACTTAATACAAACTATTCACAATAAACTCATTTATTCAATTAAGTGTTCTACAAATTCTACAAATAACTTATAAGTCAATGGCGTTTCGCAACTTTACTGCGATGACGTGCATCAAGGGGACAGGCTATTTCACAAAAAATTTTAAGTACGAAAAGCGCTTGTTGTAACACTGTGCATAATTCACTCCAAAGGCCTAGTTTAAGGAATGTCTGGCCTGTCCATGGGGTATTTCACTCTGTGTATTGGTCCACCATAAAATGTCGTATCATTATCTGTAATCTTTTCTCTCAGATGACAGAACAATGGCTAAGTGCACTATTTCCTTTTCAGCCGTGTATTGATATCAGCTGATAAGGGTCGCCACACTGTGACAACAGCAGGGTGCCAATACACAGGGGTACAATACCCCAGATGTTGGGGGGAGGGTCAAAGATAGAAGGATTAAACTAGGCCTTTAAGACAATATAAACACTAGACACATGGATTATAGCAGTGACCTGTGTACGCTCGTTCAAGGCGTTCTGGGAAATTTAAATACTTTCAAATAGGTTCCTTACAAACGTTAAAGGTGAAAGGCCACGCTTCTAACAAATGTTATTTATTCTTTAGAAACATAGTTTTAGCAATAACAAATCAACTTCTCGTATCAATTTTCATAAATAACGCTTTTATGAGCGAGTATAGCATAAAAGACCACATGATTTTGCGCATATTTCTATCGATACGCCATTTTGTTTCAAACCGGAAGTGACGTATATTCTTCTCAACGTGTTAATTGTTTTATATATAGACTGTACAAATTACTTCAAAACTCGCGTTATTTCATTAAGTTACAATAACCTAAGACATAATTTATATTAAGTATGATGTGTAAGATAATGTAGGTTATAAAAACATATTCTAATTTAAGTATTTGGCTACATTTGATAAAAATAGACTACACATAGTCCTTACTTTCTTCGTCTTAGACATCTGCTATCGGGATCGTTTACTTAGTACCGCTTTGTGTTATCAACTTATCAGTACTAGACAAATGATAACAATATTTTATCTTTGAGATCAATGGAAATGGATCCTTAGTAGTCTGGGCTTCCTGCTGTCACCACAACCGAGATCATAAACTTTATGGCCCCGACAAACAACGATGACAATATCCTGTGTATTCTTACACAATAACGTGTCAAAAGTAATATGAAGGTTTGACAAGTTGTGGGCATGGCAAATCCTGATTGCTGATTGGTTGATAGGTTTACGAATCATAATTATACTTGACTTAGACGTAATCTGATTTGTTGCAGTAGTTCAGCCTTATGCATTGGCAATTTAAATTCAACTATCTTTATAATCAAACAGTAAGAAATAACAAAAATGCAGCGTTTTGTTGTAAACGTAGTCAAAAGATAATAAAAAACAACAGCATTTTCATGTAGTGTTTCAATGTTTTTCAAAGCCCTAGTACTTAATTATTTCAATACAAATGTTGTAGATAATTCAGATTTATGGCTACATAAGAAGCCCATCTAATAAAATTGTACAAGATTGTAAAGGACGATGTTAATATAATAATATACAGCCTGTTGCCGAAACACTGACTTTATTCAATATACGAAAATAGTATATCCCAAAAAATTTTCACTATCCCGATTATATATATATACTGAACATATATTGTAAGCAATATTATGATAATCTGCTGCATGCAAGTATTTTTTTTAAAATAGAGTAACGCGTAAAAATACAACAATACATACATTTTCGACATGTATGTGAGTTAGCAAATCACATGCATATGCTTTTTCTATGTGAAACATCATGAAATGGATATGTTGTTTAGTTAAAATGCATGAAAAATTGAAAAAGACACATAAATACTTCACATTCATAAACATTCACTGCACGTACATATTTATTTTGTACATGCTAATAATTGTAGTCATTACACTTAGCAAACTGTGAAAGCGTTCTCGCACATTTGTAAGAGAGGTATCCAATTATCAAAACAACGTCCTGTTTGTCACATGACATAATAAGGGGTCGTATACAAACTGCCATTCAATCAAGGCATGATGACACATCGACTGTAAAAACTGAAATCTTGAATATAGTTGAAAGTGAAAAATGCAAGGGTTAAATAACAATCGGTTTATAAAAAATAATTTTAATGAGCAACATAACTAAGAGGATTAACTACCAAACATACGATTGTGAACTGTCTGAAAAGTGATGGGAGTTTTCTATTTTAAATATTACTTCTTTATTTTTATACTTGTATGGAAATATAAAAGAATCAAAATAATTATGGATAAGCTAGATTGACGATCAACGAAAAGGTAAGTAATACAATTTGGCATAATCTACTTATAAATGATGCATGTGCTAATTGTCATTTACTCGTCCCGCAAGACGTTGTTTAAATACGATTAAATTCATTTTAACTAGCTGTTGTGACATGTTAAAAGCAAGCACAACGACTTACAATACCTAAAAATAAAATATTGTCATAAAAGAATTGTTCAAATGCCAATTTTTGTTAAAGAAATTTAGTAAGTAATAATGGCGACCTATCTTGTTAATGGAGCGTTGGGATTTAACTACGTCATCAAGAAAATGGCGGCGGAAATTACCGAGCGGCTTACGGAAATTGCCGATGAACAAAATCATCGTTTTTAAGCATCAAACTAATAATTTTGAAATTTTACATAAGCAACATTGTAATCTACTGACTTTTATCTACAAATTATCAAAAGTATGTCAAAACATGGCCGTTCACCTTTAAGGGTAGCAATAAATGTGTTAACAGCGAGCATCCCTATTGAAAGATACAAAACTGTATTGTCTTAATAGTACAAAACTGCATTGTCTATAAACAGGTACGCGTAGATTGTCTAAGCATTGCTTACGTGTGTATGTACGTTACGCCATCTGTTCCACATATTGGTATGGAGGTATTAACAACCTGCCCGTGATGCACGGCGTGACAGCGGACGTGATCAATAGCATCTTGGCAGAGATGTCTGTCATTTGTTGACACCGCGCCGACGATACAAAGGTAATGATGATCTGTGCAATAACTAGCACGCCCTAGCGAAAATAAAGTACATGTAAAATTTAGTACAGTTTATCTTTGATCAATTCAAAAAAACATCGTGGTCGATAGTTTTACTTCCCACTTCAATTAAGTGTGATTAAATATTGCTTAAGTTGGAAAATTTGCAAGTTTCGGAAATCGCAGGTCTCCTCGACGGATTATGATCTTTGTAATAACTAGCACGCGCTACCGAAAATAAAGGAAATGTATAATTTAATATGTTAATTTATGTTTTATCAATACAACATCGTGGTCGATAGTTTTATTCCCCATTTCAATAAAGTCTGATAAAATATTGTTTATGTTGGAAACTTTGCAAGATCTTAGAAATCGCAGGTCTACTCGACGGATTATGATCTTTGTAA
Source organism: Congeria kusceri (assembly GCA_027627225.1). NCBI lineage: Eukaryota > Metazoa > Mollusca > Bivalvia > Myida > Dreissenidae > Congeria > Congeria kusceri. The sequence goes on from CM051027.1 coordinate 25,048,093, forward strand.
TAACTAGCATGCCCTACCGAAAACAAAGGAAATGTATAATTTAATAAGTTTATGTTTTATCAATACAACATCGTGGTCGATAGTTTTAGTTCCCACTTCAATAAAGTATTCTCTGATTAATTATTCATTAAGTTGGAACATTTGAAATAACTTGGAAATTACAGACGTCATTGAAAGCAGCTCATCCCCCATGTGCTGAGAAACTTATGCAATACAGTAAAATGAGGCAATTATGGTCGAATGTCCCAATCATAACGAAAATGTCTGGCCCAGTGGCCCATTTCCAACCATCGTCGTATGCTTTTGTATTAAGAGGCATATTGTCATTATTAATTATTATAACATGACACGCGCAGACTTTTCTATTGACAAGAACAAAATTCACCGTTGTGAATAAATAACCCGAAAAAAATAGTTCCGAAGCTGTAAAATACACTTCGCATTGAAAAGGCAGAAACTGTGGTCAAGTCATGTTAGAATCGAAATAATTTTCGCATTTTATCGTTAATCTGATACCGCCTCGTGGTTTAATTCCTACGCATCAGAACTCCAAATCGTTGTTTATAAGCTGATAAACAACTTCAAATCTTAAGTCATTTAAATAATTTCTTAAATAACAATTTGCTACATACTCATCCTTGTCCCTTGTATTTGGAAAGATTCTAAGATAGGCTGATAGGCTAACGCGTTTTAACACTGGATATTCGATAATGATCACATACAAACAATATATGGAAAATGATTGTTCTGCATCGGTTGTATCTTCATATATTTAAATGATTTTATAATTTAGAACATGAAATAATAAACCTTACCGATTATTATTAACCGCAAGGCAAATCATTGCTCGAATCGTTTTTTTTTTAAACTAAGGAGTATCCAACCAAGATATACTTTTTTTCAAGTAACAACATCTACAACCATGACATCGCGATGTCGTGATTTAGAACTATCTGTAATGTCATAAGCGATCTTTAAAGACTGCCTAGAGTATTATTGGCTCCCGTATATGGTTGTACTATTTATTATGTCTCCCATCGAAGATGGCGGGGTATTTTTGTTTGCTAATGTCGGTCGGTCTGTTGGTCGGTCAGTCGGTCTAAGTCCAACAGTTTTTAACCGATCTTCACCAAACTTGCTGAAAATGCTTATAGCCACAATATCTCAACCATGTTCGATAATCAGCCAAATCGCCCCAGGAATTGTTGAGTTATGGCCCTTGCATTATCTAAAATTGGCATTTTAGCCGTTTCCGCTCTCTAAGTCCAACAGTTTTTAACCGATCTTCACCAAACTTGCTAAAAATGTTTGTGGCCTTTATATCTCGACCAAATTCTATATTCAGCCAAATCGCTTTAGGAATTGATGAATTATGGCATTTGAATTGTCTAAAATCGGTATTTTAGCCCTTTCCGCTCTATAACGTCAACAGTATTCATCCGATATTCACCAAACTCAAGGAAACGTTTTAGCCACAATGTCTCTGTCACGTTCGATAAGCAGCCAAGTCGCCTAAGGAATTATTGAATTATGGCCCTTGAATTATCTAAAATGTGCACTTTTTAGACGTTAACACTCTATGTCCAACAGCTTCATCCAACCTTCACCAAACTTGATATTTTAAAGATTGCTTTTTCCTAAAGGGTAGGGCATAACAGTTTTACAAACAGCTTTTGTATAAACTTGCATTTACCTTTAAGTGTCTAATACAAGATTATCGGCCACGAGCCGTGTATATACATATGATAAACTAGCTTTAAAATGATTTGTTAAATGTAATGATTTATGTCCTGGGTTGTGAAAGCATCGTTGATACATTGAAACGGATGATCTATGCAAGAACTTGGATGTCCTGTCGCAAATTTTAAATTCTGTCATTTGATCTATAAAATACTGATCAACAGCTTTATTTCAATAAAACCATATCTGATTCAAATAATCCAAGAATAATCATACGCGTTACATTTTAACATAAGATATTTTGCTCGATGTATTTAAATACCTTTAACAACGAAAAGCATACGTCATTGCCATCAGTAATTATTTACATAACGCCTTTTATGAATGGTAATACACCACCGCACCAACACAATATCTAAATAATTGGAATCAAACATAAGATGGAAAACAAAAAGCTTTAGTTCAATTAAAAAGATTTCACAGTTAAATAACTTTATGTAATCAATCTAGCGACCTTTCGAATGCATGGTATTTAATGTATTTTCAGCACATGTGTTTTTAAAGGCCTACTTTATTCCCCCCCCCCCCCCCACCCCCACCCTCCATCAAAATCTGGGGTATAGTACCACTGTGTATTGACACCCTGCTGTGGTCACAGTGTGACGACCCTTATCAGCTGATATCAATACACTGATGCAGAGGAAACAGTGCACTTGTCCATTGCTTAGTCAGCTGAGAGAAGAGATTGCAGATAATGATAAGAGATTTTAAAGTGGACCAATAAATTTTTTATACATTGGAAAAACAGCACATGGATACGGTATACAGTATCAACAACGTTACTTGTACCTGTTCTTGAAATTTGATCCGTGCATTCTCCATTATGTTGGACATTAATGGTCTCCGGATCTACCATTTTCTTACATCGTTCTACCACAAACAGGCACCTGCAAGTACGAACTAGAATGTTACAATTGTGACCCGATTGACAAAAAATCGAACTAAATATCTAGGTCCACGTGAATTCCGTTGTATTGAAAATTAGGTTTAAAAAATGTTAATTTATTACTGTATTTACATAGTTTTCTATACATTATTTATTTATGAAATCCCCAATCAATCAATACAATACTTGAACTTATTTTTGCCGTACAGTATTCTGACAAAATTCCAACAGACAAAGTTTTGAGCAACATGACCCTGATAGAGTTAGTCAACGTGACCTACAGCTATACCAAAACAGGATACATTTCATAGAGGTTGAAGCGTGAATGTACGAACTTTCATATCAACTATTTTCAAAAAAGTAGATAAAAGTGACAATAAAACTTGAAAGCAAGCAGAACAAGATTTTGTGTTTGATAAACACACATGCCCACGGTTGGTGCTGGATAGACCATTTCTTAGTCCAAATTAGGTCAAGGTCAAGGTCAAAGTGAGGTTGGGTGATATGGGTGTATTGGGGATAGTCATTAGCAACAACTGTGTGAGTATCCAATGTTGTAGCAAGCGGTGTTGGTGCTAGACGAAACGGTAAAATCTAGTTAACCAAGAAACAGCCCATTTGAATTATTCTAAGTGTAAATTACGTGAGGGTCAAAGTGAGGTCGGGTGATATGGGTGGATTGGGAACGATCATTAGTAACAACTGTGTAAATATCCAAGTGTTGTTGCAAGCGATGTTGGCGCTAGACGAAACGCAGACCTGTTTACCCCTTTCAAGCTTTGTCAGTTGTCTGACAAAGTTGTATCAGTAGTTTTGGGTATCTGTCAATAGGAACTAACTGTCAACCAGTGTTTTACACAACAAAGGTTTATTAACCACAAAATGACAAAACATGAATATTAATAAAAATATACCAATATTATGTATTAAGTTCATATTATGTTTGACCTTAAAATTCAGCATTGCACAACTAATTTAAAAATGATACGTGCTTGCTGCAGATTTCTCAACAGTGCTTGCCACGTGATTTTTTTTTTGAGGCGCCCCGGTCCCGAGAGAGGCGGGTTAGGGAGGGGTATGCGTCGAATTTTTTTATGGTACACGTGTCAAATGACGTTATCTGGTGCGTTTTAGCTCTTAAAATTAAGGCTATCACGTTTTCCATTTTTTGTAAACATTTAAACGAAATGAAATACACGAAACGTCACCGTTTAAACGGTACTGCATACCTCTAGCTTTATAAAAGCAAAAGCGTTATTGTTTTTGCGAAACTGAAAGTAATAGTTTTTTCCCCGGATGTTTATGACCAGTGCGCATCACATTCGCGCAGTGACATCATGTTCAAACCCACTATTCTCGTCGTTATCGAATCGTAAGGTTACACTCGATCTACTTACGGACCTTTTTTTATTCGATTAATTATATTCATATGGAAATGCGTTTAGTGTTTTTCTTTTTTACTAGTTTAATCGTTACCACAGTTGAACTCGTAGTACTGATGGGATAATTGGTGCATTCTACAAATCTTGATTACAGTCCATGTAAATTATCCATGCTTTGTTCTTGCAAAACGGCGGGAAAATTTACTAGTGCACGTCGTACCAACGCACGTAAAATGTTAAAGACGTACGTACAGAGTGTTATTTTCTGCGGTGACTGTTTTAACGATTAAATGGTATACTTACGCGAAAGATGCTGTAAATAATACTAATAAGTTTTCGGTATAAGAAGACATGGCACTTTCGACACTCGTGATGATTATGGATCAGACTAAAAACATCCCGTGGAATTTCGAATCGTTTAAAATACCGTTTAAAAGTTTCTGAGTTTTGTAAACGTTTTATAGCAAAACACTATGGATAAAAAAGATATCTTATCGATACAAAGTTCTGAGCAGAGTAAACAGAAACAACAAAATTGCGTGAGCGTTAGCTTTCAGGAGACAAAAGATATACAAATTAATTAAAAATTGATTTAAAATCTTGTTGTTAACGTTCGTTTTTATCCCTACAATAATCAAACATTGAATAGAGGCCTTGTGCGAGACAGCAAGCTCAGATTGTTGGGCATGTCTTGGACCTATACAGCTGCGTAAAACATATTGTTAACTGAAATGACAAGCGCTTGCATAATAGTCTCTATTACCAATTATATGTACAGCAACATATATTGATAAGCAATTGCGCATCGGGGACTCTTTTATATAACTCTGATGCACTAAAGAGCGAAATGTAGTATAATTAACGAAAAGGAGCCAATAAAGCGATTATTTTTCTGCAAATGGCCGATTTCCGTAGGATTTTCAATATCAATCCGTAGTGCGTAGTTTCTGCGGTAAAATCGTAGCAAATACGGACAATCCGAAGGAGTAAACAGGTCTGGAAGCGGTTAAATCTAGTTAACCAAAAATCAGCCCAATTAGGTCAAGGTCAAGATCAAAGTGAGGTTGGGTGATATGGGTGGATAGGAGATGGTTACAATCAACAACTGTGTAATTATCCAAGTGTTGTAGTAAGCGGTGTTGATGCTAGACGAAACGGTAAAATCTACTTAGCCGTATACACATGTATTTGAGTTTTCGTATGTACAGACGAAATCTATTCGGTGATTAAAAAATTGCTTATTGTGCGTTTGAAAGCAACATTTGTTCTTACGTTTATTCCATTTTAAATCGAAATATATGTAAAATAACTTTTTGGGGTTAATTCTATTTATGCCAATTTATCTATTGTAAGATCGTACATACACAATTTAAAACTGAGCAACTCGAAATCGAACCTATGGGCATTTGGTCCCACGAGAAAGTTAAGTGTGAAGGAGTATGAATCATTTCAGAATCTGAATGTTCAAAAGTTCAAATTTGATCGTGTTCTCAAACTTGATATTGTTTAACATCTTTATTGAAATCGTGTGCTCAGCAATTTGTGAGTTTTATGCGAACATAATAGCATATGCGACTGGTACATTGCAATCGAGCGGTCATCTAGTTTTGCTACAAACTAAATAGAGAATTTTGTATGCGACTGGTACATTGCTATCATGTGTTCAGCAACTCGAAATACACACAGAATTGCTATGTCACATCGTGATTGTTGAATAAAACTTTTTGTAACATAGCTTGGTTGCTTTTTGTGTCTAGCAACTCAAAATCGAACCTATGGGCATTTGGTCCATCGAGAAAGTGTGTAGGTATGATACTCTGCAATTGACACTGGTACATTGCAATCATGTGCTCAGCAACTCGAAATCGACACTAGTGGTGTTTGGTCCCACCCGATTAAGCGTTTGAGAATGTTTTTGTCATGGCACAGCAGGATGATGGGTATTTCAACTTAGCAGCGAGTATTTTCGCAACTCTAAATCGACCCTAGTGGTGTTTGGTCTCAGTAAGCGTTAAAGTATGTTTTTTGTCATGGCATTTCAACTAAGCAGCGAGTATTTGTGTTATAACCAGAACCGGGACTTGCACCCAGATCTCTTCTCCCTCGAAGAAGGAAAAGCGTTCTGCTTTAAACTATTCTGATGTTGCAAACACGTTCATACAAGCTGCAGAGTCAAGTATTTCGAATTGATTTCTGTGGATTGGTGTCACTCAGCGTTTTGCACGGACTTGTGACCGTTCTTTTCACAAGGAAAAGAGTCGCTTTACCACCAAAAAGATAGCTATTGTTTGGTAAGACTGTACCTGTAGGCTTCATTTCTTGTTTGAACTTCTATGGTTTTTATTGTTCACAAACCATCGAGTTGTTGATTTGCAAATACGTTTGTAGCATATTGTTGAGTACAACACAAAACAGTTGCATGCTTGACCGAAGGCGAACAATGAAATTTGCAGTTTTGATCTGAAATAGTTTTTTCCAACAGTTTCATACGCTGTACTAGTTGTGATAGTTTGATGAGAACCCAATGCTTGTTAATTTCATAAGACAACATTGAGTCGCACAATTTCAGAGTGTGTTGCTGCTATACGGCGAAAGTCATAACATTTGGTAAAACTGCTTCATATAGGTTTTTTTCATCGATTCACTTGCGCAATTTCAAGCCTTGATACGTTTAACATTTTATGTTGATATTTCTCATTGCAAGACAAGATATACCTATGATGAGCCGTAGTGCTTGTAAATCTCAACGCAAGAAGTACCTAAAACGCAATGAGTGGTAAAGCTTCATCGAAGCGCACAAGTTAATGGCCATACTCTGTAAAACTGCAGTATATAGTGTTTTTTTTCACCTCAACTCAAACGTAAATTTCTATGCTATGCTCTTGAAAGTTTTCGGGTGTCACTCGGCGTTTTCACGGACTTGTGACCGTTCCTCTTGTCTGAGCACAAGAGAAGTCGCCTTCCCACCCAGCCCTTAGCAGACTTCAATTGTGCATGATAGCACTTAACAAACAAAAATGTTATTGCTTGGTCAATGCGTGGCTGCATTTCTGAGAGAGCCAGATTAAGGAATTTCGTGTCACCGTACGAAAATACCATGGGTGTCGCACGGCAAAGCACAGACATGTCACCATGTGTGCCTACCACCCCTCCAACAGCGCAACAATGTGGTGTTGGAAGGATTCCCAGCTAGTGCCGAAAGTATTTCACAACGATCGCGGGGAAGGGCTGCTTTATAACGCCTCATTTCGTATTGGCTTGCAGCCTCGCCCTACGTTGTTACACAGCTAGCTGAGCAGGACTCCCTCTGACTATCAATCTCAGCGGTCAAAATTTTGAAAAGCGTCTGCTTGCAAAATGTTTCATGTTAAGTATCTTGTGCCAAAGTAGAGACAGAAATCTAAACCTATGCAAGCCTAAGTTTGCTGGAACATTTCATTGACAATTGAATATTGAGTAATAACGGCATTCTGCTGATTTGAACTTCTTTGTCATGGTTTTACTGTTCATAAACCATTGAGTTGTTGATTTGCAAATACGTTTGTAGCATAGCGAAACATTTTAAGATTGAGTACAACACAACAGTTGCATGCTTGGCCGCAGGCAAACATCATAAGCTGTACTAGTTGTGATAGTTTGATGAGAAACCAATGCTTGTCAATATCCAATGCAATGTGAATGCAATTGAATGTTTAACACAACATTTGAGTCGTACAATTTCGGTATGTGTAGCTAGCTATACGGCGAGTCATGAAAATCGGTAAAACTGCTTCATATAGTTTCTTTTCATCGTTTCACTTGCGCAATTTCAAGCCTTGATACGCTTAACATTTTATGTCGATATTTCTCATTACAAGACGAGATATACCTATGACGAGCCGTTGTACAAAATGTGTATGTATTCAGAAGCTAGTAACTGCTATCAGTTTACAAGCATCTGCTTGTTAATCTAAACGCAAGAAGTACATAAAATGCAATGAGTGTCAACTCTTCATCGAAGCGCACTAGCTAATGGCCATATGGCGAAATTCATTCAATTCGGTGAAACTGCTGTATATAGTTTTTTTTCATCATATCACATCAACTCAAAAGTCAATTTCTATGCTCGGGTGTCACTCGGCGTTTACACGGACTTGTGACCGTTCCTCTTGTCTATGCACAAGAGAAGTCGCCTTCCCACCCAGCCCTTAGTAGACTTTCATGCAGTCATCAACTGGCCGGTAGCCCTAACAGTGCCATCGCGTCCTCGGACTCGCCGAAGCATCGACCCAACGTCAGTTCTAGAGCTTAGCGGGCAAAAATGAGTGTCCCTCGCAATAGACTGAGGAGCCTTGCCAGAGTCTACGACAGCACGGTTAGAACATCTTAGCATCGAAAACCGAGGCGTTTCCCCCCAAGTGCTATCAGTGCGCTTCACACTTGTGGAGTCGGTCTAACGACACCTACATACCTCGGTCGCCAAAACTCAGCTAATTGACTGCTACTGTTGTCTTTCTGCATGCCAAATAGCAGTACTGCTTACCAATAGCAGTGTAAAGACAACACTTACATTGACCTAAACCGGTGGTAATCAAATATGAATAGTGACTCGCCTAGGCACTGTCGACCCTACGCTTGTTCGCCTGCTCTGCAAACAAGGGAGCCTTGCCACTACCCATAAGTGATTCTCAGTCGATCGAGATCAATGCGTTTTTTTTTGGTTAAGTCTCTTGAGCCAAAGTAGAGACGTACATCTTAAGAATGTTGATAGTTGAAATATGCATGCATACAAACATATACATCAATATTGCTGGCCAGCACAACAAAACAAGAAACAAATATATACAAAGTGAAACTTCAGCATTATCAGCGGGAGAAATCTCCTTTATTTTTGACATAACAACATACACACTGTTAAAACATATAACACTGTCAACAGTTCGTTTCAGTTCACTATGTTCGTTTCAGTTCACAATTTTCACTATTTTCACAATGTTCACATTTTTCGGTCGACAGACCTTCGCAAAGTTACATGGATTGCACTGCTTCCCATGCAAGGGAAAATGTTCATGTGTTTAGAGTTTTGTCGCAGCTCTACTCAGGATATGATCCAGTCTCTCCACACCTCACGCCTGTATTGACTGCTCGGTATCCGTATCAAGACTGGCGAAGTGGCACTGAAAAAAGAGAGCAAATATAGAGTTTGTTACAATGCATTATCAAACAGTGAACCGTAAAAGTAAACTGAACTGCCTGAAATGAAAATAAACCACGCATGTGTATAATAGTCAAAGAAAACAATCAACACATAACAGTAACAAAATCTCAATCCATTGTTCAAATGATACTTACTTGTTTGTATAGTTGATTCTGCGAAGGCTTCTTGCTGTCACTGCTAGTCTGTAGTAGAGCTGAAATGAAATAGAAAGCATGATGAGAAACTTTCAATATGTGTGTACGAGTTTTTGTTTATGTAACAGTTAACAGTAAACAGTGAACAATTCTACTTACCTTCTTCACTGAAATGCAAAAGTCATGTTCATAGCAATGATAGCATGTTAACACAATGAACACATAACAGTAAAAAAAATCTCAATCCATTGTTCAACTTATACTTACTTGTTTGTATAGTTGATTCTGCGAAGGCTCCTTGCTGTCACTGCTAGTCTAGTAGTAGACCTGAAATGAAATAGAAAGCATGATGAGAAACTTTCAATATGTTTGTACGACTTTTTGTTCATGAACGCAATGTTGAATTATAACAGTTAACAGTAAACAGTGAACAATTCTACTTACCTTCTTCACTGAAATGCAAAAGTTAAGTTCATAGCAATGATAGCATATTAACACACAATGAACACAACTCAAAACTGTGAGTAAAAGAAACTTAGTACTTACATTGTATTGTGGATCCAATCCTGCTGCTGGAAATCTCCACTTTTCTTCACTCCAAACCCGAGCTGAAATTATGCATGCACGTTCCTAATAGTCAACACAATTGTGAACAAAACAGTAACTGAACAAAAAACAACTTTTCAACATTTTTTGTACTCACCTCTGGAAACTGAAATGAAAAAGACATTTTGCATAGCAAACACACGTTATCAAAATGGTTGAGATGTTTTATATACATGAAGTGTATACAATATGCACAACTGTACTTATAAGCAGAACATTTTGTATCCATCACAGCTTCACTAGCTTTTCAAACTTTTCAAACTTTTGTACTTACCACCACAAACACTGAAATGAAAAAGACATGTTATGTTAAAACAAAATGTGCACACGTTTACTTGTATATCAAGAAACAAAATCTACTTACCTCTGCCCAGCTGAAATGGAAAAGACATTTTGCATAACATCAGTCAAACAAAACAGTTCAATGCGCAATTATAGAAAAGAATCTACTTACCGTCACAAAGATGAAATGAACAAGACATGTTATGTTGAAACAAACTGTGCACAGGTTTACTTGTATATCAATAAACAAAATCTACTTACCATCGGCAACCTGAAATGGAAAAGACATTTTGCATAACATCAGTCAAACAAAACAGTTCACTGTGCAATTAAAGAAAACAATCTACTTACCATCACAAAGCTGAAATGAAAAAGACATGTTATGTTGAAACAAAATGTGCACGCGTTTACTCGTATATGAAGAAACAAAGTCTACATACTTCTGCCTAGCTGAAATGGAAAAGATATTTTACATAGCATCAGTCAAACAAAACAGTTCAATGTACAATCATAGAAAACTATCTACTTTACATCACAAAGCTGAGATGAAAAAGACATGGTATGTTAACCAATATTTATACAGATTTAACTTATACATCAAGAAACAAAGTCTACTTACTTCTGCCTAGCTGAAATGGAAAAGATATTTTACATAGCATCAGTCAAACAAAACAGTTCAATGTACAATCATAGAAAACAATCTACTTTACATCACAAAGCTGAGATGAAAAAGACATGGTATGTTAACCAATATTTATACAGATTTAACTTATACATCAAGAAACAAAATGTACTTACCTCTGCCCAGCTGAAATGGAAAAGACATTTTGCATAGCACAACAAAAGTTAAAATCTATTGTATAGTGTAGATATCAAGTCTATCAATACTAGTAATAACACAAATGTTATACGTACCACAGCTTTACTGAAATGGAAAAGACATTTTGCATAGCACAACAAAAGTTAAAATCTATTGTATAGTGTAGATATCAAGTCTATCAATACTAGTAATAACACAAATGTTATACGTACCACAGCTTTACTGAAATGGAAAAGACATTTTGCATAGCAAAACAATAAAGACTTACATTGCTGATCTTGAATCCTTCTCTGTTTCTCAACTTCTTAGTTGTCCAAAAGTCTGCTCTGTGAAGACCCACAAGTCGAATCTGAAACATAGTAAAGCATATCATGGCACAAAACAAACCAACAAATGTTCACTTACCTTGTTGAGTAGAGTTTTGACAGCTTACCGAGGAAACATTTGCTCTTCTCTTTTTCTTGACCCACTGTGGAACATTCTCTGCATTTCAAATCTGAAACATAGAAGAGCATAAAAACACAATATACAAACCAACAGTTTGTTTTGACTTACCTTTGTATACTCTTGAGTTGTGTCACAGCAGCTGAATTCCTGTCCTGTCCCCAGCTGTCAAAACATCTCTGCCAAGCCATCTCTACCAGTGCAATCTGAAATAGAGTACAGCAGAGCAAAACATGATACACAACAACAATTTGTTTCCACTTACCTCGTGTATAGAGTTCCTGTCCTGTCCCCAGCTGTCAAAACATCTCTCCCAAGCCATCTCTGCCAAGCCATCTCTACCAGTGCAATCTGAAATAGAGTACAGCCGAGCAAAAACATGATACACAACAACAATTTGTTTCCACTTACCTCGTGTATAGAGTCGAGTTACAGCAGCTGAATTCCTGTCCTGTCCCCAGCTGTCATAAACATCTCTGCGAGTCAAAACCTGAAACAAAGAGAAGCAAAGCATCATATCGTATACAACATTGTTTCCACTTACCTTGTTCTTGAAGTTGAGTCGCAGCAGCTTACTCTTTCTTGAAATATTTCTTCTCCCTCACTGCATGGCAAACCTGAAAAATAGCATAACATCACAGTAGTACAAATCAAAACAACAATTTGATCGACTTACCTTGCTTCTGTAGAGGTGAGTCACAGTAGTGGAATTCCTTCTTCAAACACTTCTTCTCTGTGTACACCAGTGACTCGAATCTGAAACAAAGTAAAGTATAACATCACATCACATTGTACGACTCAACTCAATGAATTAAAAGCATACCTACCTTCTGTTGAGTTGAGTCACAGCAGTTGAAATCCTTCTTCACTCACGTCTTCTCTGATGAGACCCACTGCTTATAAAATCTGAAACAGAGCAAAGCAAAACATGCATGGTACAAATCAAACAAACACAATTGTTCCACTTACCTTTCTGTATGTTCCATCCACTTTCTCAACTAGGGTCCACTTCTTGAATCGTCTTCGTCGCTCACTGCAAGTACACCTGAAACATAGAAGCATTCACAAGACATACCATATAAGAACAATTTTGTACTCACCAGATGGATTGCTTTTCTGTTCAGGTCAGCTTTCAAACCATCACTGCAAACAGCATCTGAAATATAGTACAAACAGCAACAAACAAACATAACATATCATAAGAACAGTTTTTCATAGCAGATATGAGAGCTTTCAAAAGTACGTCTGTTCTGCTCGACTGCCTAAATGCAACTGACAGAACTTCACTGACAGTCTGAACAAAATTTTTATAGTTCACTAGCATTGAGTATATTCTAGACTTACCTTGAAGGCTTGTTGAGAAGCTCAAAAATCACGACTGCTTGGCTTCTCTGTTCACTCCAACTGTCAGATCATCACTGCAAAAGCACTCCTGAAATGTATTGAAACAAAACATACATGGTACAAAAATTCATTGAAAAGTACTTACCTTTCACTGTTTCACTGCCCTGTACTCAACTGCTTGGCTGCTCAACTCCAGTTATCAAGGCATCAAGGGTCACGACTGCTTGGCCTCTCTGTTAACTGTCAATTCTGTGTGGCAGTCTGAAATGTATTGAAACAAAACATGCATGGCACAAAAATTGATTGAAAAGTGCTTACCTTTCACTGTTTCACAGCTCTGTACTCAACTGCTTGGCTGCTCAACTCCAGTTATCAAGGCATCTCTGTGTGAAAGTCTGAAACATATGAAAACATGCAATGCAAAACAACCATAGTTACTTACCTTCAAGAATGATGTTGGGGCTCCAGAAAACACGTCTGCTCACTTCGGCTGCCAAACTTACACTGCAAGCAAACATCTGAAAGTCTGAACAAAAAGTTAATGTTTTATACTGTTCTATTGGTACAGCTTTGAGTTACATACATACTCAGCAATTTTACAATACCATACAGTGAGAAACATCAACTCACTGAAATGCTGTTCTTGTACGGTTTGATAAAATCAAACAAAATGTACTATTCATAGTGAAATGAAACACACTTACCTCTTTGTTCCTCAGCTCTGTTTAACTGTCAGGTCTTCATTTCATGTCATATCTGAAACGAACTAAATCAAAACATGCATAGCACAAAAATCATTGTTAAAACATTGAAACAATTTCATGCATTCATAGCTCTGTTGATGTTTCACTGTATAATTCACGAACAACTGGCGACCACAACAGTTTCTGTACTACTCAAACATTGCTGTATAGAGCTGACACTCATGAACACTAACCGACAGAGTTGTTATTGAGTTATAGACTCCCTGAAACTGTACAAAAGACTCGAAAGCAGTTTTCATTTATCATACTACAATACTTACCACAGCCGTCTGAAATAAAATTGCAGTGTGACAACATGCATGCAAAACAATATCATAGCATAGTAAGCGCAAATCAACAACCACATTTTTACTACAGCATCATGTTTTGTTCAGAGCAGTTCACCATCGTTTTACACCATCGGTTCGATTTACATCCCCATGGTAGCTCAACTCTTAATAGTGGCTAGCATTGAGCCTATTCTATAGCTATCATACATCAGCATTCTGATCCTATACACTTCATTTCAAGTACTGAGTAGTTCTACCCTAGCTATCATCATTCACATGTTCGTCCATGTACTGTACAAAATACTTGAAAGCAGTTTTCATTTATCATCGCTTCTTGAAAAATGCTAACACTACAATACTCACCACAGCCACCTGAAATAAAAACAGCATGCAAACAAAAGTTAACCAATATCATATCATAGAAAATGCAGATCTACAAAAGCGTTTCGATATATTGCTAACATCAGATACATGTTAATCCTTGAACACCAACCGACAGAGTTGTTTTAAATGTTTCTCCCTGAAACTGTTCAATCGACTCCAAAAGCAGTCTTCATTCATCATACTTTATTGAAATGCTAACACTACAATACTTACCACAGCCATCTGAAATAAAATTGCAGTGTGACAACATGCATGCAAAACAATATCATAGCATAGTAAGTGCAAATCAACAACCACATTTTTACTGCAGCATCATGTTTTGTTCAGAGCATTTCACCATCCTTTTACACCATCGGTTCGATTTACATCCCCACTGTAGCTCAACTCTTAATACTGGCTAGCATTGAGCCTATTCTATAGCTATCATACATCAGCAGTCTGATCCTATACACTTCATTTCAAGTACTAAGTAGTTCTACCCTTGCTAGCATCACACACATGTTCGTCCATGAACTGTACAAACGACTTGACAGCAGTTTTCATTTATCATACTTTATTGAAAACTAAAAATATGTAGTAAAATCAACAATACTCACCACAGCCACCTGAAATAAAAACAGCATGCAAACAAAAGTTAAGCACTATCATATCATAGAAAGTGTAGATCAACAAAAGCGTTTCGATAGATTGCTATCATCAGACACATGCTAAAAGTTTTCTCTCTGAAACTGTTCAATAGACTACATTGCAGTTTTTCCTTAATCATACTAGATCTATGTTAAATAAATGCTAACACTACAATACTTACCACAGCCACCTGAAATAAAAACAGCATGCAAACAAAAGTTAAACAATACCATATCATAGAAAGTGCAGATCTACACAAACTCAAGTTTTATTGATAAGTGCTCATCATTTTACATCATCACTCAGTTCGTTTCAAACCCCACCGGTAGCTCACTGAATATTGTGTAACCATCACACATCAGCATTTTGATTCTAGACACTTATTTTCGAGTACTGAGCAATTCTACCCTAGCTATCATCATTCACATACCCTTATACTAACAAACAATACAAAAAGTTTGTACTCACGTTTTAGTTGACAGCTCAGCTCCAAGAAACACGTCCGCACAGCTCGGCATCTGAACATAAACTGAAACAAAATCACTTCAAACACACACAAAAAATTAATTTATACACAGAGCGCAGAAAAACACAACTGTTCTCTTCCAAAGCAGCGAAAAACTACTGCTCGATAAATGTTTGGTACAACGTCGTTCTTCAAAATCAATTTACTATGCCATCATGATACACCATCATATTTCACGCTCATCACAACATCTCGACACTGTGACAGTACTGAGTAATTTCTACGCATCGCATTCACTGAACGCAATTTACTTCTAACCACCATCTATGAAAGCAACTCCACTTCAACTCAGTCAAGTACTGTGTAATTCTACCCACTGTTATCGTTAACCATGTTTACTCCTACAATACAACAACTATCAAAAAACAAAAAAGTTTGTACTCACGTTTTAGTTGACAGCTCAGCTCCAAGAAACACGTCCGCACAGCTCGGCATCTGAACATCAACTGAAACAAAATCGCTTCAAACACACAAACATTTCTAAACAAAAGCGCACACAGAGCGCACAAAAACACAACCGTTCTCTTCCAAAGCAGCGAAAAACTACTGCTCGATAATTGTTTGGTACAACGTCGTTGTTCAACATCAATTTATTTTGCCATCATGATACACCATCATATTTCACGCTCATCACAAACTCTCGACACTGTGACAGTACTGAGTAATTTCTACCCATCGCATTCACTGAACGCAATTCACTTCTATAGAACAACTCAAATCCGCTCAACCACCATACACCATCATTCTATGAAAGCAACTCCACTTCAACTCAGTCAAGTACTGTGTAATTCTACCCACTGTTATCGTTAACCATGTTTACTCCTACAATACAACAACTATCAAAAAACAAAGAAGTTTGTACTCACGTTTTAGTTGACAACTCAGCTCCAAGAAACACGTCCGCACAGCTCGCATCTGAACATCAACTGAAACAAAATCGCTTCAAACCGCAACAAAAATTTAATTTGTGCACAACAGTCAAAGTCAGAGCTCCGATAAACACGTCCGATCGGTCCGACGTCCAGAGTTCAACTGAAGTAAAGTCGTTCAAAAAAAAATAATTGTCAAACATTTCATATTTACCGCTCAAAGAAATACAGCGCAGTCAGTCAATAGTAAACGTTCAATAGTTTTCGTCGCCATAAGAGTACAACTTCATTTCACAACCCAAGTCTAAGTCAAGTCGTTATCGCACAGCACTGTCCCTACATAACAGTCCACCCGTCATTCAATAACCCGAGTACCAAGTACATCGCAGTCATCGCTCAACTGTTATTCTACAACACCAAGTCAGTTCACATCCTAAAGAACAAAAGTAAGACCTCACGAAAGTACGTCCGTCTCGTTCAACGTCCAAAAGTCAACTGAGACTTAATCATCGTAAACGAAAATCAAAGTCAAAGTTTTTTTTCAGAGCTCACAAAAACACGTCTGT
This sequence comes from Congeria kusceri, assembly GCA_027627225.1. Lineage (NCBI taxonomy): Eukaryota > Metazoa > Mollusca > Bivalvia > Myida > Dreissenidae > Congeria > Congeria kusceri. Next base: position 25,064,933 of record CM051027.1, read on the forward strand.
CTTCGTCAATGTCCATCAGTCAACTGAGATTCAGTCATAGAAAAAAAAAATCAAAGTCAAAACTTTTTTTTCAGAGCGTTCAAAAAACACGTCCGTCTCGGTCAATGTCCAAGTCGCAACTGAGCGAACTTGGCCCGCGCCATTCAATTTATAATGAGCGCGACGTCGAGACCTCCGAAAAACACGTCCGCTCTCTTCGACGACCAAACCATGAATGACAGAAATTCACATAGAAAATGTTTACAGCTCATGATTTGAGTTTTTTGTTAAATGTGTATTTGATGTATAATCGTAAAATAAAACGTGACATTCAAAAATCCGATCCATATTGACTTTGTGATGATTTTATTTCCAAGAACACAACAACTGAAATATTCACAGTTTGTGTGCTCCTAAAAATTGATAAAAATGAGTCCATCCAATACATCCAGTAAATCCATGGTATTTCGTGTTTAAATCGTTTTGAAGCGAACCCAACGCAGATTTTCACATTCAACATAAAAACGACACAATGCGATAATAGAAAAATATTTAGTCAAACTCACTAACCTATTGTTCTGAAATAATCCTAGATCATATTTTACATTTACAGTAGATCTAATCCTCAAAATATTCACCACAAAAACAACATCACAAACTATCCAGTTCCACCCGTTTATTTTTCTCCATGAAACCCTGAACAATTCAAGATTCAAGAAATTTTTAGAAATCAATTGTTTACATGACGTAGGTTAAACGAAATCAGCGCGATATGTTTTGGCAGTCTTAAAGGGACTTACCCCGACGTGTTTGGTTCAACTATGTTTTGCGATTATAGTTTTGATGTCCCGAAAAGAAATAGCAAAACACATATACCAAAATATTCATCAATATATTCCCTACAAGATGATATGAAAATGTTGTGGTTATCTGTACAATTGTTCATTAAAGCTCAAAATGTAAAGTCGAATTTGCGTAAAAATCAAAATATCATAAGTCCCCTATTCGATTCAATACAAACAAATATGATGGATATGTGCGCGTCGAAATTTCTGTTAATCTGGTGGAAATTTCGTTCATTTTGGACAACGGGTTGAAAAGATATTGAAGTTAAACCACTTGCGAAGAAGCGCAGTTTTCTATCATCGAAATGTAACGCCGCTTTAAGTTTTAGGATGAGATATATTGAAATGACGTCATAAATTTGCACTGAGAACGAAGGGTCAAATTCTTCGCGATTCATGAAATCTGTGTTTGTTGTGATGTGGTTTTCGGCCCGTATTATTGCAGCGTCTTACAAAACCATCAAGTATGTTATACCAAATTGCACAAAAATGAATTCCCCATCGAATGATACCAAAATTATTGTACTATTTTAAGAAATGAACATCTTTTCTTCATAACAATCCGAGTTTGGTCGATAAACTGAAGTTTTTTCACATACCCGTTGATCTAATAGCAAAATGTTCCAACCTATATTGTTCCAATCTGTTTGCTGGTTATGATAGTGAAAATTTCATCAAAATGCGTTCACGCGTTATTGAGAAAATCGACATAAACCGATTCCAAACAACACAGTTTCGTCTACTTTTCGCAGCAAAACGTCGTTGAGTTTTACTCGAAACTTTAAGTCTTGAAAATTTCGACTGGCGTGAATGCGTTTTCTCGCCGTAATTTCTTTATAGTTCGACGTATTGTAGAATATCATATACCATTTTGTGCAAAATTGACTTTCCTACATGATGATACCAATTTTGTTGTACTTGTCGTGAATGGGAATTTTTTTCTATCGAAAAACTGACAATTTCTCACATATGCGTATATGCTGGCCAAAAATGATCCCACAAAACTTGTTGCTACTATGAAGCCCAACATTATAGTGAAAATTTCATGTAGATCTGTCCACTGGATGCTGAGAAAACGAGACTTAAACTTTCTGTTAAATGCGTTTCGCTGTAGAACATTCACTTTTCAAAACGACGTTGTGTATTTTATGAAGACTTTTTCAAAGCGCGACTATAGGAAAATGGTTTTCGGTCAGTCTTGATCAAGCGATACTATAAACATACAAGTATGTCATATCAAAATGCGTGCAATTGAATTCTGTACAAGCCGATACCAAAATCAGAACAATATCTTCTTACCGACCCGTTTTCCAAGCAAAAAACTGCCATTTTCACATACGCGCGTATATGCTAGTGAAAAATGATCCCCACAAAACTTGTTGTTAATATCGCGCTGAATAAAATGGTAAAGATTGCATGTTTGTATCTCAAGCGGTTTGGAAGATACGCCAAGTTAAACTATGTACGAAATCAGTTTTCTAATCGCAGCGCTTGTCACGACGTTCACTGAAATTAAAGTTCTGAGAGTAAAATGCGTTTAGCTTAGATACGTTTTAGGGCTGTATTTTCGATGTGGATAGTCCGATTGTGGAATGTTATATATCAAAATGCACAGGATTGAATTCTGTACCCGATGATACCAAATTTGTTTCACTATCTTCTTACCGACTTGATTTCCAAGCATAATGTGAAATTTTCTCATAGATGTGTAAATGCTAGTTTTCTACTCGGAGCGCGCCGGGTCTCGACGTTCAGTTAAAACTTGTAAAGTTCAAGATTGAAATGCGTTCCATGTAGATTCGTTTTCGGGCAGTGTATTCGTTGTATATTCGTTGTGTATTCGTTGTGTTAAGACTCAATGTAGAATGTTATACATCAAAATGCGCATAATTGAATTCTGTACAAACCGATATCAAAATTATTGCGCTAATAAATCAGACAAAAAAGTGTTATTCTTGGCGAATACGTTATTCTTACATTTCTGATACAGTCATTCGAGTGAGAACAAAATAGGCGAGACAAAAATTGTAGCTACCTTAGAGCTGAATATTAAGTTAAAAATTTCATGTTGATATCATCAGTCATTTCGGAGAAAATCAACATAAACCGCTTTCGTTCAAAATCTTTCCTCGGTTGTTTACATCGATAGAAATGACGTTTAAGTTGTGATTTTTTTTTAGCGCTGTTAACTTGTAAAGATCTAAATGCACTTTGTAGAAATCCGTTCTCGGGCTGTATCATTGTTGTGTTTAGACATACACTGAAGTGTAATATATCAAATTGCGTGGAATCGAATTTTCTACTCGATGATACCAAAATTACGATGAATGCTCATTAGACAAAACAACTTTTTTCTTAGTGAAGTTTTCAAGCTTTGAATTATGATACAATAATTCGTGTGTGAACAAAATGGGCGAGACAAAAATTGTAGCTACCTTAGGGCTGAATATTAAGTTAAAAATTTCATGTTGATATCATCAGTCATTTCGGAGAAATTTGACTTAAACCGCTTCCAAACAAACACAGTTTCGTCTACTATTTACGCTGTCAAACGTCGTTGAGTTTAACTCGATACTTTAAGTCTTGAAAATTTCGATTAGCGTGAATGCGTTTTCTCGCCGTATTTTCGTTATAGTTGGACGAAGTGTTGAGTAATGTACACCAATTGTGTTGTACTTGTCTTGAATGGGAATTTTTTTCCTTCTAAGCGAAGTGATTTTCATTCGAAAAACTGAGAATTTCTCACATATGCGTATATGTTAGCAAAAAATGATCCCCACAAAACTTATTGCTACTATGAAGCCCAACAATATGGTGAAAATTTCATGTAGATCTGTCCACTGGATGCTGAGATAATGCGAGTTAAACTTTCTGTACAATGCTTTCGCTGTAGAACATTCACTTTTCAAAACGACGTTGTGTATATGTTATGAAGAATTTGTCAAAGGCGTGTTTATAGGAAAATGGTTTTCAGTCAGTATTGATCAAGCGATACAATAAAAATACAAGTATGTCATATCAAAATGCGTGGAATTGAATTCTGTACAAGCCGATACCAAAATCAAAACACTATCTGTAAAGACAAAAAAGTTTTCTTCTCTCCGACCCGTTTTCCAAGCAAAAAACTGCAATTTTCACATACACGCGTAAATGCTAGTGAAAAAATGATCCCCACAAAACTTGTTGCTAATATCGCGCCGAACAAGTTGGTAAAGATTGCATGTTTGTATCTCAAGCGGTTGGGAAGAAACGACGACTTAAACTATGTACGAAATCAGTTTTCTACTCGCAGCGCGCCGGGTCTCGACGTTCAGTTAAAACTTGTCAAGTTAAAGATTGAAATGCGTTCCGTGTAGATTTGTTTTCGGGCTGTGTATTCGTTGTGTTAAGACCCAATGTAGAATGTTATACATTAAAATGCGCAGAATTGAATTCTGTACAAACTGATATCAAAATTATTGCACTAATAAATCAAACAAAAAATTTCTTCTTAGCGAAGTTTTCAAGCTTGAATTTCTGATGCAGTCATTCGAGTGAGAACAAAATAGGCGAGACAAAAATTGTAGCTACCATAGAGCTGAATATTATGTTGAAAATTTCATGTTGATATCATCAGTCATTTCGGAGAAAATCAACATAAACCGCTTTCGTTTGAAATCTCTCCTCGGTTGTTTACATCGATAGAAAATGACGTTCAAGTTGTGAATTTTGTGTAGTTTAAAGTGAAAGCGCGAGTATAGGAAAATGGTTTTCGGCCAGTCTTGATCAAGCGATACAACAAACATACAAGTATGTCATATCAAAATATACGGAATTTCAATGCCTACAAGATGGTGCCAAAATCATTTCGCTAGTAAAATAGACAAAAACGTTTCCTTCTTTGATACCTGTTTTGTAAGCAATAAAGTGAAAATTTCTCATACATGCCCAACAAAATTTATTACTTGTATCAATCCAAACAATATCGCGAAGATTTCAACTCAATATCTTTAGCGGTTGTGGAGATACACCGCCTTAAACTTTGAAGAAATCTGATTTTTCTCCAGCGCGCTGTCACGACGTTCAGTTAACTTTAACTTTGAAACTTAAAAGTGCATTTTGTACAGAAGCGTTTTGGGTTGAGATTTTCACAGCGATAGGTATAATCATGTAGTGTTATACATCAATTTGTGCGGAATTCAATTCTCTACACGATGATACCAATTTTGTTTCGCAAAACGACAAGACAAAAAACTTTTCTTCATTGAGAATGTATTTTCGAGCAAAAAATTGAAAATTACTCACATGTACGAACTGATTACAGCAAAATGTTCCCTACAAAAAATGTTGCCAGCATCAATCGCGACAATATGGTGAAAATATCATCTTGAAATCTATAGCGGTTGTAAAGCAACTTGACTTAACCCGATTGTTTACTTGAAAATCATTTTGTACACTGTGCGGTTCATAACGTCGTCGAGTCGAAGTTGATTTTATAGAACTTAGAAAGAGCGTTTGTGTTGCGCTATATTTCTGCTCTATTCGTTGAGTAGTTAGCGAAAGCACTTCACATCATACATCAAAATATTCAGCATGCAATTCTTTACAAGCTGATATAAGTCTTGTTTCACAAATCACCGACATAAAAAAGTTTCCTTCTTGCGAAAGTTTTCAAAGTGATTTTTATCACATAAGCATGTATGTTGGAACAAAACTATTTGTAGAAAAGCTGTAGCTAACAATCAGCTGGTTATTGTACTGAAAATTTGATCACACTATCTTCAGTGGTTGTCGAGAAAAACGGATTGAAACTTTTTCGCAAAAAATCAGCTCCCTGTGGACTATAGTCTATGCTGTGAAACGACGTTGCGTAAACATTGAAAAAATCGTTCGAGAGAGTTCGAAGTGTGTGAGTTGTTTTTGTGGCCGGTATTGTTGTAGCAATATGCTGAACTATCATGCATTGTACATCAAATTGTGCAGAATGAAATTCCCTACTCGATGGTACAAATTGTGTTTCGTTAAAAGTAAAGACAAAAATCTTTTCTTCTTTGAGACTGTATTTTCAAGCATAAATGTGAAATTTTCTCATAGATGTGTGAATGCTAGTGAAAAAATATCAGCGTATGATTTGTATATGATATCGTGCTGACCACTTTGGTAAATATTTCATGTTTGTATCTCAAGCGGTTTCGAAGATACGCCGACTTAAACTTTTTGGTTTCAAATCGGCCTTGTGTGGACTACGCAGTGAAACGACGTTGCGTTTTGAAAGTTGAATTATTTGCACTAGATGACCTCGCTGCGCTCTGCGCTCTATTTTCTCATGCGATGCTGGTTTGTCTTTTGAGTGTCGATGGGAAATTTGAAGCGTTGTATTTGAAAATATGCAGTTCAAATGTTTGCTCGTGACTGTATCTACTTGATATGACAGAATTTGTCGATTGTGAAAATCATTCTGTGACAATAAACGACAAACACTGACATTTGCTTGTTGGGTTTTTATTCTGGTAATATGCTCCATACAAGTGCACAACTTTTCTAGATAGAGATTTAAACCAGTGAGGTAGATATCACAATCATTCACTAAATAGACTCTTGTTTGCATGTTATAACGTCATGTCGCACTCTGGATAGTACAGTACTTTGTAGACTTGAGAATATTTTTGGGTTTCGTGCGATAGCAATAATTGCGATGTACTTGATACACGTGAAATATCACATGTTATACATCAGTATGACCAGCAAACAACATGCAATCAGATAATCTACTGTTAAAGCATATATCTACTCGCATAGAGAAATTATAGCAGATTACTCACAAAAGAAAGAGCGATTTTACAAATAAAGCCAAATGATTCAGTGGTAAAAAAGATATGGATTTAAATCAGTTTATAAACACGCATGTAATATGCATATCTCGCTGAACAGTAAATCGAACGTCATAAATTTTCAACTCAATACATTTCCAATCGAAGCTTTGCAAAATGCTGCGTTGATATTGAAAACGTTCGTGATTTTGTGTTTTCGTACTACTGCGTTTCTATTGAAACTAAGTTTTACATCTGAATATTTGCGAGACATGATAGTTTCAAACACTGCACTGTTGCGTTACATAAACGGCTAGCGCTTTAATTTTGATAAAAAGTACATCGCAGTCATTTATTTAACAGGCACGTTGACTCAAATACATTTTTTCATATATGATGTAGACGAGCTGAGAATGAGTCAGGCCGTTACGCCATAGTGTTGTGCAAGTACAATATGTTCGTGGGTGATAACAGCGAATTATTGTCGATTGTGCTGTAACTTCATAACCGCAAATTTTAACTGCCCCAGCGCTGTGGTCAGCGAAATAACCGTCTGCGGGTAAACAAGCTCCAGACGCTATGTTATATAACTCTGTTTTGATGTGGATTGAGCAAACGAGTAAACAACCTAAAAGTACATTTCGCAAATTTTTTCATAGAATATCAGAGCAAATAACAGCTATTCGGTATTGGCTCATTTTTCACACAAACAATTTTGTTCTGTCGAGTTGACGAATTGCGAATTAGCAAGATGCTTAGTAAGCGAATATGGTTTGAGTTTTCAGTAGCGCACAAACTCTGGCGAAATTTGTGAAATGTATCGATAACCTGATACAGATATGCTGTTCGCAATTTCGTTGTCACGTTGGACGTTTTGTATTCGAGTAGTATTAGAGCGATATTTGGTATATGAATAACGAAATCGGGTCGCCTGTTTTGAATTGTTACTTCGTGCTTGATGTACAAGCGGCAGTCATCGCGTAATGTGGGAAATGTCTGTCTTAGGTAGACGCCTAGTTCACTAACGTACGTTTGATCAAAATCTCGTAGATAGGCAACTTTGTTCAAAGCTTTTCTCAGATGAGAATGTCTACATCTTCCACGCGTGAGAAATTTGCTTTTCATCATACTCAAGTAGTTTGCCATATAAGCACTATGCTAAGTCTATATAGTGAAAATGCACCAGCGCGACAGGGTATATAAGGCGAGCTGTACTAGAATTGTCATCATTCGTGATTTGGCACTCGTAGAGTCAACATCATATTGCTTAACATGTCGAAATACGCTCACAGACTGCCGAAGTTTGAGGACCCCGATGCTACTAGTAAGGGCAAGCGACATGCCGCAAAACCGTACGCTCGACCAGAACAATCGGCGTTTAATGCATTTAAATCGTTCGGGTATCATCTGAACAGACTAGGTAGTCAAATAACAGCGTTTTCTCACAACAGCGACTTTGCTATGACCAAGGAAGGACGCCAAGTCTGTAGCAAACTAATGGCGTGCTTACAGAAGGCGTCCTACTATCACCGCGAAGCCAGTAAACACTTGATCGATGACCAGCAGCGTTACTTCGAGGAAGAATGGGCTAAGCGGGAACGACTGCTTCGAGAGCAAAACGAAATAGAAATCGAAGAGAGGGTGAATGCTGTGACGGCCCAACTTCAGCTGGAAAAAGAACAAGCGGTGAAAGACTTGCGGACGTGCATAATTTGCTGCGATGCTGAAAAGAACTGTGCTTTAACGAAATGCAGACACACATTCTGCGAAATGTGTTGTTTGATGATGTTAGGTGATAAATGTGCAATGTGTAGAACTGAAGTGGATGGTTGGGTAAAAATTCTGCTTACTGACTAGATGTGTATATGCTTGTATGTTTGCGTATATGCTTGTATGTTTGTGCAATAAAATGTTGAAATAAATTTCATGTCTTAGTCATTTGTTTGGTAGTAGTGTACGTTAGAGTAGATGTTGTAGTTGAGCTCACAACGTCTTCTCATCACATTGCGATAGAGCGAAATACTTGATCAGACAATTTCTGATAAAACGCTCACTTGTCACAAATGCGATGAAAAGCAGAATTTTGATTTCTAAAATAAGCGGCTCTAACATAAGCACGTACAGGGTAACAAGTAAAAACATTTCAGACAACATAAGCTGACTTTTTTGTCTTATCACGAAATTGAACGTTGTGGTGAAGAACTTTCACATATCAATGTTTCAACATAGGTAGGCGTTTTTGCTCAACAGTTCGAGACTCGAAAACATATTGATATTGATTTTGGTATGTTGCAACGAAGCAACGATGTTTGATCTCTCTACAACAAGACACACACATTTTAGATGCGTTTGTTAATCATTGTAAGTATAACGCTATATTCGGTTAGCATTACTGAAGTCAAAATCTCATAGCTTGACTCGAAGAGCAAGGGTAAACTTGACAGTTTACAGCGAATGAATACAAAATGAGAAAATTAACTTTATGTATATTAAATACCTAGCTTTTGACAGAACTCAATCATTCTCACTTGAGTTAGCAAAGCGACATGGCCTCCAAACAGCTTACCCATGTTGGTTTTCGTTTGGACGATGAAAATCATCCATTCTATTCCACCCCAAGTGAGATCGACCAAACTTGTCAAAGGGTGTACTCGCTCCTAAAAATGCCAGTGGAAGAAGCTGAAAATGAGTATCATTCGCGAGAGGACGAAGAAGCTGCTAATTTCATAGCCCAGCTTTCGCAGCTTAATTCCAATGACTCAACAGCTACGAGTAGTACAACGAAATCGAACAAACGTAAAGCTATTGCTGATTCTGAGGGTCAAACTGTCAAAAAACCTAAAGGTTCGCGAAATGCAAAACAAGACGCAATTTCAACTGAACCGAAGAAGACTGACTTTGTCGAAGACTACATCCGCAAACAAGACAAACTTAAATCGTTACACGGCAATACTCAGACGAGGATCGCATACATCGAAAAAGCGTTACAATACGTAAAATCAGAAGAAAGTGATGACTCGAGGGTAACCTCGTATCTATCAACTGCATCGAAAAACATTTCACATGCTATAGACAGCATTTCAAGCGATCTAAAAAACAGTGGCGAAATCGACTCATGCAAAGTATGTAAAAGTGAAAGCAATCCACCTAGAGTGTTCAGCAAGAAGTGTGGGCACGGATTTTGTTGTATGAACTGCATCTTGAAGTATTTGGAATTCGTATACAATAAAAATTCTGGGCGATTGATTTGTCTGAAATGCAAAATACAATATGATGGTCAAACTAGTTGTAATTTTGGACCAGGTTATGTCATTATCGGTTGATACATAAATGAATATGAAACCTTTCAACTGTGTTATTTGTTTTTACTGAATGAAAGAATGTTTGTTTGATGTAATCTGAAAATACTGAAATGCAATATGTATGCACAATTAAGAAGCTGAGTGAAATACATTTTTGAAGTCAAATTATACAATTGATCAGATAGATGCAAATATCATGAGCTAAATTGTACAAGTAGTGATTTGACGAAATAAAAAATTTGATACTACAATTGTGTCATGAGATGTTTTGTATATTTTGAAATCTAAGACTGTTGTTAAATATTAACTGTAGATTTTGACAATATCATATCATAGTAGCTTATCAAATGTGATTTCAAAAATTGGTCACTTTACTTACAACTATAGCATGTATAACCATGGTTCAAGATACAAACATTCATCAATATCATTACCTACTCATATGAATTTGTTCAGAATTTGCTTCATGAACATAGATATGAAATTCTAGAGTTAATACAATAGACCCACGACTCTACAATCCTTTTACAACTCTTGCCAGAGCTAGGGTTTGAACCCAGATCTCCTTCTTCAAGCACAGGGCTGAAAAAAGCGTTTCACATTAAACTACTTGGGCAATATGAGCTGATCAATGCTGTAGCCAACTGGTATTGCATTGCTAACATGAAGATATGAGTTTATGGTAAAACATTTTCAGTTTTGACAAGAGAAAACAATGTTCAAAATTACATTCATGTGCATTTTTCTTGTATCTTCCAATCAAACTGGGTATGTATGATTGACTTGAAAATTTGCAGTCATATCTCCTTCAGATATAACTCTGAAATTCTGAACCCAGAGAGGGTTATAACTGTTTCTGCTTGCTAATAAACTCATAACAGTCCACATAACATGGTGAAGAAATGATTTGTATGAAGACATTCTCATGCTGATAAAATAGAGAATGTCCATTTTATCATGGGAATATTCAGTCAAAACAGTTATACTGGATTGAAACTTGAATCTTTTTAACCTTGCAGTATGTGCATTGTGAAACAATTCAGAAATTTTGAACCGAGACAGGGTTTAAATTGCTTGTTGGTGCCAAAAGATGCTTTCTTGACTCACGCAATGGTTTCACAAAACATGCCAGAACTGGGAATTGCACCCAGATCTCTTTCTCAGTTGCTACATGAGAAAGCGTTTTTCATTAAACTACTCTGGCTTCATGATTTGATTAACTATGCAGAGTCATATGCCTTGCTTGAATAAACTGAATCCATGCCTGCGAAACAGCTAAAAATTCCATTTTCTGTGTTAATACCTTTTTTCCATCAATTTCAACCATAACCGGTTATGTGGGATTTACTTCAAACATCTCAAATATACCATCTATAGACACTGGTCAGAGAAAACCGGACCTGAAACAGGATTTTCAAATGCATTTAGGTTCAATTCTGATTGAAGATGAATTTATCCGCCATGTCAAGTGAACATGATAACAGATTTGGAGCAATACATTTTCAGTACTGACCAACATGCAAAGTTTCAATTTTTTGTGTAAATACATTTTTTTGAACGTTCTAAACACACAAATGTTATGCCAGTTTTGCTTCTTGAAACTCAATAATCTATACTATAGGCACTCTGACCCGAAACAGGCTACCAAAAGGGTTGGCTTGTAGAAACACACATTTGTGTTAAATTGAATAAAAGATTGTTATGGCCAAACATTCATATGCTGGCAAAAGAAGCAGAATTAGCATTTTGACGTGTATATAGTTTTTTTTCTGCAGTTTTAGACATTAAATGTGCTTGCGAAGTAGACTTCGAAATTGTCAGTTGTGCATTCTATGGCTAAAATATGAAAACTGAGCCTAGAAATATGCTGACAAATCAGTGTACATGTCTTCTTCCACATAAGTGTCATCTTGAAATGTTGTTCCTGGTCAGAAATTATTCAACTCCGGACAAATTTGACAATGTTTGATTCATGGCGTTAATAACACAAAGTTACCAAGCAATACTGAGTGTCCATGCATTCTAGAAATCATTTTTCCTGGCAGAGTTTGATGTGTACAAATAAACTCAAGTCAAAAAAGTCTGGTGCAGCTCAGAAAACAAAACAACACATATCAAGTTGTTCTCAACTGAGTTCTTTTCCACAAATCAGAAGTAGTCACAATCATCTGAATCAAAGAACACATTCTGTTTTCAGGATCTCAGTTTTGGTACAGAAAACAAAACACAAGATCATTCAATGATTCATTGTATAGTTCAACTTTTTTGTTGACATTTGAGATTTCAACAAATTTCAAACATACAATAGCTACCACAGAGTAGTACTCGATTTGTTACCTCCCCTTCTACTTCCGTTATAAACCATGGTTTGTTTAAGTTACAATTTTAACACTACAAACATGAATAAGTTAATATATAACGCATTTTATGTGAAAAAAATAATTATTCAGCGACTAATTGTTGAAATTATTGCATTTAAGCGCGTATTTTTTTTTTAATCGGACTTGACTTTAACCGATTTTTTTTTACTTCCGCATTGTCGGATGCCATTTTGGCCAACAGGGTCACATGTTTAAAATCTCGCTGATGACGTATTCTGCGGAATCCCGGGATTTGGGCGGAAAGTACGAAACTTAAAACAGCCTTGCGCACCTGTTCGGAGTGTTTTTTCTGGAAAACATAGTTAACTGCTTTTTTAAAGCGAGTTTTAAGCTATCTGGTGAGGGAAAAAACATGCATATATCCCGTATGTTAAGTGGTTGCAACGATTTTATTTTTTAATCATGGAATATGATCATTTTACTTCACATTATAACACGTTGTAAAATTGTCGTCTGCTGCGCATAAAAATGCGCAACCTCATTTTCGACCTTGATGATTTCTGTCCGAATGTATTGTGTCCGAAATATATTAACCGGAAGTAAACAAATCAAACGAAACACTAGCAAATTTCGTGACTTAACATTAAAATCTGATCGAAATGGCACGGAGAAATGAATGTTTGAAATGAAAAGTATGATTTTTTATTGTATTTTAGATACATCCATAATGGCACGGTCAATATTTACACCAGATGGTTTAATAAATTACATGCACTGCATTGGGGCTTCTGATTTGCTTAGTTACACTGATTTTAGTTATTTCAACAAGCCTGAGTTTGACTTCTTTTCAAATTCAAATCGATTGGTTTTTCATTCAGCAAGCTTGGGTTTATTATTTCGTTTTTTGACCAGTTTACCAGCAGAAATTTCAGTTGATTATAATCTTGAGAAAAGCCTTCTGGAAACACAAAGTAAAAATGTTGTGTCTTTTGATGAAAATGGAAATGCAACAGAGCAACCTTCTTTCCAACAGGCACAAGATCCTTGTTGGATAGAACCTATATCGTCTCAAAGTTCAACGTGGTGTGTCCCCCCAACTGAACTCCAGTCAAAACCACCATCAATCATTTCCAAATGCACCAAGGCAACTAGCCCATCCACCTTTTCATTAGGTTCATGTAGCACAGAGATTTGTTTTAAGAAATCAAAAATTGAAATTAATGTGCAAGATTCTAGTTCCGACGAAATTGACGTTTTTTCTATGTAACACCCTTAGTATAAAATTGTTTTCATTTGTTTAGATTGTTCGCTACATGCAACAGATTGGACCTATATTATATTTATAGTTCTTTCCTGCTGGTGCAGATGAAGTTTCAAATTGTTGATAAGTATTTCAATTATATAACAGCGGTCAGTTAACCTAATCACACCCTTCCTGGGCAAACTGCTTTACAACTACTAAGTGCACATACTAATGCCAGTAACTAACAACTGCCCTGCATGAATCAGAGGTTTGGGTAGAATTGCCATAGAAATATTTATTTGACCGGTCCCAACACAAGTCATGCTTGAAATTACACCCTTATCCTCTGATTTTAAGTCCAGTGCTTTACCAACTGAGATAACCGGTTGGCATTATTTTAATACATATGTAAATTTTGTTTCGCTTTAGTTATTTTTGTTTAGTAGAAATATTATTTCCTACATTTGTTTCATTTGTTTACCTTTTTCTTTAGTTTTTTTCAGTTCTATTATATTTAGTTTCCCCACCAGACTGGAAGACCGTGCTAAATATTGTCGTCACACTTGTAATGTAAGTATCAGTTTTATGTTCTTCATTTTCAGAGCCATGGATTTGACAAATGACCAAATAGTTTGTAAAATAAAGAATAATGGCTTACTTGAAACTGCCAAGTTTCTACATCCAATGACAAACAATAACTGTTGTCTGACAACAATTATAGTTCAGCTGGAACGAATTTTAAAGAAATTCCAACATTTAAATAAAAGTAAGTCTCGTGTTAAGGGAAAAGATAATTTGGAAAGATTTTTACAAAAACAATATGAATTTCCATCAAGTAAGCAAACTGAAGTGTCCACATCCCATGAAAAAGTTTTCACCGCATATGACAACGTCGAACTAAAGGCTTATGCTTATGAAAAGGTTTCGAATGAATTGGCCACTGAAATAAATCACTTGAAGTCTGAAAAAGATATAATTGAAAGCAACTTATTAAGTACAATTGAAGACAGAGATTTATTAAATGAAAGTTTCAAAAAAAGTGAAAAAAAAAATGAAATAAAGCAAAAAGAACTGAAACGAACAGCCAATAGGGAATCCTATTGGCGCGCAAAATTTAGAAAAATTGACCATGAAAAAAACGAAAAAATTTATACTGAAGATGATGTCAAGCAAATTATCGACGAACGAAAGCACCTTGAAAATGAATATAGTAAATTACAAGAAAATTTTGATTCAATTTTTGAAGAAAACGAATATCTGAGAAGTATTGTACAAAATGATTCACAAATTGAAAATGTTGAACTGTATGACGAAAAAACAAAGACATATAATACAAAACTGCATATGTGTGTGCATTCTCTTTTAGACAATCATGTGTCATATCAAAACGTGAATTCTGTCATTGAAAGTGTTTTGAAATTAGTCGAGAAAAAACCAAATAAACTTCCAGCAGCCAGTACTATTCAAAATTGGTCTATCGAACGAGGACTGTTGGCTCGAAAGCAAATTATTGATACTTGTCCGGATAAATTAGACACTACACTACACACAGATGAGACCAGTAAATATGGGTCAAAGTGGGGTGCCTTTGCAACTAGAGACAGTGAAGGGCAGTACACACTTCTTGGCCTCAGAGATATGGCAACAAAATCTAGCCATGATACATTGCAAACATTTAACAACATTCTTTCTGATTTTGACAGTGCATGTTCTTCCGACAATTCTCCAGGACAAAAAATTCTTACAAATATAAAAAATACAATGAGCGACCGTGCTGCAACGGAAACTAAATTTAATGAAATATTGGCCGAATATAGAAATGAAATTTTACCAAAAATCTATGACAATTACAATAAGATGGAAGAAGAAGAAAAAGCAGCAGTGGCAAAAATGAATAATTTTTTCTGTGGTTTGCACACTCTTGTCCACATGGCTGAAGTATCAGGTAAATGTTTGTTCCAAGTAGAAAAAAGTCATTTTGACGATCATGTGCCAATACATAATGTTACATTTAATAAAAGCGGACAGTCTGGAACATTAAGAAGTATTTTCACAGCATGTAAGGCTTTCGCAAAACGAGGTGATCAGAAGAACGGCTGCCATTCTAATTTTGTAACTTTTATTTCTGGGTTTTTGAAATCAAATGGTATGCATGGATTGCCCCTACAACCATTAAAAGGAAACAGGTTTAACATACTCTTCACTAATGCTGGACATGTGTTTTATTTGCATGAACATATGATTTCATACCTTGAAAAATCTCCAACATTAAATGAGCTGTTGAAATCTGTACTGTTTGATTTGAAACAACCGTTTTTTATTGCCGGGTGTAAAAGTTTAGGCCTCATTTCAAAAGTCATTACAACTCCATTGTGGAATGTGATAGAAGACAGAGACATTTCTATAAGTGATATGAATAAAAGGTATGCGCGACTGATAGAATTTTTACATGAATCAGTTCAAAAAATAGAAAGTTTTGTATCAGGAAATTTAAAACTTTATGAAGATGTTCCAACTAAAAATGACAAGATTCTTGAAGAGTTACTGAAACCATCCTGCATTGACAATCATGTCTTTACCATCTTATCTGTGATTTTACCAGCAATGGTAACGCTAATTGAAAAACAGTATGTTGATCATCTGCCCGGAGGAATCCATGAAAATCTTGACCTGCAAGAAACATCAAGTGTCGACAAACACAACAAATATCCTGAAAGAGTATTTTCATATGCTGATCATATAATGTCCGTCAAACCCAACATTTCAACACTTGCATTAGAATCACACATCACTTTTTCTTTAAATAAAACAGCAGAGTGGCTTTCACACAGACAAGATGCATCACAGCTTATTATTGAATGTAGTAAGGCAGTAGGAAAAGAAAGAGAAAAATTCAAACAAAGGGAAGAAGAAATATGGCAACAGAGGCTGGAAAAACAACACGAGGAATTTAAAAGAAAAGAATTATTGGAGAAGAAAAGAGTAGAAAAACTGGAAAAGGAGACAAACGACATTATGTATTATGGTTTGTGGCAGACTGAAGATCAGGTCAACAAAGAAGTAGCTGAATTAAATTCAACAAAACAAAAAGATGAAGCATTGAAAGCACAATTGCGGTTCAGACAAAATGTATTTAAACAAAAAAGTGAAAATCAAAATGTATATGCTTTCTCCAAGACCGTGAATGGTCAACGATTACAATTAACAGTTGATGAACTTAAAGAAAATCTTATAAAATTAGTTAAGGGTGCATATGAAATTCCCACACCAGAAAGTGACATTCATTTGTTAGTAGGGAAAAATATAGATCATAAATGGTTAGATGATGGCAAAGTTTCCTGGTATAAAGGCACTGTAATATCTCAGGTATTAATTAGCATTACAGGGATAGTAAGGCCAACATGAAAAATATATTTGTTTATCATTACCTACCGATAGAACCGAAACATCATATCTCATAGTCATAAGTTGTTACATGGTTTATTTTTAAGATTTAATGTAATTTTTAATTTGGGTTAAGATTAATAAGAAGCTATTATTTATGTCCACTATCTTTAAACTGTACATAGAACTAACCAACCCATTAGTATCAACTTTGGGCAGGCAATTGCAAACTAATTATTTTTAAAGGTTGGCCTTATGTACATCAACATCACCAATTGTATAAAACAAATAACTAACTAATGTGTATTTACCCCTTGATAAGTACATTAAACATACTAAAAGATGTCTAACTTACCGGTAGTTTTCAGATACATAAATGCTAATGTTGTTGCTCCTTTATATGGTTTTCATATTTTAATCATTGATCATATACTGGAAATACTGGCCTTATGGAATCACTTTTAGTAGAAATATAATATCACAATAGCATAAAACATGATGCCTAAACTTTGTATATTTACTTTTGCAGGTTCCTGGATATCCGGCCTGGTTTAACGTGCTCTACGAAAATGACTGTGCGGTGTATGCTGTGGAACTCACCAAGGACTACCAAGCTGGTGACGTTATTATAAAGACATAGACTATTGCAGGTACCTGTATTTGATTTTATTGCAGATCAAATAAGGGATTGTTTCTCATGTTAAATGGTTTATGTATGGTTTACCAATTTTATTGGCATTCACGTCGGTACAAACGGCATGGCATTGCAAAGCTGATGTTGGCAGAAATTCACTCTGTCCTTTTTTTATATAGATAATGTTACTATTCAAAGGGTTGTAACTCATTGAAATGACACTTATTTTCTTCATTTTCTTTATTTTAAACATATTTAGATTAAAACTGTTAAATACATATACAATATTTGCATGCTTTACAACAAAATAGTGATATGTCATAAAAACTTAATTTTCGGCAGAAAGAATCGTAAATTCCAAATATTCAAAGGGACATAACTCTTCAACGGGTACACCAATTTCAAAAATTCTTTCAGATAATTGATAGGCTCACTTAGACCTTTCTAATGATGTATAACACTACATATATATTGGAAAAAAATTTTTTACTCTGTGGTAGCTACATACAATGTTTTGTCTGTTATCAAAGAGCACAACACATTGTCGTGGTACTTACTGTATCGTGTTCTACAAATCTCACAGAATTTCATCAACAAATCAACACAAAATCCACCAAAAAAAGCCTCAAAATGCATTGCGATATTTCGACTGGCAAACAAATTCCGATATGACGACTCACACCGTATTATACCTAAGGCAGACAGGAGTAAATCTGTCCATGTCCGTAAAACTTTGAACATTGTATATGCTCATAAACAACATAAACTACAAATATTTGTTACGATTTAAGTAGAACTGTGCATCCGTGAATGAATTAATCCGAATATTCCACAAAACTCGTCTTTCTTGAAAAGAATACAATCGATGCAAATATGCACAAAATATGAAACTCCTTTCGATTAGTTCAAGGTTGTGTTTATGTTTTGAATTCGCAAATCAAAGCGATGTTACGTCTAAATGAGACTCACAACGAAGTTGTCAATTTTCGTGTAATTTGATGTTTTGAGTTTTGTGAGTAGAGATAGAACTTTGTCTGAATAACTAGAATATGGACATGAATTTCGAATTGTATGCTTTTGATATGAATTACTACATACTCAGTAGCATTGGTGTGCTAGCTAGTCAAGCACACACAGGCAGAGTATATAAGATCAAATCGCTAGTGTTTGAATCATTTCGCATTCTGACACAGAACGAGAAACACACATTATGACTGATCAAACTGCTTGCGAGCGATGGATGGCGAGGGTTCAAGAAAGTGGGAGCGCTGGAAACGACAACGTTGCCTGTCAGCGATGGTTGGAGACCATGCGAAATATTCTACCGACAGTAGTGGACACTACTTTGATACTCACGTGTGCAACGTGTAAAAACATTTCTGGGGAAGTTAACTTCTGCCGCAGATGCGAGGGATTGAGTTGCGTGCCATGTACGAAGACCAACGATCGTTGCAAATGGTGTGGCGAAATGCAGGGTTACGCCAAAAACAGAGGTGCGAGACATTTGCAGTTGTGAGGACTGTGTACGTTGACTGTAAATGAACTGTCGATACAATGATTATATGAAAGATTGATTCTTCCTCAATAAAATCTTTTGAAACTTCGTATACCTTGTTGTTGTGTTTGCGTAGAGAATACTTAAGTTATACCTTTATAGAAAACAGAACACACTGGTCTGTAACATCAGCGCAATAGCGAACTCGAAAACCATTCACATTACACAAGCATGGTTGTACTCTGTATATGTTTGCGGTGCTATGTTAACTATTGTCGAACACAAAACAAGAACAAAACGAAATGTACAGTTCATGATATTTATTGAGTACCGTTTACACGAAACATGCTGATGGGTTTAATAACAATCTTGTCCCTGGTCCCACCATTCGCAAAAACTGGCAATTCGGCGAATGTTTGTGGTGTTCGAGCCAAGCATCATCGGTTGATTTCCAATGGTACAATACAACACCACAATTAAAACATTTGCAACGATCGTGTTGCCCTAAGTAATACAGACCGCAAGAAGCTAACTCATATTTGTTCGGTTTTATTTGTGGCGACCAGTGTTCAAATGTCTTCAGTCTTTCGGAATATGTTTCCATATATCTTCCCGAGTGATAAGTGCATAAAGCGTCGGTTTCATCCATGAAATGAAATATTTTATGTGTTACAACTCTTTACAAGCGCGTTAATACTTTTTTCAGAAATACTCTTGGTCAAACGATACGTGTTTTGCTCTCTCGGCTTTTGAGCGCAACAAAATACCATTTATCGTCTGAAGTCGTTTGATTTGATTCTGGTCTCTCCAGCAGAAACCATATTTTGTACTCGTTAGAATTAGCTCAATATCGACATAATACACCATGTCGGTATTTGTCACTTTCCAACATTGATCTCGATGCGAGAATGTAAACTGAACATCAGGATAGAGATGAGTTAAGTAAATTTCGACAGCTTTGTTCCACTGTTCGAGGTTCAAATGCAACATGTGTCGAAAAAAGCTTAAATCTTTCAGTTCAACGGCTAGCATTTTTGTGTGCGATGAGTACTTAGCGAATTTTCAAATTACTACCTATATAAAATTTTTCTACCATAATCTATAAAACAAACAAACACATGTTAACGTTTCAACATTTTTATTCAATTTTTTTTACATCTACAATTCACTGGGACGCAGCGACACGTCCAACATCTGTGCAGTCTGTTGAGTTGTCGCTGCGTAAGCTTCCCAACACGTAGGAAGAATGGCGCACGCTTCGCCTCATCAGCTTCTGCGTCCCAGTCCTCGGTTGGAGTGGTTGTCTTAGTTCTGGCTGTATCTGAAACACAACAAGCGAAACATAGTTATTGCGTATAAACATTCATGTATGCAACATTCCATTTTCTACAGTAACATAAAAGTACATACAAAGCAACACAACTTACTTTGCATTTGCGACAGCTCTATTTCTGCATCCCAGTCCTCAGTGACAGGCACCTGGAATGTAGTTGCTGGTACATAGAAGCTATTGTTGTACGACATGTTGCTCTTTGGCTTTGATATCAAGAATGATTTGACTTTGCACTGACTCGGCGCTTTATATACTCGGCGACTGTGCGAGAGCCACTAACCCAAAGCTGTTGTCGCTCGAACAACGAAACAGAATCTTGAGAGTTCTACACGCAGTATTGTATTCACAACTAACGAAATCGTACTTGGATTGCGCCAAGCGTTCAATTTCTTCATGAAGTGTTATAGAGTCATCTTGCTGTGAGACCTGATATGTTTTCTCACGAATGCATCTCATGCGAAATGAGTCAAGTTTGTTGTTCCAAAACTCTGTAGTGCATTTGGGTATGAGTGTTTGACCATATCTTTTAATCAAGAACGATGCTAGTTTTTCAAGTGTGTGTTTTGAAAATTTTAGAACGCCAGTTGTGCTAAAAGCGCACGTCAAGAAATAGCTTGTAGCAGCCATATCTTTGGTACATGCGTTTGAAAAATAAATGTGACACTGATGCACCTCATTGCCGTAGATATCTTCGTAATTGGTTTGTTCAGAGAGCAGAAAATCAGACCCATTGCTTTGTGAACCATTGAATGTTAGTTTCATATATTGCATACATTCAGATTTCGAGCTATGAAAGACAACTTGCTTCAAATCTTGTTGTGTGAAATCAATAGGCAAAACATGCGTTTCTTTGATAACGAGGTAACAAGATGACTCAAAATCAAAGTTTTGATTGATGTACGTTGCTAACAACTCGGGTTGGTTTGTGTTGATAAGTGAATGCAGTTTGCAATCGCCCTTCCTCTCGCTGCAACGAGCCATCGCTGAAATAGAAAATCAACAAGACAGGTTTATAAACCGATCTTTGTAATATGACCAACCGTATAAAATGCGCTTTAACTAACTGAAGTTGTCTCATTTACAATCTGACAATCGAAGCGACAACATGTATCTCAAAACATTGTGTGAAGAATTCATTCGTGAGAAACGAAATTTCAATGCCAGTGGTCACCAGAAGAAGTACATGTTCAGCGTAACATGTCCTTTCACAGATGCAGAGGGACTGCGTTTCACGGCGATAACGAACAGTCCGTACGACTACTTGAACTACAAGCCAACGCTGGACCATGTGTTTCTCGATGCACCAACACTAGCTGCGTTTGAACGATATGTAGACTTGATGTTTTCTGCCGCCGACGAAAAGACTGATATGTGCTACTTCAAGATATTGAAAAATCTTATACCAGAACATTTCGCAAATCTATACGAGCGCATCAAGAAGGGTAGATACATGCAGTCATCTCCAACCGAAAACTACAGACTGCCGATATGCATAATACCAGTGTTGGAGTTGCACGGAATCGAGGAGTTCAGCAAATGTTATTCCGTGAAATCGACTTGCCTTTCATTGGAAAGGACTCAGATACGATTGAAGTTGAACAGCTACTTTCAAGCAGTCATGACATTGCTCGATTGTTCGGAAAACGATATCATAGAAATATTGGTGAGAAAAGGAGTGCTGCCGAGTACAAACTTCCAGCTGATTAGCACACAGAAAGAGCTCACGATAGGTCTGAAGATTGTTAGAAGCTGTGGTGGAATATACGAAGCGTTGAGAACTGGCATCGAACTGACAGAGCACAATGCTAACTTAGACACACTGAGACCAAAGTATGGATATCCAAATTCGAATTTGTGCCAGGCGTTAGAGTTTCTCTTCTTGCTGCATCCTCTGTACAACCAGCACATCAACAGTCTTCTTGTTAAAACGGAGCTGATCGATGGGGGAAAGGGAAGACTAGCTTATGCTATTCCTAATCGCAAACGCAAATTTGTTGAACATGCAAAAGACCAATCGAGTCTTCCGAAAAAGATGTTATGCAAAACAGAAGAATGGACTGAAATGCGTGGTTCTTACGAGAATGCATTTCCAGAGCAGAACGAGATACTCAGTATGCCGGTCGATTTGTCATTCGTGAAAGAAGAAATTGTGGAAACGTTCAACCCAGAACAAGAGGTACAAGAGAATCCCATGCCAGTAAGCGACATCTTACCTGAGGAGAACCCATGTAAAGTATACTTCATCAACGAGTTTCAAAACGATGAAAAAGAAGACATACTCTCTCAAGCGGTTCGAACGTGCATTCCCAACATTCACGTTCCGCCTAACTTTTGCACATTTTGTGTGTCGAATGAATTGCTTTCCAACGGCCTCGTGTTGTATATACCTGCCGATTTTGCATTGTGAATGTTTTTTGTTATATATGCTGTGTGTTCTGTTAGTTGAATGAATAAAAACCAACAATGTTGCATTTCATACTATTTGCCTTATTTGTATCTCAATGTAGCTGTAATGTGCTACCTACTGGTCAGCCCGAAACTACATCAAATCATGTTACTCATATAGAAAAACGCAGTTCCAATGAGTTATACAATAATACCAGCGATAACGTAACGCAGGAACAAATAGATGATATTGTCACATCGCCATTTGCAAACGAAATTGACATGCAGGAATACAGTCAAATCAATAACACAACGCTTGGTAATATCACCACAAATGTTTCTACAACCACAGAGGTTAATGGAGATGGTGATAAAGTATCTGTCGTTGTTATAATCGAAGTGGTATTTGGTATGCTAGCATTTTTCGCAATCATCATTGGCTTGATAGCATTTGTGTCAAAAGTCATAAAAGAACGACGAAACGAAAATTAGTATAAGATACCTTTACAAAAGGATCTAGTCATTCTTGATTTTCTATGCCAAGTATGCGGTCGTTTATCATTTTGTGTTTTTGCATAGTTGTCAGGGCTGACACAACATTTCAAAACGTTTCTTCCTATGGTTTACAAAACTGTTACTGCAATAACTGCGATTCGACAAAAAGCATTGGTAAAATATATGGTGGATCTTGCTACTTTCTCAGTACAGAGCAACGGTTCAAAGTTGGTAACAAATATTCAACGCCAGTAAAGGTTGGTGAAACTGGTAACAGCACCGACTATAATGAATACGATATGGTCATTGTTGGAGATGAAAATCTGAAAACTGTTTTTAGTCAAGTAAGCAACGAACTGGTATTGAAAAACATCGAGCGTTCTATCAAGATGGCGCTGTTCTTTAGCAAGGATAAGGCTGCTCAATGCGTTCATTTGTTCAAACGAAAATTTTTGCGCATTTCATGCGAAACGACTAACATAGCACTGTTAAAAGCTACTAAAGGAGAGTTTGTGACAGCATCCCCTTATAAACCACGTTTGTACAAGAAATGTTCATTCGACAAAACTGCAGCAGCATCGATCACATCGCCAAAATCCTGTTTCGTGGTGAATGCAGATGGTCAATGCTCACCAGCAGTACTGCAAACAGAAGAAGATTTTCAAAACGCTTTTGACTATCTGATTAGCACAACGCACGACACGACAGTCGATGTGATCTCTCAAGATTTGATGTTCAAAATTGACATTCTAAACGAAACGCTCGAAATAAACGATTACGCCTTAGTCTTTTCGCGAGTGTCATCCGATGAGAACATAACGTGCTTGTACATCGACGTGAATACAAAATCTATTTCATATAATAGATGCACAACAAAACAAACTCTGTGCCAAATTCAAGAACCTGATAAACGACTGAATGTACCGAGTGGTGATGAATCCAGAATTAACAGCGTTTGGATCGTGTTTGCTGCACTTACATTCGTGATTGTTTCTTTGGTTATTGTTATAGTTATTGTGTATTTTCTACAAGGATTTCAAACTCGACGTGTACCAACTGCTGTTCTAACAAATAACGCATAACTGTTAAAAATGTTGAGCAGTGAATTTGTGGCTGCGATGGTAGCCAATTACTTGGTAGAAAAGCAGTTCGATGATAGCAATTACACTCTTTGTGACATAGTCGAATGTGTGGTTTTGTTTCTTGAAAGAACTGTAACGCAGCATGTTCTAACAAAGGAAGACTTGAGCAAAGCTTGTTTCGATGTAGACTATTTTAGCGAATTGCTTGAACAAAAGCTGAGTAGAGGTTTGAGCTGGGACGTGTTTGTGACTGCGTTTGTTATGTTTGTGGCCGTCGTGCGTGAACTATCGAAATACAACGCTGAAGGCTTCTACCACCTGGTCAAGATTCAAGAAGTGTTTCGAAAATACAGACTAACTGAGTGGGTCGCAAAACAACCTGGTGAATGGACATCATTTGTAGATTATTGCATGTTACATTGCCGTTGAGTAAAAATAAAGAATAACACACATACACAATATGTTTGGTTGTTTTATTCATCATCACATTCACATTCGCTATCTAACGATATGTTAGATGCCAACTCTGCAAACAAATCATCTTCGTGAATGATGTCTTTGAGACCAATCATATCGAGAATTTCCCTACACATTGCAGAACCGTTGGATTTGAGTAGATAATGCTTTTTGTCAATTTCGCCATCCCGATCATAAATGTTGAAATACAGTTTTGTATCGTCTGGTGTGTCCAGTACTAGCATAAAACCGTCATCGTTGTCATCTTCACCTAGTCTTGCAAATAAACTCAAATGAAGTGTTATTCCAAAGCATGTAATTTTGATCTGATAATCGAACTCAGGGTGAGGTTCACAGTTTGGACAAAACAATGCATATGGTTCAAATGTTTCAGATTTTGACAGGCGAAACAATTTTACCCTAGGCTTCTCTGTGGTTGTTATGCTCAGATGCTTTGATACTAATTCCCACAACTGTTTCGCAGCAGCTAGTGACTGGATTTTCCATTGCCGTTTTTGAATGAGTTTTTCCTCTTGCATATTCAAACGAGCATCGAACCATATGCTGTCAAAGTACTCCATAGTGCAAACTGTGACTCCTTATAAATACGCGTATATATAATTGCCACACTAGTAAACAGTATGCTCATTTTGTTCACTCGTTTGATAATCGAAGAAAGAAAGCCAGACAAGATTTGGGATCGCATACAGCCTAGTGTTGACAAAAAGAAGAAACTATGATCGTCGTAACATTCCTATCGGTATTCTATCTGAAACAACTGCACTGGTGGTTGTCCACAAGAAAGATACGCAACGAATGCATAGAGGCGATGGAAGAAATTCGTGTAGCCTTTCGAGACGAATGCTGCTACCAAGATGAGACTACCAAGATGAGACAGATAATAACTTTGGCTATGTGGAATGAACGAGAAAAGACATTCGCGACTCAACTTGACACATTGCAAAAAGCGCTAAAGCAAAAACATCTTTGCGAAATATGTTATTGGACAGAAAAATCTATTGCAATTGTTCCATGTGGTCATACGTTTTGCGAAGACTGCATTTCTCGAATGATGGATAGAACGATAGAACCGATGTGTGCTATGTGTCGAGCAGAGGTGCAAGAAACTATTCGCATCTATTTCTGAATACAAAAAAATTGTATATATGCTTGTGATACTGTTGATCTTTGAATGTTTGTATCTTTGGTACTGATCGAATAAAAACTATTTTGAACATGTATTGAAGTCTTGGTTTTTGTACTACTGCGTGAAGAAAACAAACACACAAGTTTACTGTTTAGCTACTTTATTCGACAACACACAACATACAACATTCATGACATGACATTCTCATCTCTGCGCTTTCGACTCAGACTACGACTGAACACCTTTGTAAAGCTTCTCTTTCTAGACCTTGAACGTTTTTCATCGTTTTCGCTAGGTTCGTTGACGGACATAGGTTGTAGATTTTCCTTAGACTCGTTTCCTCTTCTGAGCAATTCGTTGTCGTACGCGTTTTTGTTGTGAAATGTAAGCAGTTGTGGAATACGTTTTAGAAACAACACCACTTCTGTCATGCCTAGGAACTCAGCAAGCTCAATCATGTTAACCAGGCTAGAGATCGACTGCCAATCCGAGTAATCTTGCGTGAGACCGTTACATTGGTAGTCGGACAGGTTCATGAGAATTTCAAACACGTTCATCAATTCTTGAACACTGTAGTTCGTAATCTTGACATGGTTTGTCTTAACGTTTGTGAACATTTTCACGATTGCTGCCGGGTAAGACCTTTGTTCTTTTCCCACATAAAAAACAACACTGTCTTTGCTTTGTTTAAGCGACTGAATTAGCTTCGAAGTGATTTGAATGCCAATATCGTACTTAAGTTTAGTGAACAAGCGATTCGTGGCCTCGGTGTCAGTGACACGATTAATATCCTTAACGTTTATGGTTGACATGGTTTTGTGCGATTTTAGCGCTTCTACAGAAACATTTACCTTAAATAGATATTTTCTTTTCTTGTCACTCAACGCAACTTTCCAAACCGTAATTTGTGATTGCATAGACAGTTGAACATCCACAAAAAGTCATGTTTCTTCTTCAGCTGTGCATCACCTCCTATAGTATTGATCATAACCAAAAAAACATACACGCCTAAAAGCGAGTACGGACAGAGTGAAGTGTTTCTCGAATGTTTGTATGTATCGTAAATAAACTTGATGTACGCGGAATTGTTGACAGTAGTATCGTCAAACAGAGAGAAAAAATTGTAAGCTTTCAGTCGGTTGTATCCACACATTGGATCACCGAATACTGAGTCAAAATGACTAGTAATTTCCCTAGGTGTCAATTTCTTGAACAACGACATGCGTTCATCGTCTTTGAACTCATTGAGAACCATTGTAACACACGTTTGAATTCCACACCCGAGTTTCGAGTTAATCTCTGCTAGCTTGCTTTCGAATGTGCGTATTTGCTCTTCGTATTCTGTTATGTACTGAAAAATGCATAGTGAACATTCGTTGTGTTGTCTAGAGAACATGGGTGAAAACAAGTAGGTGTTTTGTGCTAACTGTTCGTCTTCGTCAATAATCAAAACCTCATCGATATCCATTGATAACGCAACAAATAGAGTACAGTTCAAGTATACAATTTATTTCTACCACATATACCAAAAAACACCATACA
This sequence comes from Congeria kusceri, assembly GCA_027627225.1. Classification (NCBI taxonomy): domain Eukaryota; kingdom Metazoa; phylum Mollusca; class Bivalvia; order Myida; family Dreissenidae; genus Congeria; species Congeria kusceri. The sequence continues at coordinate 25,092,365 of CM051027.1, forward strand.
GAACAAGCATCTATCATACAATATTGCAAAAACGTAGTCATTGGTCCTCGTCGCTCATTTCCAAATCACTGAGCATAGGTGTTTCTTTTTTCTGTTTCTTGACAGCTTTCTTCACCCCAGTTTTACGTTTGGCAGCCAGAGCGTTCATGATTTCCTGGTCTTCATCGTTCAGCGTATCTGACATTTCTGCATCGGAGATGTCGATATCGGCATAGTTGCGCTTCTCCTGAACCTTGGTCGTTTTGATTCGTTCTATCAAAGCGAACATGTCTTCGTCTTCGCCAGAACCGAGTATATTGTTGAGCATACCAATTGGAATCCGATTGACAACGTTAGAGCGCACAGTCTTCACAACATCGTCTCGCAAATTTTTTGTTTTTTTGATGCCCTTGATCAAATGCTGCGTTCTTACTTTTAGGCTTTTGTACTGCGCTAGTTTGGCATCAATCTGTTTCAGTTTCTCAGAAAGGTCTTCTATCTTTGAAGTATCGTTAGGCGACAAGAAGACATCTGGCTCGACTTCAGAAACCAAATTTCTTCTAACGCCGTGTTTCAGTACAGTGTTCGCAAACTCCTCTATGCGTAATCGGTTTTGCATTTTCCTAGCATAGCTTGAGTTCATCATTTGTTGTGCCATTGTAGAAAGTGATTGTGAGTGTGATTAGTTTTTGTTTGTTAAACGTAGCTATATATACATGTACAAAATAATACACGTCTTACTTGTTCATCATTGGCTGGAATAGCCGAATGTAGTACGCCTCTTTGGCTTTGCGCACATACTTGTCTCGCTCTGTCTCCAAAACGAATACAGTGTAACGCTCTTTAACGTCGCACAAGTGTTTCCCACATTCGATCAAGTGATCAGTAGCTCGACACAAATGCTGCTCTGTTCGAACATGAGAGTTGTGTGTGTGAATGCGTTTTCTCAGATTTACGGTCTCTCCAATGTACTCACCGCAACAAGTGTTGCACTTCAAAACGTATATAACGTCTTTTGAGTTACAAGATAGGTTTTCTCCGTCTTCCACCATGTACACAAACCCGCAATTGAACTGAAAACTATTGCCACTCTTTAGCTGAGAACATAAAGTGCAGCGCTCTCTGTTGCATGGTTGAACCTTGTATTCCATAACAACAAAAACGAAGTATAAGGGTGATAACAGTTTATTTGAAATAACGTTTATAGGATTTTTAACAACCAGACACGAAGGTCAGCTGGCAAGCTGAAAACAATTCCCTGTTCTTCCATTGCAAACAAAATGTCAAACCACGAACACGTTAACATATCGACATGCTTGAGCTGTAAAGTTTGTGAACCATTCGCGAAAGAAAATTCCACCGTCAAATCAAACTCGAAAATGTTCCTGTCTTCCACATCGTCAAACATTGTTTCGAAGACACTTTCGAGCAATTCGTGCTCATTTATCGAAACGCTAACATCTTTGCGTATTTGTACCGCAAATTCCATCGTGTCGGCGTTGCTGCCTATCACTTCCAAAGTGTACATATCGTGATAAGAAGTCATTGTGAGATGTGACAAAATAGAAACAAACATCAAGGTATATAGTTTCAAACGTTTATAACATTTTCGTTCTTTCGGGCTATGCTATGCAAGGCGAGTATGAAGGCAACTGCAGCCACAACAAGCAAAATAAAACCACCAACGCTTACAGCTACGGTTTCCCAAAATGTTAGCTTTCTCAGTCCCGGTTCGTCATTCGATGTACTTTTAGCAAACACCACCTCGCAAAGGGTTAGTCGGTTTTTGCATTCTTCGATTGAAATAGTCTTTGCTCGCATGTCGACGTATGTGCATTCTTGTCCACTGTTCGCCATTTTTTTGTACACAATGAAGTGATCGCTTGTAACAAAACTATCATCTATATTTTTGATTTGAAATTTTGCCTCACTCATATTTTGTGCAGTGTTCTGAGTAATGCTCACCAAATATGAAACTACCTTATCATCCAAATCGTTAACTCTCGCAATGTTTGAGTGCGAACAATTTGCATCAATCCGAAAACATTTGCCATCTCTCGCTTTGACCGCACCAACATCGCAGTATCTGAAATCAGGCAATGATACTTGTGGTACGCGACTGAAATTTCCCTCTCTCGCTATCAGTACAGCATTCGCAGTTTCGTTGCAGTTCTCCACCTGGTATTTATTTCTAAATAACGACATACATTTGCTCTCAACAGTTTTACCATCTTTGGTGCTGTAGACAATGAGCTGATACGATGATGCCTTTTTTGAGAGAATAACTTCGTTACTGACTTGTTTTACTGTTTGACTTAGTATGTCTCGTAAAGCATGAGAACGTTCGTCGATAATCAAGGGTTCGTATTCCCTAAATGGAGTAGTATGCGTATCAGTTGAAATCTTGAATGATGAATCCAAGTTGATAAAATAGCACCGATTGTTTAGCACTTTGCCGATTGTAGTAGAATGATTGCAAGTTAGGCAGTAACAATTTTGCAAACCATAAGTGGATACTTCTGCAACGGCATTCGCGTTATGCTCAATTACCATTTTATGCTTCTTGATAGTTTCCTGAATAGCGTTAAATTGTTGGTCAACGATAGTATCGTTTTGAACTGACAGATCTGTGTTGTTTTTTTTCCAAGGGTTCACTAGGTAAGAAAGATCAAAAACTGGAACCGTTTTATCGCTTTGCGTTTTCTTTGATTCATCGTCAGAGTAATCATCGTCAAAGTAGTCAGCGTCGGACTGATCGTCGATGTTTAAGCTGCCTATCACTTTTGAGAGGTCAGTCATTTCTTGGCTAATTTGTGCAATTATGTCTCGCAATTCTATGTATCTATGAGGGTTCATTTTTAGATCAACGTCTTTGGTATGATTGTATAGTGCCAAATGATTCAATTTTTCCGTCAACAACGCTTTTTTGATACGTGTTAACGCACGATTTAGTCTCTCGGGACTTTTACTGGATACATTTGCAGCGCACCATGTTCCTAACGTAGAACACAGTTCTGTGTTGAATCTTATGATGGCATGACCATGAATACCATTTGCACAAATTTCACTTCCATCATAGGTCAATGAAAAATTGTACGTTAGCAAAGGTATCCAGGCGTGTGTGGAAATCTCAGTATACACCGATTCCACAAACTCACTTAAAGAGTATGTTTTCGACTCAATTTCCAATCTAACTAATAGACTTGGTTTTTCGTAAAGGACAACATTTTTTCCCACTCGTACACCATTAACTACACTGTATACCGGTTTCGAGAACGCTTTTCTCTTGTTTGGACATCTAGATAGACCTATGGATTTGCATCTTGTTTCTTGCTCATGTGTCTCTGAACCCAACTCTGGGTTGTTAATCCATTTATTGAAAAAACGTAAATTTTGCTTTACATCGTCGTATGCTGATAGATAATCATAGGTTACGTTTACCAACACATAAAATGACCCATCTGTAACGGCGATCGATTTGTCCTGTAAAGGCTTCAAACAAGATGTTTCATAAAAATATGGGTTAATACCTCCAAACGCATTTGTTTGTAAAACTAAGGAAAGAAGCAGGCAAACGATATACACAAACACATACATGATGATTGTTTGATATATCTTTTCATTGGAACTCATATATAACTATTTTTACAAACAGATTCAAGTCATATTTCTTCCTGTCATCGGCATGGATAGCAGCAAACAAAGCATACTATCGTGTTTGTCAAATGATATTGATCATATGGACGTAGACACTAGACAACTTATTTTGCAGCAGATCAACACCTACGCAAGACGCAAGGCGGCATTAGAACCAACGAAAACGATCATGAGACTATTTGACGAAATTGTTGAGGAAACTGTAAGAAAAACTGATATTGGAAAAATCAAGATTCAACACGCACTTATGGACTCTTGTACTTCACGAGATACCTTTTCGGTTTGGTCGTTCCTGATCACAGATGTGACAAAAGAAACTCTGAACGTTATTGCTACGAAAGCGAACCTGTGCAGATTTGACGTACTGTATAGTTTGACTCACAATGAAAACTGGATGGTTGGTGCAATTGATTTCCATGGTGTTGAGAAGTCAAAAGAACTCGTCAAAGCCATACTCAACACAGAGCACGTTACTGAAATGTACAGTGCAAAAGCGCTGAATAGATATACACAAAAAATTGCCATGTCACATCGTGATTGTTGAATAAAACTTTTTGTAACATAGCTTGGTTGCTTTTTGTGTTATGGTAACTACTCAGATAACAAACAACATGCAAAATCCTTTCAGGCTTTTTATTTCAATCACTAGCAATCAAATACAAAAGGGCAAACAGGACACAGCTGTCGATGCCGAAGTTTCACATCTCCTTTTCCAATGTCCCAAATATGCGTATGGCAAAACACGCATCGAACGCAGTTGAAACAATTGTCGTAGATGAACCCTTGGCTAGCCAGGTCTTCCTTTGACATGTTGTGTTCTGATGGCAAGTCTTCAAATGTTTGGAGTCGCTGCTCAACGTTGCGATATCGAAAATACAACGCTCTGCACTGAAAAGTCATGTTTGTGAACGAATGTTCTAAGACTCGGTAACGCATTCAGCAGCCATTTATATCAGAGCGATTGTAATATATATAGAAATCACGACGTGTTTCATTTCGGTCAGATTCTTCTATGTTTCTGAGATATTGGTTTTCATATTTGTTTTCCCAGTACCTTTCGAATGACTCATCGTCGGAAAAGTAGATACGATTCGTTTCTTCTTCATACTTTTCATCCGAAAAACGTTCATATGATTCTAGAAACATATTTTCTACGGCATCATCGATGTCATTGTATTTGTGTAGCCAGTGTGGTTCAGCCGCGTCTCCGCGACTTTCATAGGACGTCGTAGTCACCAAATACGTGTTGCAATCATGATTGTTAGAATCATCGTTTGGGTCATGATAATGTGTGTGCTTTTGGTCTCTTTTGGCATTCCGTAGTTTTGTTCTACGTTTCGATAGTTGCATTCTCTTACGTTTTTGAACAGCTTTTTGATGCTGCCTTGCAGTTTGTTTTTTATTCGATTTGTAACGCTTGTTTTGAATGATTTTCGGTTCGTTAGTTTCGAACTCGCTACAATAATCACTACAATAATCGTCATAGTCATATTCATCGATGTGGTCAAGAATTTCGCTATTTTCACTGTCATATCCTTCTTCCATTCTACCAAAACAAATCCCCATTGCGACTGAACGAGACAGTATAGACTGAAATGGCTAAAAAACAATAATTTTCCCGATAGAAAATCGACACCCGGCAAAATAAGCGGGGGGGTCTTTTTCAAAACACCCCCCCCTTTTTCAACCCTCTGAAAATTTTCCAGGCATATAATATAGCGCCGCATCCCTCCCCAAAACAGGCACAAGAAAAAAGTGGCTGTGGTGTCGAATAACTCGCACTTTGAAGCACATTAGTCCTCGGCTGTCATTTCGTTGACAAACGAAGTGATTCTTTTCATGTCATTTTCATAGTCTGTCAAACCGTGTTTGCTTGCATCGTTTTGAATGATCAAACATTTGCTTGGATCCATATCCAGAAACCATTTTTCGTGATAGTTGTGTAGTTCTGTCACATACCTGAGTGATATTTCGCTTTCTTCTGTTCGGTTTCTGATCTTCATACGTTCGTAGCATTTTGCTGGAGATGTTTTCAAATATATGATTCCAGATAGCTCAAAATCTTCGCTTGGCAGCATTGCTGTCAGCAAATTGTTGTACACAATCCACTCAACATCATTGATATATCCCAATGATTTTTGTGCTTTCGCAAATACATGTAAGTTTGACAAAAATGACCTCTCAACAAACACAAATGGTTTGCTCGAAGCAAGAGCTTTTCTCAAAACATGCATGATACTTCTGAGTGTTACGAGTTGAAATGCAAACGTATATTTTTGCATGTTTTTGCAGTACATATCAAACATGTTAACCACTTGGCCATCAGGGCCCGACACATTTTGCCACTCATCTAGTGGTTCTGGAAATACAAGATATTTTTTACCTAACAGATCAAGTAGTGTGCTTTTGCCGGCACCAATATTGCCTTCTACCGCAAAGACCTTCGCCATGATGAGTGAATGCTTTTTCTTGGTTTGTCAGAACATATACCAGTATAAATAAAATAAAACAACATTTTGGTACATTGTTTTTATTGTGTCAGCAAATTGTCAATATGATGAGAATAAACATTTCTCTATACAAAAATTTATTGATCAAAGCAAATGATAACGACAAATGGTCAAAATGCTTTGGATTCCGTTGAGAGCGTTGTCCTTGGTCAAAGTCCACTGTTCCGTATGCATTGCCGGGAACAGTACAATCTTGAAGTCGTCCTTCCACAAGGTTATGATTGAAACAGTTTTTGGTACCACTCCGTAGCACACCCTCATTGGTATTTCGTCTTTCGGGATGTAATCGCTGAACTGACACTCAGAGTAAGCGCCGTGCAAGTATCGTGTATGCCTCATTTCTTCTTTGGTGACAATGATCGCTGTGCTCGGATCGTTAAACTTTCCACCGACTACGTTTCCAATGTACACTGGACTTTTTTGTCTCTCTTGATGTTTGAGTGCTTCCATGAACGGCATGTCGCTGTCTTTGTGTCTCATCATGACCATCTTATGAGGTGTATCGACGGTTGAATTTCCAAAAGAACAGCATATTGAAACATGGTCGATATCGATGTCGCTCTCCAGAATAGCTTCTAGTATAGAGCACATATCTGTCTCACTTCTGGTAAGTATTGGTATGTCGAAGACCCGTTTTGCGATCAAAAACGTGTTGGTAGAAGGCGATCTCATCAACGACTCAGTAAGGAAAGCATCAGTGGCATCTTCGACATGATACCATGAAGGAAATCTTATCTTATGCTCTTTCATCTTTGCCAAAACAACTTCTGGCGACATGAGGTTCTGTCGTTTTCGCTTCTCTGCTTCTTGTACTTCCTTTACGATACCGTATAAACCAATATCACCACCGTACTGCTTGTAGATCATGTATGTCTCAGCAATACGTTGTTCTTTGAACCTAAGTTGATGTGACATGTTTGGTGGTTAGAGTAAGAATGAGTGATTAACACATGGTTCATCGCCCTTATATATGCATGCAAAATAATGAGAACGCACATACCAAACTCAAATCTATGTTGTCTTCACACAGTTAGTCATTCGTTGTTAGGATGGCATCAGTGTACGATATATTGAATGAGCATTTGTATAACAGTATACGTAACTTTCCATCAAGTGTATTATCGTTGAAAAAACTCAATGTTGTTACTCTGAAGAAACTGAAACAAACTCTCACCACGTTTCATTGTTATAGATTTGTTCACTTCGTTATACGAAATATGTTTCCACACAACCTGAGAGTTGACGTGTTGCTGATGAACGTGTACAGTCAACAAAACACAGATGAAAAGATTCACATGTTTTTCTTGATCGTGATATTGTGTGTTCTATATTTCAAGAAACCCGACTATGAAATGAACAAACGAATAATACAGATCCTACGAACAATCGGCAAGATATGTCAAAAGAAACAACCTTTCCATGAGCTGTATGTAACATTTTCGAAGCAAAAGTCCAACATCATATGTGTGAATAACCATACAACTATTCATTTGCGAGACCTTTCACTACAATTGGATATCTCAAAAGTACACCCATCGCTCAAAAAGATGGTAACTCAAGTGAAAGGGTTAGAGTGGATTCCTCACCACAAAGTATTTCAAGTCCTCAAGTCAATGTGCAATTGTACGTACATATATAACACTAGCAATCTTGTTTTGCATGACTCTGCTGCAACATTTTTACCTTCTGAACTATATTACCCAAAACCAGTGTTAGACTTTGCGTACCACTTCAAACGAGAACTAACTTCAAATCCTAGTTCTAAGCGCAAATGTTTTAGTTCGATTCAGATGTTACTCACGTCACCTATTGTAACTAGAAACCTGTCGTTTGGTCATTATATACAAAACATCATCAGACAGCAAGTTGATTTTGTGAACAACAAAGTCATTTCACTAAATATACCCTCGTGTTTTTGTCACACAAAGTGTACTAGAGAAAAAGGGAGTCTTGATCGTTTATATCAAAATGGCTTGTTCATCTTGTGCAAAACCTGTTGTCAACCCATAAACTATCATCACAAAGCATATAACAAAACGTCTATTGTTAACGACGCCAATAGTCGAGCAAACTACTTCTTATGTTCTGATGGATGTCGAGAATTTGATTTTGTTGATGTATACAAATGTTTCATAGATTCTACTGGTTGTATTCAATATCAGTATTTGGCGCTTCGGAAGCAAATATCTGGTAAAAGAACTGCACTATACACTACTCTGTGTCGCAACAGTCGAACCTGTTTTGGTATTGTCAGTAGTGAAGTGAAATGTGGTGAAAAACCACAGTTATATTGTAAATGTCAACCACAGAATAGTGTTACTTGTTTCGATGTTTTGTCAGATAATATAGACGACGGAACACCTATTGATAAGGAATTCGTTCTTAGAAACATTTGTGTTGGTTGTTTGTGTAACTGTTTCGACTACTGTACAAGAACAAATTTTGTTAAAAGACAAATACGAGCATTGTTTGTTTGACATGTTTTTATTTGACAATACAAGTTCACAGATAACCCATTTCGTTGTTGTTCCGTTCTTCAATCCACCTCATATGCACTAACTGATCGAGTTCTGCACGAATGCGCACGTCTGGTTCTAAGCAAATGTGAATGAATTCCACGGCCTCGCCAGACGAGAAACGTTCAAAAGTCAAGTCTTTCAGTTTTCCGTCTTCGTACATCTCCCATGGAATTTCTTCCATGATGTCGTAAGCAAGAATGCCCACTTGCCATACCACGCTTCTCGTTGGGTAGAACCTCCTTTCCTTAACAGTTTCTGGCGCCCAGTAAATGCGTGTTCCTTTCGATGTTGAATCCATCCACAAATGTGCTACTGGCGCTATGTGTCCAAAATCACAGAGTTTAACCTCATTCGTTTCAGGATCGATCAACACATTCTCCGTTTTAAGGTCCATATGTTGGACGCCAACAACATTTTGCATATCAAGTAGAATGTTAACAACTTGGCTGATGATGTTGCGGCATTCATCTTCGGATATCGGTGTTCGACGGCTTGACACATACGTGTGTAAGTCCATTGGCATGTAGTCCATGATCATCACGTATCTGCTTTTCTCGTAGTCGATAGCGTACTCGTGCATGTTGATTACACCTTTGATACCAGATGCCTTCAACGTTTGGTTGAATAGTATTTCTTCTGGAAACGAAGTCAGCTTGTTGACGGTTTTGACCACTTTAATGGCGAATACCTTGTCGTCAGTACGGCGAATCGCTTTCATCACATGAGCCGTCGCACCAGTTTCAATCAAATCCCCAATGTGGTACCGCTCTAGTATGTTTGCAACCTTGTCCATTTTGCGTCCGTTTGCATCAAAGTCAAGTTGAGCAATGATGAACACTTTTTCGTTGAACCCCCTTATATACTTTTTTGCGCTACAGCCAACCATCCTTCTTTTGAGACTGGTTGATCATTTTGATGAGACTTCTTGTTTCGTACGCTATTTGTTCATAACGCTGATCAAATATTTTGTTTGCAACTAGTAGCGAGTCGGGGTTGCTTGTTCTTGAGAGTGCAACAATCATGTCTTCAGCTCTATCATCTCGTTTTAATAAAGCTAGAATAGGACTATGTATTGTTAAACCTTGTGTCGAGTCAATAGTTGCACAGATATGCAATACCAAGGGTATGATTTTGAAGAATGATTTGTGAACCAACTGGTTCATTAAATCTGACATGTTTGAGCAGTGATCGTCCTCAATCTCGTACATTTGATCTTCATCTTCTCTGTCACAAACCGACAGTTTACGTTTCTTTCTGGGGCGATACGTTTGGTTTTTACTTTCACACTGCGATGAAATCTCGCTTGTGCTAATTGCTTTTACTTTATGATACAGTTTGAACAGTATGCACTCATGAAGTTGGAGAAATATGCATACTCGATCGTGTTCACATGGATTCTTTTTAACATCAGCATCAATCAACACAAATGAGAAAATGTCTTTCGGCAATACAATGCACGATCCTGGTTTTTCACTAGCGTACGAGTATACCTTAGACATGCTTTTGCTGTCAGCATGTTGTAATAACGTTTTAAGTGACAAGAGATGCTGAATAGTAGGTTGATTAGAAGAGCATTGTGCAACGAGATCGTTTATGCCTTTTGCAACGTGTTCAGTGAGATCTGAAAATACATCTTCAATAATGTACTTTGCACAGTCAACGAAAAACGAAATGCAATTGCTTCGGTCACTCGCCATGTATGATTGCAGTAAGTCCGATGTCTCTACAAACTGCTGTATCGTGCCAGAAAAGTTGCAAATATACAGCTTGTGGTATTCTGTGAGTAAATATCTGAAACCTTTCAGGAGAGTTCTTGATGTTTTGTAGACAATGAAATCCTCTTCAAATAGTTTTGATTTCTCTTTCGTGTTACACCACATGCTTTGGTATTTCTCACTTTTGAATTTGACATTGATATGACCTTCTAAATCTGTAAAGGATGGGATGTCTTGATTACTCAAAAGAAATTCGGGTATGTCAATAGCGTTGTGCCGATTTTGTCGATATACATTTTCCTTGTACGATTTCAAGTGTTCGTGTTTTTTGGCTATTCGAAAATAGTTTGGTTTGAACAACGGGTTGAAAAAATTTGCTTCATCGGTTACAAACACCGAATTGAATTTGTCCCTCAATGAACCAATAACTGGCATTCCTAGTTCAAGCTTGCCGATAACTGCTGCTAGCGTAGTGTTATTGTCAATATTACCCATTGTTATTCTGCGATTGTCCTTGAACGACTTGATTTTTATGCAATTCAACTCCATAATGTGATTTCTTATGCAGGCTTGTCCAGCAAATGTTAAAGCACTCCAAGGCGTATAGTTGTCAATAACTCTACTTTGAGTTGGTGAACCGACAAATATCAGAGATGGTATTTTGTGCTTCCAGATGAATGTCTTGTATTTGATGTGCATATAATAGTAGTAGAACAGAAAGAGAAATGCCATGTAATCAGGCGTTCTTCCTGCTTCCTCAAGAACACATGCATCGTAGAGTAAAATATCAGGGATTTTGCTACCGAGACCAAGGGAATAAATATACGTTATCACCCGTTCGTGGGCATCGTCGCAGTTTGTATTGCCACAACATTGTGCTTTGTACTCGCTATACTGATCGGGAGAAAGTTTGGATTCAGACATATCTTTGGCAAACAACTTTTCACAAAACGGCTTACATGCCTTGAACATTGTAACCAGGTAGTCATCATAACTGTCGTGTGATTCGTGTCCTATTCTAGTTTTTTGAACACACTGACCTAAAATATTGCTTTCCGCAGGCTGAATCGCATAAAAGGAATGAATGGTTTTGTACACTTTTTTCTTTTCGGCTGCATGCAGTATTGATGACCACAGCGTGGCCTGTAAGTTTATACCCGCCGCATTGGTGGGGGCATAAAACATGGTTCTTTTTCGGTTTGCGATATGCTTCAGAATATGAGTTTTTCCCGAACCAGCGTGTCCAACTATAGCTACCAGCTTGTGTGGGAATGACAAAAGAGCTGGACTTGAAGATGTTCGAATGTCATTTTCTGAAGCCAACTCGGGAAAGTGTTTGAATAGGCCTGTTATATTGTGGTTCGAACCGCATTCTAAGAAGCTGACAATTTCATTGATCATACCTATGTCTCGCACGCTGTAATACAACATGGTGAATGAGTCACAGTTTGATAGTGCATACTCATTTGTACCAACCCACGTTATGTATTATTTTTTGCTATATCAGCGATTTTGTACAACATGTTGATAGAAACCATGTCTCTGTCTATCCGAGAGCGCTATCAAATCCTTGCTTCGAAAAGAAAGGCGAGAGTAAAACGGTTACAGCGGAATTTGAGAGCTAAACATTTATCAAAATGCTTTTTGAAGGCAACTGATGATTTCAGTTCGCAATGCGCCGATGATTTTATTCGCACTGTCAGTCAAGATACAAAACCAACGACACTGTCATCGCCAACTGATTGCGTTTTAAGCCTTTTGAATGCAAAACGTGAATACATGACACATTTTATAGCAAACAGGCAACTTGTCAACAATGTGTCCACGGTGTTGAAATTAGTGAAGAAACGTTTTTTCTGTTACAAAAAGAATGTTGTGCCTAGCAAAATTGTTCCATGGGTTAACGATATGCCTTTTAAACCAAACCTTAACGATCAGATATTTTTTGGATGGAATACGTTAAACAAAAACAAAAATCTATTGCAGTGTTTATATGCTAAGACGTTTAAAGGGCTTATACAGGATTACGAAGTGCTTTGTGAGCAAACATTTCCATTTAAAGTAGCCAGGGCTTTAAACAAACTCGTTTACTGTATAAACGCTATAGATTGGAGTGAGTACAACTCATTGAATTTCATGTTCATGATTTACAAGAAACAGAATTTTACGTTTGAACAAATGATCGATGAAGTAACAAAAGGCGATGCGTTGCCATCACCAGATCCAGCAATACTTCATGATAACGTTTTAGGCGTCTTTACAAGAATACACTACTTCGACTACAACAACAATGAGGGTGAAATGGAGCAATTGATAGACAATGCTTTGTTTGTCATGAGACCCGAACTGTTTCCATTTCTTGTATCCGAGTGTATTCTGTTACGTTTTCTGTTGATGAATGCTTCTGAAATAATCAGGGAAGATGTTAAGCGACGATTTAAAACTGCTTATGAAAATGACACTGTAACGAAAAACGTCTGTCAAGTATACCCGGGAACATTTACCATCATATTTATGCTATACTATAACAGCCACAATAACACTGACTCAAAAGGTATTTTAAATTTGTTAGTCGATATTCAGGCAGCTATTGCAGCTATGGACTACGACCGAGCGAACAAACACTTGAAACAGTTATGTCGCTTTATCTGTCAAACAGTGTATGAACTGGAACAAAAACAGACATTTATTTCTGACTTTTATTTTGACAACTTTTTATCCAATCTCACATTCATGAAATACAACTATTGTGTTGTTCCATCTGGCGAACCAAATGCTTCTGTCGATTCGTTGCCTTTTCTCGTCAGATAATCATCAGCATGCTTTTTGCTCCAGCGTAATCTATCAGATGTTGAGTTTCAGCAAGTTCGTATAACAGTGATGATTTGTAGATGTCCACTGAATCCCAACAAAATGTTGGTTGTTTTGATTTGCAATTCATAGCTTGTAACACTATTCGCAATAAAGCAGTTAGATGTACAATTTGAGTAGTTGTGTCTTTTACAATGTCGTCGAAAAACCAGTACGTATTTGGTACATCACTAACTTTGTTGCACTGTGAATACACGAAACAAAATGATTTGAGTTGAATTGAAAACTGCAGACCACTTTCGTGTAGCCAAACTGTGACCGTCCCAACGTTACCCTTGGTTAGTTGTGTAGATGGTACACCATGCACAATAACCAATTTTACAACATACTTTTCCACAACTTGTAACAGCCAGTCTTGTAATTGCAAACTTTGCTTCTCATATGGCGTTATGTTCAAAAACATGTTTTCGTGTTGCGTCTCGGAATTAAGAGATTTTAGCAAAACCGCAATATCATTGCGAGTAAGAGTGAAGTCCTTTGTTTTTGGAAGTACTTTTGGTCTCAGTTTTCGGATATAATCGCTAGGGTAAATCGCGATGACTTCATATAGCCTATCCTCAATTTTCAACAAAAACATGTATTGTGCTATTTTGTTTGTTGTTGCTGTTGACAATTTTGCCATTTTCGCTTTTCGATAAATAAACATCGGTCGAATGTGACATAGACCACTTTGGTAGTCTCTTAGGATGAAATTGATTCCACGTTGATAGACAGGAAAAGGGTTCAATACGGTTATATGATCTTTGAAATTGTAAGTCCTGAAATTGACTGGAATAGTGTGCGATTTGTTGTAGAACAAAATCATATCACCATACTGATCAAGCAATAGCGGTGGGGCATACAGTAGTTTGTCTGGTGGAGGAAGAATTTCATAACCATCTGTAACATCGAGCAAAACTCCGCTATTTTGTTTGAAATGATATTCGATAGTTTGATAGAGAAATAGTGCTTTTGAATTGCACATTACACGATCCACTTCTTTCTGTAATTGATGCAATGATAAGCGTTGCACAAAACTTTGTCCGGTGCATGAATCTGAGTGAGTTCGTAAATAAACACTGATTTCGTGAATCAAAACCAATGCAAATAATCGAATAAGCGAACTGCTATCTGTCAAAACTGTATCTGTTCGAATACTCACGTTAGATTTAGCAAAGCGAAGTGTAAACGTGTGCCTGGCATGGTTGAGATCGCGTAATACAAGACGTTCGTTAGGAGTTGCGAACACAAAATGCTTTGACCGAAATTTGTTGATAGGGACGTCAATGCAAAAACTCATCTTGTTGATTCATAATCAAGACTGTTAACGTTTACTTGTTATAGCAAAAAGTGTACAAACACTCATTTGCTTGCTGGACAGCATGGAAGAAACATGGTCTTTGCATCAACCAGTGTTGTTTCGAAACAGTTTTGAAACTCAATGTGGAGAGATTTTTGATCACATACTGAGAAGTTACGGCAAACCACGAACTAAGATAATCGATCGTGTGGTGAAAAGTATACTAGTGTTTTTCATCAACTCGTTTCTGGCGATGAATTGTATTTCAGGATACAACGAAACTAACGTCAATAGACTTTTGGTAAACTATTCACCAACTGCTACCGTAAACCAAAATATCGTTTATCCAGTTGTCAAAAAATTCAACAACTTGTATTGGGCGTCATCGCACGCAATAACATGGGATTCACACGATATCTTCATGTCGATTTTGAATGAAGACGTTACATTTAGCACAGTCACCACCGCAGATATAACCGCTACTATCATTTTTATGGTTTCGGTCGGCATGGTTAGAATCAACCCGGTCTATTTTGTCAATTGCATTCACGGTAATCCATTTTACATCCAAGAAATTGTTAGTCAATACTGGTTTCGAAAAGGCATTCGATACATAGAGTTACACGAAGAGAAAAGATTCAGGCCAGTGGATCGAATGGAAAATCGTAAAATTGAATATATGAAGATGTGTTCAAGAATTGAGCTTTTTAATTAATCATGCTGGCAAAATTACTCTTTACCTCCGAGTTCAATGAAACGTACAGAGATATTGCAAATATCTACCACAATTATTGGTCAGAAACCGAGAATGTGAAGAGAATATTTAGAACACCGATAACAACGTGTTCTGTATGTTCAACGTACAACAGTAATGCAATTGCTGTGTTGGGACTTTACTTCGATGCAATGCCTTATCACTCAGTTACAGTGTTAGACGCGGCCGTGTTAACAATAATGACTACACTACACGAAGATCAGCTACTGAGCGATAACGAAGCAGCGATGCACCTTGTAAGTACTTTGGACCCCGACACAATCAAAAACCACTATTTCGTCAACGTGTGTGGACAGCGAGAACGAGTGACAAACGATTTGGATGTCGTTGAATTCTTAAAAAAGATACTGTTCGGTATCAAAACAAAGACGACCAACATCAGAGATTATGCAAATCTAACGAAACTCTTGAAAAAAGAATGTCTGGGGAATTGCAATACGTTTTTGAACCAAAACCAACTAGTCAACATAGAAAAACAACACAGAGATTCAGGACCAGCATTTTTTATTAACAAGCAATCATATACAAACAGTAAGGTAAAACAGAACAATACTTCAAACAGATTTCAAATTGCATGCGATATCATTGGCATCAAATGATCTGAATAATTTTGTCTTCGTCAATAAATTCTTGACTTGACTCCTGTTGTTTTTCTTCATTTTCCTGTCGTTCAGATTCAACCTCATCCAATGTTTTGATTATCACGTTTCCAAACGTTAATGACTTTTTTGGTTTTTCATCAATTTCTGGAATACTGATAGGAACTGGTGGCAATATAGCTTCTATGTTGTCATTGTTATCATCACTATCATTACCGGTATCATCGTGTAAAATAGAAATGAATTCCAAGCCCATCGTTTCTTTTACACCCAAAATTGTCTCTTCGCGAAGTTCCAATAGATCCTTCTCTTTATCCATAACTGTGTTTATCTGAGAATTGACGGTTTTAAGTAACTCTTGATTGGATTTTATCGCCTTTGAATATTGTTCGAGGGCATTGCACAGATATTTGTTATGAGCCACCGATAACTTTTTCATACCGTAGGCCATTTCTAGTTTCTTGTGGACCGTCTCGTAATGCATTTGCTGTATATCGTGAGCGAACAAGTTTGAAAGCAGTTTGTCATCTATCAACGCTTTACATTTGGCCTCATTTACGCGATTCTGCAATTTCATACTTAAAAACTCTCTAGATTGTTGCTTATTCATACTGAGTCCGTCGCAACGACAATCACTTTAGTCCCTAATTGAAATATTAATAATTGCCATATATGATGTTTGCGATATAGGATTTTCTGTTCATTTGATGTTTGATCATGAACACGATCACATTCAAAGTGTCGCCATGTACGTCAAAATACGAAACACATTTGTTACCTTGGCCACAAGAACCGTGTAAAATTGAAAAATACACAAACGCAATTGAGGTTGAAGTACGCTCTGGCGAAAAATCCAGATCGAAAGTCTGTTTAACAGCTTCGTCCAGTCACTCTAGGGAATTTCTTATCATAAATATACCAAACTGGGTTTACAAATTATTGAAAACGGTGCTGAAAGACACCCGCCATGTGTTTAGCCGAACTTGTACGCAGTCGACACATGTGTTTGGAAAAACGCAAAAAGCAGTTTCTTTTCTCGCTTTCAAAAAAGTCATACGACATCCATTGTATGTTCTTGTCTGCGATGGAACATCGAACTTTTACTGCTGTTACATGTTAAAACGTTTGCTACAAACATTGTTTAAAGAGAAACAAAACAAACCAAATGCTTCTCATGATCATTTATTACAGATTTGCAAAAATGAAATATCCATCGATGAAACATTTGAACATCAATACTACGACGATCATTCGATTCCGCGTTTGCATCATACGCAAAGTGAAATAAATGAGTTTACGCTCCAATCACAACATGACTTTGAAAACATTGACTCAGTTGAAAAACAAAACGAGTATGAGCTATTTATTGAGTCTGAGCGAACAAAAACATATCCTGAAACAAACGATGGCAGTTTAGATTACATCCGAGGCATTCTCATCAAGAACAAGATTTTTGCTTACGACTTCGAGAAAATGATGAGTGCACTAAACATCACTATTGGCATTGCTGAAAAGCAGACATCTACACTATTGCAGGATGATTCGATCAAGGAATTACACAATGCAAAACAACATTTGGAAAAGAAGGCTTCTGAGCGAAGATGTTGTTTGTGTGTCACTAACTGGCAAAATTGCTTGCTTCCAAGTTGCTATCATTTGTCTATGTGTCGTTCTTGTACAATAACTAACAGAAGTTACAATCGATATTCGTGTCCAATATGTCGAAAAATAAGTTCATTCATCATTACTGATTTGGATTTGTGATAATCGAAAATGCATAAATGTTTACATCTACTTGATTAAAACATTGTGTTCTATACAAAGACTCTGTTCTTTTTTCCCACATCCCACGACAATCGTCGTCTTGGTAGTATACATCCAAGGTGTCGCCTACCGAGAAAACATCGTTTCCACATCTAGAGCTATCAGCACACATTATGCACGCAAACGACCATTTTGGTTCAAATCTTGTACATTTACCACCTTTGTACTCGTATAAAGCCGTACTATAATGGAAATTATCGGCTGCATATTGCTGTCTATTTCGAATTCTACGCATATGAATATCTACGCAGCCTACATCACCGCATATCTTTGATTCGGTTAATGCTGATAAATTGCACTGGTTCTTTGAATTAAAGTTGCCAAATTGTTTTACGTCTCGTGTCCGCGTTTTAAAACCAATGTCACAAGATTTACTAGTTGAACACGAACTCCAAGGGGTCCACTCATCGAATAAACAAGGTTCGGGTTCGGATCGCAAGCAATACTCTTTATAATCGCTACAACAATCACCGCGAACAATACATGCTCGATCACAGTAACACTTTGGATGTGTTTGCGAAGAACAAAGGGAATAATCGAACTCGTGCGGACAGCAACTCTTTTGTTTCACACAAGATGCTAAACAACAGGGAAAAACAAACAAAATAGCAAATATTGGTTTCATTGTTCATACGATTTATTGAACACGTATTAAAGCATACATATAGCTAAATACATATTTCGTGAGTTATTTGGTGTTGATTGTGTTTATCATTTCTGTCGAGCTGTTGTACAAATGCGATGTTTGTTCTTGGAAATCATATATATCGTTGATTATATCGGAACAGATTCCGTGAGTTTTATTGTCAGCATCACAGTTATTCAAATATTCATCTAACGCTTGGAGTGCGTTAACAAGATGTCGATACATAATCAAGGCATTGTTCGCAATTGCATCGCCAGCCGTGAATATACCAACTTTGGTTTGAGATGTTGTTTCCAATTCATGCTCGACCATTGGGAATAGCTTTGATAGAACTGAGCTGGTATCGTCTTGCGATTCACTAGCCATTGTTGAGTTTGGCATTTGTGAATAGTCACATACATATATACATTTTTATCGAGACAAACGTTGTCAAAACTCGGTCTGAAATTCACTGCAAGAGTTATACCGACGTCTCATATTACCGCATTGTCGATAGCTAGGTGGTGGCATGTTTTGATAACTTTGGTAATGCGTCTCATCGTCGTCAGACATAAGTTTCTTCTTCATGAATAGGTACCCGAAAAATGCCAAAACAGCTATGGCTGCTATAGGCAGCAAAATCGGCATTAACCCACCGCTTACAAAATCTGCCGCAGAACCTAGGGCTTGGTCTAATGTCCCTAGCGATTTTCCAAATAATCCGCCAGCACTGCCTATGGCATGTCCTATGACACCAGCTCCAACATCGGTTATTATTTTCAAGCCGTTACCAATTTCATTCACGACATCCTTAAACCAATTTCCACTACCGTATGAGTCTGATAAAAATCCTGTTGTTAAAGCTGTTAGAACGCGATCGTTAAACCGCTCTTCACTTGCATATACAAAAAGATCTTCTAAACTCGATATGACGCGCCGTTTTTGATGATATGAATACAGTTCAGTATTTTGAAAACCGAGAACCATCGGCTTTATTTTTTGAACATCTTGTTTCGTAAAAATGTCAATGAATTCTGTACTTTCAAGTAACGGGTCTATCTGGTTGCGGTTTGTAGTTTCGTTGTTTTTCAGTTTGTTCAAATGATCGTGTGACTCTCTTATTCTTGAAGCGTGATTATACAAAACTTCAATCGGTGTAATGCTGATTCTCTTGTAGTTTTGAAATACGTGAATATGAGCATCTACCAAGTGAAATAAGTTCCGACCAAATTTACATTCTTCGATGTAAGGATAACTTATAGTAGATATTGATTGATCGGGTTGTAGTTGGCCAATTTTCCAATCGTCTACAGAGTGACTGTTTTTGAAAACAACAATTGGCATTGTAAAACATAATCTCGGTGATATTGTAACTCCAGCAGACGCATACACATCAGCAAATGTCTTTCCAGCCAAATAAGGTGCTTGTTCAGTATTATTCACGATTAAACTATCAACTACAATAAACTGCTCAATCGTCTGACAGTAATGTGTCGAGTATACACCATTACCGATCGAAGTTGCTTGTGCGGGTCTGTTAAGATAAGACGTAACAATAGTTGATGGTGAAATTCTAGCTAACAGCAGTTGAATGTCATACAAATGTTGTTGGTTTTCACACCAGGTCTGTGCACGGCGTATAATATCTTGTTTCTGATACTCTTCCCATTTGTATTGAATATAGTAGACCGTGCTAAACAGAGGTGTTAAATTGTTGTCTTCAACCCCTAAGCTTTTGTTGAAAACTACTTTCTTTTCTAGCGATTTTGAACGACCGATTTCTTCTTTTAATTTCTCGATCGAATAACTTTGCCTGCATTTGGGATCCGCGTTTTGATCGCATGATTTTGATTTTTGAAACGGCTCGTTGCTTCCTACATCACTCAAGAAATCACCGCAATCATCATCGTCGTTACAGGATTCATCAATTCTATGCGTAAGATCAAGATAAGCGGAATGAGGGTGGTACATTTTGTCGCTCGTTCCAAATAACGAATCCTCGTCATCGCTATCCATTTTAACTCCATTTTCCCAAGACAGTATTATACCGTTGTTTATAGTGTACAATGTTTGGTTTTCTTCTTTTTCTATGCAGTTGTAAAGTTCGACGGTGGTGATTTGTGTATTATCGCTTACGTACACACTCTTTTCTGCATCCGAAACCCACTGATACATTTCAGTTGCTCCGAGATGTGGATCTTGCTCTAGATAATCTTTGGAATTGTATGTTATTCGTGTAGCCTGTAGAGAGGTCATAGGGACATAATTGCAAATATCTTCTTTTTTAAACGCTTCCCACACAACGACCTCACCACCCTCACGAGTATAATTCGACTTATACAAATAGTCGTTCGGTATAATTCCCCACGGAGTAATGAGTGTTTGAAATGGTGGTCTAGTTCTAACGAACCCTGTATCAACTATGCAATTAGCAATTCTGTACTTATGTGTGCCCCAGAGATCGTGTTTTATTGTGATTTTGTTTGTTGTTGCGAGTCTTGATGGGGTTATCTGTATCAAAGCTGGGTTAAAATCATAAACAGGATCCAAATCGCTACCGCCATGCAAATTTGGTATTCTGCATGTTTTGTGCTCGATCCAAAACATACAATCTTCAACACTCATTGGCCATACTTTTTTCACCAATGGTTCATTCCATATAACATGACCATACGTGTGAATGTACGTATACTCAACAAAGCATTGGTGTGCTTTTTTCTGCACCGAAAGAATGTTTGGTTTATAAACTGTTAATCTTCCATCATCTGTAATTATCGACTTAAGGGCAGGTCGCGGGCACACTGGTCTCTTGTTAAATATAACGGGGAACGAAGAATCATCGTTTTCACAGTACTTCATTTTCAACGAATCGGATTCTTTTGATCTATATTGAAATGTTGCAACCCCCCACGCGTCAACAAATAACAGTGGTTCATGTACTGTAAAGTTGTGATGGAACGAGAATCGCTTTACTTTTTTCTGGGGAAGTTCTGGTTGATTATAGTGGATTTCGTGATCCGCTGTCATCAAGACATCACAACCACTAACATTGATATACGGACTTATGACCCCGAATCGTTCACTCGTCTTGGATTGCATAATCATTTGGTTTATTTTCTTCTGTTTGTCACTTTCTGCACCTTCGTTAATTAACCTATATTTGCGTTCAATATTCGTTTTACAGACATACAAATTCCCTTTCAAATCAGTATCTGGATCGTATCCAGCTTCAAGCAATGGATGAAAGTTCGGGTCTAATTTATTGATGTGCCAATAACCTACAATATGAACTAAATGTGGTACATTGCCGTAAACAACATTGCCACCGGAAAAATGAAACTGATGTGATTTAATAGCGCTAGTGTAGTACACGAACGATAAAAAAGCTAACAAGACAATCATACTTGCATATACGTGTTTATTCTTTGTACATTGCATGTTAATACAAAAAAGTTGATTCAAAATTCGTTAACCCATTTCAGTCAGCAATCAATGGCCCTGGACAAAGCGTCTCGTAGCAATTGACATTTTGAGTTTCAAGTGTAATTTCTTTATCGAAACAATCCGTTCCTGTGCTGCTTTTGACTAGAATTCGTTGAAATGTTTTTGTGTGATGAGCATCCAATCCTTGTTGGAAATGTTTTCGCGATTGAGAACCGATTGAAGTTGAATATCTTTCTCAACAACTGGCTCGATTCCAAATCGAAATCGAAATAGTTCTTCAAACTTTTCCTTTAGATTGGAGTTTGGCTTTTTGACAAGTTGTACAAGCGTTTGACAGTAGTCTTTATCAACAGACATTGTAAGTTCTCGTTGTTCGTGCTTTTCTTCAGCTGTTCGTTTTTTATTCGATTTTTTGTGCGGTGGCTCACTAACTGATGAAAGTGACTCTGGACCAGTGCCTAAAAAGTTTCTTGCTGCTTCGATATCCTTTTCGTGCGACATGGTTGGATGTTTTTATTTGTATATATACACATACACAAACGTATCTATGCGTTTATACTTTTTTTCCTTAATCAATGGAGCAATTGCAACAACTTAACACCACCTTCTTAGATCAGTATCTCATTTCGTATAACAGTGAACTCAATGCTTTGAATACTAAGACCTGCCAATCCTTCAACTCGTTGGACGACAAATTTTACTCTTCAATCGGCAACAATGATGAAAGTATGTCAACATTTGCCATGAACCTAATCAAGCAAAACAACGATTACGTCTTTGACAAACAGTTCGTTAACCCATATTTCGTGCAACAAAACACGACAGCAACCCTTCTTGAAACAATCAATAATGAGGACAAGATTCAGTGTCGCATTGAAGAAGATACTGATGGACAGGATTCGTTCGTTAACGTAAAGCGAAAAATGAAAAATTTCATGAGTGCTCAAAAATCAGTTCGTGAGCACGAAAAGGAGAAAAAGTTTCGCGAAGCCATACAAGAGTACGGATGGCTCTATGCTCCCAAACTAATATCTCCATTCATCAAGAACTTTTTGCATCAATGTTTTGTTACTGAAAACGTGTTACAGAATTTCGCAACGACTATAGTACAGTTAGGACAGGAAATTTGCCTTGATTCCTACAACACATCGGATTGTTTGTTCGGTTTCACCATCAAAGATTGCTTGAATAATAAGCACAAGCAACACTGTTTTAACCTTTTGTTTTTACCAGGAGTGTATAGCTTACCAAAACGTCTTAATACGGTGTATGCGTTCAATAAGTTTATGGAACAGTTTTACTACAAAAACGAATCCATCCTAAACGGAACTGATACCATTCTGAGTTTGTTTTACAATACCGTAAAGTTTCAAAATGTGAACAAATCTCAAACTGTGGCTAACTTTGTAAAGCATTGTGTCAGTGATATAGGCGAGATATTCAGCGACGATATTATTCCACGTTTGCAAAAAATACAAACTTTGACAGTTCTGTTTTTGATCCTCAAAAAACGATATCCGAACTTATCTATAAAACGGGCAGAACGTGGAACCGTGTCTTCGATTACTGGCGAATATATTTTGAAAGCAAACACTCTGTACTTCTACGAAAGACAAGACTTATGGTGTGTTTATCTTGAACAAAACAACAAACCACTGTATAGTAAACGATTTTTAGATTTATTCCATCATTTGATAGCAATTTCACAAAATGAATAACCATTGCTTGTCGCAATAGTACGTAAATTTTGGAAACATGCATTGCCTGACAAAGTATGTGGATAAAGTGAAATATAGCTCAAGATGTTTGTATGACAACATCCAGTATCCAAACAAATGGCGTTTTGAAACACAAATGGTTTGATTGTACTTTCTCTCGTTGTCAAAGCGCTCCAGTGTCCAAACAACACCGTGAAGTTGAAATTCCGGTAACAGCGAAACCAGGGTGTCGATGTCTTTTTTACGTTTCGGATGTTGCACATATCTGATGTTCTTTGTTTGTTGAGTTTTCTCAGTGGGTTGAGGCCAGCGTGTACAAGTACGAGTTTCAGCTTGTTCGAATATCCAACAATGATACTCTCCGTCAGAATATACATTAGAATCATCAAATTTTCGCAGTTGTTTTTGTCTGACTGATAGTCTTTCAGAACACACTCATAGAACCAAGTCCATTCTCTTCGTAGCTTATCATTGCATCCGAATCTATACCATTCAACCAGCGAGTAAATCATGCTTACCAGTTTGAAATTTTGATTTGATTGTTTTGCACTCAGCATAGAGAAGAATCGCCATTTGGGGATAAACTTCTCAGCTACTTCCAAAAACAGATGAATGTGTTCGTAGACGAATTTCACTTCATTGTTCCCCAATAACAGTAAACAATTGCTCTTGTTGTTCAGAATGAATCGCATAACGCTTTTGAAGCATCCTTCTGTTTTGTACAAAACGTCTCCGAGAAAAACAAGTAACACTCGTGGCTTCAAGTAGAAATTTCCTATATCAGTGACGTCTGTTTCATCGTCTCTCTGGATTATGAAACCGATGTTGTTTTCAAGTATAAACGTTTTAAGTATGCCTTCGTTGTCGTGCAAGTCTCCCAAAATATATACTTGTTCATATCGGTCAAATATTCGATCTAGATCTACTGCAAACTTTGGCAGCATCGTTCTCAGATCATTGCTCGGCATTGTCTGACAAATACTGACTTCGTTGTGTGATTTTGATAGGGGTTGACTATTAACATTATTAACGCCACAAGTGTAATAACCACCACAACGGTATAGGCATGGCTGTATACTACTTCTATTTTGTGCCAATAAAAGATAAGCACATCGAAGTCATCAATGACCCATCGCTCAATGGCATACGAATGAATTTGCATTTGTTTCAGTCAGTAAGAAAACATATTACGGAAGATGTCCAATATGTTCTTCTCAAAAGTATCGATGACTTACACATGACCTTTGACAAGACGAAATTTGTATCGAACCTTGATAATTTTGCAACGAGTACACCCGAGGACATTATGACTACGCTCCTGAAATGTTTTGAACTAACTGGTTCAACGTATGAAAAATATTTGGGAATCGCACAATATCCGTTGTTGGTCATTAAACCTCGGAAAAAGAAAGCAGTGTTACATACGCCCAAGACAACATTGGATGTTCTAAATCACTGTTTCTTGCAAATGTACCAATTCTTACACGTAAAACAGCTGACAGAAGAGTGTGAGAAAGCAAATTCTGTACTTCAAATCAATAATTTGCGTTATAAGCCAGCCATTAACTCGGTCGCTAGATTTGTGACATGTTGTGTACATAACATTGTTATTGAAATCTCAACGAAACGATTTTATATATTAAAGCATGACTGCCTTAAATCGAAATATAGTCATGGAAAGTTTGACAATAACATTTATCAAGTCGTTCGCCAAATGTTAACATGAAATCTATATACGTATATTCCACTGACAGCGATATCTATTTTGTGAAACATCTGACTCACATTCAGAAACTCAATCCTTCGATTCAAGTTTTCTATAAGATTGGATCAAACGCAAACATAGATTCAAACAGAATATGTTCAATGGATGCAAGTAATGTATCAGCTGTGTTTGTCCGATCATACAGCTACGTGTCTCAGTACAACAAAATCGAAAACACATTCTACTGGGTTCATCCAAAGTATAGCGTTGAGATTTTTGTGGATAAACTAATTGCGATGGATGTCAACAGTGAACATCAGCTGCTGAAAATGATTGTACCTCCGCAATTTTGTGACAATATAATAGCATATGCAAAACCATGTACTGACATAAAAAATGCTGCTTTGTGTTCTTGTTATGAGCGTATTTGCTTGAAATGAAAAATAAAGTATACAAAGATACTCCAATATGTTGTTGTTTATTTCACATATGGTACAGATATCATGAATCGCAAAAGAAAAACACAACAAACAAACGAAACATCAACCAAAACAATAAAAACAAACGATGGTGAGGTTCAGCCCACTGATGTATTGTATTGGTCGTTTACACATCCCGCAATGTTGGGAAAAGGTGGTTTCGGGAATGTGCAGATTTGGTATCATCATACAAACGGGCAATTGTATGCTGGTAAAAGCTTCAAGAAACAGCAGGAATACGATGATGAATTAGCTCGAGTAAAATTGCTTAATCACGAAAACGTTATCAAATATGTACACTCTTATGATGAGCAACAAGTCATTTTGTTTGACATGTACGCGTGTTCTCTTCATGAGCTTGTTACCAATTACACTGAAAACATGTTTGGATTATCCGAAGAGAGAATTTACCTACTGATCAAACATTTGAGCAATGCTCTGTTCTACCTAGTTAACGATCTTCACATTATACATAGGGATATCAAACCAGCAAATATACTATACGATCAACGAAGAGACATATTTATTTTAACTGACTTTGGCCTAGCCACTGAATTTTGCACAGAAACACTAACGTATAAAGGGTTTTTGTGTGGAACAAAAGAATTCATCCTTCCTCGATTGCTTCTTCAAGGCGAAAACGTGGAAATCGAAGTACCTATTGGTTCAGAACTTTGGTCTGTGGCTATAACAGTTTTCTTTGCAGCTACCGGACATCATCCGTTTCAGACAAAACTTCGAAACAAATGGATAGAAATTGCAGCTAACAAGCCTCGCGAATGTATTTCGATAACAAATGATGGCAACTACCAATACGATATTGAAGGCTACACGAGAATGTCTAAATCTTTCAAAGATGAAGTTTTGAAACCACTCCTGTTGTACTCGATGTCTTCTGATCCAACATTTGACGAATATTTCGCTAAAATCGAACACATATCTTTGCGTCGCAAAATGCGTCTTTTTGACCTATTATCGTTTAGAGACACATTTTGCGATAACGATGAAATGAATGAGTTGTATTCACAACATTGTTTATTTCTTCACAAAGGACATATTGTGAGTAAAGAAACGTTTCGACACACGTCTTTCAGTGAAATCATATATTTTCTAAACATGTCCAAATCTGTCTCTGTTAACTTAGCTCAAAGTCTCAAACGTCTATATTTTGGCAACGTACAGATGTACTTTGTTGACCCTCCATCAAGATACAATATGAAGGAACTTGAATGCATACTAGAAAACGTTATGATTACATTTAAGAGTGTTGCAAATCACATTAACATTCTTTCGATGTTTTCGAAGTTATTCACTAGCCAAGCCAATGAAGCTAAACTTCATTTGCAGGTTATCGCATTTTCATTCAGTACACTTATGTCAGAATTCTTTCGTATTTACGAGCCAAAACATGAGTTTCGAAGTACCATAGGAGATTTGGCAAAACGGACTCAGATCGAAATTGATAAAACTGTTTCAGATTTCGGCTCAATTGACATTTTAACATCTGAAACGTTTTCAACTTTTACTAAGAACGTTGAACTATTGAAACAATCCAAACTACAGGCAAGTCGCACAGAACATATTTTGCAAGTTGTTAAAAGTATGGATATTGCGATAGAATCAGTTTGCGACGATATCTTGAATCAACTCAAAACCTTTCAACTCTGGGTTCAAGAAACACAGACACACATAGTCAGTTTGCAAACTTTAATATCTAATACAGAATACGCTTTCAAAAATATCAATACACTACTTATCGATACTGTGACAGCTACCTAGTTTTGTTTCAAACTCTTTCTCCCTGTGTATTCACTCAGAAACGAAAATTTTATCACTGTGTGCATAAATGTACCAATAAATAGAATAAGCGAAACAGGCTCTGGTCTTACTTTGTTGAATCGT
Organism: Congeria kusceri; assembly: GCA_027627225.1. Classification (NCBI taxonomy): domain Eukaryota; kingdom Metazoa; phylum Mollusca; class Bivalvia; order Myida; family Dreissenidae; genus Congeria; species Congeria kusceri. The sequence goes on from CM051027.1 coordinate 25,119,966, forward strand.
TTGTAGTTTTCGATCATCCATGCCAAAAGTATCGTTAGTAAAGTTAAATGTGGCATGATAAACGACTTGGTGAATCGTCTGTATCTAAAATCGAAATAACCCAAAATCATGCAAAACACAACCATACCCATGCTGAGGAAGGTTAAATGTGCAATTCCGTCAATGTTTGATATATAAGACATTGATCTGATAAAGTATGTACACATTAGAGCAAAGATGTTGAATATTTGTGCAAACAAATAGTTGCCTAAAATTTGATAGTTCATGTACATGAACCAAGTGGATTGAACACTTTCGTCCTCATCTTCTACTTCTTCGCCTAACGAAGCTGATTCATCGAGCGTGTTGTCATCATTTGGCATGCTTTCGTAATCGTAGTAATCTCTGTGTTTGGCTTTCCAAAACAGCATCCATTGCATAATTCGATAGAAACTTTTAAACGGATAGCCCGTCGCCATAGAGTAGATTCGCTTCAGGTAAAACCAGTATGTCCAAAATAGCGTTATAACAAATATGCAGAACAGTATCGCAAACACACTCAGCTCCAGTGCCAATGATAGATTTACGACCTTGTGGTGAACGACTATACCGTGTAGTCCATTTAGTATCATTCCGTAAAAGTGAACTATGAATACCACGTAAAACTTCAGTTTATAAAATCGAAGCATTTGTTGTGTATTAAACAACCCGTAAAGCAAGAAAACGAGTGCAAAAAACGTGACAGACAAATTGTTTATGTAAACAAGACTTTCATTGAAATGCATACCATCATCCATATTTTTACAGTGATACATACATATCATACAATGGTTTGTGCGTATATACTTGTTTTTTCGTTTAAGCGTAGTACGCTGCAAAATGTTCAGCAAAAACTGGCAAAGATACAATGAAAAATTTTGACGATTCGTTCCTCTGTTTAGGTATCTGTACTCGATGCATGTTGTTTGTAGCTCGACGCTCTGCAAATATTTGACAGTCGGTGATTTCATAGTGGTAGATTTCTGGTGACTTTGCTGAACAGTGAACAGTAACGAGTGCTTGCGTTGGTCTTGCCGCATCGGTTTTCAGTGCTAATTTATAGTTCTCTATTTCGTACAAAATACACCCTTGTTCGACGAATGTAAATTGGTATTGTTCTGGAGGGATAGTTCGCCATGGGGATATCGTTACAGGACTATCAGACATCTTTAAAACTTCTGCAACTTTTCTATCAGTTTCGTTCGAAAGTAATAGCATGGCTGTTTTATCCGATGTGGTTGCTATTCTTGGATTGGACACCCCCGATGGAATGTCGTTATAAGTAACAATTCCGCTATGATTGTTGATCAAATACACTTCACCTAAAGTGTGTTGATCTTTTATGAAATACAACGTGTCATCAAACACGCAGTACTTGTTGTCTACCAAGTATGGCAACACGCGCTTTATTGATTCAGAGAGAAACAATGAGCACCAGGTTTCACCATTAAAGTACTGTCCGAAGTATCGAGATTCTGTGTCGGCACAAACTAAAACGTGTGGTAACTTGTACCAGGACGCAAGTGGTTTTGAGTTTTCTTTAGCAATAATCATTCTGTCGAGAAAACTGTTCAGCTTAATGTGGCATTCGCTCTTCGAATTAATGTGTATACGCTTTAGATCGTGTAATTTTGAACGGTATAAAATAGTTTCTATATACTTGCAGAATTGACTTGAATCGGACAAACTAATGTCATTCGCAAAATTTATAACGTTGTTAAGCGACGAGCGATATACCAGATCATCGATTTTGTTTACAAGAGACTGAATTTTCCATCGCCTAGCGAATTCGTACAGATCAGCATTCAAATCTTTACTCAGATATTTAGAGGGTCCGATCATGTACGCCTTTAGTATCTGTAAAGTGGTTACAGACATACTGGTTTCCAGTATTTCACCAACAAATTCGGCTAGATTGTCCGAGTATGATTTGGCAATTACATATGGTATCGTTACATAGCTGTTATTACAACAGTCGGCTAGAACAACATTGGAGTTTAGTTCTTCTTTCGTTAAACTTAACGCAAATTCAGTTTGTGTGCTTTTCATAACCGATTGCTCATTTTCGGGTTCATCGTCTTCGTCTACTGTTGAGTGTTTGCTTCTAGTATAAGATCTTATAGGTGCAAAATGAAACGTGTTTTTGTCGCCGCTAGAAGACCAGGATAGCAAAATAGCGAATGGATGGTCAGATTTAGCTGTATGTTTATCAACGCATTCTGGTCCAATCATCGTTATTTTTGTGTGTTCACTAGAATCAAATAACGCGATGCCAAATTTAAGAAAATGTGCTGCCGTGTAAACATCTATTAACGACGCATTTCTATTTGTTCTTGCTGAATTCCTCAGATAGTCAAACACATTTTCCGATTCATCACCACACGGCCTTTCTTTCAGGAATATCTTTTTCAAAGCAGAGGTATTGTCTCTTGCATGTTTGACAATTGCGTTATGTACAAGATTGAAATTGTCTTCTGTTGCAAATAAATACCAGGACAGCGATTTGTAGAAGGAAAGCTTGTTTGAATCTAGTATTTTAACTCGAAACGGTCCATCATATGCTACCTCTAAATGTGTCTTTAATCCAGGTAACGGTTTGCCTGGTAATGCCGTTTCCCAAACCAATTTCGCTAGTTTATGTCTCTGGAGATATGTGATAGGAAGCGGTAATACATCGTCCGCGAACGTTGCCATTATGAGGTTTATTTAAGGCTTTTAGCTAACAATTTGCTGTTAATAGTTATTTTGAGAGAAAAATGTATTTAGCTCATTTTTGTCGTTTGTGTTTTGCTAATCAAGATGTATCATTTTCTGAACAAGCGACAGCAACAAAACCTCTTACAAAGTAGGTTAAACATCAAGGCTCCAGAACCTTTTTATCAAATGAAAACTGGGCGGTTATCAACACTTCCATGCAGAGATTTGTATGCCGCTTTATCTTTCGCGATAACTGGAACTACTGAATTTAGGCATGAATTCTGTCACGAAATACTTCATTTTTTGAAACATTCGTGGAGCAATCGAGTCCTGTATGAAAAGCTAGAAGAAGAGGAAAATGTTTGCATTGCCAGTTATGTGGATGAACAGCTTAGACATTTTGACCCTAGTCCATTACCACCTTTTCTTGAAGTAAAAGCAGCAGCTACATTTTTGCAGCTCAAAATACACGTCATCATACCAAGTCAAAGTACGCTAACACCAGCATTTACGTTTTGCCCATTAGTTGATAAACTGACAAGAGGCAAAGTTGATGAATACGCGTACGACGGAGAGACAAGCATTTGCATTGCGGCCAATGATTTGGGCAATGGTAGATACCAGTTTGCAATAGTATCGGCCTTCCCATTTCGTGTAAAGAGAAATTCTGCAGAAAGCGATCCAAAGACCATTTACTCTTCGTTTCACTACCTACAAGAGGTGTTCATAAATAACATAGACGCGAGTAACGCAGAACATTTTTGTGAGTTAATAGGATATCCAAAACACAAATACTTTGGTAAACTACGACGCGATATGGCCGAACCAGAAATATTTCAGCAAGTGTTCTCAGAGTGGTACCAAGAAGCCAACGTGATATGCCAACAAAACAAATTTGAACCTTTTGTGATTCTCGGTCGAGCCTATATGATTTTTGGCAAGGAGGAAGCTACAGAACTAACGATTCCCAATAAAGATCTTCAAATGCACATCAGAAAATGCAATCACAAATTATGCGATATCGTTCGAAAGATTGCAAACTGTTTTGTCAATGTTGTCAAACCGATCGTTCAATAAATTTGTATATGAAACAATATGTTGTGTTTTTTGTTTAACGTTAGTTATGGCTTCGTTTGAGTTACGATCTGAAACGCAGTGTGAATTATTGGTTGCATTGTCATTGATAGAAAAATGTCGATATCTTGCCGAGGCCTCTCAGCAATTGTCGTTCACTGTTTTAAACAATTTGCTTCCAGCGTTCAAACGTAATTTGGAAATTCTTACTTCGATCAACCTGGGTGATTTTGAATATGACTATTTTTACATGAATGTCTCGTTTAGTCTACGAGCATGTATAGTATCGTATGAAAGACTAATTCGAGTCATAGAAATGAGTCACGATGACAAATCGCTTTATGATAACTTTTGTTCTGAGAATACCGCCACTACTTTACCAGATTTATGCAACGTGTTCGATTCCATATGGTTCAATTATTGGAAACGATTTCACATAAATGAAGAAAAAATGAGTTTTCTTCAATCCACGGAAGAGATGTTAGTTAAGCTATACAGTCATATCACTCTTCAGGGTAACGAACGATTTCCTGATTCGTACAGATGTCTAAGCTGTGAGAAAAACACTGGATATCTGAAAACTGGAAGATCTAACGTATGTGATAGAAACGACCAGTCTTCGTCCAGTGCTAACTATTGCTATCATTTTATTGACTCTCACGATAAGAGTAAATTTGTCAATATCAATCGCACCATATTTGAACGCCGGCTAAATGAGAAAGGCATATCTCAACAGTAACGAGGAAAAAATGTATATCAACCAAAAATGGTTCACGTCACACAAATGCAAATCATGTCGCCTGAAATAATAACGCTGAAATGTTTATTCAGTTGTTTGATTTTATTGTATATTGCACATGTGATTACAGATATGTTATGCTGGCTAGAAGTCTAGCAACTAACTACGTCGTGTTATAGCTGATCAGTTTGTCCACATCTATAATCGTTGTATACGACCTCAACTCTGTTAAGTCAACATAGTCATTGAATACAAACACTCGTAGCGCTTTGGACAGTAGTTTCCGAAACAAATCGTCTATAGATGCAGCCCGACTAACAACCACGTTTACAAATTTGCTATAACAGAACACAATATCGTTCTTGAACGAATGAAGGAACAGCTGGTAATGGTCTTTTATGAGTTTCCATCGACACGGCGAATTCATTGAGCAACATTTCACGAATGTTCCAAACACACCTTTGAGCCTATTCAGATCGTTTAACGTGCACTTTGGAAAGTACGTTTTGATATTTTGCTCGCAGTAGTTTTCTTTCAATTCGTTGTCTGTACCAAAAATATATGTGTATACAAATCCAAAAGGAAACGATGTGAATTGACACACCTTTAGCAAACACTCGCTTCGGCTCAGGTTATCTGGTAGAAGAATGAAGGCATCGAAGTTGTTGACTAGCGTTGACACGTAAATAGAGCTGGTTTCCAAACGTGTCCATATATTGTTGATGTACTTGTCTAACTCTTGTTGAATTTCATGCTCGTATTGTCTAATAAATGTATCAACAAACACGTTGTAGTCGTTGTATGAATACTGAAAGTTGTTAAAGTTGACAACCTGGTCTACAGGAAACAACTCACCATTTATCAATGCGTACGGTTTAGCTTTACACGATAAGAGACGGATGAACATCTCCAAATACAAAACCGGATTTTTTCCGATAGCTCGTTCTTTGAAATGGAAATTGGTCAACAATTCCTTGATGCTGTCATTGCAATCAGGGATGATCAGATTTCGATCCAGAGGAACAAGGGAGTTACTGTCTAGCGTTTCGAGTATATTTCGTTTGGTAGTATCCATTACCACAATTTTGTAGGTGTTGCTTTTAAGCGTTCGTATTCTACCCAACGCCTGGACGAAAGCACCGGGTGAAGGAACGTTAGTTGAGCATTCCATGAATATGTAGTGGATGTCAAAGTAGGGAACAGTTGCAGACACATCGATTCCAACTTGGAATGCTGTTGTGTAGATGAACAATTGACAACCCTTTATGTATTTGTCCGGTTCGCTGGCAAAGTTGCGCTTTTGCTCCTCGCTACTGTCTTTTGTTAATAGTATAACTTCATAAGCACAAGATGTAAACACAGAATACAGCAGTTGTGCTTGTTTCTTCGTCGATGTAGTAACGCAGATTTTCTTACCGCGTACCAACTCATCTTGTAAGTCTACTAACAAATCGCTACTGTCCTTTCCCCGCAACATGTCTCTAATGTATATTGTTCGAAAAATGTGTTCTGTTGTATCGGAATGGTCTTCGTCAAATAAGCATTTTATCTTCTGTGTGCATAACAAAGGCTTGTATTTGGCAAACGTTGCTGATTTGTTCAATTTGGCTTTGAGCAATCGTATGACCAATGCAGAATACAAACATTTTCGATAAAAGATGAGCTTGAAGTCATCTCGTTTATATGTGTTTATTAAGCACATCATATGTTTGTCGATTCCGCTCGAAATATCAATGGCCTTAAATATGTTGATCAAATCGAGCGACAAATGAGCATCCAAGCAAATCCATCTCGGTATAGCACGTAACACTTTTACAAAGGTATTTATGGAATGTCGTTTTTGTTGAGGAGTCATAAGATCTGTGAACAACTCATCAACAATGCTATGCGCTTCGTCTAGTATCACGACGCTATAACCTTTGACGCTGAACGAGTCGATTTCAATATCTTCAAAGTGTCTCAACGATTGCACCTGAACGACTAGTCGAGGATGCTTGATGCACGAATATGGCTTCTTCACATGTCTATAGTCTTGAAAGTCATTCAGTTTATTGACAATACATGATGTGAACATTTGTCGTGGTGATATAATCAGCGCTTTGAGTTCCTTTTTCGATAGTATCGATGATCGTTTGAAGTGTCGTATAATATTCCTAAGTTGAGTTGTCTTTCCAGAACCCATATGTGAGCGAACATACAGTGAGTAAAACTGTTTCTCCTTCAAGTATTTGTTGTAAATGTTTGGCAGCTTATCGCAGTTGTGTTTAAAGACTCGAAATGATTGTTGTAGTGCTTTTACTAACGCTTCACAATCGGTGCCATAAACGGCTAAATCGAGTTTATCGACCGTCATAGCCATCGTTGTCCTCGGATGGCAATGACACTAGCGATAGCGCGACTGCACGTTACATATGGCGAGTTACCAATGCATTATGTTTAACACATATATGAGTTGCAGCGATCGTGGTATTCAACCATTTGTCAAAATGGAAACGATAGGACAAGACTTCCTTGAGGAACTTATGACTTTCAACAATGAAATGAACTGCGTCCAAGAAACAATTGGATCTATGCAAAACTCAGATCTGTTTGTTATCACCAATACGGAGAATGGTCAAAATACAAACGACCTCATCGAACCATTTCAACACTTGTTTAATATTGCCACCAAAAAGCCGTTTTGTGATGTTCAATATGTGAGGCAGCGAAAACCTGAATTGAACATTCATGTCGGTGAAAACTGTAACGACCTAAATGTGTTTGATTTGGAAACATTTTTGCAAGCTATTGTTCCAAGGCAGACGTTGTTATTACAACTTCTGGAAGATCAGTGCAACATATTTCCAGAATATCAACATCTGCTGGAAAAAGTACACTTAATAAACACCCCATGCTCTCGCGTGTGCTGCCAAGGAAGAATATTGGCAGGTTCAAAATTTACTGTTAACTGCAATAGCGAAATCGCGTTTTCGATTGCTCATCCACCCTTTGTTTATGAACTTGTTAGACTTATGAAACATGAAAATGAAACTGACATCAAATCATATTTGACGCACTTGTCTGACTATCTCACCGACACGATAGAAACGGACAGCTGCTTGTTATGCTTGACATACGACCTCTACTGCACAGATATTTCAGAGCTCATCAACTTCAGACTGTTTTTCTTGGATTCGCACCGACCTTTCAAGATTGACAACACTCTCGAGTGTCTGTATGAACAACGGCTTGAAGAACAAGACAATACTGAACAGTGTGATTTGTTTGATGTTTTATTGAATCGTATTTCTATAATACAAAATGATGAATCATATATGGTACAATACTTTGATGGTAAGAACTTGAATGTTTTCCTCTAGCAAAGAACGCATTTCACTATGAATATACAAATGACTACCGCTAATAAACCAATAATACACCAAAATATCTCGTTGTAGTTTTTGAAGAAAAATGTCACTTTGCTCCAAACGGTTTCGAAAATGCTTTCATTTGTTGAGCACTTACATGTCGAAACATAAACAGATTGTGTACAGTTTATGCTAACGCATGTTTGCTTTAACCGTTGGAACGAGTAGTTTGGCTCATTGATAACTAACAAGGTTGGACTTGATACAGCTCCACCTAGCAATTTGTCGATGACAATGTTTTCAGTGTCTAAATTGTGGACTCTTAACACTGGTTCATACATATGGTTTATATTCGCTACAAAGAAGCATTTATTCATATCTGCGTTGATGTATCCGCTTAGCTGTTTACAGTGTTCACCACATTCACATTCATTGGCAAATGCTGAATTCGCCAACAAAATATACAAAAGTACACTTAACGCATACATTGTTGATGTTTGCTTTTGTACAATACGATTGCCCGTTGTATATAGTAAAAAACACCATCAGAATCACACACTGATTTCTTTCGTGCAGATTTGACTTGCGCGTGGCCATACATTTTTTCTTACCGGTTTGTTGTATTTGACAAAAATTAGACTTAGTACAACACAGTTGTAGAAGGTGAACAACACTAACAATGTTAGCATTGCTGACACAAACATCTCGTATGATGTATGAAAGGAATACATGTAAGACTGAGTTTGGGGAATCATAGTTTTATTCAAACATATGCAAACAAGAAACGTTTATACATTTTTATGATCAAACCGTCAAGCAGCAAGTCAGTCTTTTGTGAAAAAGTGTACATTTGTCACAACAAACATATTATTGCAACTTTTGCTTTTTGTTCAGGAACTGAGTTTCGTCTTCATCATCATCCTCGTCTACCGCATGGTCCGGAGTTGCCATCATTTCACTGTGTACTCGTTTTATGGTTCTGTTTTTCACCCGCATGTTGATCTCCTTGATCCTTTTTGCAGCGACATTTACGGCTTGCTGGTTTCGATCAAAATATGTCTCTAAAACAAGTTTGACAAAGGCATGGACTTGCTCGTTAGCAAAAACACTGATCGGATATCTTTCATCAAACTCACCTATCATCTCCTCGAGAATATCTGGTTTGTATTTGTTTTCGATATCCAACCCTTGATCGGAAAACGTTGCATCAAAAACGCAATCGTACAACTTTTTCCGATTCGTCTTAATGTAGTCGGTATACGCGGCGTCTTTCTCTAGCTTGTACTGATCTTCGTTTAGAAACGTCAACAAAAAGTTCGCACTGGAATTGTTTGTTTTGAAACTGCTTTTTTTCGATGACAATGACATATAATATACAGGTGGGCCTGGGTGCATTTTGCTGGCTGAAAACGAATTGAGTAGTTCGTTGTGCGAATCCAGCGGCTTGATGGAGCATTTCTTGAAGTTTAACGTCGTCCCTTGAATATCGGCGACGAATTTGGTCAAGTTACAATTCACACCATACAGAGTTTCGAACGCGTTGAAGTCACTGTCAAGCAACTGTTGTTGAAATTTAAAACCGTCTTTAGCATCGGACAACTTGTTGAATGTAAGAAATCCGATTCTGTCGTACGATGGTTGAATTCTAAGGTATTCTAGTGTTTTAACAACGCTGATAAGATATGCAACGCTTGACCAATCTTCGACTTTATACTGAGTTGTATACTTGAACAAATTGGCATATTTGTCCAACATATCGTCTCGAACTTCATTCAAAACGTGTCTGCAAAACTCGTCGTCATGAATACTGAGACTATCGCACGCCTTTTTGGAGCAAAAATTCTTGAAATACAAAAAGCTATTGCTTAATGACGATGCCAGCTTTTGGTTGGACATATTTTGAACCATGTTAGCTTTACGTTTACCGTTTCCTTTTGATTCATTGTACCTTCCAAACAAGTACGCTTTGCACTTAAAAGATACATTGTACAATGTTTCGTTGAACTTGTAGTTTTTCGTCAACTTACTCTGGATGTCTATTTCAATGTCTTCATCAAGATGCGTTTTCACACCGACTCTTGAAATTGAAATGTCTTTTGTACTTTGAAATTGCATCACTTTGAAGCCAGACTTGTTGTCTAGAAACAGTGGGCGCACTTTAAGAAAAATGTCATTTACTGGATGTTTTTCAAAGTCCGATTGTTCGTGCAATAATATGCACCGCAACAGGTACATCAGTCCTTCAGACAGTAGTACGTTGGTGAATCCTTTGTCAAGATTTGATGTAATCTTATAGACGTTGCGAATATCAGATTCAATATTGTTTGCTTGGGTTACAGTTTCGGGACCATCGTCTAACTCCTGGTAAAATTGATCGCATGTGTTAAGCCAATTGTCCAGTTGCAAACATATAGCTTCCATGACTTTTTCAGCCCTATTGTCTATGTTGGCGTCCGTTGTTTTATCGTCTTCAACACAATAACTTAAATCGCAGTGTGTGCTTTCGAGAAGTATATTCAACAGATTTTTGTGATGTTTTTCCCACGACACTATGTTTGCTTCATCGGATGTTTCTTTTGAGTCGTTGTTTCTGAGATTACCTAACGGTCCGGTTTTGTTAAACGGATTCGATGTGAGAAAGCACAGCAGTGCAGAAGATCTTTCCCTTTTCAGAGATTGAGCGTTTGTTGAAAAGTTAAACAAAAGTGACGGAATGTTAACAGCACAAATATGTTGCCTGCAACTTTCACAACTTTTGCGATTCTTTACTCTGGTGTAAAACATACACGTTGATAGCGTATGAGTAATCCAGCTTACATTTTCGTACAGTGCCCCACAGAGTTCGTTAAACGGATTAGTGTATTGATTTGCGTGAACAAGCGTTGGTTTGCCACTCGATAATTCCTTCCTAACCATGTTGCGACTATTCAAAGCCGAGCCAACATCCAGCAACATCAAAAGCTGAAACAATATTTTCTTCCTTATCGTCTCTTCATAACTTGGATCGCTCAATATTGGTGATGTAGTGGAAATGTCATCGAGTTCAAGACTTCTCGACAAATACAGTTTCAGTGCAGATACACAATAGTTCTTAACACTGTCATCTTTTGAGCAAGAAATCGATTTCAGCTGGTCTTTAAACAAGAATTTCATGTTTGCTATATAGTCTTTCAGTTGCCCACTAGGATCATAACCAACGAAAAACTGTGTCATTGTTAATAGTTCTCTCTGAATGGCTTTGCATATTCGTTCTGGCAGTTTTATGTTAAACGCATTGCATGTACTTATACCGTCAAAAAGAGCAGCATTGTTGTTATTGAGTGTCACCAGCAGATTCGAGCCGTCATTTCCAAACTTAAACTCGGATGGACTCAAGTCGAGCAATCGGATTGCAGATGCATGCGTAACAAATAACACCGTATAATGCTCAGAAGTAGCTCTAACGTCTTCAACGCTTTGCTCTTCTTTGTCGTTTAACATTTCAAGCTCATCTGGAAACATGACATTCTTTTTGTAGTTTGAGAGATGAAATTTTACAGATGATATCATTTCGTTGTACGTTTGACTGTATGATGGTTTCTCGGAGTTTTGAAACAACTTATCATACATCGCCTTAATCAAACTGTGCCCGTTTTCCCTTATCAGAAACGCATACGGTAAAAAGTGATCCAACAGAGCAACCCTTGCATACTTGTCCTTGTGCTCCATAAAGACATTCTTTCCTGCAAAAAGCTGTGGAAGAAATAGCCCAGTTGGTATCATGGTCACAAAACGCGAGTAGGCTGATGGAAATGCATCGCCGTACAAACATTGCTTTGAAAAGTCTTCATCGTTTATATCGGAATCGTTGAGCCGAAGTAAGAAGGCCCCTTCGTTGATAGCGATCGACCTGTTAGTTAAAACAGTCTCTACTTGTTTACTATCTTGTTCGGCAGACATGACGAGAGTGAAATGAATTGTGTACTGGTAACTGGAATGTGTGCGGTATTATACAGCCAAACAAGGTTCGCTCACACGTATATTATTTTTTGATGTTGGTTGCTTCAGTATAGAGCTTGGGTTATACTCATTTATGTTCGTATCAATGTCTGTAATAGACGGTATTATATGAGGCTGAGCTAAAACTACTGGTCGAATCAAATTACTATACTCCTTTTGACCAGATAAATTACAGACTACTTGTTTCTGTAATATCACGGCGTCTGTGTACTGCGAGTTGTTTAGGGAGCCAAGTTTGATTTTCTCGCTTAGACGTAAATTTGTAAGAACGTTATTCAAAGCGTTGAGATTAGTTTTATTCACAAGGCGTTCGGACATACTAAGATTTGGATCTTTAAGATCTTCTTGTATCATTTGTATTCTGTCCAGACAGTACATTTTCAAACCAGTTTCGTCAATTTCTTCATTTAGGTATTGCGTTTCAAACTCATCGGACCCTTGGTGTTGATTACTATAAGTCAGCAAAGAGGTGCTTTCTGCAGGCATATCGCAAAAATCGTCATCGGAATCATCGCTTCCATCTGTATACATATTTATTTGTATTGCTGGAAGGGAGGGAGTGCTTTGCCATTTGTGTGGAAACAAGACGCGACAACATCTATTTAGAGCTTTGAACATGACTGCATTTAAGGCAATAACTCTTCCGATTAACGGCGAAGCTTCAAAGTCTGTGTTAAGTGCTAGCACAGACCTTTTGCTTTTGTTTTTATGCAACACGGAGAACGTTGAACAGACTTATGAGAACGATGAATCGTTTGTGATATTGTACCTTCACACTCTGTCTAAGGGCAACACGAATGACTTCTCGACACCTTATAGAGTTTTGCGAATTGAAAAGACTATATTTGTAAATGAAATAGTCAACAATAGCTGCGTTCTGCCAAGAAGGTATTTTGGTAACAAATGCCTTCGCGATTTAGTAGGTGAACGTCTTTTAGTCAATATTAAGGGCAAAACTAAATTTACGAACGCATACATTAAGTTGTACACGGACATAAATAGTTTTTTCTATAACCTGTATAGAAATATGAACTACAACCCGTTCAAAATGTTTCTAATTGCATACTACTGTTTTCGATACGGGACAAATGTTGCTCTTTACGTTTTAAGTGATATATTTGACAAATACTTCGATAACATCGAGACTACTAACCCCAAGGAAAATTATCACCTCTTGCGTTACATGATCAGACGTTATGAGCTACATTCGCTAAAAGATATGAACGATAGCGTTGTGCACTTCAAGAATGTTGTAAATTTATTTACCGCCTGTTCGCTAAAGATATATGGAAACTTGAATGAACTTTCAAAGAAGTATTCACACGATGAGTCTGGAGGAGTTGTTTCTAGTTACGCGCTGACAAAGTGTTTTCAAAACGTACAGCCTCTCGCCTTTCTGAAAGACAATCACTCGAGTATTGCGGAACAGTTTTCAAACTTGATCGAGTACTACGATACATCAAAATTTGAAGATATAAACAGCGATATAGCCAAAGGTTTCAAGTCAACTGTTGTATCAGCGTCATCGTTAACACGATATCTGTTGAGAAATCATCAACAATCAATGTTTGACTTCAAAGTGAAAAAAGGCGAACTCAAGTACGTTTTAGCAAATTCGATACTCAAATACTACGGTACAAATCCACCACCATATATAGAAATGCACTCAACGTTAATATTATGCGAAATGCTCGCAGGTGCATACAACGGTGACAATAAGTTTGCTGCTTCCGAAATTCTCAACTTGAAGCCATTCAAACCGTTGTTATCAACTTGGAAGGGTAAGGACTATCACATTTTGGTATTGAACTGTTCCAATATAGATAAACCTGTACCAAGTGGAGTTGTTAGAAAAATTAAACATCACCTACGAAATCCATCGATAGACAGTTACGTACAATATGGTATAGATCTTGTGAAGCACATCTCGTCAAGTGACTATTACTATCACGAAACCATCAATCCATTTCTTCCGATCTACACAATAAACGCTGACTTGGATATATATGATAAGCAGTACATTCAAGCTTACTATTTGAATGACAATCAATGGAATATCAAGCAGACGTTTTTTGAAAGTATATCGAAATTAGTCGTATTCGTTTGCAACGACGTATTAAAGCTGCCCGTGACATTGGAAAACACAACGTTTTACATGTACGAGTCCGTAAGAGATGATTTGGACAAAATAGATTCAACCAAGTTCAAACTAGGATTGCGGATAATCATGAAATTTACAACAGTTTGCTTCATGAACAGAACAGTTGTTGATGCGTTTCTGAAAGTGTTAAATGTGTACAGATGGAAGTTTGATCACTTGCGACAGATTCAAGATGAGGAGATATTTGACAAAGCGGTTTACGGTCTTCCTGCTCACGAGATTCGGTTACCGTTGAATATGAAACCAGACGGCTCAAAACCACTTATACCAGTGTTCTTCAACCAGCACACAGACAATTTTATGGATGCTCTTCAAATGATAACGGCATTTGTGCATAGCAGAAACAACCGTGATTCCGACGCTCAACTAGTATATATCTATGAAATGTCATTGCCCACTCAAGACATTATCGAACAATTTGATAACAACCAGGTTTACAAAAATATGTTCTTGGTCAAACGTGCAAAACGAACGGAATCATCTCAACAGGACACTCTGAAAACTTTCAAATTTTCAGCGAAACAAAAAGAAAAGCTGATCGAAGCCATTGACAGATATTCTGGTTGTCGCCTCAAAACGAGCAAGAATCAACTCGCCATGAACAGGCCATTGGTGTATCAGGGCAAAGGTGTTTTCAGCTGGTGTTCCGGCTTAAAATTCTGTGCCATATCCAATCATGCCAATCCTGCTAGAAACCCGTGTGATTTTTATGTGAGGGTGAATTTGAAGCGAACAGTTGACAAGCATGAGTGTTTTATTCATTGTCATTGTTTCAGTTCGATCTGCAAAGAACGAACAAAACGATTTTGTATTTGGAAATGCCGTGTATGACAAAAAAAACTATTTGAATAAAGATTCTGTAATAAACAATGCATTCGTTTTTACTAGTATGGCAATCGTGTTACCTAATTCGCAGCAGCATATTAATGTTAATCTCGTGCAAGATTATCAAAACACTTTAGAACTCGATGATGTTATCACCATTAAAGAAAGGCTCGCTTGTTCCGATTTGATAGCGAAATACTCCTACCCTCAGCTTTCGTCTGTCAAAGAAAGTCTCATCAAGGATATTTCGTCTATTCCTTCAAATTTTATCAAAAGTAACTCCAATCAATATGTAACAACACCGATAACAGAAAGCGACGGTTCAAACATATATCGATGCGTTTCGATGATCATATTTGGCAACGAAAAATACTGGGCAACAATCAGGCACGCGGTTATAAATCATATGCATATACACGTTGATATATTCAATCGTGTTTGTAAAGAGTACGGCAAGGTATCAGTCGGCAAATACAGCGCTAACTACAATAATGCAAACAATATGGTTTCAGATATTGACTTGCGAGCCATATCGCATTTTTTCAATCTATCGATTTACGTGTTTACGACAGACAGCATACTGCAGCGTTGCTGGCCTATCAAAATCACACCACAGAGCGTTGATAAACGTGCAAATGCAATTCGTCATGCCTTGCATTTGCACAAAAATTCACAACCAGAATTCTTTCAGCCCGTTATTAGATTCAATAGGCAATACTCATACAAAAAGGCCGAGTGTGCTGTCAAGTTAGTTATACCTCGCAAGAGAATAGAAAATGTAGCTGTACCAAGTAAACAACATAAACTATCCAGCATTTCAGATTTTATTAGCGAAGAAGAACGAATAAATGTACCTGTACCAAGTAAACAACACAAACTATCCAGCATTTCAGATTTTATTAGCGAAGAAGAACGAAAACATTTAGTGAATGCAATCTGGCGTGGCGAACAATACTTTGGCGGTTTAGACGACAAGCTGCCAAGTGTTGAAAGTAGTAGTACTGTATTTGAATCGAAGCAAATGGTAAATGATGGGAACACATTTTACAGAAGTCTCTCGTTTCTGCTTACAAGTCAAGAAACATTTCATGACAAAATACGTGCTAGAGTTTTCGAGTTCATGAATGATACAATGAACACATATAACTTAAACAAACATTGCTTGTCAAAAGAAGGTATGGATATCGAATCGTATCTAAAGAACTGGAATGTACAAGAATTGGGTGTTTCGGCTAAACCTATTGAAGTTCACGCCGCCGCATTACTATTAAATTGTACCATTTATGTATTCAATGGAAATATTGAAGATTTCCCAGAAGTGTACACAAGCCACGAGGCGTGTGAAGGAGGATTAGTTCTTCATCGCATCGATTGCTTCAGCAACGTTTTCAATCCGGTTGTGAAATATAATAAGTACTTACATCATAACTCTATCAATGTCGTGGTAGAAACTCAGAATGTACCAATGGAAACCGATGCCCCAAAGGGAACGCTATCAGATTACTTTAAAGATATATGCGAATTGGATTTTAGCGGCTTAGAAAATCCTGCTTTTTGTAACTCGTTGAGCGATTTAAAAACTAACGATTTATTTGATGCTATAGTTAGTGATCCACAGGATATGTTGCTCGATTCTATTGTAGATCAAAACAATCGCAGTCCCGCTTTCAAATTTCCACTAGATCCAGAAAAGACATTGAACGCTCAACAGAAACCCGAAAAAAGCTCTCAAGTAACTCCTACACAAAGCAAAAGTGACTACTATTATAACAATCGCAGTCCCGCTTTCAAATTTCCACGAGATCCAGAAATGACAGTAACAGCTCAACAGCCAAGAGGAAAAAGCGTTCCAGTATCTGCTACACAAAGCAATACTGAGTACTATTATGAGCAAAATATGGGCGATAACAGGGATTCTTACACTATTATTGTACCTTGTACATTAAAATCCAGGGTGGAAGGCATCGAATACGCTATGAAAACTGTGCTGAAAAAGCCAATGGAACCAACTTCATTAGTAGAAGATTTAGGAGATATGGTTATCGAAAAAGGTGATCTGTTTAGTGAAAGAAATTGGAACTTGCTTGCGGCAATGGTAAATGAGACATTTCATACTACAATCATGCCGCCTCGTATATTAGATCATTTTAAGCGCGTCTGTCGCGAAGCCAATCTTACCGATTTGTTGAAAACTTCAATTTTGAACGAACGGGCAAATGAACACAGAGTTCAAGTCATAGATATCAGAACACGGTTACAACCGTTTATGTTTGATTCTCCACAAGAATCTATTCGCGGGAAGGTTAGATTTACTTGCATCGCTTTACCAACTAGTTCGAAGGCAATGGACAATGATTTATGCTACTATTACACGGGTGGTTTCACTGGTCAGTGGCTTCCGTTGCCGATCAACCCTAAAGTGTTTGACGTTCATAGTTATCTTGTACCAACGAAATCTTTGACTGTTGACAATGAATTGTTTGTTCTGACCAACAACGAACTTACTATAATTGACTTATTTCAAGAAGACAAACAAACGATATGTATGCTCATACCGATGTCAGAACAAAAAGATTTGAAATTAGCCAAATCTAATTTGGGTACAGTTTACATTTTGGACACCGTTCGTAGTAATTATATCAGAGTAACAAAAACCAGAGCTCTACAATGGGAATGCTTTTCCGAGATAGAACACGTAAAGCTTTCGAATTCTGTACAATATACAATCTGAAATCCTAATTGTGCCTTCAGTGCAGACAGAAAAGCAATATACTTTGACGGATCTGCATGTATACCGCAATTATTTCATACCGCAATACAACGAGTATATTGTTAAGTTTAATCAAAACGCAAAACAGACAACAATTCGGCAAATACATCCAGGTTTTATTCAAATAAAGCTATGCCCATATGACAACATTTCAGACACGAAATACATTTTGGTTAACACAGAAGTCTTAAATCAAACAATTCATTACTACAAGAACAAGTAATCAGCAATTCTCGATAAGTCTGGTAGGACTCAGTTTCTGAAGAATGTTTTTCCTATAAACCCGTTCTGCTTCTTCACACGACGGTTGTTGAAATATCTTGCCCACTTTAGAGACTACAATGTGGCAACCACTGGGCGATTTGTAGTATGTGTGATCCGGTATATGCATAAAATATTCGTTTGTTAATGATATGTTTGTTGGATCAAAGTTCACAATAAACGCACTGTACTTATAAAACCAATGTCGACTTGTTTTTGCTTGTTTGAACACAAGATTGCACATTTGATGGTACTTTTCTTGACTGTTTATCTGTACATACTCATCGACTGCATCCGAATATTGAAACGATAAGCAACCTGTATCATTGGTATATGAATCTAAGAATTCGTTCATGTCTACTTTTACTGCCACCTCGTTGTAGAGCGTAGGTTGTGATTCGAATATTTCATAACGCCGTTGACAATAAGCATCATCCAGTAATATGTTGGTCTGGATTTCATATATTGGGCATTTCAATCTCTGTATTGGTAAAGAAGGTAGTCTGAACATCGCGTCGGAAAACCTACTTGTTTTCAACCCTATATGAGTTTTGCCTGTCAGTTTGAACATTTGCCACGTTAACATATGTACTATTTCAGAAAATTTGAAATTCAAAGGATGAAGTGGGCGAGAATATATCATGCGATAAGATGGTAACGCTTCTGACATATGATAGCATTTATTGTCAATCACTAGACCAAACAATGTGTCATTGTCGTTGCAATTTTGTAGACACGTACAGTATTGTATTGTTTTATCATTTGGTGTATGCTCAACAAAGAAATTGAATTTGGAACATTTCACTTCATTTAACAGGATCATATACAATAACCACAAAAATGGTAATGTCATCTGCTTCAAACGTTTTTCAGATTTATTTGATTCACTGGTACACTTTCTTTTTTCTACACTCAAAGTTATTTGGAAGTAATTGTGGAGAGTGTTATTTGTTGAATTCGAAGGAACGTCCTTATATATGGATTTTTTTGCACACTCTGGTCGTCTGAAGTCTTCGAATCGTTGTCTGTCTGGGTTGGCTTCTGTTTGTAGTTTTATCAAATTTCCGTAATACGTAAACGTTTCTGGCGTGTGTACAACTGCCATGATTTTCACAACTTCGTTCAAAATTTGTTTTACAACAGCTTTGCTATCCAAGTCTAATTTGTGTTTGTTCGCCTGCAATGACTGCAGATTTGATAGCGAGTCATACTTCACGCCAGACGTTGAGTTTCGAACTTTTATAACATCGATTGACAGTTTGTCCAAACCTCCGGTCTCAACAATTTCACCACGATCTCTCATTTTCTTGAACAGTTCGACACCCGCATCCTTTACATTCATTCGGTTTTGAGCAACCGACACCTTTTTTCTTGACGAAATGAGGCTCAGATCTATACTTCCATCTAACAAGGCAACTACAATTGCATTAGCAACACTAAACGTTCCAAATGTGTTTGGGTTTCTTTGTAACAAGTCTTTGAACATTGTAGTCTCAACAATCTCAGTTGCCTTCAAACGATTTCTTCTTCGCACTTCGAGTCCTCTGATGATATGGGCGTCGTTTTTATCCGTATCTACAACTTTTGCGAAATAGTGTTTTCTGCCGAATATCACGAATGGTAACATAACCTTTTCGTGTTCTAGCTTACTAGGAGGATGATAAATGGCCCGTTGTGGTTGTTTGATATGCATTTCGTTTAGCTCGTTTGCCAGTCGCTTTGATAATGCGGCCGATATGAAACAAGCCTGCTTGTAGGGGTCATCCTTGTATATATCAATCGATGTTCTATCTGACTCTTGCAACCATCCTTCGATATGAATGATTCGAACGAGTCACAAAGTTCTTGTGTGTTAAGACCAAAATGAAACATAACCGAGTCTGTATCACCATATACAATTGTACCATTTCGAGTCTCCTGAATATACCAACCGACTCGTTGAATGTGCTGTCTTCCCGTCGATGTGACACATGCGCTGATTTTCCATAACCCAATCAAAGGTAGAATACCATAGACAGAGTTAGCTACGATTTTGAGTGTGTTGCTTTTCTCTTCAACAAGCATATTATCCCTGACGTTAGAATATGTGCCGATCAAACGTTTGTATTTCAAGCGATCGTTTAGTAGATTTCCCCATACATCGCAGGTTATGGATTGTACGTGCTTGCGAGTAAGAAAAAATACGTAGCATTTGTCTGCTTCGGTTTTAGATAACGGATTCAAACTGATATTTCTGTGGTCGTCGCGTGAGTAAATATTCACCGCCGTGTAATCTTCCCCAGTGATGAGTTTGTTTCGTATGATAGTGTTTAGAGTGACAATCGTTTCTGGTCCCATGTTTGAGCTCAAAGCGATTGATGGATACATGCTTGAAAAATCTAAGCAGCATATTGGGTTTTCAAATTCAACTCCTTTGTTTGGCAAGTAAACATAAGCACCGTCATAAGTATATGGTTTGTCGAATTTCATCAGCAAGTTATTACCGATGCGTCTATACACCTCTTCACAGAATGTATTCGATGTATACTCGTCTGTGAATCGCTGTCCAACACATGCATCTTTATACGCCTTAATCACGGTCATCAAACCATTGTCTAAATATCCGTCTTTGTCTTTGTTTAGGTAATATGCAAAATGCTCCACTTGTTTTTTGTATTTGGTGTTTGACATTTCATTGTCCATGTAATTTGACAAAATGTTTTTCACAGTGTGAGTTTTGTACAACCTGATGCTTGCGAGATGTTCAATAAAACGAGTGAATTCAACATACATGGATTTTTCTTCTTCTACTAGTACGTCTATTGTTTTCCGTTTCTTCAGATTTATGGAATAGCGACCAACTTGTTCGTATTTAAAGTACTCTTCGCATAAACGTTTCATATCAAACCGCTTCGTGGTTGGTTCTGTAAGAAACCGTACGTACAGAAGCAAATGCGTAAGCGTGTAATAATAAGTGCCGTGTTTTGCATTTTTCTTCTTGGCTGCTTGTATTTGTTCATCCAAAATCTTCAAAGCCAAATCAAAATCAATGCTTTGAGCCGAATCATGGTGAATATTGAAATCGTGGTGGTTTCTGATCGTCTTCGTTTTGATTTCTCCGGATTTGAATTGATCAATCAGCTCGTTCGCCACTGGAATACACACATCCTTGTCGTTGTACAAAAAGTATTTCAGAATATCGGAAACTACCAAACGGTTGTTTTCCGACGAAGGTTTGATTTTTAGATCTTGTAGCAAGTTTTTCTTTTTGTATCGATAATAGACCATAGGCGTTATCATTGTTGTTTTCTGCATATTGAAAAACTGCGAATGTGGAACTTTTGCAGTATCTGATGACACAACGAAAAACGTATACGATGCAAAGTTATCTGTTGTGTTGATTAATGCGGCACACAGAAGAGAGTCGACTATGTTGTACTTGAGGAGCTTACTTCTGTCCATAATGTTGCTAGAATAGAACAGTTTCGGTATATCGGTGTAAGAGACATCTTCTTTACCAACACCAAAGGATTGCTTGGCGAGCTCGTCAAGTTTTTCACCTTTGTGACATCGGTACAAATCGTTAATAAGTATGCCAGGGAACGTATTGTAGTTTATTTCAAACTGGCGAATTTCTGATCGGTCTGATTTCTTGAACGATATTGGTTTGTAAAACGCACACATATGGGCTATCCGATCATACAATGGAATTTTATGGCGTTCAGCAGACATCATCAGAATCTGGAAATCAAAACCCAAAACATTATACCCAGCAAAGTAATCGGGTTTCACGTCAGTACAGATATCAATGAACGCTTCTATCAACTGTTTTTCGTTTTTCACGCAAATTATCTCAACTTCAGGAAATGTATCTTCAAAGTATTGATGATGATGTGTAAAACTATAAAACGCAGGGTCGGTGTTTGCTTCGCCAATTGTAATGCCGATTACCCGGCGCAAGCATTTCCCTTCTTGGTATGTCGCGCTCAACTGGATAATTTCGCAGTCCTTTTTACTACCTCTACTATCAACCATTATCGTTTCTATGTCGAAAGCTAGGGTTTTGTGTTCATACGAATAATGGTTGATGTTTGAATCATTGACTATTCGTATGGATTTTGCAGAGCCAAATACAACTGTCTCTTTAGCAATCATCGAAGCATTCATCAGTAATGGGAAAGGGAACCCAGATGGCTTTTCAATTAAACGACCTTTGAATTCAGACTCCTCTATGTACTCTTCATATAGATTGTAGCAGAATTCATTGATGAATTTGTGCGAATTTCCGTACACTTTTCTCTTATTCTCTACTAGTTCGACAACCCTTTTGCTACTGTCTTTCTCGGAAAAGAAACATTCCTTTTCAAATCGCCGCTCGGTGTACTGTTTCAAGTTCACGTTGAACTCATCTGCTGTAGCTAATTACTTCACATGTGATCCGTCCGGATCTAAAACATAGTGGGTATACTGCTCACCAATGACTGTTACTAACTGTTTCATAGTCTGGTTCACATTACCAAGAGAATCACATTCGTAACATTGAAGTATTGCAACTTCGGTTGAGGCATTCGGGTGCTGCGTTATATGCACTCGTATATGTTCTGCTATATCGTTCAAGTCAATTTTGTTAACAGAACAATACTGAAATAGGAATTTGTTCAAAACAGTTGTTGTTAAGATGTCGTGTACGTACAAGTACTCCATCTTTCAAAAGAATGACACATACTGAGTTTTCGAGTTTATTTTGTATCACGGAAGATAATACATCTATACAAACAATTGAACACCTGTAGAGTTTTGACCTCGCTTGTTTGCTTCGCTTGTATTGTCAGTTATGTAGATAGGTCTCGATCGCTTTGGCAATTGAGAATCTTTACATATGGAACTTGCGAACATTTGCTGTTCAACACTCACACCCCCAGTATTCAGTTCTGGAAGCGAGATAACCATACCATTTACTAGA
Source organism: Congeria kusceri (assembly GCA_027627225.1). NCBI lineage: Eukaryota > Metazoa > Mollusca > Bivalvia > Myida > Dreissenidae > Congeria > Congeria kusceri. Next base: position 25,142,799 of record CM051027.1, read on the forward strand.
GCACTATCAATTAACGATACATCAACGTTATACTGTGTATTTTGTGGGAAAACAAGTTGAGTGGTCATAAACTCTAAATTGTCAATAAGGTGATTCTCATAAACAGTGTATCTAGGAACTGAAAACTCCACTACGTGGCCACTTATTTCGCGTCGCATATCAATTTGTTTTAACTGAATCTCAGTCAATGGTTTGCGAGAATGAACAAAATTAGGTGCAGTTTTAAACATGAACATTCCCGGTCGTTTAAAATAAGCGCAGTAGTTTAATCTCGTGTTTAACATCCAGTTTGGAACATCTTGAGATAAATATGTTGCAAAAGATGAATGATTTTCAACAGATTTTTTCGCACAGGTTGCCAGTTCCCTTTTGAGTTTATTGAGTCTGAGTATGTCCAACGATTGTTCGTATTGCACATTCCATAATTGTTCAAATGTTCGAATGACCGAGTAAGGTGCCGTTTCTGCTGATTTTTCCAACTGATATTCAAATGCCGTAACCGGACTAGGTATGAGCTTAAACAGGTATTTGTTAGAAGAAGCCTTCATAGTCGCGTCTTGCAATTTGAGTTCATATTCTGCCATTTTCATTTGTAGCTTCAGTTTTTCATTTTCGTCGTGTTTGTCTATTTGTCTGTTTTTGATTTGCGCCATCAAATCAGCTTTATATTTTTCCATGTTATCTTTTTGGTTTGCAAGAGCGTGTGTTGTTTGCAGCTTTCTATCCAATAATTCCGAGGAAAATTGTTGCTTCCTACCTTCTTTCTCAAAGTTGGAAGATTCTTGTATCAAACGCATCCTTTCCTCAAACTCCTGTTTTATTTTACACATGTCGACAGAAAACATCATCTTGTCTCTTTCCATTTCTCTTTCGAAATTCTGCGATCTCGTTTGCGAAAGTTCTTCTGCTAATCGTTTACGTTCATCTCTGTCTCTGTTGAAATCCTCCTTGATTTTTAGCATTTGTACCTCGTAATCTTGCCTGTCCTTCTCGATTTCACGCGCAAATATCTTCTGTCGTTCTTCAATGAAAAGGGCTTGTTCAGACTTCAGTTTCTGCATTTCAATGGCAAACATTTCTGCTCGTTCTTTTAATCTCGCTTCGTGGTCTTGTCGTTGTTGTTCCTGAAATTGTTTGAACTGTTTTTCAATATTGTCCTTTTGTATGACTTGATTATGTTGAATATCTTGCAACTCCTTTTTGAAAATACGTTCACGTTCACTTTCCTGTGCAACATACCAATCTTTTTGCTGTTGCTTCTCTCTCTCGATCTCAGCTCTCATTTTCATCACCTGAAAGTCGTGAGACTGGGTCTGTGCTTGAGTTTCCCTACTAAGAACACTTTGCAGTTGAGCTTTCCATTCTTCTAATTTCAGTTTCCCCAAACCTAGCTCGTATTTGGATTGGACATCATGTGCTTGAATTTTGGCATTTATTTCGGCGATAGCAATAGAAGACTGTATTTGGTTCAACTTTAGATCGTGTTCCATTTGCATGGTTTCTATTTTAGATTGAATGTTTTCATCCTGTTTACACTCTTTCTGTTGTCCTTTCAGCTTAGTGATATCGGAGTATATTTTGGACACTTCTCGTAATTGTTCGATTGCGTTACATAAGGATGATTGTTGTTCTTTCAGTTCTTTTGTTTGAGACTGAATATCATTGACGTCAGTTTTAGTGACACGCTCTATGGTTTCGACTATGGATTTATCAGCTTCTAGAGTGCAAGAACCTTTATTTTTGTCAGATTTGTCGTTGACCAGTTTTAGCAAAGAACGTATTATGTACTTCAGATATTTATCATTACACGACTGAGTGTTTACGTGTAACTGTTTTGGAATCAGTTCAATTAATGGGTTTGTGTTTTTTTATCCTTGAGACTCTATAGTTTGCTTTTTTGCATTTTTTCGAACTTTGAAATTTAAATTCGCACGAGTTTTTTGTTCAGTTGCATGTTTTCTTTCAATAGGAGGCTCTTTTGTTGACGAATCGATTTCAATTGGCGTGGGTAATAAATTCACTGGTGTTTCGTCAGTTTTCGAAGGTATTTTCACTTTATGGGACATTCTACCAGATAGTTGTAAAGAGCTGTCATTTTTACGTTTCCTAGGTTTTCTTGCAATAGGTGGATCGTCACTTCTAGTTTTCTGTAAGATATTTGTATCGTCGATAACATGTGAATTCACGTTTTGTACAACCGTATGTGTTGTAGTGTTTTCTCTTAAAGTTGTATCTTCGATCGCCTGAGTTTGTATGTTCGAACATGCTGATTTTTTATACGGTGTATCGTTTTCTTGTAGTGATTGACATTGTTTTGTTTGACTTGTGTCTGGTAAATCTGTGCTTGAAAACTTGTTATCAGTGGTGTTTTCTGTAACCGCATTAGGCTCTTTTGTTTCAAAATTGATGTCGTCTGAAATGGTAGATGAAGAGGAGGATGCTTGGAGTGTTGATGAACTGTCGTTTTGTGAAAAAGAACCATGGTCAGGTTTTGACAATGGTTGTTGGTCAAGTATTTGAGTGTGTTTTTCTGCTAGTTGTGTTTTAGTTTGTTGTACAGAAGTCATCCAGTCGTGAACGTACTCATTGGCTTGTTTTCGAAACACTGATTTGAAATCATTGTTGTCATCTAATGCAACGTTTACATTACTAGTTTTTAACTCAACTGGATGAGGATGAACTCGGTTTGGTTTTGTATTTGCGTTCAAATGATGTTTGGCATTAGTTGTAGGCAATTGAACATCGATTGGCCTACTAGCTAAAAATGTGTTTCGTATCTCTTGGTAAATGTTTTCTGCGCTTAGATCGACATTCGTAGTTGGAATGTTATCTAAACGACTCATAATGGACAAAAACTGATTCATATCATGAGATAAATTCGTTTATTGATCAAATATTTATAAATACAAAAAAGGCATCAATTAGCATCCAAAAGTACACCAGTGTGATCGTTGCATAACGGCGTAGAATCACTTTGCTGAATAACAGTTGTAGTTTTAACTTCGAATTTTGTTTTGAGAAGGCGTCTTACAATCAGTTCGATTGCAATATCAATACCATATATCCGACTACATTCTTCCAAACCTTTGCATGATATATAGAAATCTTGATCGTATATGACAGTGAAAAATGGAAGAACGTATTTTTGCAACATCATTTCTTCGTTGATATTGTACAACTGAACGCCATTGTTTGTGACAGACTTCTCTATGCACACAAAACCGTTCAAAACGGATTTCCATGCATTTCGAAGATTTTCTCGATACATCGTAAGAGTGTTATCGTCGACCTTTGAATCGAGCTTACTTCCACGAACTGTACCGTCGACTTTTATGTATTCAATATTTCGTTCAAGAGGCGTCTGCAACTCGTTGAATGTCGAATCGCGTTGCTTTGAAAAACCTTCTTTTAGCATTTTCAGTTGTTTGTCCTGTTTTGATTGATATTTATTAACCCATTCTCCAGACTGAGTGAGAAGAGTGTCTCGCAAGGTTATAAAATGTTGTTTAGTTTTAGCGGCCGTTTGACTTTGAAACTGTACGTATTGTTCGAGTTGTTTCTTTACGTCCTTCAATTGATCTGCATATGCATTTACTCGTCTGTTTGATACTTCGCGAAATTTTTTAGCTAGTTTAACGATTTCCTTCTTCTGTTCAGTTAACGTTTTTACTTGTAAATCTTTAACACTGTCGTCGACTCGCAACTTCGAAATTACTTTTTGAGCATCTTTCACGTAACCCATGAATCGCATAGCCAAATCAAAATACTGACTGACTTTATCTTGCATTTGCTTCAAATCGATTTCGGATCGTTCCAGGTCCCGTAAATGTGATATGTTTGGAACGGATTTTGAGCCATTTAACGTGGCCATGTCTTCCATGAAATCATCGATATCTATATTGTTGTTAAAGTTTAATTCGGAAACCTTTTCTTGAAGTCCGTATAAACCTTTAGGTAATGTTGACAAATATTTCACTGCTTGCATTCGAAATTTATTCAAGTGATCGCGAATAGTTCTTTCCCAATCATCCATTTTGGGTTTGATGTTTTTCATGTAGTTCTCCATTCCTTGTCGAACCATATCGTCAACGAGAGTATTTGCTCCATCTGGGGAAATGTCGTCCAAAAAGGAATTCATCTTTTCTTGAATATCGTTCATTTCATACGACACTCGAGAAATGTAATCCTGTATATGTTTGTTCTTTTCTTGTAGACGTGAAAAGTTTGACAGTGGATTGTTCTCGTCAAAAAGAGCCGACTGTGCTTTTGTTAATGTGGAAAACAATGGACTGTCGTTTTTTTCGCTACTTGCAGCATTTGCGGTTTCGTCTTTGGGTATCTCAGTAAGAATATAGCGTTCTGAGGTTTGACACTCGAAATGCCGTTCGGCTAAATGCAGTACCTTCAGTTCCGCATAAAAGATTGATTCGCCAGCCGTTCCTAAACATATTTCGTTGTTTTCAACTCTTATATTACTACAACCAACAAACTGAATTTGAGATTCTGTTGGCAAATGCCAACACTCGATGGTATTATTCACCACAAATATAGCTACATCGGATATTGCCGGTATATCGTTCGCAATCGAAAATAAATGTTGTAAATCAATCTTTGGCAAATCGCTGAATTTTTCGAGTTTGATGATCGCTTTACCTTTCTCACATTTCCTATAAGGTATAAGGCCTAGAATCATGCACCATTCTAAATACAACCTAAACTTTTCGTTTAGAGCATGCTGTAGTAAAAACGCATTCAAGTACCTAGAAACAGTCGCGTTTAAGTCACTAATATATTTTGACTGCACAAATTTTGTTATACTAGCGACTAGATCATCATCAATACGCGTGTGTGTACAACTGATATTTGTCATGACACCCTTAACATACTTTTCCAGCTTCAATTTGCAAAATGCTGGTCCAGTACCGGAGTAGTTTAGCAATTGATCATACCAAAGATATCGAAGAAATGACGCTATGTCTATATACTGAAGTCGTTCGTTATACTCGAGATTGAAACCAGACCATTGAAGTGGAGCTCCCAATTCTTGAATAAAAACCTGATTGTGAAGCATTTTGTGAATAGCGAGGGTTTTCTTGGTTGGTGATACTAAACGAACATCCCTAATGCTATCAAAATCGTTTTTGGTATTAGCATATTTTGTCAGTATATGATTTATTTGCCGTTCATAGTTCGCTACACTTGAAAACGAACAGTATTGATCTCGATGCTTAATAAGGTTTACTCTGACAGATGGATCATTGAGCTGTTTGAGCAATATTCGTTCATCTTCGCTTTGTTCGACATTTTCTTTTTTGTTCAAAAGCGGAGTGAAATCTATGTTAGTCATAGCTGCTGGTAAAACACAACAAGACTCAAACGTTATATATACAAAAAACACAGTTATTTGAGAATATGTTGGTTTATTTCATTTCCATACGATCGACAAGGGTATTCATTTGATCAACAATATCGGTTTGACGAGAGCGTTTCTTTCTCTCTTCACCGACATCGTTGTTGTGTTTGCGTTTGTATCTACTAGAAGATGAATTGAACTGGTTCAGGAATTGTTCCAGAGTTGCTTTGTCAATCAGTACGTACAAGCAATTGTCGCGATTATCTTTCGGAATGTCATATTTCACATGCGAAGAGTCAACATAACTCTTTCGATACAAGCACGCATTTTGAATAATAGAGTATTCACCAACAGTATTGTTGTCCATGTGGTACAAACTGTCACGTTTGTCACAAAAGCACACATTTACACAGTTTCGCAAATATCTCAGTTGTATTTTGAACGTGGTGAAATCTTCATTTGACAACTGAATATCATACTCGTTTCGTCGCAATTCGTACCATGTAGTAACTTCAAAAGGCTGATTAACTGATGCTTTTGGAATTACTTCTGCGATTTTCTTTTCTCTCGACAGAATGATCAAGGTGTCACCACTTTTGCATAGCTGTGTATCTCTCGGAATCGGTTGGGGCAAAATATAGTATATTATCGGTCGTTCGGTAAACAAATCCAGATTGTACAAAAAGTTATCACTGATGTACCAAAGTTCGTTACCAACAATCGCAAACTGATGTTCGTTCAGATCTGGTAGACTGGATAGCACATGCTCATGCATTTGAAGTTTACACCACCTCGAACCATTGAAATATTTTGCAAAGTATGTTTTCTCGTTAGCACTGAACGAAAGAACAACGTGTGGTGCATCGTAACTGCTATGTATCGGCACCATATCTGACCGAAAGCTAAGTATCTCATTTTGATATTCCTCCAAATCTCGATGTGTTTCACTCAACTGCGGATTGATTTTGATTTTCGATATTTGACTTGTTGGTGCCCATGTCAAAATATCCAAGATTTCTAGCACAAGTCGCTGGTGAGCACCGTTATCCTGATCAATACCTATAGAGTTGACAAATCGAAATTTGTTTTCTATAGTGCCTTGACTGAAATGGGTTAGACATTGTTGGATCATCATACGATCTTGATTCTCAATTGCCTTCACAAACAACTGAACATTGCTCAACAAATCAAATTCGTCGCAAGGTGCAGCGTTTTCGTCGTTGTAATCATCGAACATGTCAATATTGTTTGCCATAACTTGTATGTGTGAAACAAAACAATATCCAACATGTTACATGCATATATTTATTTTACATTTACCCAACAAGCAAGTGCAATCCAATTTGATTTCATGACAGCCCAGTGGTGAGATAACGAGAAATATCCGCTTCCTATCAAACTGTCTGGAACGTCGTCAGTGGAATGTGTGCCTTTTCCACTGAATTTCCTTTCGACTGGGCTGAACTTGAACTGCATCATATTCTGATACAAATATTCGATTTCGTTTATGCCTTGTTTGTTCAAATAATATGAGGTCAATAAACTCGAAAACCAAATAAGATGTTCGTTCATATATTCTATAGTCTGTGTAAATATGGACAATTTGTTTAGTAAACTATAGCCAGCTTGTATATGGAGCTCTTTAGTGATGCGATTCTCAACTGCGGAATAGTACAAATAAGCTTCAATATCGGTACATCTCAAACACTCTTTTACCTTATCGTATATATTCACACAATTGTTTCTTTGAGCGTTGTTTTCCACAGCAATGAAGTATTTTCTCTTCGAAGGCTTTTGCTCTCCAGTGATGTATCGTTTTTTAGAAGATGAAATTGACACTTTTTCTAAATGATATACACAGTGCAAAATCATTTTAATCATGATTTCATTCGCTTTGCCCAATTCCTCAGATTCGATAAACTTGTGGTCTAAATACAATACACACAACGTTTCATCTTGCGTTAAACCACTAGCGACAATACCTATTCCGCTGCTGAGCGAATCGCAATAATTTGGATCCATGTAAATAAACACGTTGCTCACACAAGTCGAATCGTCTATTATGTTAACGTTGTATTTCATGTACGATAATAGCCTGTCTGAAAATGGACAGAGTTTTCCACCACCATTCTTATTTTTGGTATACGATGCCGGCACGATACCCAGTTCATCCTCAAAGCTTGACGTCGAATGCGCCAACAAGTTTGACAGAAACCTATTTGTTTCGTTTATGTTTATATGGTCTGGTTTATAGAAAATCAGATTTGGACATGCTGGGTATTTTGAAGCGTACTTTAAGTGTTCCTCGTTGTTACAGAAATAGTAGACATGATACAGATTTATGTCTTTTCTACTTTTCAAATTGGTTGTGATTTCACACATTTCGTCCACTTTATGATTCACGGGTGATGTTAAAAATATGATCTTGTTATCAGCTTTTTGACCATGAGCTAAGATGGTACCAAATCGACATTTGTTGATTGAAAACGCTTCATCCACAATTAAAATGTGAAGATCATCGCCTCTCAGAGCGTTATCGTTTCGTGCACTTTTGAACTTGGCCAAGCAATTAAAGTCATCATCTTTATTGGCATTCGTAAAAATTGTCCCGTGTTGATCGCTGATGATTTTGACAACGACCGAGTCTGTTGGAGTCATGATATTGTATCGCGAATGCGTTAATTTCTCGCTCCATTCCTTGCATTTTGTGATAACATAGTTTTTGACAGTTTGTGCCAAGTCCTTTGTGTGCGAATAGTAGCCCAATCGCATACCACACGTTAGAAAAGTGAACAACAGTGCTACAAAGGCAGACCCAGTCATAAATGTTTTTCCATGTCTTCGAGGTATAATTTGGTAAGCGTATTTATGAGAATAGAACTCCTTCACGTCTTCTAGAAACGATTCGTTTACGTCTAGACCCATATATTTCTCACCAACAGCTAACATAACTGCATTGTTGATTATGGGTTCCTTCTTGAGCAAATGGAAAAACATTTCATAAAAGAAGGACTTTTGGAACATCTCGTAATATATGTCCTCCTCCTTAGCTATTCTATGATACACGAACATAAAGTCGAGATAGTTTGGTTTATGCTGTAGTATGATCGACATTGTTTCTTTTACGGAATGAGCATTGCTTGACTCGCGGACAAGAGGAGATGGTTGGCGTTTTTGCTGAATGTTATTGAAATAGTTTACTGGTTTGAGAAAATCGCTTGCCTTCTTTAAGAACAAAGTCTGCCAAAGGAAGCTTTCTTCTCGATATATCAAATCACCAACAATGTTGGAATAAAACGGCAATTTACTCCACAGTATAGTATTCATAGACGTATCTAAGGTTGAGTTACAAGAACAAGCCCATTCGTACAATGGTACATTTATTATTCGGTTATTATAGTCAACAATATACATGACTAATCAAACATAAAAACCAACGCAGTAATGTTCTTATACAAATTTTTCTAACACTCGCTGCAACAGCTCTTCAGCGCAATTGTCCAGTCGGTTCTCGAGATGAGCGTATCTTCTATAGTGATTGGGAAACACGCCATGCATTACACATCCGAACAATTTCTTCAGTTCGAAACTATACTCCTTTTCGTGATACAAAGTGTTGTTTAACATTCCAAAGCATGCACACAGTTTTTCGATAGTTGGCTGTTTTTTTGTGATATAGGTGTAATTCCGGGAATACGCATTGATCAAACTACACTGCAAAGATGTGTCTTCGCCCTTGTTAACGAGCGTGTAGTAGTTTTGTACCACCGTTTCTAACATATTGTGGATACAATCTTGAAAGTAATCTGACCAATCATTGTATTTTTCACACCCACGCAACACATCTTCTTGAAGAGAATCGCTTAACTCGCTGATTTCGCGGCTGCAACCTTCACACCCACGCAACACCTCTTCTTGAAGAGAATCGCTTAACTCGCTGATTTCGCGGCTGCAACCTTCACATGCCATTGTTAACTGATGGTAGATGTTTTAAGTATGAGTCTTTTAAGGCGTTAGAAAAATAATACGGGGTAATATGCCATTTCTTCTGACAGGAATTCGCGAATGATTTCAAGCTCCGATTTTGTTGATGGAAAATGCTTGTACTTTGTATGTAGTTTGTTGAGCAAATCGAGACAATTCTTACTTAGAAAAAATTCATCTTTGGAGTTGAGAATGATATCGATCAAATTGGCATTCCGTCCACGCTGATGGAATATTTTTTTGCTTAATGATCCAACGTCTGTGAACTTCTTCTTGATTTGACGATACAATCTTTTTCTGTTTATGATCAGCGGTGGTTGTACTCTATCTTACTTTACAGATTTAACGCTAATGTTTTCAACAGCATCTGATTTGTATGATTTTTTGTACAAATTCGAAACACAAAATGATCTATTCGAGGTCATGAGTAACCTAGAACACACGATATCTTTTGTAAAGAGACGAACTATGTCTTGTGTTGAAAACCCTTTAGATTCTTTGAACAGGTTTAACAGATGCAAAAGTGTTATCGTGTTCCTTGGAAGGAGTTCACAGCTTTTTCGCTCGATTTGGTAAAACATTTCTACAAGTTTTGGATCATTTTCACTATTTGATTTGATGAAGTCGACACATTTTATCAAACTCTGTTTCAATTCATCGCCATACATTCTACAGGTATTCAGTGATGTTCTGTTGTTGATTATCGATTGTGCCGAATTAGCTTGATTGAATAACGTTACTATTGCTGGGAAGTTTATCATCTGATACGACATTCGATCATCGTTGCCCAGACACGCGCGCCTATAGTCGTGCGTATTTAAAATTCCAGAATGTATCGAATCCAGTGTAGTACAGACGTTACTCACCCATATTTTGTTCGAAATCTTGCAATTGCCATTTTCGTTTAGAAAACGAGCAAGCGCTAACTGTAAAGTACTAAGAGGTCCCTGATAGTTTATGTTGAACGATATGTTGTCTAGATTCGACGTTTCTGTTTTGTATCGTGTCATCGTGATGTTTTTTACCATCTTTTCTACTTTGACAAGTGGCTTTCCTTTTTTCTCGAAAAACGGTTTTCTCAGCATAGGCCGTTTGAACATTGTAGTAAGATGAATTACCCTGTTTTTGACATATGCTAATGATTTATAGTCTTTCAAATCGTACACTGAGATGAATCCAGTTTTTTCCAAATACTGTGTTAATGTGCGTTTACAAATAGGCTCGAAAGACGGTTTACAATTGTGCTTCTTGCTAGTGTATATTGCAGACAAATGTTGAACGAAATCATCCAGGTTATACACCGTTTTGCTAGCAACGCTTTCCTTTTCAGCGGGTAGTGGAATTTCTGCAATAGTTGAACATTGACCAGAACAAGCATAAGCGTTGTGAATTTGCACTAACGTTTTGAGATCTTTCTCGCGCCTGAAAAGGAAGTACAAAGGTACGTTGGTTTCGATTGAGTATGTTCCCAAAAATGCTTTCGCGTTCAAAGGTGCTGTAAACTTAAGTTTGTATAGGTTGGCAAATTTCAAGCTCATTGTCTTTTCTTTGCAAATGATGAACGGTCTTCCCTTGATCATAAAGGCATAGTTTTTGTAGATGATCGTTGCGATATGTTCAACATCTTCGTAGTTAACAGCAATTGTTTTGGCCTTAACTGTTGTATCGCGCGTATCGGTGAGAAGATTATTGTTGATAACATTGAATGGGTAGAAACAGGATTTAAGATATTCACTTCGAAGAAATTTCACTTTTAGTCTCCAACCTTCGCACAAATCGTATTCTTCTCTGCTTTTGGAAAATATATTTATCGAATAACGATTCAAAATCAATTTTCTTGCACTCTCTAAATAGCAGTCAAAGTTTGGGTTTTGAAAAAAGAAAATCATAGCTGGGAAAAACATTTTGAAATAGTAGAAGGATCGCATGATTAGCAAATTCCAATTTGAGAAGCAGTCATCGGTTATGAATGATTTATTGATCGGGTTATACAATTTCTTGTCAACTAGCGTTGACGACATCAAATTCAGAAACCCATTGTACAATACATTGTGTTGATTATACATGTTGAAAGCAACATCCTCAAAATCACAAGATTTCAAATGTGGGTAAACGTTTAACAGATATCTAAAATTCGTAAGGGATGGCGCATTCAAATATTTGCGCATAAATTCTAGTGCTACATCTTCGGAATTCATTGCACAACTGACGACTACTGTCAAAACTATGTGGTTTTTTATCCGACTAAATAATGGCTACTTTCTATTACAGTAAACCCAAATACATGCAACTATAGGAGCAACAAATACAAAGATGCATATTAACACAATCATGATCACCGTAATTGAATTCTGATTTTTCGACGGAATGTGTGTGTCTTCTATGTCAATGGGTATCGTAGTAGTAGTTGTAGTAATGGGTTTGGGAGATATGAGGCGTTCCTTTGAATATACTGCCTTTTTGTCATGCACCAGATCTCTTTCACACAAATGTTTTCTTTCAAACAAGCCGTACCTATTGTTAACCGCATCGATGGCAGAATCATACGACGGAAAGTATTCCATTCTTCGTCGTATGATATCAACGAGATAAAAACCAGCATCTAATCGACTCGATGAAAAGAACGTTTTAATGAACTCATTTCTAAAAAATATCGGATTGATATGGACAACAAATGTTTGATATGGGTTATCATGCAAACCGAATACACACGTTGAATAAGACGTGATTGATTTTGCTTCGCTAATTAAGCCACAGATACTCGTAGCAACGTTCATGGATTTGTGTAAAACAAAACGTTCAAACGCATCGTATTCTTCTGCGTTTTGAATACTGGCAATGGTACAGAATTCGTTGACGTTCATGAAATAAAAGCATTTGTTGTTTCCTATTACAGCACTGTCTTGAACATCAACACATGATTCTGGTGCAACACCCAAGCCGTAGTCTCTCAAAATATCCATCGTATGACTAGTTGTCGTGAGATCATATATATCAGTTTGTACAATTGATGGTTCTTCCTTGCATCTATTCAATAATTCGTCTTCGTAGATGTAACTTGACGCAATATCCAATTTGAGACACGTTTTTGTTGATGTTGCATTTGTTTGAAACAATTTGCTACCAATAAAGTTATAGTTTATAACTGGGTATTTGAAACGGCTAAAGAATTGAGATGTTAATTGAGCGGTCAAGCCATCTGAAATCTCAACGTCCAATCCTCCCGTGAACTGTTTTACTCCAGTGTACGCATACGAAAATCTGTCATTGATATGAATATAGTAGCAATCGCCCAAAACTACTAATCCAACAACTTTGTCTTTGTCACAGTTTTGACACACACATGGCGCCATTTCATTCTGGATTTTTGAATTGACGTTTTTCAGTAACAATTCTACAGCATTTTTCAATGTTGTTGAGCCATGGTGAATACTACTGTCTAACTGGTGTTGGCAGCCAATGTGTATACATATGTTTGAACTGAATTGTATCTGAACATTGTCGCTCTTTTCAATACAAAAGTGTTTTGTTGAATCTGAGTATGAAACTGATAGATTCGATTTAGTAGAGTAAAATGGCATCCACATCTTGATGTTGATTACCATGTTGATTCTTCGAACTAACTCTTCCATTGATTTATACATTTGGTCAGGAATTGATGTGTACAAAATGAGTCTATTTTCATTGACACCATACTCTGCATTTTGTCTACCGGGTGTTTGCGTAAACATTTCAGTTAATTTCGATACATCGTTGATGAGAACTTCTATGCTAAACGTTCCGTTTCTAATGTGTATCGGGAGAGCATCGATATTTGCTTGAAAGCACATTTTGGGAGATACTATAGCAAGCAATGAACAACACACACACAGCAAGAATATCATCATTTTTGATGTATTAAATCATTTCAACAAGCAATCAAGTAAATACACAATTCTCAGTGTGTCTTCGATCACAACATTTGTTTTGATTCTGACAGGGCCAACTCGTACAATTTCACTTTTTTGCCATGTTTCATCAAATACTCTAACAACGTTATTGGTTTTACGCCATATGATCGACCAACTGTCCTTGCAACCTGATACCACGCGTCAAACACCTCTGACATAACCCATTGTAAATGCATTCTATGACTTCTCATTATGTGCAAAAATCGACTTCGCGGAAATCCAATGCTGTTTAGCACGTACAAAAATTCGCTCGGATTCAAAGCCATAAACATCCGTTTTGCAATTTCTACTTTCTCGTCGTGGCTATGCACCCGAGGTTTCTTTAAAGTTGGTAAATACTCATCTTGCGTTGTTTTTCTTTTTCGATTCATATTTCGATTTTTACACAGACTTGAGTGAAAAAAATGTATATAAGAAAAAAAAGCTTGGTCGATCAATTTCACCTTACCAATTTCGCAACCATGTCGCTTAAGCAAACACTTAAACGCAAATTAAACGTTACGCCTGATGAGGATGATTCCTTGGACGACTTTGAAATTCCAAACAAAATATCACGTCCACAAATCAAAATATTGGATATGCAATCGCGCATCCACTGCGTAGAGAAAATGTTGAAAACCTACAATATGAAAGGTTTAGTTCGAGTACAAGACCTCAAACCACTTGACAAGGATGATCATAGTTCTGTTTTTGTTACGCATCGAACGGTCAACGATGGGAATAGTTTCTATAGAAGCATAAGTTACTTGTTGTTTGAGAAGGAAGATTATCACCAGTTTGTTCGCAACGCTCTCATTAAATCTATGCACACACACAAAACTGTGATGAACAAATATTGTCAGAGTAGCACGACATTTAAATCAATTGATCACTACATTGAAGAAACGCGAGCCGATGCGTTTGGAAGATTGCCTAATGGTTTCATCGAAATGCAAGCTCTTGCCCACATGTTTTCGATTCCAGTTTATTTATTCACAAAACCGATCACAGAACAACCCACCAAATTTTCAATTCCCAGCCCTGCAACAAATAGCTGTGCGTTTGTGTTATATATGGATATGGGTTATATAAGACCGGTTTTGAAATTTGAAAGCGAAGAGTTTAAGCACAATGTAGCTATGGGCTTCAGTTCGCAGCATATAAGTATAACCAACGGTGAGACAACAGCAAAATTTCTAATTGATACGCTGAATTCTATTTCAAGCAAACTATGCACAGAAGCCGTTCGTAAAGTACTACATCAAGTTTTCATTAACACTGACGCTTTGAAAATGCTTGAACATTTTGCAAATTTTAGAGAGAACGAGATACGATTAAATGTACATCTGTTTAATTTCGCCTGCGAAAACGGCTGCTATTCGCTAGTTGAGCTTTTAATACGACTGTTTAAAAGCAGTAAAAACGTAAAAGAGCTTGCAGCCTTCCTAGATGGAATGAAAGGACAGTCGAGAAAGCACTTTGAAGAACTAGCAGAATATTTCAGTGATTTATGCTGCGACACCAGTTTAGATAAATTGTGCGATATAACTGCTAATACAATGACTGTTTCCAACATACTTAAGGCTCAAATTGAGCAAAAACAAAATCTCGTCCTAAGTACCAAGTATATCTCTGTTCAGCTGGACGACAACACCTTTGCGTTCAAAGATAAGTTTCCGTTTACAGTTTTGTGTTTAAACAATGACACAAAGACAATTCAGTATTACTCTGGACCCAAACCACATGAACAGAGATGGGTGGATATCAGCTTGAATCGGCGATTCGCTGCTTTGTTAGACCGAATTAGTAGCCCTGATCACATTTTGTTTGTTAAAGAATCTGTGTATCTGTTTATTGACGGCGAAAGGCCACAGATTGCCTGTCTAAGCAACGTATTTAAATCCGCCCAACATGTAGAATTTTATGCGTTGCCGAAATCAACGAACCCATTAACGGCAGTTCAGATGGTAATTACCGATTCCAATAGCATCATTCTGGTGGACAAAGCAACGAAACAAGTATTTGATCTTCAAAAACGTAAATGGCTCGCTATTCAAAACATAATCACCGTAAGCGATAATGACGACTACGAGATGTGTAATGTATGTCTCACTGGAGACACAAAGCAAACGGTTTTGTTAAGAAAATCTCAGAGCGAAAGCGTATTTGGGTTTGATCTGAGTTACAACATCCAGCATCTACCATCAACACCTTTTCAATATTCAATGAGCAAGGATTTCAAAGAAGTGTATGTGAAGTCTAGATTAGCTGATGGTCATATCAGACTCGATCCAGCAAATATATTTCAAGAACAAGAAAAACTGTTGTATAGAGTTGCAAAACCGTTTGTTCACTATGTAATACCAAAAGCAAACTCCAATAAAAATGTGTATGCTTTAATCGATACTGATATGTTGAACAGATATATAACATCTCAGCAGCAAAGACAATTTCAGATTGATTAACAGTTCAGTATTTGTACAAAATAAACAACAATTCAAACATGTTACAGTCTTTGTTGTATCATTTCTTCTAAACTCTTTTCCCATCCACACCACCAAGTGCGTAGTGGAAACATCGCTGCTAGAAACATTTTCGATGTACATTCTGGAATTCGCCAATGTTCTCTTGGTTCAACCACTTTGACGGTCATATCTGAGACGTTCCAGAGTTTCAGCAAGTCATCAAGTCTCTTTTCAGTTATTTCACTAAAGCATTCACCGTCTTCAAAAACTAGCAGCATCAACTTTGTCAACTGTGTTGGTGGTAATGCTAGTGTCAGGTTGACAAATCGACACGTGTTGCTTTGTACCATGGATATTTCGCCACAAAATCTTCCCATATATCGAAAGCATAGCTTTCAGATTTGCTCGTGTGTACGATCCACACTGGTAGATGCATGATTGACAAATGATGAACATGTTCGAAACAACCGCCCTTTTATACTGCCTCGTCAGTGCTAATCGGTTAGGCGAACATGACTGATTGTCAAAATGGGTAATCGGCACATAGCACATTTTTTATTTCCGCGAAGTAATTGGTCGACACAGGTTTTGCAAAACATATGACAACAAGGTGATAACAACGTATTTTTTTCTTGGCTATAGCATATGGTACATTCCATGAGTTGTTGTCTTGATTCGATTTTCGCTGTTTGGACAGCAACGTTCGTCTGGAGTTCACATAATTCATCTTTCATGTTTAACATTTATTCACATTTTTCCTTAATGTGTCGTGTGTGAGCTGTAATGATTTCATTGATATCCGTGAATCTATTATCGGGCAACTGTTTTAATAAATCGGTTTGCTTCCTAATAGCCATATCTAGATGGAAATGTACATCTGCTAAACACTTAATGATACTTGTGTCCTTGTTTCTTTTGAAAGTGTGCATCCATTTGTCAAATTCTGTTTGAATTTGTGATATACGAAGAGATATAACAGCACCACGGGCTAATTCTGGATCTAGATCTTCCAGTGAAACAGATAAGCTTTCTTCGTCAGAATCAGATGGGTTATTTACATGTAAACCAAGATATCTAACGGCATAATTTTCATCTATATCATGTTCATCGTTTTCACTTTCACCAGTGTCCGATTCAACGCCGTCAATGACAATTATTTCGCTATCGCTATTAGACATTATAGATCGTTTTTGTTTTCACAAAAAAACATGTTTAATACGTAAATATCATTTTTTGATATAAAGGGTTGAAATGAACACTTTCTAACATAGTCAATCATAGAAATGCCTTCGCAACTCTACACCGATGTTTACCACATTGAAAGCAATATTTACTGCAACGATGAACTGCTGATCTGTAGATTTAACCAGTTGATAATCATATTCTGCAAAAGCAAAAACATATGCTCGTTCTACTTGCTAAAGAAATCAAACGAGAGCAATGTGTCAAACTCTATAATGATACTTATCAATGCGGATAACCCCGAAGCGATATTAACAAAGCTTATTGGAGACCAACCACCAGACCCGCTTACTTGTTCGGTTGAAGATTGCGAAGTGAAACTGATACCTCAATCTCTGGGGAACTATGACATCTTAATCACACATGAAACAAAACTCTCATTGGCCTCGAAAAATATGCTACAAAGCAAAGCTTGTATCTTGTACCTGAATGATTTTATTGATGTGGATCCAGTGCAAATATTTAGGATTCTCACTTCGACAAGCTCACCTAACCATTTTGTCAAAAACGATTTGGTTACAGCTATGAAAAACGTTTACGACGACGTCCCCACATATTACGTTTTACTTTTGTCACAAGCATCGCTGGTCAAAAATCTCCAATATTTGCCACAGAATGACAAAGATGTTACAATCCATCTTGTTCACGAAAGTTGCTATTTCAAACCAACGTTTCCGGGTTTGAACTTTACTATCGTTTATGTAGATGCTGATAAACACATGGTAGAGAGTCTATTGCCAACTGAAGTTTCTAATAGACCATTCTTTCATGTGAAGAAACTAAATACGCTCAAAGACTTTTTTCTTTAATTTTCTATTTAGCTGACTTTATGTTAATGTGGCGATCGTTCGATAAATAAACATGAGTACGTTTGGTGAATTTGCATACCAACCCAAGTTTATGACTTGCGACTTGACTTGTTATTCAGATGCGTGTAACAAACATACAAACGGTTTATTGGTCTGTCGCGTTCATTTCGATAGATCCGTAAAGAAATGTGTGAGCAGTAGTGATTTATCAACTTACTATGTTCATGATTTATTAAGACTGATTAACACAAGCGAACAAGGGTTCAAGGAAATGGCAAAAGCTCACAAAACAATGACAGGAGATGTTAATTTCATAGAATATGACGAATTAAAGGATTCATACGAATGCGTTGATTATTTGGCCAAGATGACACGACGTTTACAAATTGTCGGTACATCAGCATTTAGTATTCTACGCGATGATCGCAAACTTAATACTGGTGTTTGCATACAAGGACACGTTTCACAACCCGATAACCTCTTTGTGCCAATGGCAAACTTTTTTGATGAGAAAATTGTGCCCATTGAAACAATCGCCGAATATCTAACGACTGGATCCAGACAACAAGTCATACCAATGGATATAAAAAACCACAGATATGCCTTGACGGGCAGCATAATTTACCTTATCATATATAAACGGAACGGCATATTTGATTACATAGTATATTTAAGCGAGGAGCCTATAAGCAACCTTATTCAGTCTTTCAAACATACCGCTTCAAATTTCGATTTCATCTATACGACAGTCGCTCGAACAATAACTGAGGAGGAATCAGCTCCATATACTGTACAAGCAGGTGGTATATGCTTCAAAGACGTTGTTCTCTACTGTAACGAAAATCAGCTATCGTTGCCAATACTAGAAACATATCGGCAGCTAGAAAAAGTGTTGAGTGGTCAAACGAGCAAATTGATTCCAGACTCGAGTTTGCCACTTTTTTCATCAACGTTGAATCCATGTATAGCAAGAGCGCACACAGTAGAACTCGTGGACATTTTGTTACGATATAAGAACAACCAAATACAACTTCGGGATCGATTGAGTTCGCTAGAACCCGTTGTTGACATTGACACACTGTGTTCCAATCCGATGAAAGAAGCATTACAATTGGCAGAATTGTATATCAAGCAGAATTTGTCTAAATTTGACATTTCGAATTTGGTGGCTTTTCTTGAAAGCTGGTTTACCATTAGCAATTTTGCAGAAATACAGAACTTGATATCGTATATTAACCAACAGAAACACCTTTTGTACGTTTCTGGAAATTTGTATGACCGTTTTGGTGCAAATGATGACTTCGATTTCGATATTGAATGATTGTTATCTAGTTCATTCGTATTATGTTGATTCTGATTTGCTTACATCTAACAATCGTGTATGCAATTTGTATATATTTTTACTGAATTGCGAGAATACATATATGTGCAAATACAACAAACCCATTTTGGTCAGTTGTTCATCAAGCATACCAAGCGTACATAGGTTTATTTCGATAGTCCCCAAACCACTAACGGATTGTGTTGATGTAGGCATTCTCGATGAAACTAAACTGAACATCATTTCAGGTCTAGACAAGATTTCAAATTCAGTGACTATCGAAAGTCCGTCTCTCTGTTCAACCTTCGAAAGCAACGATTCTGTAATAAAGCTTAATGCTAAAAGGCGATTGCTTGGCGAATGTGGCGATGAAGATCCACTGAAACATTTTATCAAAACTCAAGTAGATTTCTCTTGCAAGGAATCAATAGTGAGTTATATCAAAACAAAATATCTCAAAGCTATCAGAATAAATGATAAGAGAACGTTGTATATACCAAAGCACCCTTCGTATTGTTTTCTGAGATTTGGAAATGAACGAGTTGTTAAACACTTGCTTGAGGAATCATCTCAGTTTGTGTGCGCTACTAATACACCTGACTTTGATATAGAACTGAAAAAGCTGTGTTACGCGCCACGTTTTAGCTACTCGTCTATCTTTCATGACAATCCGTCTGTAGCATACAATTCACAAGATACAGATCTAGTACTATATGATGGACTGATTGCCTTAGTGGTTAGCAAACATGATGAGATATATGGGATCTATAAGTCTCTGAAATGCCTCAAAAAAGCTCTATCCACCAAAAACACCAAGCATTTTCAAACAAATCACCCAACGATAAGAAAGCATTTTTCCATCAAAAAGAACATATGTTTGCCAGTTGATAGAATGCTGCACTTAAAACGTGTTTTGAAAACACTAAAGAGAGATTTCAAGTTCCGAAAGCAGTGTTACTTGAAGAAGGGTGTATTGTATCTCAACAAACGAAAGATCAGTAACATTAGCCGAGTGTACGTTCATGACTTCAGTAATTTCTATGCAACTACTATTCTTCGATCATGTAACGAAGAAGGTTTGAAGCAAATATTTTCTCAGCTTGTGGACAAAAGACAGTACCATCCAAAATTGAAGCAAACTATAACCACTTTATTCGGGATGACCAAACGCTACTGTCCAACGCTATTCTACAGAACGTTGAACGAGACAGTTCGAGTAATGTGTCAAACATATGCAAAGGACAAAAAGAGGTCATTTGGAATTTGCAAGGACAGCTTTTTCACACACCAGGAGGAAATGGCAGTGCCTTTTACAGGATACGATTTGAAGAAAGAGTGTGTATTGACGAATTTCAGAATAAAGAACATCAACACCTACATTGGAATCAATGAAAATGGTGAAGTGGTCATCAAAGGTATTTGTTTCCCCCCGTTCATGGCTGCAAGAAAAATTGTTCAAGGACTGTACAAACATCTAGTTCATTTTTCCACACTGGAAAGCCTACCCGACATCATTCTGAAAAGTGTGAATCTCAATGAATCTGATTTTCACGTATCGTTGCCCAAAAAGCTGAAAGCGAGTGACTATTTTGTATACGGAACAAAACTATCGGACGATTATGTGTATTGTAGAAACAACATAAGCAACGAGGTATACAGCACTCCGGCAGAACCAACCCTTCATGTGAAACCAAAACAATTTGCTGGCGAAATAGACGTCAAACGATATGCAAATGAAATCATGAGTTGTCTGATTCGCTTTGCACAAACGTTTAACTTGTCAAGCATAATTGACGAAAATGTATTGTTTGAAACATTTATTTTTGAAAAAGCATATATTTACCAACATATTCGAACGTTCAAAGCACAGTCATTTGCCAGGATTTCGACTTCATGCATGTCAACTTATTTGCTGAAATATTCTGTATCCGAGCTCGTACAGTTCCAACGCTGCAATAACCGTGTAGATAGCTTTTGCTGGCATCGATGTGAGAAAGGACCAAATTGTTTGTATAACTGTTTGCTCTGTATCACTTTGATATATGTAGTCAAAGCTTTTGCCATCATAATATAGAACTGCTTCATCACATTGTTTCTTGTACAAAAGGTCGAAAATAAAGTCTTCGTTAATTCGAACATCTGTGTGTTTGTTGCTGTATAGCTTTTGATTTTGTTCATACAAAAATATCCTTATCAGATCTTTTTCATTACTCGAAAATAGCAACTCGTGATGAGTGTTGGTTTTGAACCTCAGTTGTTGCAAATTCGACAGATTAGCCAACAACGGGAATCTGAAACTCATGTCAACGTTTGCTTTATATGCATTGATGTCGCTGTCGTATATCAACGACACAGAACATTCCTTCAGCTGTTCATTTACAAAACACAGCGATACAATATTGCTAGACATAGTGACAAAACACAAATGTGAAAATGATCACTCAGTTAAATAGACAATTTCAGCGAGTCGAACAGAGATGAAAACATTGGTACAGACGAGTATTGCTTTCTCGGTAGCGACAAGACACTCGCTTCAATAACGCAGCGAAGAACAAACATTTTGAAAATCAGTTTCATATTGTTTGGTTGTTTGGATGGTGGTTGTTTTATTGTCGAAATAACCCAATCTTCATCCAAAGCCGTGTTCTTGTTAGAGTTCATCCAATATTCGTATAGGCTATGCCATTGCTCGTTTATGAATTTGAGAGGCTTTTTTGCTTCGTGTTGGTTTCTTTTTACGAAAGAAATAGTAACGTCCATAAACACATTGACAATAGTATTGAGAAACTGATTATAGTACACGGTTTCTTCCTCGGGAAGTTTTGATGAAGATACAGCTTTGTTAAGGCATTTCAGTTTCGCGACATTAACAACTGCTGCTTCTTTCATGAATGCTCGCTTTTTCAAAAGCGTTTTGTACGTGAGATATACTTGTAGAGATATTTTTGTATTTGTTGCGTCTCCGAGAATGAAATTGTCCAATCGACCGATAATGTCATACACTTCAGTTGTTGACGAGTCCATGATTTATCTTCGAAATTGGACACATGATAAAAGCTATATACAAATATATTCCCCAATTGCTCTAACGGGACAATATGTCGTTTTTGAGTCAAACTATAGGTTTACAATATATGATGAGCCCAGATCGGTTATGGAGTGGAATGGCAAAAACTGTATGTATCTTATCGAACTACCAAGTTCTTTCAATCCAAATCTTCATATAATGTTCAAGCATGTAGAATTTCGAGCCATTGATATACTCGGGACTTCAAAGAACAAAGTGTTATTGCTAACAAATGATGATGATGGTTTCGATGAGAATTCAATAGTACAAGATGAAATTGAATACAACCTGACAGACGAAGGCGACCTCAAAATCAACGATGAACAAGAGTCAGAATTTTGCGTTCGCAAACACGATGAATGGGTTTCTAATCAGTTTCAGCCTTATTTCAACAACTCTTTGGACTTACTACCGAGTATCGTGTTTCCAAACGAAGTGACAGAATACCTTTTGTTGCAGACGTTTTGTAACGCGGCTACCAGCCTGTATACCATCGATTCATTTGTCGAAATGCTAACCAAACATTTTCTTGACATATTTACGCATTCTATTGATTTCAACCATGATGCAGAATTAGTGAAATGGATCTACGAAAATTGGTTAAGAAAACTATTACCGGGTGAAGTGTTTGCGCTAATCGGAAATATTGTACAATGTTCAGACGACAATGGTTCTCTGATAGATCAGCATTTCATTTATTGTGCGGACAAGTGCACAAAAGAAATGTGCATTTCCAGAACACGTATGGCAAACAATGATCCGTTGTATTCAATCGAATATTTCCCAAGACATTTTTGTATAAGCACCGAGCAGGATAAGTACACTCTTGCTTATGACAAAAAACTTGAATTCAAGTATGGATTTATTTTCGTACCCAAGTGAGCTAGGAGTAAGGTCTCTAATCGGTAATCATTTTTGGAAGTTTGAATTTCGTATGGAAAACTATGACATGTACAGTACGTTTAGCAACAACGCACACACCTTGCTTGCACTGCATGGATCAAATAATCTAGTCTGTGTGTATTCTTCGTCGTTAAAATACAAAGCTCACAGTCACAAAAATATACTAGTAGTTCCCAAATTCTGTTTAGGAAATCAGATTTACTCTCTAGAAGCAAATATTATGGACACGGATGAACCCGAAGATGATGATGAAGACGATATGTATGACTGCTATGATTTACAATCTACATTGTGTAAACCCAAACACCAATTGTACTTCAACACACCAATATTGTTTCCGTACAACTGGGAATTGTTAGAGCTCGATATAGATTTCAAATTGCTACAACTCGATTCATCTCAGTATAAGGAATCGTGTTACATGATAAAAGACATGTCTGAGTTGCTATGTTCTAAACATTTCAACTCGTGTCAGCACATAGGAAAGAAAATGTCAAACATAAGTGGTGGTTACAAACAGCTTTATTTTGAAGTTTCAACATATAAAACATTTTCCTGTCCTTGTTCTGTCGTTTCGTTTATTGCAAACAAACACAAAAGCTCCACTTTCAACTACATATTGTTTTCCTACAAACTTTCGCAGTTTATATTGAATTTCTGAGTAATTAGAATCGCCTGTACATAAAGTTTGAATGAGTGCGTTTTGCGTTAGTATGGATCTGTCTTTGCTAGCGTCAGAACTACACACATTTCATAAAACACTAGCGACTGAAACCGACATAAGAAAATTCATAGACTCACTGAAACGAATCGCTTCAAATTTCACTTTTTTGGAAGAAGACACATCGCTGAACGGCGCATTCACAATTATTCTCAGCTTATCAGAACAATACAAACGCGAGCTAGTTCAGAAAAATGTACAGTCTTGACCAGTTTCCAGTTTTTGACAACTTTATCGAAAGAAAGATTCATGCTGCCGATTCATATGTTATTACCACAGAGGGTGCGTTGCAAAAAAGAACTGATGAGTTCATGTTTGTGAGCTATGACACATGGGAATACGGCAGTGAAAATCCAAATGCTTTCTATCAAGATGTTATTCGAAGTATGCCAGAAATCTGCAAATCAAAATCGAAAAAAGATGATGGTGATGATGATTTCGAACGGTTCGCGTATGCTGTTTTCAAGCACGTTAAACCAACAATATTGAGGAAATACGAGAACGCATGTTGGCGCAGTCTGAAAATCATATATGACCATCCAAAGCGAGCTTCAGTAACACTTGCAGCCATGTGTTTGACCCAAGTATATGGAAAGAAGATGAAAACAAAAATGCAAATATACAACAATAACAGTGCGACCAAAACGACATTGCAGAGGTATCGAGAGGCGTTCAGCTTGCAACACTTGCAACAGAAGTAGCGACTTTCTTCACAGCGGAGTCGATCAGCAAACCGATTTTTAGATAACAGTAGTAATAACATTCATCTGTGTTTAAACCGATGTATATGTCTTCTTTTGTTGCTCCAAATAAAAGGCTTGGATTGAAACAATAGTTTTTGTGCTTCTTTTTAGGCAATTTGTAGTTAACGGTAACGAAATCGTCAGTTTCTAGCTGACATTCGTATAACTGCCAGTTTTCTTTTGTTAGGCTACAGTGCCAAAAGTTGAAAAACGGTGATATTCGAAATCGCTTAGAATTTGCTGATTTTGCTGCAGCCAGAAGCGAATTGATTTCGGCATAAGCTTCATTTGCTTGTATTTCATGTTCCGCGTTTCTTGAATAGCATTCTCTGTAAAAGTGATCTCCTATATTCGAAAGTTTTTGCTGATACTCGATAACTTTTTTGTTCTCCGTTTTCGTTTCACCATTACAGAGAAAGTAATTGTCAGCGCTCAAAATTAGCAAGAGTCTCGTCGTGTTTATATCTGTTAAACTTTTAAGCAAACCTGGGTAGTAGCAAATTTCCTTCATGTCTTTTCGACTGCTTATAGCGTATTCTGTTAGTTGTGAAATGAAATAGTTGGGGTTTCTAACCAATTTCTTTTGATAGTTCTGAATTCGATAACGTTTGAACACTTTACTCAGTTTATCAAATCGCATGCTGATACGTATACATTTAGGAAAACGTATTGTTTTACTGATATAGTGAAAAAATTTCTATATAAGTCAGCTAGCATGCACGTGGTGTGCATATACCCAATACAAAATGCTTCACGTACATCGATCAACTGAAAAGAAAGAATGCAATTCGCATCTTTCTGAATCGATGATGTTTAACAAAAACATTGTCCACTGTCTGTACAACTTGATGCAACAGTTTAGATACCACAAAAATCTTACACCCGAAATGGTACAGCAACAGTTAGAAATGGTGTTTGATATAGACGTGATAGATACTCAGTTCGAAAAGTTGGCAGAATCCGTTCTCGGTCAATGCGTACAACAGGTTAACGTTGAAACCGAAGCGAATACTCTAAAATCAGTTACTTGCAAATACGTGTATGGGAGTAGAGTTGCAGCAAATAGAGTGAAACCTGGAACAAGTGTTCCAACTGTGGGTTTCTTTACACTAGAAAACAAAATCAAAATGCACGATATGCTACAGATTCAATCAAAGGTTACTAAACGTTTACTTCAGTATCTAGCCGGTATTCACGATGAGCTGCTCAAAGCTGGGGACGTCTCTAGCATCAAAAATACGAATGCTGCCAAGCAAAATACTCTAGCTAACTATTACGAGCACTTAGATTACCAGAACGATTTGAAAAACAGAAGCATGCATGCCGGTTTATGTTATCGGCTTGTAGAAGAAATGTGGGACAGAGCACCACCACTGTATGCGTTACCTCCATCAATCAAAGATTACACAGGACAGAGCGCTGCAAGTTTGCTTAGTTGGCTCCTAGGTGCCAGCAGTAAATTCATTTTTGCCTTAAACAAATATGGAAGTGCAGCTAAGGAATCTAGCATTTTGGCTGAAGTAGCAAATTGTTGGAGAATAAACACGGACAATAGTCTGTCACCGCGTAACTGCGAGTCAAATATCGAAATCATTGGTGAAAATATTCCAGTGAGTGGAATTGTCATTCTGACCGACAACCTTAAAGTGCAACTTCAAAATCATATCTTTGCCAGAAGCACTCGTTTGAAAAATAACATCGTGGTGTGCGATGTTAATCCTGAAGATTTCAATCCACAAAAAGCGTTCATAACCAATGGTAAAATAAGAATGGAATCTACAAACCTCTTTGTGAAAGATGAAAAACAGGCCATTACGAGCAGCGAAAGTAAAAAGGTTGAGTTTCTTAGAATGGGATCTGAAGTGTTTGCCATTAACGTCGTAGATCCAGCTTATTATCAGGGTGATACGACTGCAAAGAACAGGTTAAAGGAATCTGTCAAAGTCGATTTTACAATGCCGCTCGCTGTTAAATTCAAAGGCCACTCAACAGATGATATATTTAAGCATGATGATTCCAGTGCACACACGCTGCCAACTAGGGTTTACTTTAAAGACGCGAGAGGTGTAACTAAATCTATTGGAGTTGATGCCATGATTCCATTTATTACAGGAATGATCAACGAACTCAGTAATTTCAAAGAAGCTCTAAACAGCGCAGGTCAAAGACTGTCAAAATTGTTCAAGCTTTCTCAGATCACCAGTGGCCGCGAAAACGATGTTATAAACGAACAAAAGACTAAAGCGTTGAAAAACGTGTACGAAACGTTCCCTATGCACTATAACCTGCCGATTCTATCAGATGATGATGTCTATCAGAAGCCAATGTGGATAATGATCAGTGGACTAACGTATGAAGCGGTGGTTACAAATATCATCGCTCTATGGAACGAGTACGGTTTTTCCAATGCTGTGCACGAACAGTTTAGCAGACATAGCTTGTTTCGGCGCGATGCCCGTCTACTTAAAGAACACGCTTTATCATACGTACAAAAACATAACCCAAGTCTCTATTCGTGGGTAGCTAACAATGGTATGCAACTCAGAAGCTTGCTCGTAGAAAAACTGAAGTTTCCTGATAGAATTGAGGAATTCATTGAGTTTGTCATCAATTTGCTTAACAGCGAAAGGTTGTATAAAGAGCTATTTTCTAGTGGTAACTATCATCTCGGTCTGGGTTTTGTGTTAAACAGAACCGAAACGTTTGATTCAGAATCGCTGCTTTTATCGCGATGTCAAGGGTATAAACTGTTTTACTCAGAAACAACGACCGAAGTGAAAAACGAGTGTCAGTCGCCAAACTACAGTCTTGTGACAAGTATGCAAACGGGACATATGCCTTCTTCTCTAGGTCATCCGTGTATTAGGTATCCCCATTGTTTCCTATCTGAACACGGGAACATGGATGCTGAAGTAATCAGCTCCGATTACATGTTTCAAACGAAGAAACCCGTTCCTAATTATGACGAACAAGTATGGATACCGATATTCAGTCTGTGTGAAGCTGATGAATCTCAGTTCGAGGACACGTTTAATCCATATGGAAGAAGTAACATTGCCTTTGAACGAGACTCTTTAGACTACTTGAACTCAGATTTAGTCGTTGATCCTCTGAGTGGAGTGGCTGGCTATAACCCAATGTGTCTTGGAATGTTTAACATGAATTTTGTTTTCCACAGCAAGTTGTTTGTTTCACCGGCCGGTTTCACTATGAAAAAGCACGTTGTTCCAAACATGTACACTAACTTTTGGTTTACTGAATTCCAAAAGAATGCCATGAAATGTAACAACAAAATATTGATGAAAAACCTCCAGGACAATTTCACAAACATCAGTGAAACATCGCTTCACTTCGACGACCTAGCGATGGTGATGGGTGGTTCTACGTGTAAGTTTTGTTATTCGAATCCAAAAATGCTGAAGACAATCATGAGCGAGAGAGATAATAGACCACTTCCAGGTAGAAATGTTTATCGCCAACAGAACGATTACCTGCTGCATGGTAGTAAGCTGATGGAGAATTTAGATCGTGGTGTTAATGCTAATGATAGATGTTTGCTTCGATTGTGAAAAAAACTATTAAGTGTATGACTTGTTGAATAAATAAAAGAACTCAACATCATGTCTTTGTTTGGTTTATTGAATGATACTCATTTAAACAATGAACTTTTAAAAGGTGTTTTCATCAATTCTGCGTACGAGAGCAATAAACATAAATGCTCAGACGCATACATCGAGAATTTTCTGTACAATGATTCGATGGACATGCCAAGCACCGTGTCTCGAATCAAAGAAATATGCTCTTCCCACATGCTACCTATTCGAGACATCGAATGCAATGATAACAAACTGTGCAACATTAAATGCGAAGATTTCGATTCTCATATAGAAATTGAAAACACTGGACCATACCCATTTAGTCTGGCCGATGAGGTGTACGTGCTTCCACCAATACCTAATCAGTGCATCGATGTAGAGAGACTGAAAATTCAAGTGTCGCCACGTTTCGCGTGTTACAAACCGATACTCGTGCCCAAATTTGAGATTGCTAACATATACGAAGATATCATCAAAAGTTTCAAAAACGAGACAACATTTTCATCAATTCTGTTCAAAACGTTCACTAGCATTGGTAACGAAATGGCAGAAATGATTATATCGGGTTGTCAATTTACTCCTTGTGGATACGTGTTGGCAAAAAGTGGCCACGAGCCACCGAATATCAGATCTGTTAAAATCAAACCTTTTCAAAAGTTTGTCATGAAAGTGGTGAAACCTTTTACATCACCAATGCCAGATTTGTTCAAATTATTGTATCTTGTTGATAGTAATGATGCTATGGATTGTGAATAAAATCTCATGAAATGCAAGTGTATGTGTATCTTGTTCATTTGATAACGATGAGTAGCGATAGTAAAACACGTTTGTTCGAGGAGCTAAGAGAGGCATGTAATGCGGAATGTGATATCGTACAGTTTGATGATTGCTTGACAATAGATACGTTTTCGCAAAAGGTCTATACCGAATCTGTTTTGAATCATACATTTTGGTTGAGCATAAAAAGTCATTTTTTCGGACAAGAAAAAATCTTCAACTATATCAACGATAAATCGAAAGCCGTTCACATCTTCAGTTTGAAGTTTTTGCGCGACAGATACTGGAATGAACAGTCTGGTATACGGGTTCAACCATCGAGGCCACTGTACGAATTTCACACATATGGTCAACTAGGCGAACAGCTCCTGCTGAAGTATCTCAACGAAACTGATTCGGCTTACACATACGTGCCATCAGGCAAAATTCTGCTTCGCAATGTCCCTTGTTTTGGTGCTACGCCAGATTACCTAATGCTAGAACGAACGGTAAACAAGCCTTCCAAACTATACGACTATGTCAAAAATGCGTATGGTATTTGTGAAGTCAAGACCTCATTGAGTCCAGATGAATTTGATCACAGCATCGAACTGAATGAAACAAAAATGCACGCTTTGCTGCGATCAGCATATAAGTATCGATACATACTTCGTGGTTCTGAAACAAAGAAACCAGATGCATACGCGAAAAAAACATACAACTGGATTTCGAAACCCATGATTGATATTCTGATCAAAAACTACGAGGAAACGATATCCATAACTCTACATGACTACTTGCAAGACGTGAGCAAACGTTTCAACGATAAAACTATATATGTGAATTTGTTATCGAGTGACAGAGGAAAGCAAATTCTTGGAGAGTGTCTTGTATTTCGTGATCACAGAAACGACCTAGATACTATCGCAATATCGGTATTTTATCTGTTTGTTAATCGAGAAGATCAGTGCACTCCAGAATATTTGATACGATTTGATTTTAAGCTGCCAGCAACTCTGTTCGATTGTTGGGAGAAAGACATTCGTGACACATTTTACAGCGACTATTCGAAACTATGTTCCCTTGTATAAACGTTTGTGGCTATCTCGCCTTGTTCAATGTGAAAGAAAGCGATTTAAAGTATGCCATGAATAAAGAGCTAGCAAAACAACTGATTGCTTCAAATGATATTTCTAGCATTCCGTTAGTCGTATCGCATGTCAATTTTCGAGTAGACCTTACTGTCGGGTATCTGACCGAGCTGACAATTGATAACCGAGGGCTGTATTGCAAAGGTTTGATCAATAACGTTGCGTTTCTAGAAGTGCAAAATCAAATGAATGACGATTTTATCAATTTCTTCACCAAAGCAACACCTTCGCCGTTCTTGTATCTCAAGTCGTGTTTGCCATGTTTCAGTCTTTCTCATGATAAAAAGTCATTGGCTATAAAACACGTTGCGTTGGTTGATCTCGGTGCAAGGCGAGGCACGCTAATAAATTACAGCTATGCAAATCAAAACGTTCAACCAAAGCGGTATGCGAGTAGCACTAATGATTTCTTCATAGCGTTGGGATGTTATTCGAGAAACGCGTTAAAACACGGCCGTGAACGAAACGAGCTCTTATTCAAGGATGCATTGTTATGTGATGATCCTGACACCGAGTTTATTTGTGCGGAGAAAAAAACTATTAACGTTATTCCATGTGAATCTTCGACCACAACAAACATGGATAGCGAACATATGACCAATGCTCTTTCTCTTATTAGCACTATAGCGTCTGCTTTAAACCAACAGAAAGGTCGAAAGCGAACGTATAGTGCTGATGAAGAGCCCCCCGTGAAACGATCAAAACAAGAACCTGTGGTACATGCCGCTGAAACTTTGTTACCATCTACTTCCAAGGAGTCAAATATACGTGAAGAGTTGAACGAATTTAAACAGCAGATGCAAAAACTTCAAACTGACTTTCTCGCTGCTCAAACTACTATGCTCAAGGACGTATTCAGTCCAGTTATGAGAAATGTAAACGCTCCACCGCCGCAGTATTATCATCAACCACAGTATCAGGGTATCCCAACTCAAAACCCTCCAACGTTTGTACAACAGCCAAATGTTCCACAAACCATGCCATCTCCTGTTATATCGGAACAGAAACCTGTGACACCAGTTCAGCAAGAAACGAACGTTGTGCAAGAAGTGAAACGAAATGAGGAAAGGTCTGCAGAGGCTGCGCTGATTGAAGCGGGGATGCAAATCAACGAAAGCGAACATTTGATCAATGAATTGTTTCGACAGTTTATTGAGAAAAATTTCACAGTGAAAGCTAAATAGTGTTGTGTTTGAGTTTTTACAAATAAATCATAGAATCATAGTCATGTATTTTGTTGTTTATTGTCACGAATGGGTCAATGATCAAACAATTCAAAAACTAACATATTGTCAGCTATAGTGTTTATATATTACTCTTAGTTGGTTTGAGAATCGTTTGCCTCAAAATATCTATCCTCTCAGGACATTTGTGGTCCAAGTCTGTCTCAGTAACGTTTCGAAATATGTTGTGACAGTAGACACATTGCACTCTATCGTACACGTAGATAAAGCCGCTGTTTGCCAACGCTCGTTTGTTCAGTTTTGACAGTTTTGGCCAAGAACGAAATGTTCTCAGTCGGTCTTTGTACTTTGGAAAACGAGTAGCGAGGTTGTTGTTATCTCGTCGTGTAGCTAGAGCACTTTCAATGTAATCTAGGAATATATCGAAGCACATTTTTGTAGCTGTGTGGTTTTGAAACAAACGCAAAGTTAATAGCAAAAAACATCAACACAAGATTGTAGATCATCTATTTCATTTTATTGCATATTTTTCAATCTACAAAACAGCAAAGAATAGCGAATTTTGTCTAACATATGCATGAACAATTCGTGACAAATCATTGACCGCAATGCGCAACCTCGAATGTTGCCGACACAAACACAATTTATACCCAAGTTCATTTATCATCAGAAATGTTACTGTCAGTAGCGCAAACATTCTTGAATTAATCAATCCAATTCAAGTAATCATCAGGATTACACTCTTTGCACATCAGAGCTCCCAGCTGATTGTAATGGTCGTCGTATTCCCAGCACGGCCTCAGGTTAACCAGATCTGGAATGAGTTGCTCTACAACGTTTTTGAGTTTCATCAGTTGTCGAAATTCGTTGATTGTCAGCGGTATTCTTGCATCACTTTCAGTCAATACACCTCTGATGTTTTTTCGTTTGTGAAGATCTACGATTCCGTTGTCGATTCTTATATAGAAATTGCCACACAAACACCACTCCCTTTGT
Organism: Congeria kusceri; assembly: GCA_027627225.1. NCBI lineage: Eukaryota > Metazoa > Mollusca > Bivalvia > Myida > Dreissenidae > Congeria > Congeria kusceri. The sequence continues at coordinate 25,175,019 of CM051027.1, forward strand.
TCACTTTTGCCCTCGATTGCTAGAAGAATTGTGTTTGATTCTGTCGTTAGTTTTTTCCACTTCTGCAGCGACAAGGTTAGTTCTTGATGACCACACAGTGTGATAGTTGGCACGAAATCATCTTCATCGGTGTGTATTTTCATCGCAAGAGAGCTACTTATGTTGAATGTTGCTTCCTCGAATTCCATTTTGCAAATGAACTTATGAGTTGATTTTTGAGCCCTTTATATATATATGTTTGAGTATAACAAGGTCATTCTGAATTACTGTATTTTGTAAAGCATGGAAACTACACTAATCATTGTTTCAATATCTTTTCTGGGTGCTATTTGTATGACGCTTTTGTCTTGGGTGGCATTTAAATGTACCAAAAACAACACAACTGAACCAAGAGTGCTTTTGTATGGTCAAACAGACCACTTGCTTGAACAGGAAATCGCGTAACGTACATATGTTTTCAAACAAGAATTTCTCCCGTGATATAGTTTCTGGAGTTTTATTGTTTGCTATATTTCAAAAACACAACACAACGTACACATTTGTTTTAAAAATTTATTGAATGTAACATTTTCCATCGCATTTCAAATTTTCACAAATCCAACAAGTGTCCACGCAAACGTAGTCGTCCGACCACATGAAGTCTGGCAACGCTGGAAACTCTTTCTGGGTTTGGTCTGCAATAAACAAAGAAAAAAGTTACAAGCTAGTCAAACATTGCATGTACATGATATCTAGTTCAATGTTTATGAATAAGTCAACGCCAAAGAAAGCCAACATACCTGTTTCGTGCTGTCGTATTTCCTCGTCCCAATCCTCGGTCTGCGGAACAACGAAGTCCCAGTTTTCTGTCTCTGGTACTTGAAACAACTCTCTGTCCCAATCCTCGGTTACTGGCACAACGAACATCGTGGAGTAGTTTGAGCTGTGTATCGTTCGATAGATATTGCAAGAATGACCCATTTCAGTCGGATTCGTACTCTTCAAGCAAGAGCATACATGTGCTTGATTTTGATTGGTTGGTTGAAAAGTATATAAGGCGTTCTCAGAATTCAGCTTGACCAAAACTGAAATTGGCAATAGTCAAAAGACATCATGTCAAGCAGAGAAGAGTGCTATCGCTGGATGTGGATGGTGGAGAAAAGTGGTAGTTTTAAGCGATGGCTCGATCGACAAGAGATTCATACAAAGATAGATACACATGGCAATGACAGAGTCGCTTGCAAGCAGTGGTTGGAAACAGTATCGAAGCTGCAACCAAAGGTCATCGATCTTACGATTGAAATGAAGTGCAACAAATGTGGGGACTGTTACAGTAGTGTTAACATATGTCGAAATTGCAAGGACTTATCATGCATAAAATGCATTCGAGTGGAAGACAGATGCCAATGGTGTGGTGAGACTCAAGGCTACGCAAGAAAAAGAGGTGCGAGACACACAACTTTCTGAGTTGGACTTTTGCTTTTGTGATTGAAGACTATTGACAAATTGACATTTGACTTATGATGAATTCGTGTTGGTATTTGATGATAAAATATGTTCAAGGAATAAAATTTGTTCCAACCAAAACAGATTGTTGTTTTGTATTTCCTTGTAAGGTTTTCACGAGCGTGTATACAAACAAACAAACACAAATGCTGAGAGGTTTATATTTATTCACGACACAAGGTTACATTCTCAAACTTCACTTTGGAAAATACAAAGGTTTTTACAAAAGATTTGCTCCTGTCATCGAACCACAAAAGTGACCAAAGTTTGATTTTTCCCTTTCTATTGTTGGAGCAAATCCAACCATGGATATGTATTCGCAATTCGGAGAAAGTTTCTGATGCTCGAGCCAAGCGCTGTCGTCTGCTTTCCACGAGTAGCATTCGATACCGCAGCAAAAGCATTTCACTCGGTCGGATTTGCCAAAGTATACAAATCCACTTTGTGCTAGTGCATATTTATCGGGTCTCATTTGTGATGGCCAGTCGTGAAACGTTCGTAGCCGTTCTTGAAAATACTTCAAGTCAGTTTTGTTTGTCTGGCAATCTGGTACCTCCATGATTTTTTTGTTGAGTAATACAACTAACGTTTGACAAGCATATATACAATTTTTTTGTAATCAGAAATAGATGCGAATCGTTTCTTGCACCTCTGCTCGACACATAGCACACATCGGTTCTATCGTTCTATCCATCATTCGAGAAATGCAGTCTTCGCAAAACGTATGACCACATGGAACAATTGCAATAGATTTTTCTGTCCAATAACATATTTCGCAAAGATGTTTTTGCTTTAGCGCTTTTTGCAATGTGACAAGTTGAGTCGCGAATGTCTTTTCTCGTTCATTCCACATAGTCAAAGTTATTGCGGTTTGATTGTTTTGTGACATGTTGTTGCTTTGAAGTGAAATGGGTTACACTGATGCTCATCAGAACAAACAACTCAAGAAATATGTACAATATAATCATTTTATTTTTCGTTTGAAACACAACATGCAATTTGATTGTCAATATCTCGCTGCGCTAGGACATACGCCACTTCGACATCAATGTCGTCCATCTGACTTAAGACATCTTCATTCCAAGACGAAGATTGTTGAAAGTTGACAATTTCTTCGTCCATCGCAGTAGAATGGTCTTCCCAAGACTGAGTGAGTTGAAAGTTGGCGATGTCTTCGTCCATTGCAGTAGAATAGTCTGCTGCTGAAATGAGATTTTCTTGTTCAAGGTAAGAGTCGATATCTTCCCAAAACAGCAAATCAATATCTGCATCTTCACATGTCAACCGTTTCTCATCATTGTGGGTTGATTCAGATGTAACGTTATTGCTTTCGTGAGACATGTTGTCGCTTTGGATGTCAGAACGATAATGACAGGCATGACCATATTTGAGGTCTTTTATACCCTTGCATGCAACAAGAAACAAATAAAGCATGTTATTTTAGTACGATTGTTACAACATTAGCACTTCACGTCCATATCCAAGAATTTTTCTCAGCAACTCCCAGTCCACAACAATTGTGTATTCGCTTTCTACCAATGCTTTGAGTAACGATGTCATAGGCTCATTTCTCTGCCTTTTCCATGATCGGAGAATGTGAAATATTTTGTACACTCTTGAACCGTCGACATCAATCGGTTCATTGATGTTGAGATATGCTGGTAACAGTTCCCACCCATCAGCAATACAAGCCGACATATTTGCAAGTTCCTTGTCAGTCGGTATTTTGTTAAACGACATGCTATGGAATTTATGATTTGAGATAAACATGTAACGCAGTAATATATATACGTTTCTGAAAAAAATAAATTCCTCCAACAAAGATTTGGTTGTTATTCGGAATTCATATACGTTTTGGAATTCAAACCAGATCAATGCTGAAAGGCAGAATAACCAGATCGTCTATCAAAAACCTATCTATGTTCAAAATGATATAGTGTATTGCAACTGGTTATAAGCCTAATAAAAACAATCCAACAAAATTGAAACTAAAAATAGTAGTTGTATTTAGCACCATGGCAGTTTTTGTTTTTGCAGCTCGATAAACACCAAAAACATGTTAACAGAATGACAACCGTGTAGTCAGCAAATTGTGCGATGTCAAAACAGAACAGCATTTGATCCCACCAAATATGATGCATGTTTAGCTACTAATTGATTTCAGTCAAGTATTCAGCAAGTTTTGAGCTTGTGGAAATGTTTACAGAATGACAATCGCGTGTGTCTTTGCAATCGCAGTTCGCCTATATCGACTAATGTTTTCCCGATAAACCAGTTTTCAGTTCATACATTGTTGTTTTGCTGTGCATAACTCAAAACACTGGTCGTTATCATTATTCTAAACCAAAATGCCATGTTAAAATTTTGCAAATGTTTTCTCTTTCTGTGAGAAGGATGTTTCGTCAAATTTCGGGATAAGACAAAAAACCAACCGCTTGTACAGATACAATACTGTTTTTTGGCAAAACATGTAGATTTCGTACAGTATTCAACTTTTCACAAAACCTCAACCCATGATCCCAAATATATACAATATACAATATCAATCATGGGCTCAATCGTTGGTTCATTGCATTCGGTTGGTCAGCAACTCGAAATCGAACCTATGGGCATTTGGTCCCACGAGAAAGTTAAGTGTGAAGGAGTATGAATCATTTCAGAATCTGAATGTTCAAAAGTTCAAATTTGATCGTGTTCTCAAACTTGATATTGTTTAACATCTTTATTGAAATCGTGTGCTCAGCAATTTGTGAGTTTTATGCGAACATAATAGCATATGCGACTGGTACATTGCAATCGAGCGGTCATCTAGTTTTGCTACAAACTAAATAGAGAATTTTGTATGCGACTGGTACATTGCTATCATGTGTTCAGCAACTCGAAATACACACAGAATTGCTATGTCACCTCGTGATTGTTGAATAAAACTTTTTGTAACATAGCTTGGTTGCTTTTTGTGTCTAGCAACTCAAAATCGAACCTATGGGCATTTGGTCCATCGAGAAAGTGTGTAGGTATGATACTCTGCAATTGACACTGGTACATTGCAATCATGTGCTCAGCAACTCGAAATCGACACTAGTGGTGTTTGGTCCCACCCGATTAAGCGTTTGAGAATGTTTTTGTCATGGCACAGCAGGATGATGGGTATTTCAACTTAGCAGCGAGTATTTTCGCAACTCTAAATCGACCCTAGTGGTGTTTGGTCTCAGTAAGCGTTAAAGTATGTTTTTTGTCATGGCATTTCAACTAAGCAGCGAGTATTTGTGTTATAACCAGAACCGGGACTTGCACCCAGATCTCTTCTCCCTCGAAGAAGGAAAAGCGTTCTGCTTTAAACTATTCTGATGTTGCAAACACGTTCATACAAGCTGCAGAGTCAAGTATTTCGAATTGATTTCTGTGGATTGGTGTCACTCAGCGTTTTGCACGGACTTGTGACCGTTCTTTTCACAAGGAAAAGAGTCGCTTTACCACCAAAAAGATAGCTATTGTTTGGTAAGACTGTACCTGTAGGCTTCATTTCTTGTTTGAACTTCTATGGTTTTTATTGTTCACAAACCATCGAGTTGTTGATTTGCAAATACGTTTGTAGCATATTGCTGAGTACAACACAAAACAGTTGCATGCTTGGCCGAAGGCGAACAATGAAATTTGCAGTTTTGATCTGAAATAGTTTTTTCCAACAGTTTCATACGCTGTACTAGTTGTGATAGTTTGATGAGAACCCAATGCTTGTTAATTTCATAAGACAACATTGAGTCGCACAATTTCAGAGTGTGTTGCTGCTATACGGCGAAAGTCATAACATTTGGTAAAACTGCTTCATATAGGTTTTTTTCATCGATTCACTTGCGCAATTTCAAGCCTTGATACGTTTAACATTTTATGTTGATATTTCTCATTGCAAGACAAGATATACCTATGATGAGCCGTAGTGCTTGTAAATCTCAACGCAAGAAGTACCTAAAACGCAATGACTGTTAAAGCTTCATCGAAGCGCACAAGTTAATGGCCATAATCTGTAAAACTGCAGTATATAGTGTTTTTTTTCACCTCAACTCAAACGTAAATTTCTATGCTATGCTCTTGAAAGTTTTCGGGTGTCACTCGGCGTTTTCACGGACTTGTGACCGTTCCTCTTGTCTGAGCACAAGAGAAGTCGCCTTCCCACCCAGCCCTTAGCAGACTTCAATTGTGCATGATAGCACTTAACAAACAAAAATGTTATTGCTTGGTCAATGCGTGGCTGCATTTCTGAGAGAGCCAGATTAAGGAATTTCGTGTCACCGTACGAAAATACCATGGGTGTCGCACGGCAAAGCACAGACATGTCACCATGTGTGCCTACCACCCCTCCAACAGCGCAACAATGTGGTGTTGGAAGGATTCCCAGCTAGTGCCGAAAGTATTTCACAACGATCGCGGGGAAGGGCTGCTTTATAACGCCTCATTTCGTATTGGCTTGCAGCCTCGCCCTACGTTGTTACACAGCTAGCTGAGCAGGACTCCCTCTGACTATCAATCTCAGCGGTCAAAATTTTGAAAAGCGTCTGCTTGCAAAATGTTTCATGTTAAGTATCTTGTGCCAAAGTAGAGACAGAAATCTAAACCTATGCAAGCCTAAGTTTGCTGGAACATTTCATTGACAATTGAATATTGAGTAATAACGGCATTCTGCTGATTTGAACTTCTTTGTCATGGTTTTACTGTTCATAAACCATTGAGTTGTTGATTTGCAAATACGTTTGTAGCATAGCGAAACATTTTAAGATTGAGTACAACACAACAGTTGCATGCTTGGCCGCAGGCAAACATCATAAGCTGTACTAGTTGTGATAGTTTGATGAGAAACCAATGCTTGTCAATATCCAATGCAATGTGAATGCAATTGAATGTTTAACACAACATTTGAGTCGTACAATTTCGGTATGTGTAGCTAGCTATACGGCGAGTCATGAAAATCGGTAAAACTGCTTCATATAGTTTCTTTTCATCGTTTCACTTGCGCAATTTCAAGCCTTGATACGCTTAACATTTTATGTCGATATTTCTCATTACAAGACGAGATATACCTATGACGAGCCGTTGTACAAAATGTGTATGTATTCAGAAGCTAGTAACTGCTATCAGTTTACAAGCATCTGCTTGTTAATCTAAACGCAAGAAGTACATAAAATGCAATGAGTGTCAACTCTTCATCGAAGCGCACTAGCTAATGGCCATATGGCGAAATTCATTCAATTCGGTGAAACTGCTGTATATAGTTTTTTTTCATCATATCACATCAACTCAAAAGTCAATTTCTATGCTCGGGTGTCACTCGGCGTTTACACGGACTTGTGACCGTTCCTCTTGTCTATGCACAAGAGAAGTCGCCTTCCCACCCAGCCCTTAGTAGACTTTCATGCAGTCATCAACTGGCCGGTAGCCCTAACAGTGCCATCGCGTCCTCGGACTCGCCGAAGCATCGACCCAACGTCAGTTCTAGAGCTTAGCGGGCAATAATGAGTGTCCCTCGCGATAGACTGAGGAGCCTTGCCAGAGTCTACGACAGCACGGTTAGAACATCTTAGCACCGAAAACCGAGGCGTTTCCCCCCAAGTGCTATCAGTGCGCTTCACACTTGTGGAGTCGGTCTAACGACACCTACATACCTCGGCCGCCCAAACTCAGCTAATTGACTGCTACTGTTGTCTTTCTGCATGCCAAATAGTAGTACTGCTTACCAATAGCAGTGTAAAGACAACACTTACATTGAGCTAAACCGGTGGTAATCAAATATGAATAGTGACTCGCCTAGGCACTGTCGACCCTACGCTTGTTCGCCTGCTCTGATACTTACTTGTTTGTATAGTTGATTCTGCGAAGACTTCTTGCTGTCACTGCTAGTCTAGTAGTAGAGCTGAAATGAAATAGAAAGCATGATGAGAAACTTTCAATATGTGTGTACGAGTTTTTGTTTATGTAACAGTTAACAGTAAACAGTGAACAATTCTACTTACCTTCTTCACTGAAATGCAAAAGTCATGTCCATTGTTCAACTTATACTTACTTGTTTGTATAGTTGATTCTGCGAAGGCTCCTTGCTGTCACTGCTAGTCTAGTAGTAGACCTGAAATGAAATAGAAAGCATGATGAGAAACTTTCAATATGTTTGTACGACTTTTTGTTTATGAACGCAATGTTGAATTGTAACAGTTAACAGCAAACAGTGAACAATTCTACTTACCTTCTTCACTGAAATGCAAAAGTTAAGTTCATAGCAATGATAGCATATTAACACACAATGAACACAACTCAAAACTGTGAGTAAAAGAAACTTAGTACTTACATTGTATTGTGGATCCAATCCTGCTGCTGGAAATCTCCACTTTTCTTCACTCCAAACCCGAGCTGAAATTATGCATGCACGTTCCTAATAGTCAACACAATTGTGAACAAAACAGTAACTGAACAAAAAACAACTTTTCAACTTTTTTTGTACTCACCTCTGGAAACTGAAATGAAAAAGACATTTTGCATAGCAAACACACGTTATCAAAATGGTTGAGATGTTTTATATACATGAAGTGTATACAATATGCACAACTGTACTTATAAGCAGAACATTTTGTATCCATCACAGCTTCACTAGCTTTTCAAACTTTTCAAACTTTTGTACTTACCACCACAAACACTGAAATGAAAAAGACATGTTATGTTAAAACAAAATGTGCACACGTTTACTTGTATATCAAGAAACAAAATCTACTTACCTCTGCCCAGCTGAAATGGAAAAGACATTTTGCATAACATCAGTCAAACAAAACAGTTCAATGCGCAATTATAGAAAAGAATCTACTTACCGTCACAAAGATGAAATGAACAAGACATGTTATGTTGAAACAAACTGTGCACAGGTTTACTTGTATATCAATAAACAAAATCTACTTACCATCGGCAACCTGAAATGGATAAGACATTTTGCATAACATCAGTCAAACAAAACAGTTCAATGTGCAATCATAGAAAACAATCTACTTACCATCACAAAGCTGAAATGAAAAAGACATGTTATGTTGAAACAAAATGTGCACGCGTTTACTCGTATATCAATAAACAAAGTCTACTTACTTCTGCCTAGCTGAAATGGAAAAGATATTTTACATAGCATCAGTCAAACAAAACAGTTCAATGTACAATCATAGAAAACAATCTACTTTACATCACAAAGCTGAGATGAAAAAGACATGGTATGTTAACCAATATTTATACAGATTTAACTTATACATCAAGAAACAAAATGTACTTACCTCTGCCCAGCTGAAATGGAAAAGACATTTTGCATAGCACAACAAAAGTTAAAATCTATTGTATAGTGTAGATATCAAGTCTACTTTACATCACAAAGCTGAGATGAAAAAGACATGGTATGTTAACCAATATTTATACAGATTTAACTTATACATCAAGAAACAAAGTCTACTTACTTCTGCCTAGCTGAAATGGAAAAGATATTTTACATAGCATCAGTCAAACAAAACAGTTCAATGTACAATCATAGAAAACAATCTACTTTACATCACAAAGCTGAGATGAAAAAGACATGGTATGTTAACCAATATTTATACAGATTTAACTTATACATCAAGAAACAAAATGTACTTACCTCTGCCCAGCTGAAATGGAAAAGACATTTTGCATAGCACAACAAAAGTTAAAATCTATTGTATAGTGTAGATATCAAGTCTACTTTACATCACAAAGCTGAGATGAAAAAGACATGGTATGTTAACCAATATTTATACAGATTTAACTTATACATCAAGAAACAAAGTCTACTTACTTCTGCCTAGCTGAAATGGAAAAGATATTTTACATAGCATCAGTCAAACAAAACAGTTCAATGTACAATCATAGAAAACAATCTACTTTACATCACAAAGCTGAGATGAAAAAGACATGGTATGTTAACCAATATTTATACAGATTTAACTTATACATCAAGAAACAAAATGTACTTACCTCTGCCCAGCTGAAATGGAAAAGACATTTTGCATAGCACAACAAAAGTTAAAATCTATTGTATAGTGTAGATATCAAGTCTACTTTACATCACAAAGCTGAGATGAAAAAGACATGGTATGTTAACCAATATTTATACAGATTTAACTTATACATCAAGAAACAAAGTCTACTTACTTCTGCCTAGCTGAAATGGAAAAGATATTTTACATAGCATCAGTCAAACAAAACAGTTCAATGTACAATCATAGAAAACAATCTACTTTACATCACAAAGCTGAGATGAAAAAGACATGGTATGTTAACCAATATTTATACAGATTTAACTTATACATCAAGAAACAAAATGTACTTACCTCTGCCCAGCTGAAATGGAAAAGACATTTTGCATAGCACAACAAAAGTTAAAATCTATTGTATAGTGTAGATATCAAGTCTATCAATACTAGTAATAACACAAATGTTATACGTACCACAGCTTTACTGAAATGGAAAAGACATTTTGCATAGCAAAACAATAAAGACTTACATTGCTGATCTTGAATCCTTCTCTGTTTCTCAACTTCTTAGTTGTCCAAAAGTCTGCTCTGTGAAGACCCACAAGTCGAATCTGAAACATAGTAAAGCATATCATGGCACAAAACAAACCAACAAATGTTCACTTACCTTGTTGAGTAGAGTTTTGACAGATTACCGAGGAAACATTTGCTCTTCTCTTTTTCTTGACCCACTGTGGAACATTCTCTGCAATTCAAATCTGAAACATAGAAGAGCATAAAAACACAATATACAAACCAACAGTTTGTTTTGACTTACCTTTGTATACTCTTGAGTTGTGTCACAGCAGCTGAATTCCTGTCCTGTCCCCAGCTGTTAAAACATCTCTGCCAAGCCATCTCTACCAGTGCAATCTGAAATAGAGTACAGCAGAGCAAAACATGATACACAACAACAATTTGTTTCCACTTACCTCGTGTATAGAGTTCCTGTCCTGTCCCCAGCTGTCAAAACATCTCTCCCAAGCCATCTCTGCCAAGCCATCTCTACCAGTGCAATCTGAAATAGAGTACAGCAGAGCAAAAACATTATACACAACAACAATTTGTTTCCACTTACCTCGTGTATAGAGTCGAGTTACAGCAGCTGAATTCCTGTCCTGTCCCCAGCTGTCATAAACATCTCTGCGAGTCAAAACCTGAAACAAAGAGAAGCAAAGCATCATATCGTATACAACATTGTTTCCACTTACCTTGTTCTTGAAGTTGAGTCGCAGCAGCTTACTCTTTCTTGAAATATTTCTTCTCCCTCACTGCATGGCAAACCTGAAAAATAGCATAACATCACAGTAGTACAAATCAAAACAACAATTTGATCGACTTACTTTGCTTCTGTAGAGGTGAGTCACAGTAGTGGAATTCCTTCTTCAAACACTTCTTCTCTGTGTACACCAGTGACTCGAATCTGAAACAAAGTAAAGTATAACATCACATCACATTGTACGACTCAACTCAATGAATTAAAAGCATACCTACCTTCTGTTGAGTTGAGTCACAGCAGTTGAAATCCTTCTTCACTCACGTCTTCTCTGATGAGACCCACTGCTTATAAAATCTGAAACAGAGCAAAGCAAAACATGCATGGTACAAATCAAACAAACACAATTGTTCCACTTACCTTTCTGTATGTTCCATCCACTTTCTCAACTAGGGTCCACTTCTTGAATCGTCTTCGTCGCTCACTGCAAGTACACCTGAAACATAGAAGCATTCACAAGACATACCATATAAGAACAATTTTGTACTCACCAGATGGATTGCTTTTCTGTTCAGGTCAGCTTTCAAACCATCACTGCAAACAGCATCTGAAATATAGTACAAACAGCAACAAACAAACATAACATATCATAAGAACAGTTTTTCATAGCAGATATGAGAGCTTTCAAAAGTACGTCTGTTCTGCTCGACTGCCTAAATGCAACTGACAGAACTTCACTGACAGTCTGAACAAAATTTTTATAGTTCACTAGCATTGAGTATATTCTAGACTTACCTTGAAGGCTTGTTGAGAAGCTCCAAAATCACGACTGCTTGGCTTCTCTGTTCACTCCAACTGTCAGATCATCACTGCAAAAGCACTCCTGAAATGTATTGAAACAAAACATACATGGTACAAAAATTCATTGAAAAGTACTTACCTTTCACTGTTTCACTGCCCTGTACTCAACTGCTTGGCTGCTCAACTCCAGTTATCAAGGCATCAAGGGTCACGACTGCTTGGCCTCTCTGTTAACTGTCAATTCTGTGTGGCAGTCTGAAATGTATTGAAACAAAACATGCATGGCACAAAAATTGATTGAAAAGTGCTTACCTTTCACTGTTTCACAGCTCTGTACTCAACTGCTTGGCTGCTCAACTCCAGTTATCAAGGCATCTCTGTGTGAAAGTCTGAAACATATGAAAACATGCAAAGCAAAACAACCATAGTTACTTACCTTCAAGAATGATGTTGGGGCTCCAGAAAACACGTCTGCTCACTTCGGCTGCCAAACTTACACTGCAAGCAAACATCTGAAAGTCTGAACAAAAAGTTAATGTTTTATACTGTTCTATTGGTACAGCTTTGAGTTACATACATACTCAGCAATTTTACAATACCATACAGTGAGAAACATCAACTCACTGAAATGCTGTTCTTGTACGGTTTGATAAAATCAAACAAAATGTACTATTCATAGTGAAATGAAACACACTTACCTCTTTGTTCCTCAGCTCTGTTTAACTGTCAGGTCTTCATTTCATGTCATATCTGAAACGAACTAAATCAAAACATGCATAGCACAAAAATCATTGTTAAAACATTGAAACAATTTCATGCATTCATAGCTCTGTTGATGTTTCACCGTAGAATTCACGAACAACTGGCGACCACAACAGTTTCTGTACTACTCAAACATCGCTGTATAGAGCTGACACTCATGAACACTAACCGACAGAGTTGTTATTGAGTTATAGACTCCCTGAAACTGTACAAAAGACTCGAAAGCAGTTTTCATTTATCATCGTATATTCAAAAATTCTTACACTACAATACTTACCACAGCCGTCTGAAATAAAATTGCAGTGTGACAACAAGCATACAAAACAATATCATAGCATAGTAAGCGCAAATCAACAACCACATTTTTACTACAGCATCATGTTTTGTTCAGAGCAGTTCACCATCGTTTTACACCATCGGTTCGATTTACATCCCCATGGTAGCTCAACTCTTAATAGTGGCTAGCATTGAGCCTATTCTATAGCTATCATATATCAGCAGTCTGATCCTATACACTTCATTTCAAGTACTGAGTAGTTCTACCCTAGCTATCATCATTCACACGTTCGTCCATGTACTGTACAAAATACTTGACAGCAGTTTTCATTTATCATCGCTTCTTGAAAAATGCTAACACTACAATACTCACCACAGCCACCTGAAATAAAAACAGCATGCAAACAAACGTTAACCAATATCATATCATAGAAAATGCAGATCTACAAAAGCGTTTCGATATATTGCTAACATCAGATACATGTTAATCCTTGAACACCAACCGACAGAGTTGTTTTAAATGTTTCTCCCTGAAACTGTTCAATCGACTCCAAAAGCAGTCTTCATTCATCATACTTTATTGAAATGCTAACACTACAATACTTACCACAGCCATCTGAAATAAAATTGCAGTGTGACAACATGCATGCAAAACAATATCATAGCATAGTAAGTGCAAATCAACAACCACATTTTTACTGCAGCATCATGTTTTGTTCAGAGCATTTCACCATCCTTTTACACCATCGGTTCGATTTACATCCCCACTGTAGCTCAACTCTTAATACTGGCTAGCATTGAGCCTATTCTATAGCTATCATACATCAGCAGTCTGATCCTATACACTTCATTTCAAGTACTAAGTAGTTCTACCCTTGCTAGCATCACACACATGTTCGTCCATGAACTGTACAAACGACTTGACAGCAGTTTTCATTTATCATACTTTATTGAAAACTAAAAATATGTAGTAAAATCAACAATACTCACCACAGCCACCTGAAATAAAAACAGCATGCAAACAAAAGTTAAGCACTATCATATCATAGAAAGTGTAGATCAACAAAAGCGTTTCGATAGATTGCTATCATCAGACACATGCTAAAAGTTTTCTCTCTGAAACTGTTCAATAGACTACATTGCAGTTTTTCCTTAATCATACTAGATCTATGTTAAATAAATGCTAACACTACAATACTTACCACAGCCACCTGAAATAAAAACAGCATGCAAACAAAAGTTAAACAATACCATATCATAGAAAGTGCAGATCTACACAAACTCAAGTTTTATTGATAAGTGCTCATCATTTTACATCATCACTCAGTTCGTTTCAAACCCCACCGGTAGCTCACTGAATATTGTGTAACCATCACACATCAGCATTTTGATTCTAGACACTTATTTTCGAGTACTGAGCAATTCTACCCTAGCTATCATCATTCACATACCCTTATACTAACAAACAATACAAAAAGTTTGTACTCACGTTTTAGTTGACAGCTCAGCTCCAAGAAACACGTCCGCACAGCTCGGCATCTGAACATAAACTGAAACAAAATCACTTCAAACACACACAAAAAATTAATTTATACACAGAGCGCAGAAAAACACAACTGTTCTCTTCCAAAGCAGCGAAAAACTACTGCTCGATAAATGTTTGGTACAACGTCGTTCTTCAAAATCAATTTACTATGCCATCATGATACACCATCATATTTCACGCTCATCACAACATCTCGACACTGTGACAGTACTGAGTAATTTCTACGCATCGCATTCACTGAACGCAATTTACTTCTAACCACCATCTATGAAAGCAACTCCACTTCAACTCAGTCAAGTACTGTGTAATTCTACCCACTGTTATCGTTAACCATGTTTACTCCTACAATACAACAACTATCAAAAAACAAAAAAGTTTGTACTCACGTTTTAGTTGACAGCTCAGCTCCAAGAAACACGTCCGCACAGCTCGGCATCTGAACATCAACTGAAACAAAATCGCTTCAAACACACAAACATTTCTAAACAAAAGCGCACACAGAGCGCACAAAAACACAACCGTTCTCTTCCAAAGCAGCGAAAAACTACTGCTCGATAATTGTTTGGTACAACGTCGTTGTTCAACATCAATTTATTTTGCCATCATGATACACCATCATATTTCACGCTCATCACAAACTCTCGACACTGTGACAGTACTGAGTAATTTCTACCCATCGCATTCACTGAACGCAATTCACTTCTATAGAACAACTCAAATCCGCTCAACCACCATACACCATCATTCTATGAAAGCAACTCCACTTCAACTCAGTCAAGTACTGTGTAATTCTACCCACTGTTATCGTTAACCATGTTTACTCCTACAATACAACAACTATCAAAAAACAAAAAAGTTTATACTCACGTTTTAGTTGACAGCTCAGCTCCAAGAAACACGTCCGCACAGCTCGGCATCTGAACATCAACTGAAACAAAATCGCTTCAAACCGCAACAAAAATTTAATTTGTGCACAACAGTCAAAGTCAGAGCTCCGATAAACACGTCCGATCGGTCCGACGTCCAGAGTTCAACTGAAGTAAAGTCGTTCAAAAAAAAATAATTGTCAAACATTTCATATTTACCGCTCAAAGAAATACAGCGCAGTCAGTCAATAGTAAACGTTCAGTAGTTTTCGTCGCCATAAGAGTACAACTTCATTTCACAACCCAAGTCTAAGTCAAGTCGTTATCGCACAACACTGTCCCTACATAACAGTCCACCCGTCATTCAATAACCCGAGTACCAAGTACATCGCAGTCATCGCTCAACTGTTATTCTACAACACCAAGTCAGTTCACATCCTAAAGAACAAAAGTAAGACCTCACGAAAGTACGTCCGTCTCGTTCAACGTCCAAAAGTCAACTGAGACTTAATCATCGTAAACGAAAATCAAAGTCAAAGTTTTTTTTCAGAGCTCACAAAAACACGTCTGTCTTCGTCAATGTCCATCAGTCAACTGAGATTCAGTCATAGAAAAAAAAATTCAAAGTCAAAACTTTTTTTTCAGAGCGTTCAAAAAACACGTCCGTCTCGGTCAATGTCCAAGTCGCAACTGAGCGAACTTGGCCCGCGCCATTCAATTTATAATGAGCGCGACGTCGAGACCTCCGAAAAACACGTCCGCTCTCTTCGACGACCAAACCATGAATGACAGAAATTCACATAGAAAATGTTTACAGCTCATGATTTGAGTTTTTTGTTAAATGTGTATTTGATGTATAATCGTAAAATAAAACGTGACATTCAAAAATCCGATCCATATTGACTTTGTGATGATTTTATTTCCAAGAACACAACAACTGAAATATTCACAGTTTGTGTGCTCCTAAAAATTGATAAAAATGAGTCCATCCAATACATCCAGTAAATCCATGGTATTTCGTGTTTAAATCGTTTTGAAGCGAACCCAACGCAGATTTTCACATTCAACATAAAAACGACACAATGCGATAATAGAAAAATATTTAGTCAAACTCACTAACCTATTGTTCTGAAATAATCCTAGATCATATTTTACATTTACAGTAGATCTAATCCTCAAAATATTCACCACAAAAACAACATCACAAACTATCCAGTTCCACCCGTTTATTTTTCTCCATGAAACCCTGAACAATTCAAGATTCAAGAAATTTTTAGAAATCAATTGTTTACATGACGTAGGTTAAACGAAATCAGCGCGATATGTTTTGGCAGTCTTAAAGGGACTTACCCCGACGTGTTTGGTTCAACTATGTTTTGCGATTATAGTTTTGATGTCCCGAAAAGAAATAGCAAAACACATATACCAAAATATTCATCAATATATTCCCTACAAGATGATATGAAAATGTTGTGGTTATCTGTACAATTGTTCATTAAAGCTCAAAATGTAAAGTCGAATTTGCGTAAAAATCAAAATATCATAAGTCCCCTATTCGATTCAATACAAACAAATATGATGGATATGTGCGCGTCGAAATTTCTGTTAATCTGGTGGAAATTTCGTTCATTTTGGACAACGGGTTGAAAAGATATTGAAGTTAAACCACTTGCGAAGAAGCGCAGTTTTCTATCATCGAAATGTAACGCCGCTTTAAGTTTTAGGATGAGATATATTGAAATGACGTCATAAATTTGCACTGAGAACGAAGGGTCAAATTCTTCGCGATTCATGAAATCTGTGTTTGTTGTGATGTGGTTTTCGGCCCGTATTATTGCAGCGTCTTACAAAACCATCAAGTATGTTATACCAAATTGCACAAAAATGAATTCCCCATCGAATGATACCAAAATTATTGTACTATTTTAAGAAATGAAAATCTTTTCTTCATAACAATCCGAGTTTGGTCGATAAACTGAAGTTTTTTCACATACCCGTTGATCTAATAGCAAAATGTTCCAACCTATATTGTTCCAATCTGTTTGCTGGTTATGATAGTGAAAATTTCATCAAAATGCGTTCGCGCGTTATTGAGAAAATCGACATAAACCGATTCCAAACAAACACAGTTTCGTCTACTTTTCGCAGCAAAACGTCGTTGAGTTTTACTCGAAACTTTAAGTCTTGAAAATTTCGACTGGCGTGAATGCGTTTTCTCGCCGTAATTTCTTTATAGTTCGGCGTATTGTAGAATATCATATACCATTTTGTGCAAAATTGACTTTCCTACATGATGATACCAATTTTGTTGTACTTGTCGTGAATGGGAATTTTTTTCTATCGAAAAACTGAGAATTTCTCACATATGCGTATATGCTGGCCAAAAGTGATCCCACAAAACTTGTTGCTACTATGAAGCCCAACATTATAGTGAAAATTTCATGTAGATCTGTCCACTGGATGCTGAGAAAACGAGACTTAAACTTTCTGTTAAATGCGTTTCGCTGTAGAACATTCACTTTTCAAAACGACGTTGTGTATTTTATGAAGACTTTTTCAAAGCGCGAGTATAGGAAAATGGTTTTCGGTCAGTCTTGATCAAGCGATACAATAAACATACAAGTATGTCATATCAAAATGCGTGCAATTGAATTCTGTACAAGCCGATACCAAAATCAGAACAATATCTTCTTACCGACCCGTTTTCCAAGCAAAAAACTGCCATTTTCACATACGCGCGTATATGCTAGTGAAAAATGATCCCCACAAAACTTGTTGTTAATATCGCGCTGAACAAAATGGTAAAGATTGCATGTTTGTATCTCAAGCGGTTTGGAAGATACGCCAAGTTAAACTATGTACGAAATCAGTTTTCTAATCGCAGCGCTTGTCACGACGTTCACTGAAATTAAAGTTCTGAGAGTAAAATGCGTTTAGCTTAGATACGTTTTATGGCTGTATTTTCGATGTGGATAGTCCGATTGTGGAATGTTATATATCAAAATGCACAGGATTGAATTCTGTACCCGATGATACCAAATTTGTTTCACTATCTTCTTACCGACTTGATTTCCAAGCATAATGTGAAATTTTCTCATAGATGTGTAAATGCTTGTGAAAAAATATCAGCGTATGATTTGCAGATGATATCGCGCTGAACAATTTGGTAAATATTTCATGTTTGTATCTTGAGCGGTTGGGAAGATACGCCAAGTTAAACTATGTACGAAATCAGTTTTCTACTCGGAGCGCGCCGGGTCTCGACGTTCAGTTAAAACTTGTAAAGTTAAAGATTGAAATGCGTTCCATGTAGATTCGTTTTCGGGCAGTGTATTCGTTGTGTTAAGACTCAATGTAGAATGTTATACATCAAAATGTGCATAATTGAATTCTGTACAAACCGATATCAAAATTATTGCGCTAATAAATCAGACAAAAAAGTGTTATTCTTGGCGAATATTTTATTCTTACATTTCTGATACAGTCATTCGAGTGAGAACAAAATAGGCGAGACAAAAATTGTAGCTACCTTAGAGCTGAATATTAAGTTAAAAATTTCATGTTGATATCATCAGTCATTTCGGAGAAAATCAACATAAACCGCTTTCGTTCAAAATCTTTCCTCGGTTGTTTACATCGATAGAAATGACGTTTAAGTTGTGATTTTTTTAGCGCTGTTAACTTTTAAAGATCTAACTGCACTTTGTAGAAATCCGTTCTCGGGCTGTATCATTGTTGTGTTTAGACATACACTGAAGTGTAATATATCAAATTGCGTGGAATCGAATTTTCTACTCGATGATACCAAAATTACGATGAATGCTCATTAGACAAAACAAATTTTTTCTTAGTGAAGTTTTCAAGCTTTGAATTATGATACAATAATTCGTGTGTGAACAAAATGGGCGAGACAAAAATTGTAGCTACCTTAGGGCTGAATATTAAGTTAAAAATTTCATGTTGATATCATCAGTCATTTCGGAGAAATTTGACTTAAACCGCTTCCAAACAAACACAGTTTCGTCTACTATTTACGCTGTCAAACGTCGTTGAGTTTAACTCGATACTTTAAGTCTTGAAAATTTCGATTAGCGTGAATGCGTTTTGCCGCTGTATTTTCGTTATGGTTGGACGAAGTGTAGAGTAATGTACACCAGTTTGTGGAAAATTGAATTCTGAACCCGATGATACCAATTGTGTTGTACTTGTCTTGAATGGGAATTTTTTTCCTTCTAAGCGAAGTGATTTTCATTCGAAAAACTGAGAATTTCTCACATATGCGTATATGTTAGCAAAAAATGATCCCCACAAAACTTATTGCTACTATGAAGCCCAACAATATGGTGAAAATTTCATGTAGATCTGTCCACTGGATGCTGAGATAATGCGAGTTAAACTTTCTGTACAATGCGTTTCGCTGTAGAACATTCACTTTGCAAAACGACGTTGTGTATATCATGTTATGAAGAATTTGTCAAAGGCGTGTTTATAGGAAAATGGTTTTCAGTCAGTATTGATCAAGCGATACAATAAAAATACAAGTATGTCATATCAAAATGCGTGGAATTGAATTCTGTACAAGCCGATACCAAAATCAGAACACTATCTGTAGACAAAAAAGTTTTCTTCTCTCCGACCCGTTTTCCAAGCAAAAAACTGCAATTTTCACATACACGCGTAAATGCTAGTGAAAAAATGATCCCCACAAAACTTGTTGCTAATATCGCGCCGAACAAGTTGGTAAAGATTGCATGTTTGTATCTCAAGCGGTTGGGAAGAAACGACGACTTAAACTATGTACGAAATCAGTTTTCTACTCGCAGCGCGCCGGGTCTCGACGTTCAGTTAAAACTTTTAAAGTTAAAGATTGAAATGCGTTCCGTGTAGATTTGTTTTCGGGCTGTGTATTCGTTGTGTTAAGACCCAATGTAGAATGTTATACATTAAAATGCGCAGAATTGAATTCTGTACAAACTGATATCAAAATTATTGCACTAATAAATCAAACAAAAAAATTTCTTCTTAGCGAAGTTTTCAAGCTTGAATTTCTGATGCAGTCATTCGAGTGAGAACAAAATAGGCGAGACAAAAATTGTAGCTACCATAGAGCTGAATATTATGTTGAAAATTTCATGTTGATATCATCAGTCATTTCGGAGAAAATCAACATAAACCGCTTTCGTTTGAAATCTCTCCTCGGTTGTTTACATCGATAGAAAATGACGTTCAAGTTGTGAATTTTGTGTAGTTTAAAGTGAAAGCGCGAGTATAGGAAAATGGTTTTCGGCCAGTCTTGATCAAGCGATACAACAAACATACAAGTATGTCATATCAAAATATACGGAATTTCAATGCCTACAAGATGGTGCCAAAATCATTTCGCTAGTAAAATAGACAAAAACGTTTCATTCTTTGATACCTGTTTTGTAAGCAATAAAGTGAAAATTTCTCATACATGCCCAACAAAATTTATTACTTGTATCAATCCAAACAATATCGCGAAGATTTCAACTCAATATCTTTAGCGGTTGTGGAGATACACCGCCTTAAACTTTGAAGAAATCTGATTTTTCTCCAGCGCGCTGTCACGACGTTCAGTTAACTTTAACTTTGAAACTTAAAAGTGCATTTTGTACAGAAGGGTTTTGGGTTGAGATTTTCACAGCGATAGGTATAATCATGTAGTGTTATACATCAATTTGTGCGGAATTCAATTCTCTACACGTTGATACCAATTTTGTTTCGCAAAACGACAAGACAAAAAACTTTTCTTCATTGAGAATGTATTTTCGAGCAAAAAATTGAAAATTACTCACATGTACGAACTGATTACAGCAAAATGTTCCCTACAAAAAATGTTGCCAGCATCAATCGCGACAATATGGTGAAAATATCATCTTGAAATCTATAGCGGTTGTAAAGCAACTTGACTTAACCCGATTGTTTACTTGAAAATCATTTTGTACACTGTGCGATTCATAACGTCGTCGAGTCGAAGTTGATAGAACTTAGAAAGAGCGTTTGTGTTGCGCTATATTTCTGCTCTATTCGTTGAGTAGTTAGCGAAAGCACTTCACATCATACATCAAAATATTCAGCATGCAATTCTTTACAAGCTGATATAAGTCTTGTTTCACAAATCACCGACATAAAAAAGTTTCCTTCTTGCGAAAGTTTTCAAAGTGATTTTTATCACATAAGCACGTATGTTGGAACAAAACTATTAGTAGAAAAGCTGTAGCTAACAAACAGCTGGTTATTCTACTGAAAATTTGATCACACTAGCTTTAGTGGTTGTCGAGAAAATCAACTTAAACCACGTTATGCGATATTTTACTCTCGGGGTTGTTTACATAAAGCGAAATGACGTTGTACAAGGTTATTAAGCTTGGCGCGTTTGAATAAAAACTTTTAGTGTTGAGTGTAAATTAACGCTGGCTTAATCGAAGCGATTCACAAACATACGAAGTCTTATGCATCAAATTGTTCAGAATGAAATTCCCTATCCGATGGTACAAAGTTTGTTTCGCAAAACGACAAGACAAAAAACTTTTCTTCTTTGAGACTGTATTTTCAAGCATAAATGTGAAATTTTCTCATAGATGTGTGAATGCTAGTGAAAAAATATCAGCGTATGATTTGTATATGACCACTTTGGTAAATATTTCATGTTTGTATCTCAAGCGGTTTCGAAGATACGCCGACTTAAACTTTTTGGTTTAAAATCGGCCTTGTGTGGACTACGCAGTGAAACGACGTTGCGTTTTGAAAGTTGAATTATTTGCACTAGATGACCTCGCTGCGCTCTGCGCTCTATTTTCTCATGCGATGCTGGTGTGTCTGTTGAGTGTCGATGGGAAATTTGAAGCGTTGTATTTGAAAATATGCAGTTCGAATGTTTGCTCGTGACTGTTTCTACTTGATATGACAGAATGTGTCGATTGTGAAAATCATTCTGTGACAATAAACGACAAACACTGACA
Source organism: Congeria kusceri (assembly GCA_027627225.1). Classification (NCBI taxonomy): domain Eukaryota; kingdom Metazoa; phylum Mollusca; class Bivalvia; order Myida; family Dreissenidae; genus Congeria; species Congeria kusceri. The sequence continues at coordinate 25,196,999 of CM051027.1, forward strand.
TTTGCTTGTTGGGTTTTTATTCTGGTAATATGCTCCATACAAGTGCACAACTTTTCTAGATAGAGATTTAAACCAGTGAGGTAGATATCACAATCATTCACTAAATAGACTCTTGTTTGCATGTTATATAACGTCATGTCGCACTCTGGATAGTACAGTACTTTGTAGACTTGAGAATATTTTTGGGTTTCGTGCGATAGCAATAATTGCGATGTACTTGATACACGTGAAATATCACATGTTATACATCAGTATGACCAGCAAACAACATGCAATCAGATAATCTACTGTTAAAGCATATATCTACTCGCATAGAGAAATTATAGCAGATTACTCACAAAAGAAAGAGCGATTTTACAAATAAAGCCAAATGATTCAGTGGTAAAAAAGATATGGATTTAAATCAGTTTATAAACACGCATGTAATATGCATCTCTCGCTGAACAGTAAATCGAACGTCATAAATTTTCAACTCAATACATTTCCAATCGAAGCTTTGCAAAATGCTGCGTTGATATTGAAAACGTTCGTGATTTTGTGTTTTCGTACTACTGCGTTTCTATTGAAACTAAGTTTTACATCTGAATATTTGCGAGACATGATAGTTTCAAACACTGCACTGTTGCGTTACATAAACGGCTAGCGCTTTAATTTTGATAAAAAGTACATCGCAGTCATTTATTTAACAGGCACGTTGACTCAAACACATTTTTTCATATATGATGTAGACGAGCTGCGAATGAGTCAGGCCGTTACGCCATAGTGTTGTGCAAGTACAATATGTTCGTGGGTGATAACAGCGAATTATTGTCGATTGTGCTGTAACTTCATAACCGCAAATTTTAACTGCCCCAGCGCTGTGGTCAGCGAAATAACCGTCTGCGGGTAAACAAGCTCCAGGCGCTGTGTTATATAACTCTGTTTTGATGTGGATTGAGCAAACGAGTAAACAACCTAAAAGTACATTTCGCAAATTTTTTCATAGAATATCAGAGCATATAACAGCTATTAGGTATTGACTCATTTTTCACACAAACAATTTTGTTCTGTCGAGTTGACGAATTGCGAATTAGCAAGATGCTTAGTAAGCGAATATGGTTTGAGTTTTCAGTAGCGCACAAACTCTGGCGAAATTTGTGAAATGTATCGATGACCTGATACAGATATGCTGTTCGCAATTTCGTTGTCACGTTGGACGTTTTGTATTCGAGTAGTATTAGAGCGATATTTGGTATATGAATAACGAAATCGGGTCGCCTGTTTTGAATTGTTACTTCGTGCTTGATGTACAAGCGGCAGTCATCGCGTAATGTGGGAAATGTCTGTCTTAGGTAGACGCCTAGTTCACTAACGTACGTACGATCAAAATCTCTTACACATGAAACTTTGCTCAGCGTTTTTCTCAAATGCGAATGTCTGCTTCTACCACGAGTAAGAAATTTGCCACTCATTGTGCTCATGTTGTTACGACTTCATATGAGTATAGATTTTTGAGGTATATACTTAAATGCATACTGGCGCGACAGGGTATATAAGGCGAGCTGTACTAGAATTGTCATCATTCGTGATTTGGCACTCGTAGAGTCAACATCATATTGCTTAACATGTCGAAATACGCTCACAGACTGCCGAAGTTTGAGGACCCCGATGCTACTAGTAAGGGCAAGCGACATGCCGCAAAACCGTACGCTCGACCAGAACAATCGGCGTTTAATGAATTTAAATCGTTCGGGTATCATCTGAACAGACTAGGTAGTCAAATAACAGCGTTTTCTCACAACAGCGACTTTGCTATGACCAAGGAAGGACGCCAAGTCTGTAGCAAACTAATGGCGTGCTTACAGAAGGCGTCCTACTATCACCGCGAAGCCAGTAAACACTTGATCGATGACAAGCAGCGTTACTTCGAGGAAGAATGGGCTAAGCGGGAACGACTGCTTCGAGAGCAAAACGAAATAGAAATCGAAGAGAGGGTGAATGCTGTGACGGCCCAACTTCAGCTGGAAAAAGAACAAGCGGTGAAAGACTTGCGGACGTGCATAATTTGCTGCGATGCTGAAAAGAACTGTGCTTTAACGAAATGCAGACACACATTCTGCGAAATGTGTTGTTTGATGATGTTAGGTGATAAATGTGCAATGTGTAGAACTGAAGTGGATGGTTGGGTAAAAATTCTGCTTACTGACTAGATGTGTATATGCTTGTATGTTTGTGTATATGCTTGTATGTTTGTGCAATAAAATGTTGAAATAAATTTCATGTCTTAGTCATTTGTTTGGTAGTAGTGTACGTTAGAGTAGATGTTGTAGTTGAGCTCACAACGTCTTCTCATCACATTGCGATAGAGCGAAATACTTGATCAGACAATTTCTGATAAAACGCTCACTTGTCACAAATGCGATGAAAAGCAGAATTTTGATTTCTAAAATAAGCGGCTCTAACATAAGCACGTACAGGGTAACAAGTAAAAACATTTCAGACAACATAAGCTGACTTTTTTGTCTTATCACGAAATTGAACGTTGTGGTGAAGAACTTTCACATATCAATGTTTCAACATAGGTAGGCGTTTTTGCTCAACAGTTCGAGACTCGAAAACATATTGATATTGATTTTGGTATGTTGCAACGAAGCAACGATGTTTGATCTCTCTACAACAAGACACACACACTTTAGATGCGTTTGTTAATCATTGTAAGTATAACGCTATATTCGGTTAGCATTACTGAAGTCAAAATCTCATAGCTTGACTCGAAGAGCAAGGGTAAACTTGACAGTTTACAGCGAATGAATACAAAATGAGAAAATTAACTTTATGTATATTAAATACCTAGCTTTTGACAGAACTCAATCATTCTCACTTGAGTTAGCAAAGCGACATGGCCTCCAAACAGCTTACCCATGTTGGTTTTCGTTTGGACGATGAAAATCATCCATTCTATTCCACCCCAAGTGAGATCGACCAAACTTGTCAAAGGGTGTACTCGCTCCTAAAAATGCCAGTGGAAGAAGCTGAAAATGAGTATCATTCGCGAGAGGACGAAGAAGCTGCTAATTTCATAGCCCAGCTTTCGCAGCTTAATTCCAATGACTCAACAGCTACGAGTAGTACAACGAAATCGAACAAACGTAAAGCTATTGCTGATTCTGAGGGTCAAACTGTCAAAAAACCTAAAGGTTCGCGAAATGCAAAACAAGACGCAATTTCAACTGAACCGAAGAAGACTGACTTTGTCGAAGACTACATCCGCAAACAAGACAAACTTAAATCGTTACACGGCAATGCTCAGACGAGGATCGCATACATCGAAAAAGCGTTACAGTACGTAAAATCAGAAGAAAGTGATGACTCGAGGGTAACCTCGTATCTATCAACTGCATCGAAAAACATTTCACATGCTATAGACAGCATTTCAAGCGATCTAAAAAACAGTGGCGAAATCGACTCATGCAAAGTATGTAAAAGTGAAAGCAATCCACCTAGAGTGTTCAGCAAGAAGTGTGGGCACGGGTTTTGTTGTATGAACTGCATCTTGAAGTATTTGGAATTCGTATACAATAAAAATTCTGGGCGATTGATTTGTCTGAAATGCAAAATACAATATGATGGTCAAACTAGTTGTAATTTTGGACCAGGTTATGTCATTATCGGTTGATACATAAATGAATATGAAACCTTTCAACTGTGTTATTTGTTTTTACTGAATGAAAGAATGTTTGTTTGATGTAATCTGAAAATACTGAAATGCAATATGTATGCACAATTAAGAAGCTGAGTGAAATACATTTTTGAAGTCAAATTATACAATTGATCAGATAGATGCAAATATCATGAGCTAAATTGTACAAGTAGTGATTTGACGAAATAAAAAATTTGATACTACAATTGTGTCATGAGATGTTTTGTATATTTTGAAATCTAAGACTGTTGTTAAATATTAACTGTAGATTTTGACAATATCATATCATAGTAGCTTATCAAATGTGATTTCAAAAATTGGTCACTTTACTTACAACTATAGCATGTATAACCATGGTTCAAGATACAAACATTCATCAATATCATTACCTACTCATATGAATTTGTTCAGAATTTGCTTCATGAACATAGATATGAAATTCTAGAGTTAATACAATAGACCCACGACTCTACAATCCTTTTACAACTCTTGCCAGAGCTAGGGTTTGAACCCAGATCTCCTTCTTCAAGCACAGGGCTGAAAAAAGCGTTTCACATTAAACTACTTGGGCAATATGAGCTGATCAATGCTGTAGCCAACTGGTATTGCATTGCTAACATGAAGATATGAGTTTATGGTAAAACATTTTCAGTTTTGACAAGAGAAAACAATGTTCAAAATTACATTCATGTGCATTTTTCTTGTATCTTCCAATCAAACTGGGTATGTATGATTGACTTGAAAATTTGCAGTCATATCTCCTTCAGATATAACTCTGAAATTCTGAACCCAGAGAGGGTTATAACTGTTTCTGCTTGCTAATAAACTCATAACAGTCCACATAACATGGTGAAGAAATGAGTTGTATGAAGACATTCTCATGCTGATAAAATAGAGAATGTCCATTTTATCATGGGAATATTCAGTCAAAACAGTTATACTGGATTGAAACTTGAATCTTTTTAACCTTGCAGTATGTGCATTGTGAAACAATTCAGAAATTTTGAACCGAGACAGGGTTTAAATTGCTTGTTGGTGCCAAAAGATGCTTTCTTGACTCACGCAATGGTTTCACAAAACATGCCAGAACTGGGAATTGCACCCAGATCTCTTTCTCAGTTGCTACATGAGAAAGCGTTTTTCATTAAACTACTCTGGCTTCATGATTTGATTAACTATGCAGAGTCAATATTGCCTTGCTTGAATAAACTGAATCCATGCCTGCGAAACAGCTAAAAATTCCATTTTCTGTGTTAATACCTTTTTTCCATCAATTTCAACCATAACCAGTTATGTGGGATTTACTTCAAACATCTCAAATATACCTTCTATAGACACTGGTCAGAGAAAACCGGACCTGAAACAGGATTTTCAAATGCATTTAGGTTCAATTCTGATTGAAGATGAATTTATCCGCCATGTCAAGTGAACATGATAACAGATTTGGAGCAATACATTTTCAGTACTGACCAACATGCAAAGTTTCAATTTTTTGTGTAAATACATTTTTTTGAACGTTCTAAACACACAAATGTTATGCCAGTTTTGCTTCTTGAAACTCAATAATCTATACTATAGGCACTCTGACCCGAAACAGGCTACCAAAAGGGTTGGCTTGTAGAAACACACGTTTGTGTTAAATTGAATAAAAGATTGTTATGGCCAAACATTCATATGCTGGCAAAAGAAGCAGAATTAGCATTTTGACGTGTATATAGTTTTTTTCTGCAGTTTTAGACATTAAATGTGCTTGTGAAGTAGACTTCGAAATTGTCAGTTGTGCATTCTATGGCTAAAATATGAAAACTGAGCCTAGAAATATGCTGACAAATCAGTGTACATGTCTTCTTCCACATAAGTGTCATCTTGAAATGTTGTTCCTGGTCAGAAATTATTCAACTCAGGACAAATTTGACAATGTTTTTGATTCATGGCGTTAATAACACAAAGCTACCAAGCAATACTGAGTGTCCATGCATTCTAGAAATCATTTTTTCCTGGCAGAGTTTGATGTGTACAAATAAACTCAAGTCAAAAAAGTCTGGTGTAGCTCAGAAAACAAAACAACACATATCAAGTTGTTCTCAACTGAGTTCTTTTCCACAAAACAGAAGTAGTCACAATCATCTGAATCAAAGAACACATTCTGTTTTCAGGATCTCAGTTTTGGTACAGAAAACAAAACACAAGATCATTCAATGATTCATTGTATAGTTCAACTTTTTTGTTGACATTTGAGATTTGAACAAATTTCAAACATACAATGTTTTGTCTGTTATCAAAGAGCACAACACATTGTCGTGGTACTTACTGTATCGTGTTCTACAAATCTCACAGAATTTCATCAACAAATCAACACAAAATCCACCAAAAAAAGCCTCAAAATGCATTGCGATATTTCGACTGGCAAACAAATTCCGATATGACGACTCACACCGTATTATACCTAAGGCAGACAGGAGTAAATCTGTCCATGTCCGTAAAACTTTGAACATTGTATATGCTCATAAACAACATAAACTACAAATATTTGTTACGATTTAAGTAGAACTGTGCATCCGTGAATGAATTAATCCGAATATTCCACAAAACTCGTCTTTCTTGAAAAGAATACAATCGATGCAAATATGCACAAAATATGAAACTCCTTTCGATTAGTTCAAGGTTGTGTTTATGTTTTGAATTCGCAAATCAAAGCGATGTTACGTCTAAATGAGACTCACAACGAAGTTGTCAATTTTCGTGTAATTTGATGTTTTGAGTTTTGTGAGTAGAGATAGAACTTTGTCTGAATAACTAGAATATGGACATGAATTTCGAATTGTATGCTTTTGATATGAATTACTACATACTCAGTAGCATTGGTGTGCTAGCTAGTCAAGCACACACGGGCAGAGTATATAAGATCAAATCGCTAGTGTTTGAATCATTTGGCATTCTGACACAGAACGAGAAACACACATTATGACTGATCAAACTGCTTGCGAGCGATGGATGGCGAGGGTTCAAGAAAGTGGGAGCGCTGGAAACGACAACGTTGCCTGTCAGCGATGGTTGGAGACCATGCGAAATATTCTACCGATAGTAGTGGACACTACTTTGATACTCACGTGTGCAACGTGTAAAAACATTTCTGGGGAAGTTAACTTCTGCCGCAGATGCGAGGGATTGAGTTGCGTGCCATGTACGAAGACCAACGATCGTTGCAAATGGTGTGGCGAAATGCAGGGTTATGCCAAAAACAGAGGTGCAGGACATTTGCAGTTGTGAGGACTGTGTACGTTGACTGTAAATGAACTGTCGATACAATGATTATATGAAAGATTGATTCTTCCTCAATAAAATCTTTGAAACTTCGTATACCTTGTTGTTGTGTTTGCGTAGAGAATACTTAAGTTATACCTTTATAGAAAACAGAACACACTGGTCTGTAACATCAGCGCAATAGCGAACTCGAAAACCATTCACTTTACACAAGCATGGTTGTACTCTGTATATGTTTGCGGTGCTATGTTAACTATTGTCGTACACAAAACAAGAACAAAACGAAATGTACAGTTCATGATATTTATTGAGTACCGTTTACACGAAACATGCTGATGGGTTTAATAACAATCTTGTCCCTGGTCCCACCATTCGCAAAAACTGGCAATTCGGCGAATGTTTGTGGTGTTCGAGCCAAGCATCATCGGTTGATTTCCAATGGTACAATACAACACCACAATTAAAACATTTGCAACGATCGTGTTGCCCTAAGTAATACAGACCGCAAGAAGCTAACTCATATTTGTTCGGTTTTATTTGTGGCGACCAGTGTTCAAATGTCTTCAGTCTTTCGGAATATGTTTCCATATATCTTCCCGAGTGATAAGTGCATAAAGCGTCGGTTTCATCCATGAAATGAAATATTTTATGTGTTACAACTCTTTACAAGCGCGTTAATACTTTTTTCAGAAATACTCTTGGTCAAACGATACGTGTTTTGCTCTCTCGGCTTTTGAGCGCAACAAAATACCATTTATCGTCTGAAGTCGTTTGATTTGATTCTGGTCTCTCCAGCAGAAACCATATTTTGTACTCGTTAGAATTAGCTCAATATCGACATAATACACCATGTCGGTATTTGTCACTTTCCAACATTGATCTCGCTGCGAGAATGTAAACTGAACATCAGGATAGAGATCAGTTAAGTAAATTTCGACAGCTTTGTTCCACTGTTCGAGGTTCAAATGCAACATGTGTCGAAAAAAGCTTAAATCTTTCAGTTCAACGGCTAGCATTTTGTGTGCGATGAGTACATAGCGAATTTTCAAATTACTACCTATATAACATTTTTCTACCATAATCTATAAAACAAACAAACACATGTTAACGTTTCAACATTTTTATTCAATTTTTTTTACATCTACAATTCACTGGGACGCAGCGACACGTCCAACATCTGTGCAGTCTGTTGATCTGCCTTGTGGAACATTTCCCCACGTTCAAAAAGAAGGGCGCACGCTTCGCCTCATCAGCTTCTCCGTCCCAGTCCTCGGTTGGAGTGACTGTCTTAGTTCTGGTTGAATCTGAAACACATCAAGCAAAAGTTAGTTACAACATACAATGTTCATACAACTGAAACTGCTACACCAACATGCGAAACATGCAATATGTATCAAAGCAAAAGAACTTACTTTTCATCTCAGACTGCCTGATCTCTTGGTCCCAGTCTTCAGTGACGGGCACCTGGAAGGTTGCTGGTACATAGAAGCTATTGTTGTACGACATGTTGCTCTTTGGCTTTGATATCAAGAATGATTTGACTTTGCACTGACTCGGCGCTTTATATACTCGGCGACTGTGCGAGAGCCACTAACCCAAAGCTGTTGTCGCTCGAACAACGAAACAGAATTTTGAGAGTTCTACACGCAGTATTGTATTCACAACTAACGAAATCGTACTTGGATTGCGCCAAGCGTTCAATTTCTTCATGAAGTGTTATTGAGTCATCTTGCTGTGAGAACTGATATGTTTTCTCACGAATGCATCTCATGCGAAATGAGTCAAGTTTGTAGTTCCAAAACTCTGTAGTGCATTTGGGTATGAGTGTTTGACCATATCTTTTAATCAAGAACGATGCTAGTTTTTCAAGTGTGTGTTTTGAAAATTTTAGAACGCCAGTTGTGCTAAAAGCGCACGTCAAGAAATAGCTTGTAGCAGCCATATCTTTGGTACTTGCGTTTGAAAAATAAATGTGACACTGATGCACCTCATTGCCGTAGATATCTTCGTAATTGGTTTGTTCAGAGAGCAGAAAATCAGACCCATTGCTTTGTGAACCATTGAATGTTAGTTTCATATATTGCATAAATTCAGATTTCGAGCTATGAATGACAACTTGCTTCAAATCTTGTTGTGTGAAATCAATAGGCAAAGCATGCGTTTCTTTGATAACGAGGTAACAAGATGACTCAAAATCAAAGTTTTGATTGATGTACGTTGCTAACAACTCGGGTTGGTTTGTGTTGATAAGTGAATGCAGTTTGCAATCGCCCTTCCTCTCGCTGCAACGAGCCATCGCTGAAATAGAAAATCAACAAGACAGGTTTATAAACCGATCTTTGTAATATGACCAACCGTATAAAATGCGCTTTGACTAACTGAATTTGTCTCATTTACAATCTGACAATCGAAGCGACAACATGTATCTCAAAACATTGTGTGAAGAATTCATTCGTGAGAAACGAAATTTCAATGCCAGTGGTCACCAGAAGAAGTACATGTTCAGCGTAACATGTCCTTTCACAGATGCAGATGGACTGCGTTTCACGGCGATAACGAACAGTCCGTACGACTACTTGAACTACAAGCCAACGCTGGACCATGTGTTTCTCGATGCACCAACACTAGCTGCGTTTGAACGATATGTAGACTTGATGTTTTCTGCCGCCGACGAAAAGACTGATATGTGCTACTTCAAGATATTGAAAAATCTTATACCAGAACATTTCGCAAATCTATACGAGCGCATCAAGAAGGGTAGATACATGCAGTCATCTCCAACCGAAAACTACAGACTGCCGATATGCATAATACCAGTGTTGGAGTTGCACGGAATCGAGGAGTTCAGCAAATGTTATTCCGTGAAATCGACTTGCCTTTCATTGGAAAGGACTCAGATACGATTGAAGTTGAACAGCTACTTTCAAGCAGTCATGACATTGCTCGATTGTTCGGAAAACGATATCATAGAAATATTGGTGAGAAAAGGAGTGCTGCCGAGTACAAACTTCCAGCTGATTAGCACACAGAAAGAGCTCACGATAGGTCTGAAGATTGTTAGAAGCTGTGGTGGAATATACGAAGCGTTGAGAACTGGCATCGAACTGACAGAGCACAATGCTAACTTAGACACACTGAGACCAAAGTATGGATATCCAAATTCGAATTTGTGCCAGGCGTTAGAGTTTCTCTTCTTGCTGCATCCTCTGTACAACCAGCACATCAACAGTCTTCTTGTTAAAACGGAGCTGATCGATGGGGGAAAGGGAAGACTAGCTTATGCTATTCCTAATCGCAAACGCAAATTTGTTGAACATGCAAAAGACCAATCGAGTCTTCCGAAAAAGATGTTATGCAAAACAGAAGAATGGACTGAAATGCGTGGTTCTTACGAGAATGCATTTCCAGAGCAGAACGAGATACTCAGTATGCCGGTCGATTTGTCATTCGTGAAAGAAGAAATTGTGGAAACGTTCAACCCAGAACAAGAGGTACAAGAGAATCCCATGCCAGTAAGCGACATCTTACCTGAGGAGAACCCATGTAAAGTATACTTCATCAACGAGTTTCAAAACGATGAAAAAGAAGACATACTCTCTCAAGCGGTTCGAACGTGCATTCCCAACATTCACGTTCCGCCTAACTTTTGCACATTTTGTGTGTCGAATGAATTGCTTTCCAACGGCCTCGTGTTGTATATACCTGCCGATTTTGCATTGTGAATGTTTTTTGTTATATATGCTGTGTGTTCTGTTAGTTGAATGAATAAAAACCAACAATGTTGCATTTCATACTATTTGCCTTATTTGTATCTCAATGTAGCTGTAATGTGCTACCTACTGGTCAGCCCGAAACTACATCAAATCATGTTACTCATATAGAAAAACGCAGTTCCAATGAGTTATACAATAATACCAGCGATAACGTAACGCAGGAACAAATAGATGATATTGTCACATCGCCATTTGCAAACGAAATTGACATGCAGGAATACAGTCAAATCAATAACACAACGCTTGGTAATATCACCACAAATGTTTCTACAACCACAGAGGTTAATGGAGATGGTGATAAAGTATCTGTCGTTGTTATAATCGAAGTGATATTTGGTATGCTAGCATTTTTCGCAATCATCATTGGCTTGATAGCATTTGTGTCAAAAGTCATAAAAGAACGACGAAACGAAAATTAGTATAAGATACCTTTACAAAAGGATCTAGTCATTCTTGATTTTCTATGCCAAGTATGCGGTCGTTTATCATTTTGTGTTTTTGCATAGTTGTCAGGGCTGACACAACATTTCAAAACGTTTCTTCCTATGGTTTACAAAACTGTTACTGCAATAACTGCGATTCGACAAAAAGCATTGGTAAAATATATGGTGGATCTTGCTACTTTCTCAGTACAGAGCAACAGTTCAAAGTTGGTAACAAATATTCAACGCCAGCAAAGGTTGGTGAAACTGGTAACAGCACCGACTATAATGAATACGATATGGTCATTGTTGGAGATGAAAATCTGAAAACTGTTTTTAATCAAGTAAGCAACGAACTGGTATTGAAAAACATCGAGCGTTCTATCAAGATAGCGCTGTTCTTTAGCAAGGATAAGGCTGCTCAATGCATTCATTTGTTCAAGCGAAAATATTTGCGCATTTCATGCGAAACGACTAACATAGCACTGTTAAAAGCTACTAAAGGAGAGTTTGTGACAGCATCCCCTTATAAACCACGTTTGTACAAGAAATGTTCATTCGACAAAACTGCAGCAGCATCGATCACATCGCCGAAATCCTGTTTCGTGGTGAATGCAGATGGTCAATGCTCACCAGCAGTACTGCAAACAGAAGAAGATTTTCAAAACGCTTTTGACTATCTAATTAGCAGAACGCACGACACGACAGTCGATGTGATCTCTCAAGATTTGATGTTCAAAATTGACATTCTAAACGAAACGCTCGAAATAAACGATTACGCCTTAGTCTTTTCGCGAGTGTCATCCGATGAGAACATAACGTGCTTGTACATCGACGTGAATACAAAATCTATTTCATATAATAGATGCACAACAAAACAAACTCTGTGCCAAATTCAAGAACCTGATAAACGACTGAATGTACCGAGTGGTGATGAATCCAGAATTAACAGCGTTTGGATCGTGTTTGCTGCACTTACATTCGTGATTGTTTCTTTGGTTATTGTTATAGTTATTGTGTATTTTCTACAAGGATTTCAAACTCGACGTGTACCAACTGCTGTTCTAACAAATAACGCATAACTGTTAAAAATGTTGAGCAGTGAATTTGTGGCTGCGATGGTAGCCAATTACTTGGTAGAAAAGCAGTTCGACGATAGCAATTACACTCTTTGTGACATAGTCGAATGTGTGGTTTTGTTTCTTGAAAGAACTGTAACGCAGCATGTTCTAACAAAGGAAGACTTGAGCAAAGCTTGTTTCGATATAGACTATTTTAGCGAATTGCTTGAACAAAAGCTGAGTAGAGGTTTGAGCTGGGACGTGTTTGTGACTGCGTTTGTTATGTTTGTGGCCGTCGTGCGTGAACTATCGAAATACAACGCTGACGGCTTCTACCACCTGGTCAAGATTCAAGAAGTGTTTCGAAAATACAGACTAACTGAGTGGGTCGCAAAACAACCTGGTGAATGGACATCATTTGTAGATTATTGCATGTTACATTTCCGTTGAGTAAAAATAAAGAATAACACACATACACAATATGTTTGGTTGTTTTATTCATCATCACATTCACATTCGCTATCTAACGATATGTTTGATGCCAACTCTGCAAACAAATCATCTTCGTGAATGATGTCTTTGAGACCAATCATATCGAGAATTTCCCTACACATTGCAGAACCGTTGGATTTGAGTAGATAATGCTTTTTGTCAATTTCGCCATCCCGATCATAAATGTTGAAATACAGTTTTGTATCGTCTGGTGTGTCCAGTACTAGCATAAAACCGTCATCGTTGTCATCTTCACCTAGCCTTGCAAATAAACTCAAATGAAGTGTTATTCCAAAGCATGTAATTTTGATCTGATAATCGAACTCAGGGTGAGGTTCACAGTTTGGACAAAACAATGCATATGGTTCAAATGTTTCAGATTTTGACAGGCGAAACAATTTTACCATAGGCTTCTCTGTGGTTGTTATGCTCAGATGCTTTGATACTAATTCCCACAACTGTTTCGCAGCAGCTAGTGACTGGATTTTCCATTGCCGTTTTTGAATGAGTTTTTCCTCTTGCATATTCAATCGAGTGAACAAAATGAGCATACTGTTTACTAGTGTGACTCCTTATAAATACGCGTATATATAATTGCCACACTAGTAAACAGTATGCTCATTTTGTTCACTCGTTTGATAATCGAAGAAAGAAAGCCAGACAAGATTTGGGATCGCATACAGCCTAGTGTTGACAAAAAGAAGAAACTATGATCGTCGTAACATTCCTATCGGTATTCTATATGAAACAACTGCACTGGTGGTTGTCCACAAGAAAGATACGCAACGAATGCATAGAGGCGATGGAAGAAATTCGTGTTGCCTTTCGAGACGAATGTTGCTACCAAGATGAGACTACCAAGATGTGACAGATAATAACTTTGGCTATGTGGAATGAACGAGAAAAGACATTCGCGACTCAACTTGACACATTGCAAAAAGCGCTAAAGCAAAAACATCTTTGCGAAATATGTTATTGGACAGAAAAATCTATTGCAATTGTTCCATGTGGTCATACGTTTTGCGAAGACTGCATTTCTCGAATGATGGATAGAACGATAGAACCGATGTGTGCTATGTGTCGAGCAGAGGTGCAAGAAACTATTCGCATCTATTTCTGATTACACAAAAATTGTATATATGCTTGTGATACTGTTGATCTTTGAATGTTTGTATCTTTGGTACTGATCGAATAAAAACTATTTTGAACATGTATTGAAGTCTTGGTTTTTGTACTACTGCGTGAAGAAAACAAACACACAAGTTTACTGTTTAGCTACTTTAACAACATACATTCGACAACATACAACATACAACATTCATGACATGACATTCTCATCTCTGCGCTTTCGACTCAGACTACGACTGAACACCTTTGTAAAGCTTCTCTTTCTAGACCTTGAACGTTTTTCATCGTTTTCGCTAGGTTCGTTGACGGACATAGGTTGTAGATTTTCCTTAGACTCGTTTCCTCTTCTGAGCAATTCGTTGTCGTACGCGTTTTTGTTGTGAAATGTAAGCAGTTGTGGAATACGTTTTAGAAACAACACCACTTCTGTCATGCCTAGGAACTCAGCAAGCTCAATCATGTTAACCAGGCTAGAGATCGACTGCCAATCCGAGTAATCTTGCGTGAGACCGTTACATTGGTAGTCGGACAGGTTCATGAGAATTTCAAACACGTTCATCAATTCTTGAACACTGTAGTTCGTAATCTTGACATGGTTTGTCTTAACGTTTGTGAACATTTTCACGATTGCTGCCGGGTAAGACCTTTGTTCTTTTCCCACATAAAAAACAACACTGTCTTTGCTTTGTTTAAGCGACTGAATTAGCTTCGAAGTGATTTGAATGCCAATATCGTACTTAAGTTTAGTGAACAAGCGATTCGTGGCCTCGGTGTCAGTGACACGATTAATATCCTTAACGTTTATGGTTGACATGGTTTTGTGCGATTTTAGCGCTTCTACAGAAACATTTACCTTAAATAGATATTTTCTTTTCTTGTCACTCAACGCAACTTTCCAAACCGTAATTTGTGATTGCATAGACAGTTGAACATCCACAAAAAGTCATGTTTCTTCTTCAGCTGTGCATCACCTCCTATAGTATTGATCATAACCAAAAAAACATACACGCCTAAAAGCGAGTACGGACAGAGTGAAGTGTTTCTCGAATGTTTGTATGTATCGTAAATAAACTTGATGTACGCGGAATTGTTGACAGTAGTATCGTCAAACAGAGAGAAAAAATTGTAAGCTTTCAGTCGGTTGTATCCACACATTGGATCACCGAATACTGAGTCAAAATGACTAGTAATTTCCCTAGGTGTCAATTTCTTGAACAACGACATGCGTTCATCGTCTTTGAACTCATTGAGAACCATTGTAACACACGTTTGAATTCCACACCCGAGTTTCGAGTTAATCTCTGCTAGCTTGCTTTCGAATGTGCGTATTTGCTCTTCGTATTCTGTTATGTACTGAAAAATGCATAGTGAACATTCGTTGTGTTGTCTAGAGAACATGGGTGAAAACAAGTAGGTGTTTTGTGCTAACTGTTCGTCTTCGTCAATAATCAAAACCTCATCGATATCCATTGATAACGCAACAAATAGAGTACAGTTCAAGTATACAATTTATTTCTACCACATATACCAAAAAACACCATACAGAACAAGCATCTATCATACAATATTGCAAAAACGTAGTCATTGGTCCTCGTCGCTCATTTCCAAATCACTGAGCATAGGTGTTTCTTTTTTCTGTTTCTTGACAGCTTTCTTCACCCCAGTTTTACGTTTGGCAGCCAGAGCGTTCATGATTTCCTGGTCTTCATCGTTCAGCGTATCTGACATTTCTGCATCGGAGATGTCGATATCGGCATAGTTGCGCTTCTCCTGAACCTTGGTCGTTTTGATTCGTTCTATCAAAGCGAACATGTCTTCGTCTTCGCCAGAACCGAGTATATTGTTGAGCATACCAATTGGAATCCGATTGACAACGTTAGAGCGCACAGTCTTCACAACATCGTCTCGCAAATTTTTTGTTTTTTTGATGCCCTTGATCAAATGCTGCGTTCTTACTTTTAGGCTTTTGTACTGCGCTAGTTTGGCATCAATCTGTTTCAGTTTCTCAGAAAGGTCTTCTATCTTTGAAGTATCGTTAGGCGACAAGAAGACATCTGGCTCGACTTCAGAAACCAAATTTCTTCTAACGCCGTGTTTCAGTACAGTGTTCGCAAACTCCTCTATGCGTAATCGGTTTTGCATTTTCCTAGCATAGCTTGAGTTCATCATTTGTTGTGCCATTGTAGAAAGTGATTGTGAGTGTGATTAGTTTTTGTTTGTTAAACGTAGCTATATATACATGTACAAAATAATACACGCCTTACTTGTTCATCATTGGCTGGAATAGCCGAATTTAGTACGCCTCTTTGGCTTTGCGCACATACTTGTCTCGCTCTGTCTCCAAAACGAATACAGTGTAACGCTCTTTAACGTCGCACAAGTGTTTCCCACATTCGATCAAGTGATCAGTAGCTCGACACAAATGCTGTTCTGTTCGAACATGAGAGTTGTGTGTGTGAATGCGTTTTCTCAGATTTACGGTCTCTCCAATGTACTCACCGCAACAAGTGTTGCACTTCAAAACGTATATAACGTCTTTTGAGTTACAAGATAGGTTTTCTCCGTCTTCCACCATGTACACAAACCCGCAATTGAACTGAAAACTATTGCCACTCTTTAGCTGAGAACATAAAGTGCAGCGCTCTCTGTTGCATGGTTGAACCTTGTATTCCATAACAACAAAAACGAAGTATAAGGGTGATAACAGTTTATTTGAAATAACGTTTATAGGATTTTTAACAACCAGACACGAAGGTCAGCTGGCAAGCTGAAAACAATTCCCTGTTCTTCCATTGCAAACAAAATGTCAAACCACGAACACGTTAACATATCGACATGCTTGAGCTGTAAAGTTTGTGAACCATTCGCGAAAGAAAATTCCACCGTCAAATCAAACTCGAAAATGTTCCTGTCTTCCACATCGTCAAACATTGTTTCGAAGACACTTTCGAGCAATTCGTACTCATTTATCGAAACGCTAACATCTTTGCGTATTTGTACCGCAAATTCCATCGTGTCGGCGTTGCTGCCTATCACTTCCAAAGTGTACATATCGTGATAAGAAGTCATTGTGAGATGTGACAAAATAGAAACAAACATCAAGGTATATAGTTTCAAACGTTTATAACATTTTCGTTCTTTCGGGCTATGCTATGCAAGGCGAGTATGAAGGCAACTGCAGCCACAACAAGCAAAATAAAACCACCAACGCTTACAGCTACGGTTTCCCAAAATGTTAGCTTTCTCAGTCCCGGTTTGATATCTGTATTCGTTTTGGCAAATATAACCTCGCAAAGCATAGGACGATTTTTGCACTTTTCCACTGCAATAGTCTTAGTTCTCATATCAACGTAAGTGCATTCCTGTCCGCGATCTGTCGCTTCATTGCTTGAATATACAACAAAGTGATCGCTTGTTGCAAGGCCATCATCTATATTTTTGATTTGAAATTTTGCCTCACTCATATTTTGTGCAGTGTTCTGAGTAATGCTCACCAAATATGAAACTACCTTATCATCCAAATCGTTAACTCTCGCAATGTTTGAGTGCGAACAATTTGCATCAATCCGAAAACATTTGCCATCTCTCACTTTGACCGCACCAACATCGCAGTATCTGAAATCAGGCAATGATACTTGTGGTACGCGACTGAAATTTCCCTCTCTCGCTATCAGTACAGCATTCGCAGTTTCGTTGCAGTTCTCCACCTGGTATTTATTTCTAAATAACGACATACATTTGCTCTCAACAGTTTTACCATCTTTGGTGCTGTAGACAATGAGTTGATACGATGAGGCCTTTTTTGAGAGAATAACTTCGTTGCTCACTTGTTTCACTGTTTGACTTAGTATCTCTTGTAAAGCATGAGAACGTTCGTCTATAATCAAGGGTTCCTATTCCCTAAATGGAGAAGTATGCGTATCAGATGAAATCTTGAATGATGAATCCAAGTTGATAAAATAGCACCGATTGTTTTGCACTTTGCCGATTGTAGTAGAATGATTGCAAGTTAGGCAGTAACAATTTTGCAAACCATAAGTGGATACTTCTGCAACGGCATTCGCGTTATGCTCAATTACCATTTTATGCTTCTTGATAGTTTCCTGAATAGCGTTAAATTGTTGGTCAACGATAGTATCGTTTTGAACTGACAGATCTGTGTTGTTTTTTTTCCAAGGGTTCACTAGGTAAGAAAGATCAAAAACTGGAACCGTTTTATCGTTTTGCGTTTTCTTGGAATCATCGTCAGAGTAATCATCGTCAAAGTAGTCAGCGTCGGACTGATCGTCGATGTTTAAGCTGCCTATCACTTTTGAGAGGTCAGTCATTTCTTGGCTAATTTGTGCAATTATGTATCGCAATTCTATGTATCTATGAGGGTTCATTTTTAGATCAACGTCTTTGGTATGATTGTATAGTGCCAAATGATTCAATTTTTCCGTCAACAACGCTTTTTTGATACGTGTTAACGCACGATTTAGTCTCTCGGGACTTTTACTGGATACATTTGCAGCGCACCATGTTCCTAACGTAGAACACAGTTTTGTGTTGAATCTTATGATGGCATGACCATGAATACCATTTGCACAAATTTCACTTCCATCATAGGTCAATGAAAAATTGTACGTTAGCAAAGGTATCCAGGCGTGTGTGGAAATCTCAGTATACACCGATTCCACAAACTCACTTAAAGAGTATGTTTTCGACTCAATTTCCAATCTAACTAATAGACTTGGTTTTTCGTAAAGGACAACATGTTTTCCAACTCGTACACCATTAACTACACTGTATACCGGTTTCGAGAACGCTTTTCGCTTGTTTGGACATCTAGATAGACCTATGGATTTGCATCTTGTTTCTTGCTCATGTGTCTCTGAACCCAACTCTGGGTTGTTAATCCATTTATTGAAAAAACGTAAATTTTGCTTTACATCGTCGTATGCTGATAGATAATCATAGGTTACGTTTACCAACACATAAAATGACCCATCTGTAACGACGATCGATTTGTCCTGTAAAGGCTTCAAACAAGATGTTTCATAAAAATATGGGTTAATACCTCCAAACGCATTTGTTTGTAAAACTAAGGAAAGAAGCAGACAAACGATATACACAAACACATACATGATGATTGTTTGATATATTTTTTCATTGGAACTCATATATAACTATTTTTACAAACAGATTCAAGTCATATTTTTTCCTGTCATCGGCATGGATAGCAGCAAACAAAGCATACTATCGTGTTTGTCAAATGATATTGAGGAGGTAGACACTAGACAAATTATTTTGAAGCAGATCAACAACTACGCAAGACGCAAGGCTGCGCTAGAACCAACGAAGACAATAATGGCTCTTTTCGACGAAATAGTTGAATGGGTTGTCAGCAAAACTGACATTGGAATAATCAAGATTCAACACGCACTTATGGACTCTTGTACTTCACGAGATACCTTTTCGGTTTGGTCGTTCCTGATCACAGATGTGACAAAAGAAACTCTGAACGTTATTGCTACGAAAGCGAACCTGTGCAGATTTGACGTACTGTATAGTTTGACTCACAATGAAAACTGGATGGTTGGTGTGATAGATTTCCATGGTGTTGAGAGAACACAAATGGCCGTCAAGTCAATTCTTGGCACTGAGCGTGTTTGTGAAACGTACAGCATGAGCGCAATGACAGGACATACCAATCGTATTTCTATGTCTGGAATTGCATCGAATCGTCTATGCTAATGCGTAAATAAAATGTTTGCACTATAACTGGTGTACTTTTTTATTGTCTATACAAACAACTCAGATAACAAACAACATGCAAAATCCTTTCAGGCTTTTTATTTCAATCACTAGCAATCAAATACAAAAGGGCAAACAGGACACAGCTGTCGATGCCGAAGTTTCACATCTCCTTTTCCAATGTCCCAAATATGCGTATGGCAAAACACGCATCGAACGCAGTTGAAACAATTGTCGTTGATGAACCCTTGGCTAGCCAGGTCTTCCTTTGACATGTTGTGTTCTGATGGCAAGTCTTCAAATGTTTGGAGTCGCTGCTCAACGTTGCGATATCGAAAATACAACGCTCTGCAATGAAAAGTCATATTTGTGAACGAATGTTCTAAGACTCGGTAACGCATTCAGCAGCATTTATATCAGAGCGATTGTAATATATATAGAAATCACGACGTGTTTCATTTCGGTCAGATTCTTCTATGTTTCTGAGATATTGGTTTTCATATTTGTTTTCCCAGTACCTTTCGAATGACTCATCGTCGGAAAAGTAGATACGATTCGTTTCTTCTTCATACTTTTCATCCGAAAAACGTTCATATGATTCTAGAAACATATTTTCTACGGCATCATCGATGTCATTGTATTTGTGTAGCCAGTGTGGTTCAGCCGCGTCTCCGCGACTTTCATAGGACGTCGTAGTCGCCAAATACGTGTTGCAATCATGATTGTTAGAATGATCGTTTGTTTCATGATGCTGTGTGTGCTTTTGGTCTCTTTTGACATTCCGTAGTTTTGTTCTACGTTTCGATAGTTGCCTTCTCTTACGTTTTTGAACAGCTTTTTGATGCTGCCTTGCAGTTTGTTTTTGATTCGATTTGTAAAGCTTATTTTTCACGATTTTCGGTTCGTTTGTTTCGAACTCGCTACAATAATCACTACAATAATCGTCATAGTCATCTTCATCGATGTGGTCATGATTTGTTTGAAACCATCTGCTGTCATGAATTTCGCTATTTTCACTGTCATATCCTTCTTCCATTCTGCCAAAACAAATCCCCATTGCGACTGAACGGTTTAACGCTGAATAATACAGTATATATCCTGAAATGGCTGAAAAACGTAATAATTTTCCCGATAGAAAATCGACACCCGGCAAAATAAGCGGGGGGGTCTTTTTCAAAACACCCCCCCCCCCTTTTTCAACCCTCTGAAAATTTTCCAGGCATATAATATAGCGCCGCATCCCTCCCCAAAACAGGCACAAGAAAAAAGTGGCTGTGGTAAACTGTACCAAATGTATCAACGATACTTTACTTGTGTGTGCACGTTACACCGTCCGTTCCGCATAACGGTTTAGACCTGTCAACGACGTGTCCAGTCAAGACGTTACAATCTTTGTTGAGAGCAACATCTTGGCAGAGAGTTATGTTATGGCTTGTGAACGCGTAGTTGGTGCATTGAGACGGATGATCAGTGCAAAACGTTGCATGTCCTATCGAAAGATAACGTTATATTTTCATTACGATATCAAGCAACATATTTATTTCAATTTAAAATAAAATATATCTTATTTAAATAAAAATACCTGTTGCTTTTTAACATTCTGACCATTAAATATTGTTTTGAGTAAAACTTTATTAACATGGTCTTAACAAACAAAATACAGTATACTTCATTGCCAACCTTTTTCATTTACATAAAGCCATTTATGAATGGTAAAACGGCAAAGAACACAAATAATGTTTGGATAAATAAAATCAAAACAATTTATTTCCCCTAGAAGAAAAAAGCAAAAGAAATAGTTCTACTTCTACTACGATTTCGCAGCAAACTATATTAAAAGTTATTTAATAAATCCTCAGTACTCGTGCTCTTAATGAGGGTTATAACTTTTTGACCACGGTCAGTATGACCCGCGAGTATGCTTCATGTGCATATGCCGTTTACGAAAAATACTAGATTTTTAACAGTTAGCAATATATAATAGATTGATAATTACGTCGTGTATGCCGTATTTGGTAATTGTTAATATCGAGATAGTTCACTTATTTAACTGCCTATGTAGGTTGTTCTCAGTTAATACTGTTTTGACATTTTGCGAAAATCTATATCAGCCCAATATGTTCTTATTTCCAAAAATGATCAGATAGTAGAGAACTCGTAATATTTTCAACAGATACAGTCTAGAAAGTTTGACTGTGCATTGCAATCTTGCATGTAAGGTATCTTAACTTTTAATAACTTTCAAAGTACAAGGTCACTATCTCGAATGAGTCCTACATAAAAAACAAATGTTTACTACAGTATAATTATCTTTTAGATTTGGTTTCATAATGTAGTAAGCTTTCGGCATTATTACAGGTTTAGACAGCTTAAAACCTGTCAGACAGTCAGACAAAAAATGAAGAAAAATGAATATTTACTGCAACAATTAGTGTATGCATTATGTTATGCCAAATTAATAAATACAAATCAATGATTTAACAGCGTATATCATGTTTTCAGCATGTGGTATATACTTTACAAATCACTGTGTCTGACAGCTGATTAAGAGGTTTCGCGGAGTCTGTACTTCAAATCCCATACAACATGTTGTTTGTATATTTTTACCCATTATAAACCTATACAAAGCATTAAGACGCAGACTTTAACATCAATCACGACAAAAATACTAAAGCACCCATAGTGTAACAATAGACATAACCGTTATTTAAAAACATTAAAGAGTAAAGTTGTCCATATCAAACCCAGGTAAACTTGTCCAGCAAGGAACACAATTCACAGAAATGACATCTTAGCGTCGTGAATGAGACACTTGTTTTGGACTATTTATTAAACACACCAACCAACCGCATGCCATGTACATTGATAAAGTCCCCGAGTGTCACTGGCTACCGTATTTGTTGAACGACCTTTTCAACCTTTTAGTAACCTTTCGATTTTATTTTTGGCTCCGTTCTGTGGACTTTGCTCTAAACAATTATCTTAAATATAAGAAATCCATAAGTGTTTTATATAGTGGCTAAACCCCCAATGCTTTGCATTGACCATTCCAAGGCGGTGACCCCAGTATTAATCATTATATATTGTGTGTTGTGTTGTATGTAATGTGTTGTATTGTATAGGCAATTTGTCACTTGCCTCAAATAAAGGACCTAGGGATGGTAATAAGGGTTTCTCTCCTGATGATGTCTCTGGAGTTTCATTATTCCTATTTGGAAATAAAATGTAGATACGGTGAATGATGCGCATGTGATATATCCCAACTCATCATATAATAGTAAATTTAAATCGTGGTGGCGTTAAAATCTTAAGAAAATGTGAAATTTATGGAAAATACCTTTACAATATTAAGCCAAATGGGGTGTAAATTTAGAATGTAATATGACACATGAATGAACTTTTATCGATTAAAATATGAAAATAGTTCAAGATTAATATGATTATTTGAAGTTGTTTGAAATTCTTTAAATATCGAGGGTTGAGAACCAGACGGTACTAACTGCCTCCCTTGTGCTATAATACATATGCACTGTAGAAAACCAAGTAATTTTCTTAATAATTTTCTTAACTTGAGCTTTCTCCCTTTAACTGCTAATTCCACTATTAAACTGATAATGCCATGTAATACATGACAGTAAGAAATTTTATATTAATTAGATGAGCAATAGTCTATTCTTTTGTACTTATGATACGTATATTTGACAATAAGTATACAGTACCTTAAGATCATGGTTTCTTTTGCTTAAAAGTATAAATTGGAAGAAATAGCCCAACTGAAATATACAGAGTTTAGTGGTGGGAATACATAGTTTTATGTGTATCATCATTTTTTCTAAACCCGTTATGCAGCGTATGCTGTAATGGTGCTGTTGGAGTCTTTCTTACATTTACCATATGATATTTAAAATATTTAAAGGATCAATGTGCAAATGCACATAGAGTATTATTTACAATAACGACAATAAACACTATACATTATTACCAGATCTCTAAGTGGTTCAGCATCGTTTTACATTACCTGTATGATTTACATGTCTTTACATATAGGAAATAAGAAAATAGGCAAAAAAGGGTTTATAAACCCTATTGATTACACTGTTCAAGTGATAATACTTAAACATACAGTAAGGCTATTTAATTAATAGCAAGTGAAATAGTATAATATTGCTAAATTAGCTTGCATCTGTAAGTATATGATGGTTTGTATGTAATATTCATCATGATGGTCACATTACTCTAAAGAAATAAGTCATGTAGGGCTGTGCTCTCTAAATAAATCAACAAGTTTAACTCGAAGACATGGTTTTAGATTTAAAAACTTGCTTTGATGTTCTTTTTTGGAGATGTTGGTAGGGTAAGCATTGGTATGCACTAATAAATCACTGATGTGTTTTCAGATTGGAGACTACAGTATGACAGTTGCGCTGAGGCGGGTTACATCAAACTAGAAAGTAACCGGTAAAAAGATAAAACAGTCAACTCTGTTTAGTGGCGAGTTCTTTCTTACATATTACATGACATACCCTTTTTATTGCTTTAATCAATTCAGCTTAGAATGCTCTTTAAGAAAAGTATGGTATTATGAGGGTCCCTATGTGCAAAATGTTGCATTTATTTTGGGTCAAAGTTTTCGCTTTTACATTAAATTACATAAGGATTGGAATTAGTATATTGTAACCCAAACATCATCACTTCCTGTCGCCATCTTGGCAAAAGTTAAATTTGTAAACAAAGAAGAAAACAATGAAAATGACTTATATACCAGTGCAATATACTTT
The DNA here is from genome assembly GCA_027627225.1 of Congeria kusceri. Classification (NCBI taxonomy): domain Eukaryota; kingdom Metazoa; phylum Mollusca; class Bivalvia; order Myida; family Dreissenidae; genus Congeria; species Congeria kusceri. Next base: position 25,221,332 of record CM051027.1, read on the forward strand.
CTTAACATTATAAACTGTGCAATAAGAAACTACAGTATCCACAATCTCGTTAAAATCAGCTCCAGTCTGTCGCTACTATATTATCCGCTGACTGGATTTGATGACTTCGCATTAGGGGTCACGTTCAGATGACCTTTTCAGAAGCCAATCAAACGGTTGCCTTCAAAATGTTGTTGTATAACTTCATATATAACCGCAAATTCTATGCACGAAATTAACGTGAACTTTGGATGTTCACTCGACTAAGATACCACTATATCCATTGTTATCCGCGTGAAAATTAACTGTAAATGATTTATTTCCGAGCATCAGCTGGAAATGCATCACTTTTCAAAAACCGTGGCCAAACATTGATATGCAAAAGGCAATTTAATTGGGTGTAGCAGGGCTGATATGTTATTGTTCGGAAGGTCATTTGAACGTGACCTGTTATACGATGTCTTCAGATCCTAACAATGTTAGGATTTGAATTTAATGAGATTGCAGTATCCTACGCATACAAGTATTTCACCCGTTTTGGTCGGCATCTAGTTTGTTTTCCCTTTTTTCTTCATTGAGAGGACAATTTCCGCTTTTACTTAGCTACAATTTCGACCGCCGTTTGGTGTTCTAAATTTGTTTAACCATATTTGGCATCTTTTTTTAACTAACTACCAAACGGCTATCTCTTAACCATTATTGTGCATTTCTATAATAATCTGGGTTGTTTACAGGTGCGGTGCTTTTTCTGTTCTGTGATAATTTTAATTCACTGTGATATATTTGTATTAACATTATTAAAAGTGTATCTGTATAATCCACATATAATCTATATCTCTGTGTAGTCAACGGTATTGCATTACTCTACCCACACGTTTATTATTCTGAGAATTACGCTGTCTTACCAGTTTAGCAGCACACTGTTCTTGATAACGTATTTACTTTTCTATCCCTATTTATTTTTAGCACTTGTATCATCATTTTTTTTCTTTCATCCGTAATGACAATGTCTCGTTAAAGCCCCAACAACCTTAATGTCAAGTCCCAAGCATGATACGGTATTGGCCCCCCTTAATAAATTATACATTTCAATGGGATATAAGAAGAAAACCTCCTCCCCTCACATTCCCCCCGTAGCAAGACCTTTAAGTGCTACATGTTCATACTCAGAAACGGTTGCAGCTTGGAGTGTCGACCACCCGCCGCCCAAGTCTCCCCATCCAAAGAGACTGTACTACTCCCCCCGGAAACTCTTCTAGTGGTCTCAGGGAGAACTCCGCCCTGTTTTACCCCACCGAGAGTGGTTCGACCATCGCGGACAAATCCGTGTTTAATGTTACAGGACATGACTCCCTGGTGACAGTGCACAGCCGCATATATTCGCAACTGTCTATCTCCAATGCGTGTGGGATTGAGGAGAAGCCCGTGGTTAGTGTCCACTCTAACCGCCCACGCGTGGTCGACACCCAGATCTCCTCCATGAATTCCCCTGCACCGAACGACAGTATTGGTAACTCCAATAATGGTGTTTTATTAATAAGCACCTAAAACCGTACAAAAGGTAAAAAATATCGCTCTATCCATGTCAATGAGCTTATTGACTTGATTACTGAGATAGTAAAGGACCAGCTAAGGCAACGGTCCACTTGGTTTCGAGTCAAGTCCTATATATCTAATAAAACAGACTCAAGATTCCTTAGGAGTCATGCGACTATACCCAAAGTCAAACACAAAGATAAGAACTCCTCCTCACCCTCCACCCCAAAGAAAGCCATACGGGTGACGGAGCCGATCCAAAGCCCGCATGCAACGGAGAACCTTCTGGATCACCAAACAACCCGGCAAACTCCGGCACGAAACCCCTCATCCCCACCACACGTCAATGCAGGACACCAGCTAAACTAAAATCATCCCGGTCCCCATGATGCCATCTATACAGCGGACTTTAATGCACATCACCCCGCTTGAGGTTCCTCTTCATTTGATGCGGGAGGTTAAGCAGTCACAGCCTGGTTGGAAGAGCAAGACCTTCTTTTGCTCATTGACGGTTCGCCAACCAGGCTTGACTACACAGGCGTTATGACTCACATTGACCTCACCGTAGCCAGCCCGGAGATTTCTAGCACTTCTGCCTGGGAACCGTTCCCCGATAGCCTAGGATCTCACCACTTCCCTCAAATAGTCACCCTGTGTCACAAATAGTCACTATATTACACGGGGAACTGATACCCAGGGTTCAGGGGAACCTCGATCAAAATTTAATAAGGCTAACTGGTATCAGTTTAGGGACCTCTATGCACTCGGTGATCTATACCTAGCAGATATTCACGCTCAGGACCCTCTTCAATATTGTAGAAACTTAATTAATAAACTGCAGTCAATATCTGAATGCAGCATACCGGTCTCTTCTGAACAAAATAGACGCCATAAATCAGTATCGTGGTGGAGCGATGAATGCGCCAAGGCTGCACAGGACAGGAAAAAATCTTTAGAAACAACCCCGCAGAGCATAATCTTAAAAGCTATAGGCAAAACAAACAGAATTAAAGGAATTTCTATACTGTCCTGTGCCTCTACTTAAATATAAAGGCGAAATTGCCTGTACCCCAAGAGACAAAACTCAATTCTGGTCCAATATTTCAAATCTGATACTAGTGAACATGCCTTCTGAAACTTTGGACCATCAAAAACTGTCACTGTTTGAATCACACAATAAACATATTTTAACTGAGCCTGGGGATAATAGTAGCCCATTAAAATAACCTTTTTCTATTTAGAAATTAAAAGCAGCGATTGGTAGCAGGAAGGACTCTGCCACGGGACCTGATGGATTATCTTATCTGATGTTTAAAAACATTTCAGATCATGTTCTATATTTTTCTTTTGACTTGTACAATTTAATACCACCCGAGTGGAAAGAGTCTACAGTGATACCAACACCTGGAAAAGATAAATCAGATCCACAATCTTATAGGCTAATAAGTCTCAATAAGTCTCAAGCTGGAAAATTATTAGCAATCGTGATCAAAAATAGACTTGAGCACTTATTGGAAACAAAACTTATTTTGAACCCCTTCCAGTCTGGCTTTAGGAAAGGGTGTTCAACACTAGACCAGCTAGCTAGACTCCAACATGACATTATTTTGGGCTTAAAATCGAGAGCAGTCAGTACAACGCAATCTTTTTGGAACTTCAAGCTGCCTTCGATGTAACTTTGACTTTCGACATAGTAACAAAGCTTACTGATTACGGTATCACCGGAAAATGTTTCCACTATATAAGGGCTTTCCTAGAGGGTCGCAAAATAAAGGTCCGAGTCGATGGTGCGAGTTCAGATGAAGCAATAGCTGAAAGAGGCACTCCACAGGGGTTTGTCATCTCTCCCCTACTGAAATAAAACCGTTAAATCATCAGGCATGGTTATCTCCCAATTTGCCAATGATTCCGACACTTGGTTAATGGGGTCCAGGTTGTCAACCCTGCAGAAAAAGGCCAAAACAGGGCTAGACTTTATAAAGAAATGGGCCATTGATTGGGGATTCAACATTTCAGCCACAAAAGCAGTAAGAATCCTGTTTGGCGATTAAAAATAACACTCGTTGGAATTAACTTTAGGCGGCACCAGAAATCATTTTTGAAAAGGTGGTGAAATTTCTAGGTATGTTCCTAGATTAACAGTTAACATTCTTTTACCACTTCAAATATTTGGCATAAAGGTGTGAAAGTCACTTAAATCTAATAAGAATGTTGAGAGGCACAGGTTTCGGGTCCGATAAAGATTGCCTCCTTCTCCGCTTTAAGTCCCTTATTCGTCCGAAGATATATTATGAGCCCAAATCTATTCATGTGCTACGCCAAACGCACTTAGAATGGTAGATACCATACAAAACAAGGCCCTCACGATAGCTCTACGGGCACTGCCGTGTACACCGGGTGGTACATTAGAAAAAGAGGCCGGTGTGCTGCCCATCTCTATGCGCCGAACAGACCCTCCAATATTGGGCCAGAACACAGGTCAGACGCGGCTCAAACCCTGTCAATAAGCTATTTGGGACCGGCACCTTCATCAGCGGCCGAGAGCTTAAAAAGATGCATGTTTCCATTCAAGTTGGGGCCAGCACCCAGACCCTGATACGGGAGGCCGATCTCAAGGGGGTCGCTATGGCAGACCTGAATCCCTCTGAAAACCCCTCCCCTGACTGCTTCATTCCCCGGATGTCGACAACCATCTTTCAATAATAACTAGAATTGTCACACGAGTGACGGATATATCCCACAATATGGCATTGTCACAAAACTATGGCATCCAGTCGAAAGAAATGGACAGAGAGATAATACTTTAATTTGTGAATGGTCAAGTGTATTTTGAAAAATTTAATTTCAATAGGAGCCATAACTCTGTCAACATTTAGTGGTTTGTAACCAAAGTTGAACTTGATCTGTATTTTATGATGATGCACCTATGTACCAAAAATAATTTAAATATGTGAAGCCTTTCATGAGTTATTGTCCATGTTTTTCGGGAATTTAAGTCAAAAACGGGCCATAACTGTGTAAAAATTTAGTGGTTTGTAACCAAAGTCGAACTTGATCGTATTTTATGATGCTACACATGTGTACAAATAATTATTTAAATATGTCAAGTCATTGTTGAGTTATCGTCAGGATACTATGTTCTTAGGGAATTAAAGTCAAATAAAGGGCCATAACTCTGTCAAAATTTAGTGGTTTGTAACTAAAGTTGAACTTGACCCGTATTTTATGATGACACACATGTATACCAAGAATTATTTGAATATGTCAAGCCATTCTTGAGTTATCGTCTGGAAATCATGTTTTTAGGGAATTTTAAGTCAAAAAGGGGCCATGACTGTGTAAAAATTTAGTGGTTTGTAATCAACATCCAACTTGACCTGTATTCTACGATGTTACACATGTGTACCAAAAATTATTTGAATATGTCAACCCTTTCTTGAGTTATCATCCGGAAACCAAGTTTTTAGGGATTTTTCAGTCGAAAAGGAGCCATAACTCTGTCAAAATTTAGTGGTTTGTAACCAACATTGAACTTGACCTGTATTCTATGATGTTACACATGTATACCAAAAATTATTTTAATATGTCAAGCCTTTCTTGAGTTATCATCCGGAAACGAAAAACCAACAGACCGACGGACCGACAAGCTCACTCCTATATGTCCCCCACCCCTTAATTTCGTTTGTGGGGGTATTATCACGAAATCTAACTCTCCGCACCTCGTGAGGTCAGAAGCTCTTAATTATATTAATATTCAGTGTGCTCTACAAATTGTCACAGACGGCTCAAAATGACTTGACTCCGGCTTGGTAACCGATTCATTCGTAATTCCTTCCAAAAACGTTGTAAGAACATTCAGACTCAGCAACAACCTTTCTATATATTCGGCTGAATTTTTGGCCATTTGTTTTGCAATTTTGCTAGATAAACTCCTCTTTTTTTGGACTCTCTATCTTCACTTGAGTCCATCAAATATAGAAATAGCAGGTCTAGGCCAGACAGTTTAATTGAAATTCTGGAATTTAATCAACAGTGCATAGACAAATTGTTACAGGTATCCGAAGTCTGGATAGATTACGGGTCCAAGAAAAATATGGTGAAATATTGGACGGTCACGTGGCATAAATGACGACAGCGGATTGGATGATATAAATAGGTATATATAGAGGATATTTGTTTGTTTCCGGTGTGATAACGCGTGATATCATCACCGGAAAGGGAGACAATTACTATTTTCAAGGGCGCTTGCGCGAGTAAAAATATGTAAATTGTCTCCCTTTGCGGTGATGATATCACTCGTTATCATACCGAAAACAAACACATTTTCTTTGTATTTGAATGGTATTGAGTATTCTTTACATTCAACTTATTTTGAAGGGATTTTTAACACGATGTTTTCAGTTTTATGTCAGTACTATTTTCTCTATAATGCGTAGTAATCGGGGTTAGTTATAAACATTCCTGCGCCATGCTGGATTACGATAAAATGTGCCGTGGATTAGTTAAGCAATTCAAACCACAACATTTTTTACTCTAGGCATTAACATGGCAGCTTGTTTACAGTACAACAGTCTACTATGCTGTACAGTATATTTATAGGCAACGCATAATCCGGGTTTCTAAATGTATTTAAGTTTAAATACATGCAATTGGATACACGTAATCGTTGAATAATGTCCAGCTTTAAAATCAAACAACACTCACTGCTAGGTTTAAATATATTTAAAATAGAAGTACATATTGAAAGTGAAAGTGCGTTCAGTTCTCCGAAATTCACATTTTCTAAAAATAGCGTGAGCAAACGTGTTATGATGTAAACAGCAGTTAACATAGTCACGACATTCAAACGCACTATGTGTTTTCGAAAGCAATTCAAGATGATTAAACTCGTAGATGCGCGTTAAAATGTGAAATAGTGTTCTGACATGGATTACTTATACGTTTAAAGTGTTTTCTATATTAGTTTTCGGAGTTAACCACACAAAGTCGGTCGAAGATTTGACGAAAACAAGATGGCGGAGAACAGAACGCTGAACACTTCTTACAACAGCACATTGACTACTTAAATACTGAAGCGTGATTACTGGATATACAGACTTATTACACACAAACTTATATGTGCTTGCTTAATGAACACAAGTTTTAACTTAAGGCTACGTTGGATTCTTGTTTGATTTTGGAGAACCGGAAATACAGCAATTATGTAAACAAACGGCGACTACTGTTCAAAGCAACAGTAAACAACAAGTGCAACTGCAAGTGTAGTATGCGGGAATTAATAAAGTGCAATGGATAAAATAAATACTTTGGATACTAAAATTAAGTTTGGACAAAGCTGACCAGCTCCAATGCCTTGTGGGTAAAACTTGTACCCGCAAGACATTGTCTGCACAAGTCTCCTTGGCTCAATACGAATGAGGAACATCCAAGAGAAAAAAAGAGGAAAGACAGTTCAATAAATCGGAGAGGTATTTTTAACATTTGCTGTTATTAACCTTTACTACTTTTCTGTTTGGTAATTCTGAATGATAAATATTGACAACACCTACAATTAAATATTGTCCAAATCAAATTAAATATTAAAAAAAGTAGTCCCTCACTGTGAGGGATATAGGGATATATCTCACCGATACTTTTCTATATTTAACTATTTAGCATTAAATAAAATAATTCACCATACTGGACGCGCGTGCGTAGAATATTTTCCGAATTGGACGGTCCTAGTATAAACATACGATAACGTCCGAGTACTCCAAACTGAAGGAATATGCAACTTGTAGCTTTACCACGACCAATGATGACTCCGATTCACCTCTTCGAAAACTTTATTAAAATCCAGCAACAATCATTTAAATTGCTTTCCTATATCCACGAAGATTTTTGTTTGTAAACCAGGCTTAGCAGAAACGCGATTTGTTTTCTAAATCGCCGTATCTGGTCAGAACGTATGCTTTGTGTAAACGTCAATTTGTCTCCAAACCTATATCCGATTATAAATGTCACCTTCTAAAATTATTTGTTAATTTTATTTAACTGTTTGTAACGTTACCCGTACAGAATAAACCCTGCAGCACGACACACAACACGCCGAGAGGTCACCGAAATCTGGTTTCTGTCGTCACTATCCATTTTTGTTTACATATAACATCACTCATATTGATCTATATTGCGTTATTCTAGTTCTGAATATCGATGAAACACTTTCAATCAACTGTACAATATTCCATTCGACAACTTGCACCAGTGTGTAAAATTAATTTAAACAAACGCGCTGCAGACATTTCCTATTGATCACGCCACCTTTTAAAAAAAAACATGACACGTCTAATTATAGTATCTACACACAGATAAATGTTTATAATTAGTGCAAGGTCGTGGTTGCTTTCTATGAAATATATTCTAAACTACGGAAGGCTGTGTTAGCAGTTAAAATTAAATAATTAATTAGATGTTAGTGCATGCTACAGAATAAAAGACAAACATGTATGTTTGCATGTAGAGTGACGTTTTAAATTAATATTGTGAGCGCGCGCACTGTGTGTTGTAATGTAAATATCAATACGTATATAATACAAATATTTATTTTGCAGCGTTCTGTACAATACGGTGATATATTTGGACGAGTACACAGCTTACATACCATATTGGACGAGTCGATAGGCGAGTCCAGTGTGAGTATTTCATCTGTGTACTCGTCCAAATATATCACAGTACTGTACAGAACGCTGTTAAATAACCTTATAATGTACTGCACCATTTTTAGCTCAACTATTTTCCGAATAGTTCGAGTTATATTACTCATCCATTCCTCGGCGTCGCCGTCGGCGTCGGCGTATTGCTCTGGTCAAGGTTTGCGTGCAACTAGTACATATCTCTTTAATTACTTCAGATATTCAATTGAAACTTCACACATGTCTTTGGGGTCATTATTTGAGGTCACTGACCAAGGTCCATAGCTCTGATCTGCAATTTAGCATAATTATGCCCACTTTTGTGCTTAGCAAATCCAGATTAAAATTTGCCTGCAACAACTCCATATCTCAAAATCTCTACTATAGATATTCAGTAAAAACTTCACACATGTCTTCAGGGTCATTATATAAGGTCACTGGCCAATACCCATAACTGTGACTGCCATTTGAGTCCCCCTTTTTTTTAGATAAGTCAGGTTAAGGTTTGCGTGCAAGAAAAATTCAGGGCAAGGTTTGCGTGCAACTAGTACATATCTCTGTAACTACTACAGACATTCAATTGAAACTTCATCGTGTCGTTGGGGTCATTATGTTAGGTCCGTGACCAAGGCCCTTAACTCTGACCTGCAATTTAGCAGAATTATGCTCCTTCTTTGTGTTCAGAAAAATCGGGTTAATATATCTGTCTGGAAATCTTCATAATAATAACGAGTTGGAGAAATGTTGTAGCTTTCTTTAACAGAATGTGTAGTAGTATCCATTGCATAAGCAATTCGTTTTTATTTAGTTTAAACATATTTATTTCAAACAAGAATACATATTACAGTAACATACATACAACATTTAGTGACAAGTACATGTTTGAACGGGATTAGAACGAAAGACAAAGTCTTATATAGTTCTGCTCCTGAGCGGAAAAATACAGTTGCATGATGTCAAACGAACATATTGGTTTACAGAAAGCCTTTTGAGGCAGATTTTGCTGTGATAATAACAGGGAACATTTAAGTAGAGCAAATTCATAAGCAGATGGAATAAAAATGATATAACTTGTATATATATACAAGACAGAAAACGAAATCGATGTGAAGATACGGAACAAAAGAGTATAGCAGTTGTAGTAACTGCGGGAAATAAAGGACATAAAGCGTGGAAGGAAGTGGAGGGTGAGGTTTTGAAGCAGAGCTATCTATCAAATCGTTTGCTTTTAATGATAAATTTGTGAACTGCGTCAAGAATTTTGGAATTGGTTTGATAATCTAGAGATTCATCTCCTTGTAGAATTATTTCAATAGAAGGAGTGGTAAACATAGATACAGTATTCATTAGTTCGTCGCGAATATTTGCGTAGTGTCTACACGCGAAAAAATAATGTAACGGCGATTCTCTTTCTCCACAGTCGCATGACGGCGATGCAACTATGTTGCGCCTATATAGATGCTCATTTAGAGCACTACACTTTGTTCTGATGCTGGTGAGTAACATTTGGGGGCGTCTTTTTCCATAAGAGAATAAGGAATTTTGAATAGGTCGGTCAATATTAATCAGCCTTTTAAAAGAAAGGATCGATTCTGCATTTTTGACATCATCGGAAAGGTTATTCCATTCGGAGACAGTTGATGGAAGAAATGAATTTGAATAGATTGATGTACGCGCTGGAATACACTGCAAGTTAGTTGAATTTCTAAGTGAATATTGGGTTGTTGCCCCCACTGTGTCGGGAACGAGTGATTGTAAGTAGTTAGGTGTATTTCTTGACTTCATTTTATACATTAATATTAATTTGTGTTTGCGACGTCGTGAACTGATACTTTCCCAACCTACTTCATTGTAAAGATCTTCTAGAGAGACTAATCTTGTACAGCCAGATGATATGCGTGCGGCCTCTGTTTGGATTTTTTCTAATTCGTCTTTTTCATATTGTGTGCAATTGTCGAAAACAACATCCGAATATTCCAAAATTGGTCTTACAAACGAAAAGTATATTATTTCAAGTGATTTTCTATCGAGCAAGTATTTTAAACGACGCATTATATGAATACGTTTCCATGCCTTTTCTTTTATAAAAGTTATGTGCATATGCCAAGTACAATCATTAGACAAATATACACCTAAGTGTTTATGTACGTTTACAATAGGTATTTCAATACCCTGCATGGAAAGTGTGGGATGAGAAGGTTTATTTACCTTGCGTGATATTAGTATAGATTCTGATTTTGAGGGATTAAAATGTACTAACCATTTATCCGCCCAGCTGGAAATTTTATCTATGTCAGATTGCAATATAGCAGCAGTTTCAGTTGGAGTGTTAACAACCATGTAAAGACTAGTATCATCGGCAAACAAGTTAATTCGGGCTTGTATATCGGTGACTATGTCATTAATATACACGAGGAAGAGAAGAGGCCCTAAAATAGAGCCCTGTGGGACCCCAGCTAAAATTTCGATAGTATCGGACTGTGCTCCAGGTAAAATTACCTTCTGTTTTCGATTAGAGAGGTAGTTAGATATGAATGCCAATAAGTTTCCTCGTATGCCTGCTTGATGAAGTTTGAATACTAGACCTTTGTGCCATACTTTGTCAAAACCTTTACTTATATCAAAGAAAACTGCTCTTACTTCCAGACCATTATCTAAGGCTTTGCAAAAGGTATTATATATATACGTTAACTGGTTAACTGACGAGTCGCCAGGCAGAAAACCAGATTGTGTAGGTGTGAAAAAAGAGTTTGATCGAAGGAAGTTAAATATGTGTTTGTGTATGATTCTTTCAAAGACTTTTTCGGAGGTGTTTAATAAGGATATCGGACGGTAATTTGATGCTAAAGCTGGATCGCCCTTTTTAAAGATCGGGCAAACATTTGCAATTTTCCAACAAGACGGCATTTTACAAGCAGTTAAACACGAATTAAACAGTTCACAAAGGGGATAACTAAGTTGGTACATTGCTTCCCGGAGGATTCGGTTATCTATTCCATCAGGACCCGATGCTTTTCCTACTTTAAGGCATTTAATCGAATCGATGACCTCTTCTTGTGATATACAAATTGTCTGAAGGAGATTGTTAGTACTGGCATTGTGTACAGATGGAAAATTACGATTTGTTTCATTAATTAAAGATTGACTAGCAAAATTCTTATTCAAAATATTAGCCTTGCTTGGGCCGTTAACCTCGAAGGTGTTCGAGTGTTCATCGAAGAGAGGTGGAATTGGATTGTGAGAGTTTGAAGAAATAAAAGACCGTAAAATTTTCCACCATTCTTTGGCGCAGAGGTCAGAAGACTTCAGTTTGTTAGCTATGTTTTCAAAATATATGGTTTTTGAATTGCGTAAGAGTAGAATTACTTCATTTCAGACACGTCGAAAATTTGACCAGTGTGTATCAGTATTTAACTTTTTGGCTTTACGATATAATCGTTTTCGCTGTCGAATTTGTTTCTTAATGTTATTGTTTATCCACGGTAAATCATACGAGCGTATACATACAGTTTTGTTTGGGATGCATGTTTTTGCAGTTTGCAGTATAGTGTTGGTAATATTTTCAGCATAAGTATCAATGTCCTCACTTTTGCATAGATCCCATTGAATATCTGACAGTAAACGTCGTAACATATTATAATCACCAATGTCATAGCGCCAAATGTGCCGAGAATACGTTTTAGTTATTGGTTTAATAAATTTTAGTATTCCAAAAACGGGACAATGATAACGAATATTTTGTTCTAACAAGGGTTCGCCAACTCCAGATAGCAATACATTATTCTTGTTACTTACAAATATTAGGTCAATTATAGATGATGTATGCTCTGAGTAATGCGAGGGTTCATTTATAAGTTGTGTAAGATTATATTGTATGCAAATGTCGTCTATTTTACGTGCAGAAGAAGGGGACAGAAGATTCAAATTAAAGTCCCCGGTAATAACAATATCATCTATACGAGTGTCATTTGCAAGCCCAATCAAGTCTTCAATGGCTTCCATATACAATCTATCAGCACTAGGGGGTCTATAAAATACAGCAAAAAGAATCGATTTATTTTTGTTAGGAAATATTTCGATCCATATACATTCAATATGGTTTAATTCAAGATCGAGTCTACGTTTAAAAGCAATATTTTCATTAATGTATATTGCTACACCACCATGTGAATCAAGAGGGCGATCTTTTCTGATTGGCTGGTGAAAACCATTTAAGAGGAGATCACTTGATAGGATAGAGTCATTCAGCCATGTTTCGGTAAACGTAATTATATCAAATTCACGTAGGCCAGTGTAAAGGATGTCTACTTTGTGCAACAGGCTTTGAATATTGTAGTGCACAAAGGATACGTGGTGTGTCGCTGAGTTACTGCAACTGGAAGCAGAACTATCTGTGTCAGTGTGTTCGGATAATGTTGGCCCAGGGTTCGGTTGAATGTCACCTGATTGTAAAATTAAATATACAAGCCAAAATGCTGTTGTTACAACAGCAAGGCAGTTAAGGAGCTTTTTCAGAAATATATCATCGTATATACGATTTGCTAACTGAAAACGTTTACCTGAATGTTCGACTGTATACGATGCGTTCATTGATCTATATATACATATGTGTAGTGATATTAGACTGAGACCATTCCTCCATACTTGACAGGCAAACGTTATGTGCATGAGTAAAGGGAAAATAAAAGGAGCCCTATATATTGTCATGACAGCGTTTCCAGACAAATGTTTAGTATTTAACATAATGAAGAGTTCCGATGTAGACAAGATGAGACTGGAACGCTGACATGATTCGTTTGAGACACCTACGCATAGAACCAAATTTTGCGACAAGTGTAAATATTTGATAGCGATGCTTGCTACAGAACAGACAGAGAAGAAAAGGTAAGTAACGAAGAACAGTGGACAACTGCTTGGAAAAAAAACAAAGTATAAAAGCTAATGTTATGTTTTTAGACAGCATAATAAAGCTGAGTGTATGTGTTTGGGTGTACTATAAAAACATGAGAGGATAATTTACCCGAAAGTGCTAGAGTAATACCGAACGATAGTAACAGTGTCAAAAAGGTATAATAACATGATTAAATATTTTACCAGAAAAATGCTAGATTGATACCGACCGAAAGTAACATTGTCAAAAACTTATTAACAAGATAGGATATTTTTCTGGAATATGCAGGATATGCCGAAACACAATGACAGCGTCAAAAACATGATACTGAGAAGTTCCGGGGAAAATGTCCCGGAAGAGAAATGGATGCATACAATTTTATAATATATTGAGCAGATACTAATAGCATAACGTATAGACAAATAGCCCAATATTTTGTATCAGAACAAAAGGTTTCCATCTACATGTAATATACTAGGAATACTAGAATGGAATTTGCTTATTCTATCTTACTAATGAACAGTACAAGAGGAGTACTTGGTTGAGACAGGTGTTTCACCAAAATTTTATATAGCATATAACATTTCGATACAATATAACGTAATGTAGTAAATACTTATACATGAATTTTGATAGGTCACGATAATAACACTAAGTATACACAAAAAGATGGTAGTATGTATCGCAATAACAAATAAGAGGTTTCCATTTACACGTAACCACATGTAGTACATAAAACTTATACATGGATTATGATAAGTCACGATAATGTGCTAAAATAACCGACAACACAAAATGTAGGCAGAAGGGGATGTTAGTAAGTATCGTGATAACAAATAGCAGGTTTCCATTTACACGTAGCCACATTAAATACAAGAGTGGAACTGTGAATATTGGTTGTAAGACTTATACATGAATTATGTTGAATCACAATAATGCTAAGGTAGCCAATAACACAAAATATGGTCAAGAGAAATGTTGGTATGTATCAAAATAACAAATGTAAAGAGAACAGAACTATTAACATTTTCACAATATTTCAATATCTATAAAACTAAGATCTAGAACAATGTATCATTGATGGAAAACGGTTTCAATTTACAGTATTCAAATGACTTTTTATTACATATCTTTTGTTAATGCAACTGCGAATGGGAATCTTAAAATCAAAACGTGCCTTTGCAGTAATTCACTGAAAAGTACAAAGAGCCTAAGAACATTTAAATGGAACAGAATACATGAAAACGTAGGATCAATGTGAAAATATTCAACAGTTTAGAAAACAATACAAAATAACCATACACCTGATTGACACTTTCAGTTTCAGTTTACTCGCTAAATTATATTTTGAGAAAGGTACAAATTGGCATAATTTTTGATGAATTTTTTTAATGTAGGGAAGTGAAGTTACATTTAAATTGTATGTGATGCAAACGTGTCAATCAGATCTGTTGTAATACAACAATTGATGACGAAGTGCTATTATTTTAACGGATATGTGTAGGTGTAAGTAATATGCATGAGTACGTATTTCAAATATTAAACACAGCTGTGTCGGAAGAAGAGAAACCCTTAGTAATACCTATTGTGTTTAAACTTCACCTCATTGAAACGATCAATGCAAAAAATATTGAATGTTTAAATCGCTTTAAAGACTCATTGAATCTTTAATTGTGTTCCTTATTAATCACAGTGCATGTAAATATAAATTTCAATTATTCTAATAGCATTGTAATAAAAGAATCTATTCAATTCAAACATTCAAGTGAATTACACTTTAATTTCCTAATGGCTGGACCTTAACAAGATAAACAGAAATACTAATCAGAAACAAGAGAATGCAGTTTAATGGTTGTAGCCTTAACACCACTTTATTTGCAGTCTTAAAAAAATAGGTAACAAACACATTTCTAACAAGTCCATCTACCCAAGACAGATGCTTGAAATCCGGCATTACGGCAAGTCCAGGTATTTTGCCCGCTTCTTGACTTAAAGCACATCTGAAAAATAATGAAAATTGATGTGGATTCATGTACCCATTTACGAACAATATTTAAGTGTGCATCTATCACCATATCTATAACATAAAGCCTTTATTATGTACTAAAATTTTATTTCAGGTTTATATTTTTAATTGAACTTCGTCAAATGTACATCAAGTCAAACAAACCGTACCACTTCTTGACATTATGCAACTTAACCTTGTGTATGAATAATACGGATGTTATGAATACTGTTTTTTTAAATATATATTTGTAACCAGTGTACAGTTATGTGTGTAAGGTTTCCACTGTCCTAATTGGATATGAGCGCATTTTAACGTAATCCCCATACAAAGCCATCAATTAGCTAACATGTCCCTTTTTCTAACAAGAAACCCAGCACATTCTTACGTTTGTCACCAGAGACTTCAGTCACTTATTATACATACAAGTATCCTGCAA
Organism: Congeria kusceri; assembly: GCA_027627225.1. Lineage (NCBI taxonomy): Eukaryota > Metazoa > Mollusca > Bivalvia > Myida > Dreissenidae > Congeria > Congeria kusceri. The sequence continues at coordinate 25,236,853 of CM051027.1, forward strand.
AGGAATAGTGATACAGTCATTTTGCCCTGCATGGTAAGATTTGTATTTTATTTTTGTCTTATTGTATTTTTATCTCTTATTTAAAGATTTATGCAGTTAACCTATTTGCTTAATAAATTGTATTGTTGAATTTATTGTATAATTAAATTATGCAATTTATAATATATTTCATGCATATTAATTATTGCATGTAATATATTTAATGCATAATTTCTATTTTTCAGGTTTCTTTTTATATTCAATATACTGGAGTAAATATCGAAACTTTACAAAGAGTTGACATAATTCAACACCCCGTTACATTGGCTCCCCGAAGAGGATTTCCAGTAACCAAGCAGGGCCGCCACCACAACAGCATCAGGAAGGAGCTACTCCTGTCCAGCTGACCTTAAGGAGACGTTCCTTGGGCCTGCCCAGTGTGCAACACAGCTTCTTGCTTTTTTGTGATTCAGATCCCCCGGGAAGTACGGATTAACGTTATTCTTCTCCAAGTACTTTACAGTACTTATAGTTTGAGGACAACTGATTGAATTTACTTGTTCTTTACAGTACTACATTTGAAACTGATTTCTTGTTTACACAAGAAATATTTGAGACCTATTTTTTTTTATTTACGTGCATTTTTTTAAACCTCGAGGAACATTAGATCTTCACCGTTTTATTGATGTGTGGACATTAACCTGGACTGAATTAGTACAAGGATTTTTTTTTTTTATTTGTGACATTGTGTATAATTAGTGTTATTGGATATTTTTGCAGGACGCTGGTGTAAGTTATATTTTTATATTTGATACAATCTATTGTTATTTAAATATTAATAGCATATTTGTGAATAATCACTTGAGTCTTTACTTTAGGCCGTTGTGTCCGAGATTTTCTTTGGGAAGTAAACTCATGTAATTATTGTTTTACTGAGCCTAGTTCAAATTGTAGTTGTATTTATAAGCTAAATTATTATCATGTAAGGAGTTATTATTTATTTAATTAGTGATTTTGTTAGTGTTTTCAGTGATCTTTCAAATCTACAGTTCATAACACTGAAACATCATTATTGTACATGTGTGAGTGAGTAGCAATTTTCAGTAAATTATACGTGAGCATATTGCAGATTAATTGTCCTCCTTGTATATTGAATTATTTGTGTCATAATTTTTGTGTATAATACATGTACTTTGCAGATGTTCTTTTATTTTTTAACCTTCATGTACATATTTGCATTTGATATTAAACTATTGGATGTTAATCATTAACTTTGAGAAAATAAATTTGATATCTTTTTGAGGGTAGATAGAAATTGTCCTTCTCTCAGTTTGCACTGTCTTTTGCACAAATCCATATTTTTGAAGCACTATTTCATGCTGTTTTACTAAATTTTTGCACTGTACGAAAGTTAGAGTGAGCAGTGTGAGTGTTATTGAATTTTGTGATTTGAACATTTTACTGTTTCAGAGTAAGAATATTGAAAACTTCTTACCAGGTCATCAATTTGCAATATTTTCTGCTAGTGGTGGGGGGGGGGGGGGGACACTGATGCTATTGAGTTTCATTGATATTGTAGCTTAAGTATAGTTGTATTGTTTACATTATTGTAAATCGGTCAAGCATAGAAGTTTTGCACTATCCATGTGCTTATGTAGGCATTTACGGTTAGCTGACCGAAACAGATGTATAGTGTAGTCAGTATAACTCTTGTAATGTAGCTTAATCATTAAAGTTGTGTATTGAACCTTTTACAGATGCTTATCCACATTTAGTATCAGTGTGTACAGTAAGTTTGTAAATTAAGTTCTGTAGTTACTTAATAGCATTTATTTTATTTTATTTGTGTTTTTTACTTTTCATAGAATTTGTGCTGTCAGTTATAGTCAGCACGGCCACTGCTGATTAAAATTTGCCCATGGGAGAAATTCTTGCTGAAATCAGCAAACATTATGACTTGATTTCAAAAGCTGAGTTGCTTAAGCCCAAATCTCAATTTCAGCGGGTATTAGAAGAACACAATGAGAGACCAGACACAAAGAGAGCTACACCCTTCACTCCTGTGATGGTTTCTACTCCAACACCCCAACCTGCATCTAACTTTAACGGGTTTTCTTCACAATCTATTCCCAGAATACCAAACTTTTTAGGTGATGAGCCCGTTCCTAAGGGCGAGGTACCATACATTGCTTGGCGCAATGAAGTTCGATGTGTCGAATCTGCAGGGGACCTATCTAAAACTCAAATACTTCAGCTTGTTCGTAACTCTCTTCGTAGTACACAGAGGCTTATGGTTATACCCCTTGGCCAGTCAGCCACACTCTCAGACGTTTTGTCTAAACTATATGCAATGTTTTGTGACGCATCCTCTAAAGAAGAACTAATGTCAGAATTTCAGAATTTTCAGAATTTCTGAATTTTCAGAATTTTTTTCAGAATTTATTGTACACATGTAACTATAGGCCTCCGGCCCAGAATACAACATAAATAACAGCTACAATACATATTGAAATATACCACCTTGTGTTCATAATAGTGATGAAATTTAAATATCAGGCACAGAATACCATGTATTTATCCGGCCCAGAGTCCAACGTCTATTACATATATTATGGTTTCAAATCCATTCAGATATGCCATTGTGTTTTCATACTGGTAATAACACATTTCAACTCGGTGCAGCTTGCTTCAGAATCTGTCACTGCTTATGCCTGTCGACTTGAAACTTTGCTTCAAACTGTCATTGATAAAGGTGATTTGTCTGTTGGTGTGAAAAATTACCTTTTTCGTCATAAGTTTTGGACTGGGTTGAACTCTCCAATCTTAAAAGCACAAACATGTCATAAATATGATCTTGTTTCAGATTACAACTCCTTGTTACGAAAGATCACACATAATGACAAGGAAATGTCAACTTCTTTGTCTCTTGATGGACACTTAAACCCAGCGGCCCCTACAATGCCCAAAAGAGCCACACAGTCTGCTCTCAGCACACCTTCCAATGCTGAACAGCTGTCATCTATGCGCAACAGGATACAACATCTGGAATCTCGTCTAAATAATATTTAATCTAACCTGGAAACTAAGGATGATTCCAAGTTTGACATGTTGCTACGCAAACTTGAGGATAAGCTACCCTTATAAGTTACACCACCTATTGTTACACCAGCCCCAGATGTACCTGCAGTAAGGGGTCGTTGTAAACCTTGGCGGGGATATTTTTGCAACACGCAGCAATCCAACCATGCCCTACCATTTAATCAAAACCCTTCTTTTCAGTCACAACAAACTGGACGTGGACAGATGAGCAACAACTACTACAACCACCCAACCTTTTAACCGCATCCTTTTGTTGTTCCTGATAACTCTGAAAATGCTTCTTGTCCGGTGATTATCGGTACAAATGTTATCAAGAGATGTAAAGCTGCTGTTTCACAAAGTGATGAATAAAAAATTCCAGACTCTTGGAAAACCGCATTTGATTCTTTGACTTGCCATCCATACACGGTAAGGTCAACCAACAAACGTGTTGTTGAGGTTGCACCTTATGGGGATGTTACTATCAATGGCATTGCACGAGGTCTCGAAAATATTGAAAGTGTTGTGACAGAGAACATTGAATGTGACAAACCGTATCTTGTTCAACCTGCAGTTGTACGTTTGTCTGCACATGGTTCTACAACCAAAGTTCCAGTGAAGATTTCTGCAAAGCCAATCTTTATCAAACCCAAATCTAACATTTGTGTTGTCAATGAAGTAACTGTCATTAATAATTTTGGCTTCTCATCTCAATGCTGGCACGGCACCTATCTGAGTCAAAATCCAAGTCGTATGTTGAAGAGCTTGGACTAAAGATTGAAGAGTCCAATCTTAGTCCAGCTCAGTTGATTCGTCTACGACAGATCTTGGGAGACTGGCAACATGGTTTCTCGCCAGACTCTACTGACATAGGTTGCACCAATCTAGTTAAACATCACATCTGAGAGCCCTTTTTTCCTCCAATGTTGTTCTCATCAGAAAGAAAGATGGGTCCTTGCGCTTCTGCGTTGACCATCGAATGGTGAATGCCAGAACACGGAAAGACCCATACATGCTGCGACGCTTTGACAATACTGTTGATGTTCTGGCTGGCGTCAAATACTTTTCTAAACTTCACCTTCGCTCTGCATATTGGCAAGTTGAAATTTAAGAATCAGACAATGAGAAAACTGCCTTTTCTGTCGGCAATTTAGGGTTTTATGAATGCAATCGCATGAGCTATGACTTATGTAATGCACCAGCCACAGTAAAACGGCTCATGGAACGTTGTATGGGGGATTTAAATTTGAAATCTTGCCTTGTTTTTATTGACGAGATCTTGGTGTTCTCAAAGACATATTCTGAGCACATTGACCGACTTATTTCAGTGTTTTCTCGTTATGAACAGCATGGTTTGAAACTTAAGCCGTCAAAATGTGAAGTTTTCAAGACATCTGTTGAATACCTAGGTCATGTAATTTCAGCTGATGGAATCTCCACTGATTCCTCTAAAATGTCTGCTGTTTCATCTTGGCCTACCCCTACTTCCGTTAAAGACCTTCGATCATTTCTAGGTTTTGCGGGGTACTACCGTAGATTTGTTGAAAATTATTCAAAAATCGTTCATCCATTAAATAAACTCTTGGAAGGACAATCTACCTGCAACAAGTCCAAATGTTCGATGAAGTCCAAAGAACCAGTTGTGTGATCTTGGGGTCCTGAACAACAGGAAGCTTTCAATTCCATAAAGCAGAATTTAACACACCCACCTGTATTGGGTATTGCTGATTACTCTCTGGCGTTTATCGGTCACACTGATGCTAGTACTTATGGTCTCGGTGCTGTCTTGTTAAAGAAGCAGGATGGGTTAGAACGTGTGAGTTTTTATGCCAGTAGGGGTCTTTGTCCTGCTGAAAGAAGTGACCTTGCTCACAAACTTGAGTTTCTCGCTCTCAAGTGGGCCATCACAGATAAATTTCATTAATATCTGTATGGCAACACATTCACTGTCTTTACAGATAACAATCCATTAACGTATGTTCTCTCCTCAGCTAAATTAGATGCCACCCAGCATCGTTTGGTGGCCTCGCTAGCTAACTACAACTTTTCAATTCACTACAAATCTGGCTCTGCAATTACTGATGCTGATGGTCTCAGTAGCATTCCACTTCTTGAAGACTCTATCCAAGCTGTTTGCAGCTGTGTCACTGTAGTCTTCCATGTCACCGCGACACACAACTTCTGAACGATGAATTTGATAACTTTGGTTTTCAGTCCATTGACTTGCACTCCGAAAAAAGTAAAGACCCCACTTTAGCCACGGTCATGCACCTACTTGCGTGTGGTCTTCGCCCAAGGGAGGAGGAGTACCGTTCAGAGTCTCCTAATGTTCGAAATGGTCAAGACTGTATAATTACCAGGGAGTCCTTTTTCGTTCTACACTTCTGGATGGCCAAAAGGTGCGCCAGTTAGTTATCCCAGATTCTCATAAAACATTGCCTATAAGGCCAGGACTTTTTGATTTTACGGTTTACAAAACCGGCGAACGTAAATTTTCCGAAAGTGAAAAAAACATATATATATAATAATTTTATTTTTTTTTACCGATGGGGGACGAAACGTTGAAATTTTCGAAATATTTTGAGTACGAATATAATAATTTGTTTTCGACGGTGTCACACTGTGATTGCCGATCGAGATCAACAAATTGTTCCGGAATTTCACGGACAATTTTTTTAAGCAAGGCGTCCGCCGTTGTTTATGTACATGTATGCCATGTAAAACCCGTGTTTTCTACAAAAGAGTGCGAAATGTCTGCTGAAACACAACGTCACGTTCCACGCATGGAAAGCGTGCGTGTACCGATCATGTGCTTTACATACATACAGGTCTTTAACATTTGACAAGCAGGCACGATGTGCACGAGGAAATTTTCCCGCCGTTTTTGCAGGAACAAAGCATGTATTTAATATAAATATATTTTAATCAAGATCTTTACAATTCACCAATTATTCAGTCAGTACTTTGTTCAACAGCTCTAGCGATTAAAACAGTGTTAAAACACTAAATACATGGCTATATGTCGAATAAAAAAGGCTCCATCAGTAGATCGAGTGTAACCTAAAGATTAGAGAACGACGAGAATAGTGGGTTTGGACATGACGTCACTGTGTGAATGTGATGCGCAATGGACATAAACATCCGGAAAAAATCATTACTTTCAGTTTCGCAACAACAAGGATGCTTTTGCTTTTAAAAGGCTAGAGGTATGCCGTTCAAACGGTGATGTTTCGTTTATTTCATTTCGTTTAAACTTGTACAAAAAACTGAAAACGTCTTAGCCTTAATTTTAATAGCTAAAATGCACCAGATAACGTCATTTGACACATGCCGCAAAAAAAATTGACGTACGGAGGGGATACCCCTCCCTAACCCACCCCTCTCGGGACGGGGACGCCTAAAAAAATCCTGTGGAAGGCACTGGATGTATATTTTCAAGTGGCATTTGTAACAAATAATATCATTAGTAACAAGATTTTCTTGCGGGCACATCGAAACGAGGATGTGGGGACAGACAGCTTTGTCTCGTATAAACTTAAAGAGAAAGTCATGGTTGCATTTTGTTGATGATATATATTTTCGCGACACAATAAGAATTTCTTATTTGCCTTGTATTTTGTTTCTGTCACAATTGTAATGCAATAATTTAACATACACTAGCAGTTCAGTTTATATCTGATAAATTTCATATATACATGAAGATTTAGCATTTACACATAGTTGAATATTTTTTTTTTAAATTATGTTAAAACTGGTTTCTCTTTTTTAATAACAATTAAGACTTAATAAGAATCCAAACAATTAACGTCATATTATTTGGACTTTTCTCTTGATATAGTTAAATTTAATATGTTTTTCGAGACCTCACAGCAATTATTTTCAAAATTTGCGATGTGTGGTTTGATTAAGCTCGCTTTGCAAGGTCTGTGTTCGGGCAGTTGTGGATTCCAGTCCTGCACAGGTTAACTCGTCTTCTTTTAAAAAGGCATCTCACTTTACATTTTGTAAATCCATCCAAGTATACAACTTTGTGGTAAAATCAATTTTAATGATGCTGTTAAAATATATGCAGGCATCTATTACACTTATTTACTCTGTAAAATTCATAAATACAAATGGTTAAACTGCATATGAAACATTGGTGTAATAAAACAGTTTATACCATGTTTGACGTCTTATTCTAACTTCACATAATAGTGTGTTTTAATGTTGATATTGTAATTAATTATAAATTGCTAACTGGAAATCGTTAGTTGTGTTAAGATTTGAACACTTTTTTTTGTCGACCTGCCAGTGGACATGTTCCCCAAAAAATTTTGTAAACCAGAAAATAAAAAAGGACTGGCCTAATGGTATTCATGAATATATTGGTCAGCCTGGTAAGGACAAATGTCTTTGGCTTGCTAGGCAGAGGTTCTATTGGCCCGGCATGGAGACGGACATTACGTCACGGGTTAACAGTTGCCTTCGTTGTGTTTGCAGGAAAACGCATGTCAAACCTAGGGCTCCGTTGTTCCCAATTCAAACGTCGCGCCCAATGCAACATTTCTGCATGGATTTTCTGAAAGTTGATGTCAGTAAAGGCGGATACGAAGATATACTCGTTATGATTGACCATTTCACTCGTTTTGCCAAAGCAGTCCCTTGCAAACGCACATCCGCGTAGGCCACTGCCAAAGCTCTCTTTGATAACTTTATCGTGCATTTTTTATTTCCCGAACAATTGCACAGTGATCAAGGTAGAAACTTTGACTGTAAATTGATCAAAGAACTGTGCAAACTTGGGCGTGTCACAAAAACTCGTACAACACCTTACCATCCATCTGGTAATGGTAGTTGCGTAAGGTTCAACCTCACTCTCTTGCAAATGCTTGGTACTATTGGCCAGGACCAAATATCAGACTGGAAACCTTACTTAGGTCCTTTGGTTCATGCCTACAATGCTACTTGCCATGACTCGACTGGCTGGTTTCTCTCCCCACTATTGGATGTTCGCCTATCCATTAATTCCTATCTTGAAACAGACCCTAATCCAGAGGGTGGTCCAATCAGTCCTTAATCTTATGTTTCAAAACTTAAGGAGAGAATGGAATATGCCTACAAGATTGCTGCTTCTAACGCTCAAAACCGGGCTATCACCAATAAAGTTACTTATGATCGCAAGGTCATAGAAAACTACCTTGCGGTGGGAGACATTGTCCTGGTTTGTAAGGTCGGAATGAAAGGTCGCTGAAAACTTGCTGACAATTGGGAGTCTGATCCCTACATCATTCTTGCAACTGACACGGATATTTCTGTTTTCAAAGTCCAACTGGAGTTAGGGCAAGGACCTGTGAGAACTCTGCACAGAAACGTGCTTCTACATTTTGTAAGCATCTCCTGGATTAACCTACTCCTGCCAGTCGGGAATCTGTTTCTTCTACACCTACAGTTCCTAAACCTTTTCATCCTAAACCTGCCCCTAGGCCATCTCTTTCTAACCGTTATTCAGAAGATTCTAGTTCGGAGTCAGATTCAGGTGGGTTAGATGATAGCCTCAGACGCTATATGATTCCGCAACGGAGAAATCCAAATATCAAACCCCACCAGGAACAAGCTCGGAATTCTCTTCCATCAAGTTCAACGTCACTATACCGATTTGACCAATTGTCCCTACCTCTAGCGCCAGATATTCTACTGTGCCTAGCCTCACTCCTAGTGCCAGAGAAACTACTCTCTCTAGTCAGAGTTTTCCAACCCCTAGCGCCAGAAACTTTACTGTGCCTAGCCCCACTACTAGCGACGGAGAATCTGCTCTGCCTAGCCAATCTCCAGATCCTACCCCTCAACCAACCCCCAGGCCTTCAAGGCATCGTCGGCCACCTGACAGGTACGGGGAATGGGTCGCATACATGGCTGCATTTTAACTCCTTTCATGAAACTCTAATGTCACAAGTACACAATGATATGTATCTAATTATTTTTAATATGTATTTATGTTTTAATTTGATGTTAATATGTGAATTACCACGTATGTCATTCTTGAATCCAATGTTAAGCTTTATTTGGAGCAAGTAATTGTCTGGAAGTTAAAAAAATTCATATTCTTTCACATGGTTTCAGTACTTGTAGTATAATTGTTATTTGTACCTATGTAATGTTTAGTTGTTGCTTCTTTTTCTCAATTCGAGGACGAATTTTCTCGAAGAGGGGGAATATGTAACCAGTGTACAGTTATGTGTGTAATATGATGTGTGAATAAAGTGTTTTCACTTTCCTAATTGGAAATGAGCACGTTTTAACCTAATCCCCATACCAAGCTATCAGTTAGCTAACATGTCCCTTTTTCTTACAAGAAACCCAGCACATTCTTACGTTTGTCACCAGAGACTTCAATTACTTACTATACATACAAGTATCCTGCAAAGGCATAGTGATAAAGTCATTTTGCCCTGCTTGGTAAGATCTGTATTTTATTTTTGTCTTATTGTATTTTGTTCTCTTCTTTAAAGATTTATGCAGTTAACCTATTTGCTAAATAAATTGTATTGTTGAATTAATTGTATAATTACGTTATGCAATTTATAATATATTTCATGCATATTAATTATGCATGTAATATATTTAATGCATAATTTCTATTTTTAAGGTTTATTTTTGTATCCAATATACTGTAATAAATATCGAAACTTTACAAAGAGGTGACATAATTCAACACCCCGTTACAAATTTACTAATATCTTGACTACTAATAAAAAGTTGGAAACCTTATGAATTAGTAACACGAACGTACGAAATGAAAGGTTATTACTTATTTCTATTATATAACATTTTTCTGAATAAATGCAGAAATACGCACTGATTCGGGTAGAACTGGCCGTTGGATGCACAGACAGGGCTATAGCTACGATTGCTGCAGCGTTCTGACAAAATAGGTGCACTATGAGGTCAGCCATACTCTCCGTGGTTAGTTCCAGGTGGTGTCGTGCTCTGAGTCGTTGTTGATGGTGTTGTAGTTGGAACTATACTAATAATAAGGTTGCAGTAGTCATGGATCCCGTGATATCGGTATTATATTAGTGTTATACAGAGATGTTTAAAAAAGAACACTGCAAAAAAGACAATTTTGAAATTGTAGTAATTGCCCGGTTATTTATTACCACGTTTAGAGATTTTATGAATATCAAAAAACAGTATCAAATAATTTATATTCAAACTAAGGTTAATTTGTGCCATGAAATAAAAATCATTTTTGTATGTATGTATTGGAACATGCATTATTGAGCACAAGCAACCTGTTAACTAACCTTCAATATCTACCCGTTAATATTCATTATGCAATTAAGTTGAATTTAATGTTGATGCACAGTCCCTGCTGTGCATGATGTCCAATGTATAATAGATCTGCACACCGTTGTGATTGTTATTACGATCCGTCATCAGGGTGCATCTGGCTTTGGCAAAGTCACATCTGAAATTCACCTAACTGCCCGTTAAATAAGAGTTACTTTTATTACTGTGTCATGTAGCGTTATACATTATTTTCTTCTACCCCGTACGTGAGTATCATAAATGTGCTAGCTGTACTGATAACATGTTTAATCTTTATTCGTTGCTGGATTTAAGGATTTTGGCCATATCAGGTCCTTTCCGCCGCATCAATACCGTCCTTAGCTAGACATAGTTAAACTGTATGTGCATTTATATTAGATGATATATAAAAAGAAAAATATAAGTAGTTATGAAGTATAAAGACCGATTAGATTGATGTCAACTTTTGGCACAATTACTCGATAAGGAAACAAATTGGGCAATTTAAACGTGGTTACTATATACGATTTAATGTTTAATTATATTAAATGTTTATAAACAAATTTCAATAATTAATAAATTAATAATTGTTTTCAATTTCATTGCACAAACGGATCTCGAGTAATTTAAACATTACTGGTGAGCGTAAGTCACGTTGTCCGTGCCACAGATTGGTGAGGAAGTGTCGACCACGTGACCATGAAGATGGTCGCAATGTAACTTCACAACCTTCTGGCACAATTTATAAAGTCCACTGTCTTAATGGCCAGTTCTATGCAAAGCAATGGGTCGTGGTAGCAATCTGCAATTACTGGAAATTGAACTGCAAAACGATATTATCATATTGAAGACGATTTCTACAGGGTTTCCCTACCGTGAAAATTTTTCATGTTTACATATATTGCAGATCGTTCAATGCCTAATACAATGAAATCATAAAAAATGGGGTTCACCGCATTTAATATTTGGGAAAATGTATGTAAATGATCTACCCGTTAATGCATTTTAGGAAATTTTGATGCTGTGTTTGTTGTAGCTAAAAAATAGTATTGACCATTGATTGGTAAAAACTAACGACATCCTATTGGTTGAAATGGGTAATTGTAAGAAAGCAATCCTTTGCATCGTGATAAAAAATAAATATGTATATTCCAAAAATGCTTTTTCATCCTTTCTAACGAAAAAATTTACATTTTGTAATCATATACAAGTTTGGTTTTGACTATAGAAAAAAATCTGTTACGTGAAAATTCCTGAATTTTCGATATTTATTACATAATTATATTCTTAACAAACTGCAAAGAAGAAAACAGGGGTCATCGTGCTTGTTTTTGACAAATATGTAGTTAACATGTGCGTATTGGACATTTTTCTGTAAAAAAAAAACAGGATGGAATGACAATCATAATTTATAACAATACACTTAAATAGTAAATATATATATATTATATATAATTATTTTAGTAGCAGCACTTGATTATGACTATGTACAAAACGTTATTACAGCCAAAACACTTTCACAATTATAGCAAGCATGTGCACAGCTATATACGAGTCCCATGTTCAGACAGCGTGTTACTACTTTCGTTTTCAGTGTATTATCAAACTTTCGCAAATAAAACGAGTGACGAGAAACTCCTACTATGACCATGGCAATTATTATGAATATATTTGATTCTAGTTAGTAATAAAAGTGAACACAATATTTAATAAAAAGTATTATGTGTCAAAACACTTTCCATTGTGAAGATGTAAATCAGCTGCACTGATGCGCGAAACGATGCGCAGAAAAAAAATACCGAAATCGTCTTTTATATATTACCAGAATGAAAGTTTATGGTTATTATACGTAATATGAAAGGGCATGATATCCTCGATTTCACTGTACGGGGATGGTTATTATGAACTGTTAAGATTATAATAGAATATCGTTTTAGTTTTATAGTTTATTTTCATGAAAAGGTTCCAGTAATTAGTATTTTACCTGTAGTAGACGACGCGTGGTCACACGGGCCGTGATGACTAATGGATAGTTGAGTTGGGTGATGTTTGTCTACTATTAGAGTGCATCTCTGCACGGCGAATTTGCAACTGAAACATACGTGTTTGTGTATGTCAAACACTGAGACAGCCACTTCACGATTGAGTAATGTGTACGTTCTCAAATAAAATAAATATTACGCATAATAACGTAAGTTATATTAGTTATTTTACACAGTTATGTGATAAGATACTTACTGGGTGTTATATGTAACACCGTCCGAGCCGCAAATGGGTGAAGACATATCAACCGCATGGTGGGGTAAATGGTTACAGTTGATGCTCTATATCACGTCATTAAAATGTGCAATGTTTTGTGTTGACAATGCCTGTTCTAAACATGGCAAAGGGTCGTCATTGCAATTTATTACTAACGGTTTTTGCAATCAACGCTTTAAAGGTTTACTTTGCTAAATAGTATTTGCAATGGTTAAACAAAACCACACAATGTGCGAGAGTACCGGAAAGTCAATACTAAATAGCTGCATAACAGAATACCTCTATCTAAAAGATACAGGATCAACGTAGTTTTTGGACAAAAGATTGATGTCTAGCCCTCCGTTTATCAACAAGTGGCCCTCCAATTCCAAAAGATTTGCGCTCGCGGTCCGTATTATACTGCTTAACACGCTTAAACAAGTATGTCCCAAAGATGTCATTCGACGTTGAGAACCGGTGAATTTGAAGATAACGGAGGGTATCGTGTGTCTGACAGTGTACAACTGTTCGCACTCAGTGAGATGGAACATTATCTTTCAGATTACGCCCTGTTCCTCGACTAATGCGGTTTTAAGACTTAAAATAAAACTTAAAGAAATGCTCGCTATCAATCAAGTTACCAACTAACAACTGTCTGTCTTGAAGACAGAAACATGCGAACGTTTTGTATCCAGTGCACTGGCAAAATAAACCCCCAATAGAATAAACTTTGCTTTATTTCAACAATGTGGGATAGAGCAAACATGCGCAGACTAATGACGTCATCTTGTTCATTTTCGCGACGCCATGTTGTTGTTTTTTCTTTATTTTTAGTGTGTTTGCTTTCGATTATCTTCAAACTAAACACATTATATGATGGGATAACTAGAATACTAGGTAAGTGTTGAATAAAGATAAGTTTATTTCCTCGGCACGAAAACGTGAACAACTCGCCAAGGCTCGAGGTTCAGGTTTTCTAATCCTCGCTAAATAGACTTATCTTTATTGATTACTTATCTAGTATTCTATACAAGAGCCATAGGACACACAATCAATCAGTCATCATTACGCCTTAGATTAACATTCAAGCGGTATATTTACATTAAATTCTGGTAAATATTTTTATTGCAGAAGTTTTCGGAAATTTGAATTTCGAGTGATTGTTTAATTTGTCTGGTTTATTAGAATTTAATGTTAGTAGATATTTTGATGGAAGCATCTTGCGAAACTACATTTTTCGACTAATTATTTGTTCTGGTTTCGTTCTGTATGTGCGTGTAATGCAATAATTTGTACACTGTTTTTTTTCTACAAACGGATGATTACTTATTCATTACCTGCAGGCCGTGTTTGCCCTATTTTCTGTAGAATTAACCATTTTATCACAAATTTCATGTTTTAATAGAAATACTATTCAGGTTGGATACCATTAAATCATTGTGTATCCCTCCGTTGTCCATTCGAAAGTAGTGCCTATTACTAAAGAGTTCCTTTTCTCTTCTGGTATAAAAGCCATTTAGCAATCTCAGACATGCCATTTGTGGTTATTTCTTCTATCCCACGTGTGTCTGAAACATTGTGGTGTATTTCATTGGAGGTTAACTTGAAAGGTGAACTTTTGGGGTGTGTTTACTGTGGTATGGGGCTTTTGTCGAAATATGACTGCCGAAACCCTGTTTTCTACCGGTGTCTGCATTCAGGCGAGATGCATTAGAAGTAACATGACATATCTTTTATTGCATTTTTTGGAAGCGGAAAGATTCATCTTTAAATTGATACCATGCTTGCACAATCGGAAATAAAGGAAAGGCTAGAAGAATGCTTGCAAAGTTCGCTGTTTTATAATGGGACTCTTTGGGAATTGGAATTACTGTTATCTAACCTTCAGTGTAAATGAGATAAGATTAGTATTTCATTCTTTTTGGTTCCCGATTATTACAGTAAATGAAATGGAGCTTCAACGATGCCGGACTCAAAACTGTGAAGTTATTTACTACAAAAAGATAAGCATTTTGACATAAAATCCCAAATACTTTTAGAAGAACGAAAAAAGAGAAAACTGTGGTGCCTAAACCTGGGCTAGTAACCTACGAGTATCCCTTATAAACAATCTTTAGCGTTGCGTGCACTTTATAATGTTATTCATTCCAACTGATAATTATATATAAACGACAACGTATTATCTATAGGTCCCTACGCCACGAGTATAAGAAAGCCTCTTTATACTTAACATTTTTTTATATTTTCGAAATTGTGGCAAACAATTGGAATTTGTCAATTTGTCAATCTGTATATAGATCCCTTTAAAAGGTGCAATGAGGCAATGACCTCGTCTAGTCGGTCTGCGTTCAAACGTTGAACATGAAACTGTTGATAAGTCTTTCGGTTGTTTAACTAAATACAGGCATGTGCGTGAAATATACTGAGTACTTAGGCTCAGTGCAATGCTAAAACTCTGCCATACGTCAAGCGGTAAAATGACCTATATATGTCATACAGGAGCAATTCCAATTCACGACATTACATTTATTTTGCATTGACAGACAGTTATGACAAATGATCGACTTTGAGACGCAATATAAGAACATAATAGAATAAGAATATAAATACTATGACTAAAACCTAGAGTGCACTGGAACACCGCAGACCTCCGCCAAGACAGGCTACATACAGTTAAATTGTCCAGTGATAGGTTACCTCCCTTTCCTCACCTCACAATAATACATTTCAGCATATGCAGTCCACAAAGGCTTTTCCGGGACGAGAGGATTTATAAACATTTAAACATAAATCCACAGTAGGCGGAAAGTGTCGTCCCGGATCAGCCTGTGCGGATTGCACAGGCTGAAATTTAAAAAAAAAAAAAAAAAAATGCACACAGCAAAAACATTACAGGCCTGTCGTGGGAAAACCGGGCTTAGTGCACAGGCTGATACGAGACGACACTTTCCGCTTTTATGGTATTTTCTGTTTCAAGGAAGTCTCAGAAGATGCATAGATCGTTACATTTTTGAAAACGATATACTTTTGAAAACGAATTTGAATAACAAATTACTAATTTGCCTGAATTTTCATGAAAATCTTAATTCTTCACAAAATGTAATATAATTAAAAAAATCAAATTATCTTATGCATTTTTTTTCATAACTGAATACGAGTTTCACGAAAACGTCAAACTGTTTTGCGAAAGTTGTTCAATTTTTCGTGAACATTTATCAAACCAAGGAACATTATCTGGTTATCTTATAGGTAAGTAAGTATGAAACCACAGGTCTGCACATTTTATTTTTCCAATGATGTTATAAAGGTCATCTGCGTGGCCGATTCAGCCTACTTCCGAATGATAAACTGTTTAAAGGTTCCTGATGAGCTAGTGAGGAGGTAGTTCTGATTTCAAGCGTTGATCGTGACTTTTGATAAGACCAACGCTTGCATATCAAAGTACAGACATGTGTGCGAACTAGCCACAACTTTCTGTAGGTATGTAGATAATGCAGATAAAATTGAAATAGACTGGCGGAACCTTTTCAGTGTATTGCGTGACAATTATAATTATGAAATACATTCACTAAAAACGTGTTTTGCTCAACTAAAACCCCTATCTCACCGGGCTGCGACAGTTTGCGACAAATCGCGAATCTCATTCGCTTAAATGTCCCCAAACTGTCTCGGGGTTTCGCAATATCTTTGCCGGTGTCGTATGACCATGTTGAAATAATTCTTGCAACAAAATCCCTCTCAATTTTGTCCCCAAGTCATCGCAAATGTCGCAAACCATTTTCAAACTATTTTCCAAAACATATTTGCGAATCAAATGCTCTGTCTTCGTCTCTTACGGCCTTTTTTCTTTGTAAGTGATTCTGTCTTTTTGACCGCCGCAGCTGCTAGCAGACATGCAGCAGCTGTTAACATACACTCTTCATCATTTTCTGGGAGAGTTGGTTTCTTCATGACGTTGACGTCTCACGACACAAATGATGGCTTGATCAGGTATTTTGTTTTATATATTTGTATTTATATGCTGCACCAATTATCACATGAATCGCATACATGTGGTGCGAATGTTGCAAAACAATCGCTTAACTGTTGCAATTTATACATTTCGTTTTTCTTTCTTGCGAAATTCGCACGAATTTCACACGAAATTCGAGATATTATCTCCCAAATGTGTGCAAATATGTGCGAATTAAAACTCATTTCGTCACTTTGTCGCGCAATATTCGCGCGATATTCGTATAACCAACGCAAATATGACGCAACTTTTATCCCAAGTAAATTTCATCGCAATTATTCGCGCATTTTGTCGCAATTCTCTTTTCGTACACTAATCGCTTGCTGTCGCAGCTCAGTGAGATAGGGGCTTAAGACACTAACTCGCCCCACTAAAACGGTACAATCTTTATCTCTAGTAGTTAGAGTTTGTTTATTTATTGGTTCTCGGATATTTTTGGAAAATGTCCGCTTGGAGGAGGGAAAAAAAATAATAATATAAAAAAATAACACAGACCTGAGTAAATTAATGACTAAAACTTCACAAATGGAATTGGGCAGTGATATTAAAATCTTTATGAATTATTACTTACACAATTCATATAACACAACATAAACTTAATCACTGCATGATAACCATGACATTTATACCAATAAAAGTAACATTAAAAGGCAGTGTTTATCATATAAAAACTGCTAAATATGATCACACTCAAACACAGTAGGCCTACGTCAGATATCACTGGACAGGGGCCATATTATATGTATAACAGCATGTTTAATGAAGTGAAAACTAACTAAATATCGCTTAAATTAATGAATCAATATACACCAATGTAATTTGTTAATAATAGTATTGATATAAAATTATAAATGTGTATTTAATACAATGATTCTAAGATCTTAATTTGTTTTACTGAGTATTTTCTTCTGACAGCAGATATTATGAATCATACAGCGATATACAGTCACAATGTATGTTACATAAAATTCAGTCATTTCTTCAGCGTTTTTTGTTTTGCATTCCGTGTAACAGATTGAAATCCTTTCACAAGGTCATTTTTACGATATCGATTACATTCTACTTTTTTTTTGCTTTTTGGAAAAAAATGGGTCGGCGGATCCGAGAACCAAAAATAAAGAAAACTTCGCCTTAGCTTGCATTTCATAAAGGGCTATTTTTCCATCAAAGTGGGCGGATCTCTACTGCTAATTTTGTTGGAGTTTTATAAACCTTTATTTGTTCAAACCTCGATGGCAACACAACAGAAGACATCTTGTTAGCTTCATCAAATGTTTATATCATGTATATATAGATACAGTGGTTGAACAAGTCGACGACGACAATACTTGTATTATATATACAGTCGAAACGCGACACTATGAATCGCGACATTACGAAATGACGGGATACTAAGAATAAGGCTGCCGGTCCCGTCCGTTTTCCTTTATATTTAACTACAAAAAGATACGATACTACGAATTCGCGATAGTTCGAAAAATGCGTTATTACGAACAAATTTCCGGTCCAAGCATAATGTTTGTATTGAAACTTTAACGTGATACTACGAATCATATTATCATGGACACTTCCACACCTTTTCAACGAAGATTTCACACCTCTGCCCAGTCAGACACCTAGCCAGTTTGTTTGCACCGTGGACAGTGATAGTTGTTCACAAATGTATTAACCATTTTAAGTAACTTTGAATGATGCAGTGTGAGATTTGCGTTTGACTAAATGACTTTTGTATATTTCACTGCGAATTCGATAACTGCGTGGATTGATTTTACGCTTATTTTTATTTATAATGCAATACACACACTATTGTTGACACGTAATGTAAGAAAAAATACGTTAATACCGTAAATTCCGAAAGATGCGATACTACGAAAAACGCGATACTACGAACAAATTAGTGTCTCCCGTGACTATTCGTAGTATCGCGTTTCGACTGCACTCGTTGTCTTAAAGAATGAACTTAATTAATTTACTTCGAATGTAATTCTGAAATTCGTACATTGCGCAGGTACAAATATCAAATGTATCAAATTGTTATTATGAATACAGTATTGTTTAACCATTATTTTCTATACAGAACAGGTTTCCTCATTATGAAAACTCACAATTTTGCTGCACTATGTGTTTGCCATTGTTTGCATTTACATTTGTTTAATTCATTCATTTAAATGCGGGTTATGCGCTTCGGTTGTGGTAGGGAAACCTACTTTTGGAGGACCTATGTATTAAATTTTAATTAAATTTGAGAATCAGTACAGGAGCATCTACTCTTCCACACACATTTTAAGAAATTATTGCACCTCATCGCTGAGAATTTAAATGATTTAATAGAGAAAATATTTAGCAACACCATTTCGCCGGTATTTCGGTTGCAGTTATGCCCCTGATCAATGACGTGGTGCCATTTAAAATGTGATAAATAAACAGAAGCATCAGATACTCCAAACAAACAAATACAATTCCAATATAATTTGTGAGAAGTGATTCATTACAAAACACGTGTAATGATCCTATAGTCTTACCATAGATCATAGAATTACGTGTTTATTTAAGAATGATATAGGGAATCTAGATCAAGCAGCAAGACAGACAGACAGACAGACAGACTTAGGTTAAAACACAAAAGTTTATAACACATGACAGATTCTAATTTAAGAACATTGGTATAACTAACTCAAAAGCTATAACGCTTGAATAACCTAGCATAGGCCATGAAAGCCCAAAAGCTCATTTCCAATGGGGCCTTTGAATTTCCGATGTCAAATTACAGATTGTAACACATTTTGTGTATCCTTCAGCTAATGACACTTCAATGAAAACACATCTTGTTGCTTCCAAATACATTCGAAATATTATACAAAAGACATTCGCAGCGACCACGTTTTCATTATTCAGCCGTAAATGAACGCATTATGTTTTCTGAATATTAGCTTTAGCAGTAGCATGTATGACATTAATGGAATTGCAAATAATAAGTTGGATGTCTTACATTTTGTCACGTGACAATAAATAACAGATATACTATGTGCAGCATTGCTAGTGGCCGTGAGACTGCGCAATATAATAAAATATGAAATATAGACGAAAATACACACAATCAACAGCACGGAAAGGGAAAAGTAGACGGATATACCTACACCAACAAGATCGGAATCAAACAAAAGTCAAACTGTGTTCGGTCTTAAAATATAAACTAACAGACTTTCTAATACCTGGTAAATCATTTGTATTTCTAAATTACATGGTAGATCAATATATTTGGACTGGATATCTATCCAGCATGAAGCGTCTATATTGTGCACGTGCTTGTATCTGGCATTTTCTGCAGTGTATGATCGGTACACGACGCCTTGCTCAGCTCGCATCTGTGGATACAGAGTTTAACGTTTCCTGAGTGTTACTCTACTACCATGCTTTCACCATTGGTATTACAATAAAATACCATTGTATCATGTTCAATCAGAGAATTAAACGTTAGTTCACGGAGTCAAGGACAGCAGCAACCGACGACTATCATATCCTAGTTATAATGGCCCAGTCATAGTGTCACGTTATTACGCGCCGTTTTAATTACTGCGCTATCGCTAGGCTATGTTACATTTGACAACGTACCACAACGTGCCATTACGTAGCCTTGCGTGGAAAAACGCAGTACATAAGCGCAGCTAAGCGTAACAATAACGAGCGTGACGCCTGGTGTATCGTAGTATAAACGTAGCGAATAATGCAGCATAACGTAGCCACAGACTGGACTCTGACACGTTCTGTTCACGCTGTGCTAAATAATGGCCACGTTGTTCTACGTTGTGTCATATCTACCACTACGTAAACGGACGGTGTGGTATAACGTAACATATTTTTGAACATGTTCAAATTCAGATTTGTCGTTCAAGCCTCGGTCACACTGTTAAGATTTTGGCTGCGATTGCCCACGATTTACAAAATCTTGGTGAAGCGTGGTAAAGCGTGAACACATACGTACTGGCATCTGTGTGAATCTTGAAGAATCTTGGGGAATCCGTACGATCTGGGAGCGCTACGACAGTTTTGAACATGTTCAAATCATTCGTGGCTTGTCGTAGCGCCGCCGCGATTTTTCCAAAACGTAGAACAATCCTAGTGCCGTCGTATCTCAATCTGGCTTATTCTTACAGCCATCGTAGAGGCATTTGTGGCCTTCGTGTTTAATCGTGATTTATCGTGACTGATTGTATGACATATATTACAAGACTGTAGTACGTTATGATACTTTTTCTACGTATATAGTACCGATTTCTAAGCCTGCCCTACGGTTCAGCTACGATTCCAGTAGGATCTTTAAGCCTCGGTCACACTGTCACGATTTTTGCTACGATTGCACACGATTGACAAAATCTTGGTGAAGCGTGGTAAAACGTTAACACATACGCACTGGCATCAGTATGAATGTTCAAAACATTCGTGGCTTATCGTAGCGCCGCCACGATTTTTCCAAAACGTAGGACAATCCTAATGTCATCGTATCTCAATCTGGCTTATTCTTACAGCCATCGTAGAGGCATTCGTGGCCTTTCGTGTTTAATCGTGACCGATTTTTCGACATATATATTAAAAGTCTGTAGTACGTTATGGTACGTTTTGTTACGTATATGGTACGGATTTCTACACTTGCCCTACGGTTCAGTTACGAATCCAGTAGGACCTTTAGAGACAACTATCATGACTACTCACGAATATACACGATGGACCACGACAACGCGACGACTGGGTCGCGTTGCCTGTACGGTTTATCGCGAAGTTACTACGCACTCACTACGTTTGCCTACGTTGGTGTCACGATTATGCACGAGCCATCGTGATGTCCAAATCGCGCTGAAGCGTAGTGAAGCGCGAGAATTATTGGCTGCTCGTAGGTTTATCGTGATGAATCTTAATACAATCTTAGGAGAAACGTTAACAATCGCCTGTAATCGTCTTTTACCATAGGGAATACCTGACACTAGCGTATTACAACCGTAACAGATCGCATCATATCTTGGTAAAACCGCAGTGAATCGTTTGCAGAAACAAACAAGTGCCGTTGATATTCGTAGTCTCGTCCTAAAAAACAACCGAATGTATACGTAGGAAGACACAATCGGAACACTGTGCATCCCGACTCATCACGATTAACAACTCCACGATCAGTCGTGGGTTAACGTAGCCAAAAACGTGACAGTGTGACCGGGGCTTAAGCGACAACTGTCATGACTACTCACGAATATACACGATGGAGCAATTGACAGGACTCTCGTTCTGATTGAGTCGCGTTGCCTCTACGGTTTATTGAGATGTTACTACGCACTCACTACGTTTGCCTGCGTTGGTGTGACGATTATGCACGAGGCATCGTGATGTCCAAATCGACTTGAAGCGTGAAAATTATTCATCACCGTGATGAATCGTCTTTAATCTTACTACAATCTTAGGAGAAACGTTAACAATCGCCTGTAATCGTCTGTTACCGTAGCGTCTACCTGACGCTAGCGTATTACAACCGTAACAGATCGTATCATCTCTTGGTAAATTCGAGGTGAATCGGCTGCGGAAACTTACAAGTGTCGTTGATATTCGTAGTCTGGTCCTACAACAACCGTAGGCATACGTAGGAAGATACAATCGGGACACAGTGCATCCTGACTCATCACGATTAATACGTCCACTATCAATCGTGGGCTATCGTAGCCAAAATCGCGACAGTGTGACCTGGGCTTTACATTTAACTACTTACATGCCAAGTTGAATCACGTTGAGACGCGTTCGGACCACGTTGAACTACGTACCTGCCACGTTGCGCAACGTAGCTAAACAAGGCGATGAAAACGTGATACTTTGACTGGGGTATTAAAGCTTTTGTTACGTATTTATACCAACCCCATGTTCTTAAATAGAACTGGAAATAGGAAACCATTTACATTTAACGTATCTAATCAAATAACAATGTATTTAAACAAACATATTGATGTTATTTTGCCATTTATTAATTATGTTTTGATGCACAAATCACGTACTGACTGTTTGCCGAAAATTAACAGAAATAAAATAGTTTCGTTATTATATCAAATAAAATCTTGGAAACTGCAATCTTTATTTATTTAATGTTCAGTAAATAAATATGCGTTACGTACTCGTTGGGGTAGTACTTTTTGTCAGAACCGCACACGACGTTAAATCCAGTGTTGCAGTTTATGGCGTGCACGTTCTGACAAATATTTCGATCATCATGTTGATGGTAGACTGGGTTGTAGTTTGAGGAATTGGTGTTGTTGTAGGGGCCTGCGTGTGCGTTCAAAGAATACAATGACACATAACATCTCAATAGTTAAGCTTTCTCGAGTCGAAAGTACACGCTTTCAAATGAATGATCCCAATTATTTTTTATACGTTTTTACAAAAGCCATGTATATAAACACTCATATTTATAACATTATGCGCATTTGTTTGTGCAGATGAGTAGATATCCTTCTGAGCTATAGACACATAATTTTTATATGACTTATTCTCTGAAATGTGTGTTAATTATTAAAAAGCAACAACAGTAAAAACAGAGATAGTTAGTGACTGTAATTGTAAAAAGTTACCGCTGCTGATGTTGATGTGCCGACAGGTGTTGTAACCACAAGTGTAGACGTTGATCCAGCTACTGTTGGTGTTGTAGTGGCCGATTGTACCAGCATTGTAGACGATCCAAGACATGACCCAGTGTGTGCCAATGTTATTGAAGTATTTAAGCATTGAACTTTTAAAAAATCACATCTGAAAAGAGGATACGTTTCGATATGTATTCGTTGCTTCAAGGACATACGTAGTATCGCTTATTGCTTTTCAAACAGTCTCATGAGCATCCTCATAGTGGTTGTAGAAGTAGCCTTATTGTTCATAGAAGGCACATGTTTCGTTTTGAATAGACACTTTTTCGACAAAAACAGTGTATTCCGAATTGAAGTATATTTACAAAAATATATAATCCATGCGTTAGAATACTGAAAAAACAATTTATATTTGTAGTTTACATCGTCTAAAAATGTATATTTATTTATATTGTGAATGAAACTGACACTGAATTCAAACCTCGCTTTAGTGGCAAATATCCGATTATGTTGGTTTGGTAGCATACGGGCGCATTGTTTTATTAAATTTTTTACTTTGCAGCAAAAAATGTGTTTGCTGTACAGAATATGATGCCTTTGACGATTTGTTAATTTAAAATCAATTATTAAATTACTCTGTTTATTTCTTTGGATGGCAGACAAATGTTGTGTGTGTGTTTGTGTGCGCGCGCGTGTATGAGTGCGTGTGCGCGTGAGTGCATGTGTGCGTGCGTGCGTGTGTGTGCGTGCGTGTGTGTGTGTGTGCGTGTTTCGCGAAAGCCAACTGTTGAACCTATGTCTTAATATTGTGACAAAATACACTTATAACGTGTATGTTTTTCCATCCGATCCGCATAGATCGACGTTGGTGTTTGTGTAAAAGCAACTGACACATTACTTACAAACTTACAATCAAAATATGTTGTTGTTTTTTTTGTTTTGTTTTTCATTTTTGTCATGCTATATTACGATCCAAAACAGATAAAACCTTATCTTGAAATAAACTATTGCTATATGGGTGAGATCACTTAGCGTTTATTGGTTGAAATGTTTTTTAGACGTATCAGAATCACCAAACACTTAATTACATTAGCGATGCTAATACAAGGTTGTCCTTAATAAATTGTTAGTTTGGCGTAACCCTATCCAGAATGTTATTTCAATGTTGTAAATTGAATATATAGTTCACGGTTGCTATGTGACCGTTGTACCTTGTACTTGGAAACCCGATGTTTTATTGATGTATAAATATGTTTTATTTCCTGGAAGCTTTTGCATTTGATGCGATCTTGTGTTTTGGTGGGATACCAAAACAAAATATCTGTCCAGCATGTAGCTGTACTTGTAAGCCCTATGCAAACATTGAGCTACTTTTATATGGGCAATGTTTGCGGACGGGCTGTACCGGGGAACAACCATTTCTGTGATGGAAAGTTTTCCTTCTTTGTCTATATTGTTCAGACAGGATTTTGATCGCTACTTTCACGTCCCGAAATAAGTTAGTTATTGTCAACGGATTGCAATAAAAGTTACATACCTGGACAGATAAACCATTCCTAATTAATGTTCCATAAATATGTGTATGAAAATACTTCAAAGTTTGCATGCCTGAGCCATTTAAACCTACACACTATTGCATTTTTAAATAATCTCGTTGTTCTCCACTGTGTAAACTTCAATCGATATTCTGCTAGGCTGTAGAAGTGTTACGTAATTCTATTGGTCTGGAATCAGGATAGCCTCACTCTGATTGGTTTGATTGCTAAACGAGGCTGCAATTTTGGGAATTTCAACATACATGTGAGAGATTTATGCACAAGTTTAACTCGGAATTAAATGCATACATAAGGTAAATTTCGTTTCATGTTAATCAGTTTCGGTGTTGTTCAAGTAAAATACGTTGATAGATAACTCTATTTGTGCAAATAATGGAAATTTAGGAAAATTCAAACGTTCAGATTTCGACCATATAAATGGTCTTTCGGCGATGAGACGTTCCAGCGAATTTAGCCCCATATAAAAAGTAACACTAAATTGGCATGAATTAGACTATACAGCATGGTGACTTCCGTGATACTTACTAAACCACATATGCCCGGCCATGGAATCGAACCCAATGTTGAGAAGCAAGTTTACCGAACAACAGTGAATATTATTTATTTGAAAGTGTCTAAATTGTTGGAGTACAATCGAATGTAGCAGTTGTAATCAGATGCAAATATGTTCAAGACATCGTCGATACTCAAAACTCGATTAGGGTGTGTATGTGTGTGACTTCGTTTTTAATTGTCCCCGCCAGAAAACTATTCGGATCTTAGTGTTTTTCGCAGCATTATATAGTGCAAAATACAGAAGCCACCCTGTTTATGCCATTTAAATACCCTATATATTTGATGCACATATAACATAACATATCGGTTTCACTTGTTGATATGAAATACGAGTTAGAAGGCTAGATTGTAGCGGGAACTATAACCTGCGATCACTGGGAAATGAAACCAGATTGTAACCAATTAGTTGTCTCCCTTGCTATTGACTGGATTTGTGGTTCAAGACGAGTTAATTTTCATAGTCTATTTACAAAAGACATTATATTTGATAGTTTGATATCTCATGAAAGAAATGGTATAACAAGAGCTTTCAGAGGACAGCGTGCGGTACTATGCGAAGTAGTTCAGTTGGTACGTAATTGGAACGTGAAAGGGGCATACATTTGTTGAAATAAAGGAGCTTAGTTATGACAATTATTGTATCAATTTATTCCTTGTTTCAAATGAATACCTTATGTTGTTTAGAAAGTATAAAATTTGGAACTAAAACTTTAAACCCCAAAAGTGGGCATGCATCTGTAAAAATACAGGGCTATGTTGATTGTGGCACCTGATGCTGTAATTGATGACAAAGGTATATTCCAAGTTTCAAGTGAATAAACAATCACGTTTCGTTTTGTAAAACGTTTCAATAAAAAGTTAAAATCTGACAATCTATGCTAAATGGGACATAACTATGCCAAAATACAAAACAGAGTTATGGGGAATGTTGCACCTGATGCTGGAGTTGACAGCTGATGTATATTTCAAGTTTCAAGTGATTACCTTGTGTAGTTTAGAAGTTTCAAGACATTTGAATAAAAACTTTAACCAGAAAATCTATGTTAAAAGGGCATAACTTTTTCAAAATACAAATCTAAGTTATGGGGATGTTGGAGTTGATGACAGAGGTATAATCTAAGTTTCAAGGAAATAACTTGTGTAGGTTTGAAGCTAAATGAGTTTCGAACATAAACTTAAAAAAGCAACAAAAGAATATTTATGGTAAAAAGGGGCATAACTCTGTCAAAATACAAACCTTTATGATGAATGTTGCAACTGATGCTGGAGTTGATGACAAAGGAATATTCCAAGTTTCAAGTCAATAACTTTTGTAGTTTTGAACTTACAATACATTTGAATATATACTTTAACCAAGATCAGACGCCGACGCCGACGCCGGGGCGAGTCGGAAATCTCACCTATTCCTCGAATAGTCGAGCTAAGAACGGCTAATTCATTCGCAATCAATTATTATATATAAGCATGTATGTAGATGCAACAAGTTTGTTTCATTTGAAAATACAATTCAAAATCTCAGGATGTACCTAAGACAGGATATCAAGATGCAACAATATATGTAGCATGTAACAACAATAGCAACAAGTGTAGGCGGAACGTACTCACGTACAGAAAACAAAGCACGTCTGTCGACGTCGAATACAACCACAACAAGTAGAGAGTTGAAACAAATCTGAAAATTACTATACTAGTAATAGGCGACTACCTACTTTTTATTTATTATATACTATGGTTACTATTGTTATTATCTTATTGTTTACTCAGTGGATAGTCAACATAACTTTCTACGGCGGAAACATGCAATCTGTTGTCGGTAATCAGATTTCGACGCGCTAACATGCCGTCTGTAGAATGTCTTTAACTTGTATTTTATTTGTTTCTCAGTTTGAATAATCATACCAAGTTAACAACAATTACGTTTTCTTTTTACATATAACTAATGTTTCAGTCAGTCAAAGCGTAGCTTGGCTAAATAAGTAAAGGCTGTTCATTCGCTATACATTCGCTACTCAGTCGTTCGGCATTTCCCGCGTGCGCTTTTCAATCGTTTCTTGTACGCTCCACATTCGGTGATAACCCTACCTAGCGTATAGGGAGCGGGATAGTAGCGATGAAGTAGCGATGAAATAACGATTGCCTAGCGTTCAAAATCAAACGATTCAAAATCGGAAAAAAATCTGAAGTAGTATGTAACCAGATGATAGTTTATTATGTATTCTAACATGACACGCGCAAAATTTCCGTTGTAACATTGCCAATAAACAAACTCGAAAAAGTAGTTTCAAAACTTTAAAATATAGTTCGCATTATAATTGCCGAATTGTGTCGTCAGGTCATATTAAAATCGAAATCGTTGTTTGTTTACAGATGTTAGAGCGAACATTATTTCTTAACTACAGTACTTAACCAATCAACACTCTGCTAAAGAAAAAGTGTATTGTTCACTTGCTTTCACAGAAAAAGCAGCGTTATGACTTTGGCTAGCGAACAACGTGATGACTGTTCATTGGACTGAGGAATATTTTCACAAAAATAAAATATTTTGGTTCGCAGACTTTTGCTCAGAAATCTCTTCTACGATTTAATTGTGAAAAACGATGAAGAAAGAAAACGATTAGTCTAATATGACACGCGCAGAGCTTTTTATAGACGAACAACACTCATTACCTTTGTTAAACCCACAATTAAACGCGCTAAAAGTAATGTAGTTCGCAATTGTAAATTCAGAGTTTGTCTCGAGACATGTTAGAATAGAAATAATGTTTGCAGTATCGTTGTTTATTGGGAGATACACAACGATTTGTCGTTCTGAATTGTTGGTTTTAAATACTCGTTGTTTAATTCATACGCATCAGAACTCCAAACTCTTGTTTACAAGCCGTTAAATAAAGCAAAATATAAATTATATCTGAAATATAAAACCAGGACACAACAATAATAGTTTCTTGACATTTCCGGAAATTTTCAGAAAACGGACCATGGCTCATTTAAATAAAAAGTCTGAAGCCGTGTTTTGCTGCAGCACGCTTCGCGAAACGTCAACCGATAGTTCAGTCAAGTAAAGTTCATGTGATTATACAAGACACAGTTTAGTTCGCCATTTACTAATATAAATGCAGTACATTAAGAAACCACTATTCATCATAATTGCAGTAGGGCTTGTCCAGTCGACAAAGACCATGACATCCTCATCTGGCGCGAACTTTTTGAACTTGTCCGAAAACCATAGCTGTGCTTGTTTTATTGATAACATTATCATAGCTCATTATTATTAACGAATTATTATTTTAATTACTCTATATATACTAACGCATGGTTTCTAGCAAGTGGAATATTTAGAAAAATGTTTTGCATAGTTAATAGTATTTTCTAGAGACTTACCGCACGATGGTTTTAAACAATTTAATTTGCTAAAATATCGAACATCTTGTACACTTCCAGGCTATGCTAAAATTTAACTGTTACATTAAAATGCAAGTTCTGGCAGCATTAATTTAATTGATTATGCTTACAAACCTATCATTGACGTCAACAGAACAGAATTTATAGTACGTCAATAAATAATTTCTTTTGAAGTGAGTGCGAATTTTATAAGGACTCATTTGTTTCATTAATTGCCCATACGGGATATTTTAGTTATCACGAATTAGTATGTACTGAAAGCGCACAATTAAATTGGTCAGCCGTTTCCCAGCTATTTTATCCCTTGATTTCGGTTTTGGAGACAATTTAGTGTGCTTCAGCTTCTATTGCACAGAAAACAAAACCTTGAAAAAAAGTTACTTGTACATTATGTACATTTGATTCTAGACTAATTGTTTAATTGGTAAAATGGTACACAGAACTATTGCTAACTTTGGGACGTGGTCCGGCATGTGATTGTGACCTAATAAGAAGCACAGATATTGCTGTATGCATTTACCTTCATTTTTTGTACAATATTCTAGATTAGGAATGTTTTTGCATGACCGATATCTGGAGTGTGATTGTGCCTCCTATCGAAGATGGCAATACATTGCTTTAATAATGTCGGTCGGTAAGTCGGTCGGTCGATCTGAAGACAAAAACAACTATGTTCATTACTGATTGGTACATATACATGATGCAGTATTGCATAAAAATGTATTACTTTGCAAATTCACCACTGCAGTGTAGTATGACCACAATGTGTACCATACAGGTTGTATAATAGCAAAAATGCTATGGACCCAGGGACTTATTCAATTTTAGCATATATTTTATCAAATAATGTAAAAAATGATCTTATAACCAATGAAATATTTGTCTAAAATACACCAGAATGCACCAAATTGCACCATCGGAAAAAAAATCCGGGAAAGATTCCCCCTACCCCACTGCAGGCGGGAGCACTTGCCAGAGGTGCCTGCTACTTTTTTTGATTTGCACCTTCTACTTCAAGACATCTGGAGAACACTCAGTTAAAATATCAACGGGGTCATTTGGAATATTTTTTCGTATTGGTGGTGTAGTCGTAATACCGAATAGTTAGGTGCCTGTAGTTTCAGGGTTGTTGCCATGGAAAAGTATATCATAACAATTAGGGTTGTTGTGCAGCGTACATACTGGTATTTCGCACTCTTTCACCGAATCACTGAATGATTCCATGACTTAACATCACTTAACATATTGAGTGTCAATGTTCAATTGTAATCACAGGATGTCTAGGCCTTATCACCAACAATTATCGTGCGAACATTCAGGATGTCAAATTAATTATGTAAAGTGTTTGTCTCAAGTTTAGTTATTTGTGATACATATTACAGGGTCATATCGATGGTATTTTGCATGCATATAGACATAAATTAAAATAAGACAATTTACTTTATTTTTCAATGATTAACAATATATAAACGGAATTATAAAGAAAAAAAGTATTTACGACAAAAAATAATTATCGAACTCACGCCTACAAATTCGCGCTCTTTAAATGAAAACTCCTACGCTATGCAAAGTTTATCAATGGTGCAAATGCGCTTAAGTTTACACGATCTGTTTTCACATAATTTTATATGTCTGAGGATAATTTTGGTACACAATGTGTAACATCATGAAATACAGATTAGGTTCGATTTTGGTTACATACCACGAAATATTGACAGAGATATGGCCCCTTTTCGACTTCAGTTCCCTAAACACACTTTATTGTCCGGACAATATTTTAAGAAGACTTGATATATTCAAATAATTTTGGAAAACATGTGTAACATCATAACATACAGGTCATTTTCGACTTTTGTTACAAACCAAATGTTGACAGGGTTATGGCCCTATTTCGACTTGAACTCCTCTAAAGAACGATTGCCGGACGATAACTTTGGTTACAAACCACTTAATGTTAACATAGTTATGGCCCCTTGTCTACTTAAATTCCCTACAAGCATTGTTTCCGGTGTAAAACTCAAGAAAGGCTTGACCTATTCAAATATTTTTGTACACAGGTCTAACATGATCAAATAAAGCACAGATCAAGTTCAACTTTGGTTACAAACCACTAAATGTTGACAGAGTTATGGCCCCTTTTCGACTTAAATTCCCTAATAACACAGTTTCCGGACAATAAATCACGAAAGGCTTCAAATATTAAAACTAATTTAGGTCCATTGGTGTAACATCTTACAATATAGGTCGATCTCGACTTTGGTTACAAACCACTGACTGCGTATAGAGTAATGGCCCCTATTGAACTTAAAGTTTTCTAAATACCCTGTTTCTGGATGTTAACTTAAATGTTGACAGGTTTAAATATTGTTATACTACACAAGTTTAACATTATTTGACGTTGGTTACAAATCACTAAATGTTGAGAGATTTATGGCCCCTGTTGAACTTATTTTTTCCAAATACACTGTTTCCGGATAATAACTCATGGAAGGCTTGACATATTCAAATAATTTTTACTAGGCAGGTTTAACATCATACAGGTCTAGTTCAACTTTGGTTACAAACCACCAACTGTTGACAGAGTTATGGCCCCTTTTCAACTGAAACAAATGGAAGAAAACCGCCACGAGGTAATCGATATCCAGCCTACAGCGGTATGTAGAATTATATTGGGAACACATCTTTAACTCGTCAAAACTTTATTATCGTTTAAATGAATCCTTAGGTGCAAATGGTTTTGTTAAATTCAATCTTTTATCTATTCATTGAAATATGTTTTAATGTTTTAAAATTAAAAAACCTTTAGTCATTTTACACATTGATCAAAGAGTAAATTATAGTCGAACAATAAACCTACGGGTTAAAAGCTAACTTTTACAAATTGAGCATATATTTCAGTACATGTGAGTGGAAAACTCTCGATTCCTATATAAAATGGACTATGTTTATTTCATTTTGTCAATTTAAACTGTTTTTTTTTCCACTTTCTATTTATTTGCTTAACGGATATCTGTTAGATTTTAAAATAATAAAAATAATCAATGTTTTTCAAGATTAAGTGTGCACGGATTAAAAATGTTCGTCTAGTCTACCTATTACAGCACATACACTATTTTGAAGAAACATAATCAGCTGATAGTTTGACCCTTCTTCAGTTGTGGCCCCACTTCCGTGGTCAACTTAATCCGATAAGATTTTATGACGGTATCATAAAGATGGCTATCTGAATGCCCCCCACTGTTGTCAGGGATTATCGTGTCCGTTGTGGAGGGATAACATTTATCATTTACCAATGATATCTTACCAAATGCTGCACTATGTCATACAACAATAGTATTGTTATATATTTCTGTTAGCATTGTTGTTGAATTCAAAACCTACGTATAGTCATATCGTTTCCATGTTATTACATGACCATATTATATTGTAAAAATGTATACATGGTACACGTCTGAATAAACATGTCTTGTCTTGTATTTAATTAATAAGAACATTACTTTATTAATTCATTTGACTTTTATAATGCGAGTAAAATAAATTTGGTTGTTTTGAAAGGGGTGAACACTTTTGATGATAAACTAAATCACTGAAGAAACTTCTTTTTATCAAACGTAAAAATGAACAAAATCAATATACAACTTTTTATCTAACAAACATAACCTCTCCAATGATCAAACAGGAACATTAGGAAATTCGCATGTCTACAGTTTTTGAAACCAAAAACAGAACAAACAAAAAAAAACGTGATTTTGTTTATTAAAACTATATTAGTTTGATGTTTGCGTTTCTTTTGACTAAATTAAAAAATATTTGGAAGATAAATACAAAGCTATTAACTATATAAAAATTAACTAACTTAAAACTTACTAAAACATGATTGTTTTCTACAACTATATAATTTTGATGTATACGTTTCTTTTAAATCAGTATAAAATATTTTGAACATAAATACAAAGCAATTACATTACATGTATTGAGGTATATTGTTTCTGAGTATAACACACCATTTATATACAATTTAAAAGTAAAACTTATTCAGTTGATTCATTATGCTTAAGTATGATTCCTTTATTTTTTAATAACGTCCAATTGATCAATGCACATTATGTATTATTTTACAAAATAAAAGGGACCTGTTCACAGATTGGCAAATCGACACATTTCAAAAATTGTGTTATAGATTCCAAATAGGAATTATACCTTATTTACAAACAAGCGAAATAACACTTATGCCTAAGAAATATATTGGAAATACCATTTCGTTTATGGATAATCATCAAAAGACCAATCCAGGGTTTGCCCAGCTATTGATAAAGGAGTAATTTTCATTCATCGAATATGACAAACATTGATACGTGCTCATTTAAATATAACAAACGTTATGAATGTGCTCTTTTGTATGAGTGCGATGATTTGATCATATTGCAGACTAATTTGAATATGATTGACGTTTGTGGAAGCGTGTATTGAAATTGATAAAATTATAACGCTTTTCATAGGTATTCTGAAAAACACGTGTATCACTTACAATGCGTCAAAAATACACAGCCAAATGTATAAGTCTGAATGGCCGAGTGGATAGTGCGTGTGATTTTTTATCTCAAAAGTTCCCGGGTAAAAGCCCCGGCGCAGGCATATTTTTAGATGTATTTTTTTCTATAATATTTGTTTTAGATTATTCCAGATGCTGGAGTGTTTTTCAGTAAAGACATTTAATGACATTTAAAAAACCAATATATGAACAAGTCCCTTTATCCAACACACTACCTTTGCTTACAAATAACATGTATTGTTTGTAATTGTTCAAACATGCGATTTCAAAATTAGTTTAGTTGATTTTCAGATCAGAATCACACCACACATAGCACCACAAATAAACCATAGCTAGCTTTCATTTTTTCAACGAGTGTCAAATTGTTTTAATTATTTCTTACATTATAAGATATTAGGGCACAAAGATTAATTATAAAAATTCCTTAAGTCCAGGGCTGTTTCATTTATAAGGTTTGTACATTAAAATGGTTTTACCTAGTAAATAATGCTTAGATGTTTAGTATTCTACTATTGTGTAAACAGAAAATATTGGATTCACATAAAAATTGATCTGAAATTTTCTCTTAAGTACACCTTCAGTTAAGATTTGAATTAGGAGCTTTGAGAAAAACAGCCCAGAACTAAATTATCTTGTTACGTGATTATATTCCCATCCAAAAGTATGATACGCCAAAAAAATTGAAATTAATCATCAAAAACATATAAAATCAAAACATAAATGTATGAAATACATGTGATTGAAAAACTGATCATAGTCATACTAATCAATTTCAAAATAGATGCAAATTTAATGATACATGTACGCGTTATAAGTGCTTTGGAATTGTAAGAAATCTAAATTAGTGTTTTCCCTTACATTAAATAAAATATTATTATATAATATTATTCTTTTCACAGTGTTACTTGAAAAAAGTGACAAAAAAAACACAACAACACAATTTAAATTGTTTATGACTATTCAGAATTATTATCTCATCACAACAACAATTAAATTATAAAAATGCTATCATTTAAGAATTGAAACGCACTTTTCGGCGCTTCATCGATGTATGAAGTTAGTTTTTCGTATCTAATTTGCATTAAGCCGAAGGCTTTATGTACAAATTATATACAAACACTGAACTTCATTCTTCGATGAAGCGCCAAAAACAGCGTTTCAATTCTTATAATTACAATTATAATTACTATTGTCAGTATACTTTAAAATTGTACCTTAAAAAGGGGAAAATAATTTGGGATTTATGTTTTGCATTCGCGCATCAATACACAAATGTATGATCCGTAGGTGCCGCCCTTTCCACTAAAGTAGCGTTGTGTATCTACATGTCATTCATTAGACACATAATAAATAATAGTGATACAATTTACGTTTGATTTACTGTTGTTTTGGTTGATATTTCATAAGAGCAATTTTGAACAAGTTTTTTTTTAATCCTTAATACGTTGCAATAGACATAAATATTCAGACGCGTTCCAATTGAGATTTACGAATGAAGGCTAAACGAGTCGAAAGTTGTTTACAGATAGTTACAATTTTGTAAACGCCCATATACATGTGTCGTTTGAACCGTACTGTAGGCGTAAAATATGTTTAAAAAATTGAGGTTGATATTTATATTTGAAACGCAATTTTCCTTTTTTCCTAAAAACGACCTGTTTGCACACAATTAATCAATGTTTATACCCTGTACAGGATGAGATGCATTTAATGCGTGTTAAGCAAATATTTCAAAACCAAGTTTCTGTACACTTCGTGTTGAAACGTTTTATGTAAGAAATTTGGCAAATGATAACTTACTGTGTTGATATAAACTCAAGACGAGTAAAAGGTAAACGACTTGTATGATTTACTACTGACCAAAATAAAGAATCTATGAAGTGTGCTATCGGCCGAAATATCAAATTCTCAAATTCACTCTGTCAATAACCTGTCAGATTGATGTTTGTAAAATGTAATATGTTTTTCACACAAAATGCGAAATTACACTTCATTTTCATGTACCGAAATCGTATTAGTCATATACTATTTTGTCTACTGGTAACGCAAACATAGACTTATGTAGCTTTGTAGTTTTTCGTCAAAGAGTCTATTTTGAGGATTGTTTTGAGCTTGGCATATAGCGTCGCTAGCGTAGCATTTGCGTATTTGAAAATGGGATATTTTACAATGTTAAATGGGACATTCAGCTCTCAAAGGTGACAATTAAATGCAGCCCGCACATTTGTCGACGTGTTCTTGTGGTATTCTTTTGCAAGTTTCGCAGGATTACTGCATACCATACTAGCTTGGTTTACGGATGGGTCCTTGTCAAAAAATGCAAGATGGTTTGTTCAATTTGATGTCTGTTATTTGACTGAAACCTGTTGTTTCTAAATCAAATAAACAAAAAGCAAAAAGAAAAAAAACAACATACATTTTACATGTTTACTGTATACTTTATTATTTATTTATTATTTCTTAATTTTTGACGATGCCCTGTATGAATATGAATAAATATGTTAAACTGTATTCTAATGTGTGTGTGTTTTGTGTGTGACAGCAATGCATGTAAACAACAATAAAAAGTAGTCCCTCATGAATTTTAAGAGGCAACCGGCTTCATTGAAAAATAAAAGCCTGTCACATGATGCAGTTCAGCCAAACAGAACACTTTAAAATGACGAAACCAAAGGAAATTGTAATTATTAACTGCTTAGAATGTAGAATCCCTGCATTGATAAACATGCAGATTTATTAAGCACATAATGTCCACATCTTCAAAACTTGGATTGTCCTTAAGAACAGAACAGAATAGATATATCATTACGACTTGCAAATAGTACATCGTCTGTCGTCACCATAAATATATAACATATATAAAAGGTCAGGTGAAA
This sequence comes from Congeria kusceri, assembly GCA_027627225.1. Lineage (NCBI taxonomy): Eukaryota > Metazoa > Mollusca > Bivalvia > Myida > Dreissenidae > Congeria > Congeria kusceri. The sequence goes on from CM051027.1 coordinate 25,272,999, forward strand.
AGAGTAGTGATCATACAATCCTTTAAAGTGTTGTATATATATAACAAACATAATAAATTCTAGTGGTTAGAAACAATCGCGTGTAACATAATGTACATCATACATAACGGTAACATAATGTACATCAAGCATAACTGTAACATAATGTCCATCATACATAACTATCACATTGGCTTAATATTGGTAATATTAATAGAAGCTTACAACAATAAGCAACATGTTTGTGGAAAACGTAATTTTGGTATACAAAAACTATTCATAAAATCGTTAGCCATAGACTGTGTCGTAAAGATGAACTACTAGAAGTATCGTATTTATAAAGCATCGCATACATTGGACAGAACATATTCTGTGGATTATATTCGGACGTATTTTATGAATCAACATTCAAAATAGTCTTTCTAACTAGAAGAGCTTCTTTGACAAAAATAGACAGCTTGATAAGTTCTTCTTTCTGACATGTTCTCATAAGGTTTAAAAATTGTGTATATTGATGGCAGATTGAAATAATGAGATTTTAAATATTTTGTTCTTATTTTCTTTTAACATGGACACATTAAACGAAAATGGTATTCGTCTTCAATATCACGTGAATTACAACATATAGAATATCTTTCTTTCCTGGCAATGCGATTAGGACTAAATCTACCCGTTTGAATTTGTAAAGGATGCACGGACATTCTTAACCTGCATAAATAAAATCTTAGACTTTTAGGTAAGAGATCTCAATATTTTTAATATTCAAATGATAGTTTAAATTCTTTGTACATTACTAATACTGGACTTTGAAGTGAATGTAACCAATATTGTTTAAAACAATAATGACTTTGTTTTTTAAAAACAGAGAGGAATGCATTTTTATTGACAGAGTTGTAATTTTCAAACACATAGAAGAACCCATAGTCATTTAGGAGTTTCTTGACATTAGTTACCCAATTTGACTTACAACAATTACAGTCTTTAAGCGCCTCATACAACGCGTAAAATTATATTATCACTGTCTATAATTTTAAACCAGTATTTTATTATTCGGAAGTATCGGTGGAAATAAAGAGGATATCTGCCCAGTTCGCCATAGACTGCTGCAGAACAAGTATTACTTCTTACCCTTAGATAGATGAATAGATAGACAGATTTATTCATACCCTTAATAAATGTTCTCACAATTTTAGGTGTATTCGTTCAAGTTCTTTTGATTTGGTGTAACCCCAAACTTCACACGAATAATTAACTATTGGTGATACTGACAGACAGACATACATACAGACAGACAGACAGACAGTTTATTCAGACTTATACATCAGTATGTCGTTTTCATACATGAATATACACATTCTGTTCTGTCACGTAACAATGTATAACAGTACATGTATTTAATTTTTTAACATAAAATGGTCAAATAAAGAAAAGCTATGATAACAAAACTAGAGTTTTACATAGGCGGTAAGGAAATCTTTCTATGCATTCTTTATACAGTATTATTGATGATTGAAGTTCTGATTACAAAATCTTCTTTGATGTATTTATGTATTTACATACATTTGAAATAACTGATTTTTCACATGAAGTTAATAATTTGTGGAACTTATATACAGACGGGTTAACATACAATATTCGGTTAATTTATGTGTTTCTTAATTCTATACAAAAACAGCATATACATATAAAATGATATTCATCTTCTATGTCTCTATCATTACAACAATAATAACGTTGATTTCGTGGTATGTTATTTTGTGCGTATCTTCCAGTTTGTGTGTTCAATGGGTTTGCAGAAACCCTTAATGTGACAAAAAATAACATAGGCATCTAAGAAGTAAATCTAAGTATGCTTCACATTCTAACGAAGTTTTAAAAAATTTATACATATCCAACACAGAACTGTTATTTTTTTACCATACCATTCTCGTTTAAAAAAATTGTTAATTAGTCTACATTTGAATTCACTGAACAGAGTATCAACTTGTACAGCGTTAGGATTTTCAAATACATAACTAAAACCATAGTCATTGAACATTTTCTTGACATTCGAAACCCAATTTGTATAGCATTTATAACAATCATTTAAAGCTTGATTATTAATAACTTGTATTATAATATTGTTATTGTTAAGACTTTTAAACCAATATTTTATAATTCTAACAAACCTGTATACATGCAAAGGATATCTACCCGGTTCTCCATATACAGCAACATTACAAGTATTTACTTTAATATGTAGCAATATTTTGCACAATTTTAAGTGGATGCGTTCTATTTCGTCTGATTATGTGAAACCCCATATTTCTGAAGCATAGTTTTATATAGAACCTACAAAAGAGTCAAACAATTGGCAAAATATTTTTGGTTGTCAAACTCTTTGCATTTATACAATAATGAATTCGTGGCCTTAAGGGCTTTTAAAATTCATCGAATAATTGACACAAAGTTTTGGGTGAAAGGTCAAAGTCGTTGCATTTACAAAATAAAACGTTGAAGGATTTTAAGGCTTTGCCATTCAGATGTTCGATATTCTTACAAACGTTTCCTGTGTAATTAAATACAGTGCCAAGGTAATTAAAATCATTGACAACTTCAATTTCATCATATCCGCGTATATGACGTAAAGCCTGTTATTATCATTAAGGTACTTCTGCACAAGAGAATGTAGAATAAAAATTGGATCTATTGTGGAGCGCCCTTTGCGAAATCCGAATTGCGCATCGGAAATACTGTTATTGTCTGCACAGAAATTTTCAATGCACTTATTCAGAATTGTAGTAACAAGCTTAGATATACAACTAACAAGTGTAATCCCGCGATCATTGTTTACATCGTTTTTGTCACCTTTTTATGCAATGGTATTATCAGGCCTTCCATCGAGCTTTCAGGGTAATATCCGGAATTTAAAATACCGTTAAAAATATCCCATAAATGGCTGGCGAGAATATCAATGCTTTCGATAAAATACTCGTTTAATAAATCATCTTTGCCTGAAGCTTTGTTACGTTTAAGCGATTCAATTGCACTGCGAATTTCACTGACAGTAATAGGCTGGTCAAGCTTGCGGTTAGTATTAAATAATTTATTAAAGTCATGATGGTTACAGACATTTTCTACTTCTGCATTATGACAGCCAGGCCAACCATTACTTAACTGGGCAATATATTCTTTAAAAGTATATAAGGAAATATCAGCAATATCTTGGTTTGATTTATTTTTTAAATATTTCCAAAATTCCTTGGGTTTGCATTTTTATGACTTTCTATTTCTCTCATTTTTTACTTGTAACAGGTATTTTTACTTTTTCGTACAATGTATCAATAAGAGGCTTTGCGTTCCATCAGTAAAGCTCTATTTGCGCTACTTTGATCGGAAATAAATAAGCGTAGTGCTTGCAAATACAATTTTCGCACCTTAACACAATAATCATTAAACCAGTCTGCGTTTTGTAATACAGTATTATCAAAGAAGGCCTGTTATTGGAAAAGCAACACTTATGCCCAATTTCTTTACTGGTGAATTAAACTAAAATAAATTCTAAGTTTGCTAATCACAGATTAATTCCCGTAAAACATATAATCCAGAGTCATTCGTATTGCGTTTCTATAAACAGATTTGCAAATCCAGAGTTAATTCGCGTGTACATTTAATGATACGCTTTTGTCATTTCTCAATGATTTGCACGAGGAATCGAATGATTTCTGATAAAATCGCGGTATATAAATTGGTATGCCCATCTTAAATCATCATTATTTTTGTAAAAGAAAAAAAACAAACATGTTGCATCAGATGATAACCTATTTTATTAAAGACGATTTCTACATTTTTCCTTGCATGGATTTGTTTGATGTTTACATATTTTGTAGATCGTTCAATGTCTAATACAATGAAACCATAAAAAATGGGGGTCACCAAATGAGATTTTTCGGAAAATGCATGTAAATGACCTACCCGTGTACGCATTTTAGAATAATTTTTTTTTTGCTGTTTTTTATTCTAGCAGAAAAATAGTATTGACCAGTGATTGGTAAAAAAAGACGGCATTGTGTTGGTTAATATCACTTATTTTAAGAAAGCGATCCGTTACATGGTGAAAAAATAACATTATATTTATCCATTTTTATGCGAACTAAAATCTACATTGGTTTATCATATAAAAGCTTTGTTTTGGATATAGAAAAAAATATGTTGCGTGAAAAGTCCTGAATTTTCTATAGTTAATACATAATTATGTGCTGAATAAACTGAAAAAAAGAAAACAGAGGGTCACCGTGCGTGTTTCCGATAAAAAAAAATAGGTAATTTGTATGTGCGAAATCAAGATTTGACTGTATAAACAGGATGGAATTATTTATAACAATACACTCTGACAACAGTTAATAGATATATATTACATTATAATTATTTAATATTATAACTATTTAAATAACGTCGGTTGGTTATAACTATGTACAAATAGTAATAATAACCACTTTCTCATTAGCAAGTGCACAGCTATATGCGACTTCATTATTCAGGCTGCGCGTTCCTTCTTTCGTTTTCAGTGTATTAACAACCTTTCACAAATAATCAAGTAATTCCTACTAGAACCGTAGTAATCATATGTATATATTTGATTCTAATTAATAATTACACTGTACACACTATTTAATAATGAGTATTATCTGTCAAGACACTTCACATTTTAAAATTTTAAAACGATGCGCAGAAAAAACTACCGAAATCGTCTTTAAGATCATAGGAACAACCACATACACTTTCGCAGATTATTATGTAGCAACATACGTACAGTAGTAGCGGAATATCAACCATCTTCAGCAGTTTCACAAAGCAAACGAAAAGATGTTTACATGTCCTGTCCAACCAATGGCGAACTTCGTGTTCTTAAATGTGAAATGGTTCCATATTGTTACCGTGTTCCTGGGACAACTGGTCATTGAAATTGATCATGAAACATGTTTTTTATGACACTCAAAGAAACGTATTTGAACATCAGAAATTCATACATGTAGTTGACTACATTCAAACAAACGCAATGATCGAGAATTATTTGTATTATTTTATCTACCGGAGTGTAAAATTAAGTGTAAATAAAGTATTTGAAAATGAATGCTATTCAATAATTAACATATGCTCATCGGTCGCATTGTAAAGATACCATGGACGATTTTACATCGAAATAATTGGCCGGACAGACGGACAGAGAAATATGTCTTTTACACGAAATATTGTAAAAGATTCGCCTACGATTGCGCTGCGAACCAATAAAGAAAGTGATGCAGACTTTTGTTTCGCTGACATATGGCGCCGTGAACACATTAAATCGCTAGGACTTGGTGCCAACGTTTTGGACATTCCTCTGCTTTATCACGTAATATCTTTCTCATAAATGCATTAAAATATGCAATATGGTGTAATTGCTGATGGAAAATTGAGCAAAATTTATAAATTAAATGAAATAAATCTGTTTCAACTCGAAAGTAAAAAGCTTTTGATTTGATTTGAATTTTTACTTTATATAACATGCATTCGCAAAGTATACATGTCTTTAATGTGATATTGTTGTGACAATTCTTCATTACTTTTGACATCTTTATATAGACTGAAATGTTTGAAAAACTAAACAATATCATCTACAAACCAAGGTATACACTCAAAAAAGGCACCAAACAGAAATGTGTTATCTTAATTTCTGCTGCGCAATGGTAAACATCAACTTATTTTTGTTTGCATGTATGACTGAAATAATTATAAGTTATATTTCAGGTTGAAATGCTTCTGAAGAAAATACAACAATTTCCATTTATTTGAAATTCTGTGCAATCATGTTGAAATTGTTATGAAGAAAATGCTACAATTTCCATTATTTCTTCTTGGTGCGTTTTGCTGAATGTATATATCCACTTTGACGAATATTGACGCGTGAATTACCAAATTATGGTGGCAAAGAACAGCCATACGATAACTACTTTAGGTTCGCGGATCATTCGAGTTAACTACTTAGCGTTCGCAAATTCGTGTTATCAACTATTTATAAATATATTTATCTGGATAATAAGTTAGCGTTTGCGAATATTTTTTTGCAAGACGCATACGCAACATATATCTAGATGATACTCGTGATACCACTTAATTTGTGCATGGGGCCTTCTGCATTACCCAACTAACACGAATATCATCATGATAATTATCTTCCAACGCATATCTTAACTACACAATATTCGTGATACCACCTAATTTCATGTATCGCAATTCATTTCTGAAACCAATTCGTGTATGAAAAGGACAAACTATAGCAAGCGTAATATTGATTAAAATTTTAAAGTATACACTAAGAAATACTGCATAATCTATGTTATAAAAATGAGATAATATCTCGGAAAAAATATCAACGTAAACATCATGAAAATTAATAAGAATAACATTGAGTGTAAAATCATAGCGGTTTATGATATCCAATTGGGTGGAAACTGAAAATCATGTGATGATGTTTTGTGACAAACGTAGCATACATGTTTATAAAATCAACTTTGCTGCGCATGATGATAGTTTCGAGCCGATGACGCACCATGCGAAGTCTACAGGGACGTCGGTGCTGACGTCGATTTTATCTCATCGACAATATGAACTAAATATTCAGCCGTTTTAAAATACACAGATCCGTCAAATAATCCACCCCTTCGGTAGGTTTATTTGAACAATGGACAAACAACACGTAATTAATCTTCGATCATATTAAGGTTATACTTTTTCTTTTTTCCAAAACAAAAACGAAACGTAACATAGGAAGGGGATCATAACTAAAGCAACCGCAGGAATCACCTGACATACATTGTTCACTTTTAAATAATATGCACATGTTTTTTTTTCACAAATAATTTATGTACAAAACTAGTTTCTATATGCTTGCATTATGCTTTATTCCTTGCATATTTTTTCATCAATTGTTCATAAATTATAATTCTTTGAAAACAACCAACTCCATTACACTCTTATTTTCATACTGTTAAAAATATGCCTTATTTGTTTAATCTCCTGAGCTTCATTTCTATCGTTTTCGATTCAAGCAACTATGTGTAGTGGATTGTTTTGTTATTTTGCGTTGTTGTTGTTGTTGTTGTTGTTTTTTAGTGTTGTTTCTTTCGCGGCTAGCTTAACCTCATTGTTATGTTGTTTTTTTTAAATTAAATCTTGATATTATTGCCATAAATTTAGCATCATGTTTTGCTTTAACTACATACTTCCATTGCAAGTGCACACATGCATTTTTCATTTCTTTTGTTTCTTTTGTCTGTATTTGTATTCGCTAATGTAACTAAAGCAGCAGTGTAAAAAAAATATCCAACTTCAATGTATTGACAATGTTTTCTTTTCTCTGTAATGTGGCAAAACCATTAAATATGCTAGTTGTACTGGAAAATTTTATAATAAGCCTATATGTCAATGTGACTAAGGTTAAATTGTTTGCTATTTATTCATATTTGTTTACTCAGGGTATCATTCAGTTTGTGCGGATGAATATGATAAAGTTCATAATTATATGATTACATCTGTAGTTATGAAAAAACGCAGTGACTGAATGGTGTTTTTAGAACTTTTTTACCTTATGTAACATTAGAATAAGTACAGTAACAGTGATAATACATGCATGTATACTTCAAATGTTAATAGAATACAAAAGACAAAATGTTCTACTTATTTAACTACATTTTACCCAGTTTTTAAGGTTTGCATGCAATATATAAAGAAGTTTGCTTTGAAATATAAACCAATTGAGCCCTTTATGTAAATACGCGTCTTTCGGAAGCTTAAAATATAAGAAACAACAAAAACAAAAACAAATTTACTGCTTCTTGCACTTTTATTTTTTTTTTATAATAAATATATTATATCTGGGTGTACGCCTGCCTTTCAGTGCAACTTTGTTTTGTTTCTTGTGTGTCATAAATAATGTAAGGATATATTATAAAGTGATAATTTCCCTTGTATATGATTATTTTGTTGTTTTTTTATTGCTGCTTGTTAATATCTTAATATGTAGATTTAAAAAAAAAGCCAATTACCAGGACTGCCTGAATATATGTTGTTGCTTTTTTTTAAGCATTGTGTGTGTGTGTATATATATATATATATATATATATATATATATATATATATATATATATATATATATATATATATATATATATATATATATATATATATATATATATATATATATATATATATATATATATATATATATATATATATATATATATATATATATATATATATATATATATATATATATATATATATATATATATATATATATATATATATATATATATATATATATATATATATATATATATATATATATATATATGCGTATGTACTATTTCAGGCCCTCTTTAATAAATTTACAATAAATTTGTAAAAAACATGACTGGCTCGATTCTTCGATAACCAGACCCGGCTACATAAATATGTCTGGTGTTGTTAAAAAGAATGTTAATTAAATGAAACTGCAACTGAACGGTCGGTGTTTCTTCTTTCGATTTCACTAACTTACCTCCCCATAATGTTCAACCAGATATGTTTTAATATTTTAAGTTAAACAATGCAGACATCCCGGATCTGCTTTTATCTATTAACACTGTAGATACTCACAAATTGCGAATATACTCTAGCAAGAGTGTGGCACTTACTCGAGATGATGATGTACTCCAGCGTTACTAAATTCCTTTTAAAAATGATTCTATTATTATAATGTAACAACTGTGGGTTGACTGCGCAGAGTCTACGTCCTTGAAATAGGGTTTGACCTAATGGCAGATAGATACATAGTTTGACTCGACATTTAGTGAGGCCCGACTGGTGGGGGGGGGGGGGGGGCACTAAATTACGCAAAACTGCCAAAATGGAGGATCAATAACCGAAGACGTTATTTTTCCGTGAAATTCGCGAGAAAATGTACACATTTTACTTATTATTAATATGTTATATGTAATGAACTGCAAATTAATATTTTTTTGACAAATATAATTATTAAACTTGTATCTGAGCAAAGAGCATATACAATTAAAACGTTTACGTGGTAATTCGACGCTTTTGCATATAATTTAATGAGCGTTTATAACATAATTAAATAGCGGATTTGCCATATATACAACATATGGAAAGGGTAAACTAGAAAATTATGCGTATAACTGCCCGTTAGCTGTTGCATTTGTACAAGGAAATACTGGACCCCATGCTGAGCCTCCCACATGTTGATTTCGTACGCATGCACACTCATAAACGGAAATTCCAAGCCGATTTGGGGAAGCACTTAACTGCCGGCCATATAGGTCGCTATAATGCTGGCCAAACTGGATGAATTGAATCAGTGCGCACTTCTGCATTAGTTATTTATTGCATTTACTATATAAAAGAAAATATAAGTAATGGATATTAAATGTCTGTAGCACATACAAATATACTGAAATAATCTTATTTGCTATGATGGACGAGACACCACAAAATCTGGTTTAATTGGACGCGAAACACATTGTTACATCTGAAAATGTATCAATGCATTTCATTTAATCACTATTCATGCCTACAATAAGGCGTAAAAAAAATTTTGGTTTCAGGTATCATGCCCCCAAAAATAAGGTAGGTAGGTCTGGACTAATTAATTTTTTTATTTGATAAATGGTCAACTTGAAGGTTCTAAAAATCAAGAAATATTCTAAATACAGTAATATCCTTAAACATTGTTTATCAGTGGATACTATCAAAACAAAACACTTATTTATAAAAACAAACATTTAATTTTTGAAAAAGGTAAATAAAACAAAATTTTATCTGACAAACCTAATAAAATGTTCTAGGGTCGGGGCATTTTTTTACGGTAGGTCGGGTAACCTGAAACAAACATTTTTGTTACGCCTAACGACAAAACACAAAGCTGGACATTAACAAAAAATCGGAGTCTAGACACAATGTTCAGCCTTTATAGCCTGCTGTCATAATGGGCACACTGGCCCGCATTTAAATATTTGAGATCGCATTTGTGATCGCCCGTTGTCCGTGGTCCGTGCGTCCGTGCGTGCGTCCGTCGTCACATTTTCCTTCAAACAACATCTCCTAAAATGCTTGGCAGATTTTTATGAAAATTAACAGGAATTATCCTTGGGTGACCCTTTTTAATATTGTTCAAATCATTCCGGTCCGCTGCATATGTAGGTCACCAGAGCTAAAAATATATTAAAAATGTTAACACTTAAAAAATCCTCTCCTCTGAAACCGAACGGCTCAGGGCTTTCATATTTGATATGTGACATCTTCTAGATGTCCTCTACAAAGATGGTTCAAATTATTTCCCAGGGATAATCAAATTACTTTTAAAATCTTCTCTGAAACCGCTAGGCCCAGGGGTTTCGTATTTGGTATGTAACATTCTGTAGTGGTCCTCTACAAAGATTGTTCAAATAATGCCCCTCGAGTGAAAAGTGGCCACGCCCCAGGGGTCACATTGTTAATATAAACTTATATGGCAAGTCGACTTTAAAAATAGTATCCTCTGAAACCACAAGGCCCAGAGGTTTTGTATTTGGTATATAACATTGTGTAGCGGTCCTCTACAAAAATCCTTCAATTTATGCCCCAGGGGTCAAACATGGCCACGCCCCGGGGGTCACATGGCTCATATACACTTAAATAGCAAAATGACTTCAAAAACCTTCTTCTCTGAAACCGCAAGGCCCAGATGTTTCGTAATAGGTATGTAACATCGTTTGGTAATTCTCTACACAGATTGTTCGAAGTATGCCCCTGGGGTAAAAAGTGGCCACGCCCTGGGAGTCACATGGGGTACATAGACTTAAATAGCAAAATTACTTTACCGCGATACCCAGAGGTTTCATATTTGGTATGTAGCATCCTATTGTGGTCCTCTACAAATATTGATCAAATTATACCCCTAGGTTCAAACATGGCAACGCCACGGGGGTCACATGGTTGATGTGCACTTAAATAGCAAAATGGCTTTAATAATCTTCTCCTCTGAAATCGCCCAGAGGGGTTTCGTATTTAATATGTAACATTGTATAGTGCTCCTGTACAAAAATTGTTCAAATTATACCCCTGGGGTACAAAGTGTCCACGCCCCTTGGGTCACATGGTTTATATAGACCTCTTCTCTGAAACCGCAAGGCCCAGAGGTTTCGTATTAGATACGTAAATTTCTATAGTGGTCCTCAACAAAGATTGTACAAATTATGCCTATGGGGTTAAATTGGCCATGCCCTTGGGGCCATAGTGTGTTGTGGTTTTTTTTTAATTGTCTTGTATGGCAAGTTGACTTTAAAAAAATCTTATTCTCTGAAACTACAAGGCCCAGAGGTTTCATATTTGGCATGAAACATTGTATATTGCTCCTCTACGAAGATTGTTCAAATTATGTTCCTGGGGTAAAAAGAAGCCACCCTCGGAGTCACTTGGTGTCTATAGACATAAATAGCAAAATGACTTTAAAAATCTTCTCTGAAACCGATAGACCCAGAGGTTTCGTATTTATTATGTAAAATCGTATAGTGGTCCTCAACAAAAAGTGTTCAAATTATGCCCCTGTGGTAAAAAGAAGCCACGACCCGGGGGTCTGACTGTTTTTGTAGAAATATTTGGCAAGTGGTCTTCTCCTCTGAAACCACGCCCCGGGGGTCACATGGTTGGTATACACTTAAATAGCAAAACGACTTTAAAAAACGTTCTTCTCTGAAACCGCAAGGCCCAGAAGTTTAGTATTAGGTATGTAACATTGTATAGTTGTCCTTTACAAAAGTTGTTCAAATTTTGCCCCTGGGGTAAAAAGTGTCCACGCCCTGGAGTCACATGGTTTATATAGACTTAAATAATAAAAAAAGACTTTTCCTGAAACCGCATGACTCAGATCTTCATACTCAGGTGAGCGCCTTAGGGCCTTTTGGCTTTCTTGTTATAAATACTTATCAGAAACAAACGAAACTTTGCAGCATTCAAGGAAACGGTCGAACACAACAATATGTATGATTGATTAACACGGTCGAAAGGATTTTAATAAATTATACCGTTTTTTCAGTTATTGGTTCCCTTCGGTTATTGGTCCTCGACCAGTAGCCGTTAATTAACATACTGGTGATTGATATATTTCACAACCGTATATTTGTCTTCTTTTCTAGGCATCAGACAAGATCTGGATCTTCTATTTTTATCGCTATTACATTTACAACGAAGGTAAAAAATAGTTAATATTATAGATTATACTCACGTCTTCCAGTTGTTCACAGGGTGGGGTGTAACCTAGGATGGCGGCTTGGAGGTCTCGTTGTATAATTTTTAATTTCGCAAATTTACTTCTTTAAACATTCAAGTTACATAAGTCATCAGTGTCAAAACATCCATAAACATTCGGAAAATACAAGCGTTATAATTCAGTCAGAGGACTATAGCACAGACGACATAAGTTTCCCAATTTAACATTTGTACCTTTCGCCGCCCGATGTGAACGTGTCGCCAATTCAAATCGTACCAACGGAACGCCGGATCTAAGTTTTAGATATGTATTTTATTCGACATAGTTCTAATATAATGTTTTTATTAATTCTTCTCATATGTGGAGATGTTCACCCACAGCCAGGCCCAACCATGAAACAAGTGCGTTTGACCGCTATCCGCTTAAATTACTAAGAAATTACAAAACTAAAATCAAGAAATCAAAACTACCCTTGTAAAATATGTTGTAAAGGAGTAATAGCCTCTAGAAAATTTGTAACATGTATGAAATGTAATGCAAAATTTCATTTAAAATGCATAAATCAAGATTATTACCACTTCCTTTCAAACCACAATGACTTCTATTGCAGAAAATTTTGCCTGACCGAACTGCCTAACCACTACGAAGATGAACTTAATAGTGCTAGCTTACCAATTCCTCAAATAACAATATCTCAGCGGCCACATAACTGGTGATTGGTCCTGAAATTATTTATACGGCCATTCTCCCCCTACCTCTGATTCAAGTAGGGCAGTTGTCAGTTGCTGGCATGAGTATGTGCACTTAGTAGAGGTAAACCGCTTAGGTCGGCTGAGCTTGCCCCGGAAAAGTGTGAGTAGGTTAACTGACCGCACGTGATATGACTGAAATACCTTTAAAAAACGGTCAGTAAAACAGTGTCACCACTAAAAATATAGAACCTATTCAGTGTTACAGCACAACAACAAGGAAAATCAGTACAGAAAATTACAGCTCATCCCATTCGACTACAATGATGAACATTTTGAATCTCAACGCGTAACATAAAGGAACATCAAATCCAACTCTACAACAAACTCGTCTCATCTACAGCCACTTACAGAAGCCCAGAAACCTACAGATGAACATTTTGCATTGTTTTAAACAAAAAGGACTTCACTTCATTCACCTTAATACCAGATCAGTTTTGCCAAATGTGTCGGAACTTAAACTGATTGCCTTAAAAACTAAATTTACTGTTATTTGTGTTATTGAAACCTGGACAATACTGATCCATCTATTAAAGACGGCGAACAACATATCGACAACTACACAATCATTAGAAAAGATAGGGACAGACATGGTGGTGGTATATGCTGTTATGTGAGAAATTATATTGATTTTACTGTTAGAAATGACTATAACACAACCAATGAGGAATGTATTTTTTATTGAACTCCATTTACACAAACCTAAACCTATTGTTGTAGTTACTATTTACAGACCCCCCAAAAATTGTATTGAACATTTAGAAACTATTTTGTCAACTCTAAGGTCTGATAGAGAAACATACCTTCATGGTTAGTTTAACATTTGCTACAAACAGAAAACAAGTACATTATTTAAATCTTACTCTAGTTTACTGAGAATGTTTGACCTACAAACAAGTAATTAATGAAGCTATCAGAATAACAAAAACTTCCAGTAGTATTATTGACCATATTATTACAAATTCAAAAGATAGACTTTCACAATTTGGCTGTTTACCTACAGGAATAAGAGACCATTGTATGACTTTTTGCACTAGAAAAAATTCACCGACAAACTTTTTTCAAACATTTTATTAAAGTTACGGTTCTTCAGATTCGTATAATTTAAACACAGCGGCATGTTTTCTGTTAGACGTCTCAATTAGTAATGTTAATGTAGTAGTATTTAATGTTTTCGCACGCATGTATCACATGTTTAATTCCAATAACAATGAAGTTCAAGGTCGAATACATTTTCCTCAATTTTGAACTTTCCCTTCTAAATATAGCAGCTAGGTAGCAAACAACTAGTATTATCATCGACTTTCGCTACCAAACAGTGGTGTGAACTTGTTAAGTGTTTTTAAGAAAATGTCACTGAAATTGATTTTATTTTAGAATAAAACAAAGTCAAATAGGGCAATCAAGCTGTTGACATATTGTGTTCTTATTTGTTTCTGTATTTGTACACATCACTATAATAATTATGATTATCATGTTTATTTGGCTTCAATTAATCTTGGTTCTAAATAAGAGATGCGTAACAAAACAAATGATGTACTTATATTTAACGATACAAAATATTCTCTTCAAAATAAGCAAACAAGTCTTGATGGAATAAAATATAAGTAACATTAAATATTATTTGGATATTGTTAATTAAACTTATAAATTACCAATACACTTGTGAATACGCACGAGCCTACGTCAACAGTATATAGACTAGACATCAATGATTATAATATTAAGTCAACCTATTTTTCGCATCTGTTGTAGCGTAGAATGTGTTTGCTATCTGAAGAATTTAGAACGTTTGAAAAAAATGTCATCAACCTAGCAAAAGTTCTGTGTTATGGCTCCACCTTTGCCCAATAGGGTTTGAAATACACAATGTATGCCTTGTTATAAATTAAACGTTAGGTTTTAATAAAATTGGGAATTATGTGTGCGGACATAGTGGAATCACTGAAAACTTATCTACAATTTACGGTTTTACAAATCGTCTTATAAACAGCGGAACATCAAGTCGATGATCCCAAATAGCAATCATAAACGGGTGGTCAGCTTTAAACATCAGCGGCATACACCGATCCCTTTCTTTCGCAGCGACGGCGGTCGCGGCCTCTGTTCCGATTTCGTTGACGAAACCAACGTCTTATGATGCGGTTCGTTGACGTACAAATCGTTACCCATGGCACTGAGGTCTGCCAAATCTCTATGTTTTCAATCTTGCCTGTTCAGGCTGAACATGAAATTAAAGTTGGTCGTGTACGATAGCAGTAAACGTGCAAATAACCAATGTGAACAACCCCTTCACGTGAATCAAACGCTGGAAAAGTTCAGTTGTACGCATGTTACATCGAGGCTATGATAAACGATTGGCGGGCAAAGATCCAACAGGCGTCTAAGAATCAAACCAGCAACAGTTTCTCTTTCGGTTTCGTTCAGGTAGAATTCAATTTTTTCACTTATATATGTTCATTAGTATCATTATCAGAACACGTACATTTTAATTTTGCATTACTTGGCCGCCCAAGGCGGTGATTCAGTTTGGTATGTTTAATGTTTTCTGTGCCGTGATGCTGTGTTGCAATGTGTAGGGCGTATGCCACATGCCTTAAATAAATTACTATGGATAGTGTTTCTATGCTGATTCAAACTAAATTGTGTTGGCGTTAACATTTCATTCTTTATAAATAATAGATATATTTTATTCTTTAACCAAGCCCCGAATCGTAACGTTACGGGCGCTCATGCAGGATTTCCCGACATTCGCTTAGCACAGACGGGGGGATATGGCCACGTCTCCAACCCGACCCTTAAAAAGTGTTTATGGCCGTTGCTATGGACCTTCCGGACTACGCCTCTCCTCACGGCTCGTAAATATAAATAGCAGTGTTTAGTTCCTTGAAAAGTAAACGCTGCAAGAAAAGTGTGAAATATTATTCTTTATTGAAACAAACACTCCAAACAGAGTGGTCTCATTGGTTGGACGTACTGTTACTAACCATTACGTGATTAACAAATAGGATTTGTTCTATGAATCATTTATACATGCCTTTCACAGTAAACACCACACAATATTATCTTACAGGCTGAAGCGTTCTGAAATAACACATTGGTGCAACTTATCAAACATTCTTTAGCCAACGCACACTAGAATCGTTAAAACTCAAACTTTGTTTTTCATTTTACACTTTTTCAAGCATCCACCCCCGCTACAAGGAGGGCATAACTGCCCGCCTGGCCCTGGGCGCTCTAGGGGTGGCGTACGCTCAACAGAATATCTACTACCAGGGACCTTTCCCACCCACTTCTCTCAGACTGGACAGAGACAGACCATTGAGTATGACAACGGAAACAGCGATATTTCTGTAAGGACTACAACTGGATTTGAGGCAACTACGTTTCGTACATGTTTAAAGGAATATTGTTTAAACTTTAATGTACATATTTGTTTCTATGTCAGTGAAACCTTATAATATGTATAGATTATTGGCATCAATTGTCAGTTACTTTGTGTTTTTGTTTTACCTTGGTTACATTAATGCAAAAGAAATAATATTTATGTTACTGTTTTGTAATGCTGTGTTTCAAAATCTGTTGCGGACTCTCTGAAAGCCACATGTGCTCAGCGAACGGATGGACCGCTGCACCTATATCCGGACACAGCGTCACCTCCGTCATGCTGGACACTTCCTGTTGTCACGACCACAGTCACGTGATGGCAGGAGTCCGGTATGCGTGCGAGGTAAGCCCGTGTGACTTCAAGAAGTGCGCCATGTAAGGTCAGGGAACCAAGCTTCCGGCTCCACCGTTTGTGAATCATGCTCATTTTAACTAAACCGATGTGTATCTATTGTAATATGCAAAGATTCCATAAAATTGTGTTGCAAATAAGTCTGGTCTTGGAATGGAAATTTATCATATTCAGATTAAATATTTATTCCCTGAAACATGTGACAGTTAATTACACATACATCAACAGAAGAAAACGTTTATGTCTTCCTCATATTGGATAGTATATAGTACAATCTTACTGTAAGGTTATTACGGTATTCGCATATCTCGGTTAATTAAATCGATCGTGATATTTTAAATTACTATACAATAGCGTGTTCAAAACCGTCGGGTGTTCAGATGGAAAATATAACATTCAGTTACAATATGTATGATTTCGGAAATAAATGTGTCTGTATTTTTTATTTCAAAGCATTTGACTCCATTTACAGAAGCTTTTCATTTTCATAAATGTGTACCATTTTCAGAGAGTTTTCATTGTTTTATTCAATAACTGTGATATGAGATCGTTAAATGGTTGGCGGAGCCTTATATGCAATCTTACTGTGCAATAAGTAGCGTAAAGTATATTGTAATTTAGCTGTAAAAATTAATACTTAGTGCACTGAACGACTGCACTGAGTTGATACATTGCGACAGCGCTAAATTTGAAAATCCAAGCATGCCAGACATCACTTGACGTCTAGGAACTGCCCATTGGGATAGGCATCGTAGAAAGTTGCGATGTGATTGGTAAATATGGTATAAAACGCGTGTAGCACCGTTCGACCTAAATATGACAATTATTTAATCTCGCCCTGCGGGCTCGTTAAATAACTAACATATTACGGTCCAAGTGTTCTACAACTATTACATTATGCCTACAAGCAGCTTAATTGGTTAATCTAGAACGCAGTCAACCATATACATATGTGCATTTAAATATAAAAATATGAAATCCCAATGATTCAGCTGTAGGGAACTCATTATTATTCAAGCAAGTGACCTACACCGCAAACAGCACGAATCAAAATGCTGTCAGCGTAGGAAGAATGTTGGCGACAAAAGAAACTGAAAGCATGTGAATTATGGGTGCATTTTTTCTAAAAAGGAATCATTGGTTTCAATGTAAGCTCAATTTCCCACCATTAAACTTGATCATATGGCTTCTTATTCAATAGTATACGAAATCATAGTAAACATAAATTTGTAAGTAACAAACACATATTTTTAAAGCGAATTATCTAATGCAAACGGAATTAAATGCATGCCAGTTAACAAGTCAGTCTGCAACGGGCAATGCAAAATAACCGATGAAGCAGGTAGTTGGGAGCATCGGTTTTAAGTGCATCGTAGCCTACTAAGTGAAAAGTAGGTCATATGAAGAGTGCTCTTGATTTTAAACTACAGTTTAAAATTAATACATTGCAGTAACTTTTGTCAAAATATTCTGAATAACAATCGGTAACAAGAAATAACACTATCGCAATGAGTAAAAAATAACTGCTGTAGCGCATTAATTTAGTGGCCTTATTCCACTGAGGACACTCAAGTGAATATTTCGGTTACACACAAGTAAATAGCTAGAGTAGGGGGTGTCATTAGTTTGAAGTAGCATTTTTAATAAATCGACTTTTTTAGCTAATGTAATTGTAATAAATCACACGATTTACACATAACAATACATAAGGCATACGTTATCTTAAATTATTAAAAGATAATAAAACAGGTGGGAATTATTTTTGCTGTCTTGAAGAAGGACTCGTCCAGGTTTCGGTTTACTGCCTCGTAGCCTGCAAAGAAAAGAAGTAGTTCCCCGTGATACCTGTTCTGGAAATTAACCTCTCAAAAGACCGTTGGCTTTCGCCAACAGTTTAACAACACCAAACAAACACAAGGCACTAATATGATTAAAACTGAGGACACAGTCATTGGAAAGTATTTGGGGTTTAAACCGATAAAACCTCACTATTTGCCAACTTAAAACGGTCATTGGAAATTATTGGGGGGTTTTAACCGATAAATCTTCACTCTTGGCCAACTTGAAACGGTCATTGAAAAGCATTTAGGGTTTTACCCGATAAAACCTCACTCAGCGAAATACCGCCCCTTGTAACCGAACTACACAAAATAGAATGCAAACTACGATTAATAAAATAGTTCCCTACAAAAATGTCATTTTCTCATTATTTTACATTCAATTTTCTGCTACAAATGAAATTTATTAGTGTAAACAGTATGAGTCATAACATTGTTATTTTCCTTGCATAAATCATATCGCTACAAAACTAAAAAAGTAACTTAAACAAATGCAAAAATACCTGTGACATCAAGAAGAAGTGCTATTTCGTCCGGTATAGCCAACAAGCACCAAACATTATTAATGCTTTAGAAACATTAATATAAAATAAGAGGTGCTTTGTTAGCAAGACAGTAAATCCACATCATGAATACTTCTATACCACAGTTGAGTTCTGACACTTTAAAATCACACAATTCCTAGGCTGAGAGTTTAACAGATCCTGCATAATCCTGTTTTATTATTAACACAACAGATGGAGACTTACATGCTTTTAAATGCTTTAAATCCACACCATATATCCAAATTTTTACTCGGCGAGAAAAATGCAAAACAATCCACACATGACATCACTAAACAAGTGATGACGTGTAAGCTAGGTCATCGATCAATAGCATCCACACAGGCGTATCTAAGCTCTTTTCTTTGCCTGGGCATAACTTGTATTAGAAAAGATAACATTTTAATATAAATCTCAAAATGCATTTTTTTCTTATTGTACATGTTAAACAATTCATCATTATTAACTGTGATATAAATGCACAATAAATTAGACGATCAAAATGCATCTAGCCAATAGACACATCAATGTGAAATCATAACCATTTTAAAGCTACGTTCCTGAACCGAGGTTACGTCATGGAGATTTTCTGTGGTCGCTTCTTAGAAAAGTAATGTTTACCTTAAATACCATAACATGTACATAGTACTTGCTAGCGAAATGGCTTTGTTTAATAATAACATTTGTAGACCTTGCATGATGGAAAACTATCAAACAAAAGAGAAAAAAAGTCAGATTGATTTTTGTAGAAGAAGAACTGGAACAAAATGTTCATGTATATTAATTATAAAAACATATACTCAAACGTCAACAATAAATGCAAAAAAGAGTAACATTAAACAGTATAAGACATCTTAGTTCATGTAAATATTCATGTCGAAATATAATTTGCATAAAAATAGGACACACAGATTTTACTACGCCGGTGATAAGGCATTGCGTTCATACGATTATGAATGCATACCCCTTCCTTATTAAAATGCCTATGAAATGTAAATATATAGTTGTAACAACAACGCCTTTTTAACGTAAATAGCTGTAACAACAACGCCTTTTTAACCATATCGCTAAATATAAAAATGGTGAATTTACTATGGTTCGGACAGCTTCAACCAAGCATCCGACAGCATTCTCCAAGCTCTGGACACGGGGAATGGGGCAAGATCATTTATATCAGCTGACGTTCATTTGGCGATGCATTTAAATTTTAATTTTTCCTATTTATGGAGCTATTTTGCTCCATTATCGTATTTGCAGAAAACACACATTTTGGCAGTAAACCGTCTTGGCATACTGGGTGTGTATATGCGACAACACTGCTATTTAATAAAATAAATAAAAGCCTTCGGCTTTATGCAAATTAGATACCAAAAAACTGACCTTCATACATCAATGAAGCGCCGAAAAGAGCGTTTCAATTCTTAATTGTTTTTGCACGTGATAGTAAGTCATGGAAATGGTAAGTAAGAAACATACAAATATTGTATTTGTTTTAAACATTCGATTAACGGAAGCTCATACGTAAAGTGCTTATAAGCTATTGTTATATACTTTACGGAATAGAAGGCGCAACTACCACGCGGATCAAACGGTCCTTCAAAAGTCGCCTGCTAGGGCTAACATATGGGGCTACGGTGACGCCGGTGAACCCGTCATTGTGGCCATGGACGGTAAAAGTGTTTCAATTACAACTCTTTACAGAAATGGAGTCTTGGAAACACTACTTCCGGCGACAGCAGCTTGAGAAAATCACGTCAAACGGGCAACGTCTGGTGCATCAACTATAGCAATCCATAATATCTTGTTTGGCGATCTGTGGATATGTTCTGGTCAAAGTAATATGGAGTATAGCATGGATGGGGTAAGACCATTATGCATAAATTAAAATGTAAATTAATTCGCTCCTGAAGTTCGGACCTTGACCAATACGAAAATACATTTTGAACATATTATAATAATAATTGTGTCCAAATAAAATTGTCAATAATACACTGCAGACATTGGACCAAGATATAGCGATTTGGTTGTAAATGCTATTACAGATAGAAAATTATGCAAATAGTGTGACGACAGCAATGCAGAAACGCAATATACAAATTTCCACATTGACCGCAAGGCTGTGCAGTCGGCCGTACCGGAACCTCTGATTGAAAACTCTTGGCAGGCTCCGAACCATAGTAAGCGTGTCGAGCATAATGCGTGTTTACGATCAAATAAGTAAATATGGCCACGATACATTATACAAATGAGAAATCCAATTGCAATGCTCTCATATGTACGTAACAGTACACATATGTACATTAATAATAATAATCATAAACATTTTCAGGCATAAATATACATAACTTTTCAGCTGTGTGCCTAATGTTCGCCATCAAACTGTCCCAGCATGTGATCCAACCAATCCAGATGGTGGAGACCAACTGGGGAGTCACCCCCGTGGAGGCTTGTTTATCACCCGCAGCGCTGGCCGTGTGCCCGTAAAACAAAAAGAAACGGTATATGGTTGGTAAATATTGTTTATAATGCATTCGTTAATATTTAAATAAGCACTACTGTACCGTTTTAGCTGGTCGACCAAAACGACACAAACGTCATATCTTAAAATGCTTTGCATACATTTTCTTTGTGATACACACAGTGCTTATGAACGTAGACTTCTTATGCCATTAAAATGATAGACATTCTAAAAAACTAAAAGTACATTCGTCGTTATTAACCTGAAGGACGACATGCGTGTGTCGTAATCTTCCTCCAATAGTTTACATTGCAGATGTTGCTTAGAGTGCATAGTGATTGTCGAATAAACTTGTTTTTTTTACCACCATGCAAACGCGTTAAAATCAATATTTAATTTATTTTCTCCATTATGTACAGAGCTATTGAACCATATCTTCCAAGCGTGTTGTTGAACGGGATGATTGCGCCTATATTGCCCATGACAATATTCGGTGCTCTTTGGTATCAAGGTAAATGGTTCTAAAAGACGTTATTGTGGAAGTCTTCACACATTTAGTGTTTACATCACACCCCGCTCCGACAAGCAACAAGTTGTAGCTATCTGAATGACTACACGCACTGTTTGACAAAATTTGAATTGAAAATAGTCATACGACTAATAAAGAACTATTGCCTGTCGAGGCAGTAACTAAAAAATGTCAACGCACGTGGTCCTGTATATCGTTGACCAGTGCAAATAATGTAAACGCCTTGCAGGTGAAGCAAACGCTGGAAAGGCACAATTGTATGCGTGTCAGATCAATGCAATGATAAGCGACTGGGGGCAAAGTTTCACATGGCGTCTTACCAACAGACCAGCAATATGTTCCCTTTCGGTTATGTTCTGGTAAAATTTTACAATTTCACAAATATAAATTGTTTATTTGTGGTAATAAACAAATGTTTTCTACGATAATTCTGCTAATGGCTTCTACACACATGCACAGTAAAAACAATCGTGTTTTCACGAATAATATAACTACACCTCCGCTGAAAATAATACATTCTGTCAATCATTATTTGATTCTTTGACATTAAAAATGTCATTGCAGCACATTATGGCTAATTATAAATCGTAGTTTTGGATATATAAAGATGAATTAAGCACTATATAAATTTAGACAAGAAAGAAGTTGAGTGCGTAAATTTGATAAATTATTGATATTTTTACAGGCATATTTAATGCATAATTAACCTCGTTAAGCGTCCATTAAAAGTCATTTATTAAATGATAACTGTAGATAAAGCGCGTTTTATCATTAAACTGCACTTGTATATTACAAAACGAAACATTTCTAAAAAAGATCCATTTAAAAATCTCAATCTTTGTTTGAATATGAACGCTTTATATTACTCAACATTCTAAGTAACGCACACTAAAAAGGGGTCTTCGACAGGTACCGTATTCAAAATTCAATATTTCCGGAAAAAGGCCGGTGACCCCTAGTTTTTAAGACTGTTTTAGTTTTAGGATATATTGATGCATGTTTGTGCCAATTTTGAAGAAAATCTGTCGTTGGAAAAAAAAATTAAGGAAATTGTTGCGAACGTCTTTAAGAATTAATATTTAATTAATATTTATTTTTCTGCTCTTTGATAAAATGCATTATTCGGGAAACACGGCAACTTTCATTCCGCACTGCAATCACGGTTATATCTAAGTTGTGTTCATTCAGCCGAAAATTATTTAACCTTTACAGTGATACGTTATATTGTAGGCGGTATATATAATATTGTCTTTTTCAGCTAGCCCCGAATCGCAACGTTACGGGCGCTCACACAGGGTTTCCCGATATTCGATGGGCACAGACGGGATAATATGGTTACGTCCCCAACCCGACCCTTAGAAACGTGTTTATGGCGGTTGCTATGGACCTTCCAGACTACGCCTCCCCTCAAGGCTCGTAAGTATAAAATAAATGCCATGAAAGTTCCTAATACAGTTTGAAACATTATACTGGTAAAGTAAATAAATCCGGACACTGTTGTTGGTTTTTGGACGATTTCTTTGGATAATTGCATCAAACGGAAATATAAAGTTAACCATAATAAGTTCGGCTTTAGGCTTAAGCTTTTGTCAAACTCTTAGTGGAATCTGCTCTATAAAGGTCACAGAATGATGTATTGAGAAAAGGCCTGTTACACATATCAAAATACAGCTGGAAAGTACCTGAAACTTAACAAGAAATGTCTTTAAAAAAAGACAATCGGCGTTGAAATTAATATTGAGATGTCATTTGAAAATTACCTAAACAGACGGCCAAGATGACCCCAGATTGTTTGGTACCCACCAATATTTGGAGACTTATTGGACCCCAGATTTTTCGGACACTATAAGAAAACTTCTCGGACCCAAAAGTTTAATAGTTAATATCTATGCCGTGAATAAACCAATCATACAGCTCCATGTTTCCACCAGTGATATATGAATAACCAAAATAATTTAGTTTAACATAATTGTTATCTGAATTTGTCAAGCCAATTTAACAAATTAACAATGTAGGAAAATAATTTCGGGAATGAATTAAAATTATTATGTATCAATTAAAATTATTATGTATCAGACGAGTCTATATAGTTATTTATAGTACCGTTAATATACCATTCATGTTAGTTATCCAATATAAAAACCATTTGAAGTCAAATAAGCATTTATACTGTGTATCCCAATAGAAAGCAATAGTCAGGGAACATTCAGCGATTTTTGAAATGTTAAGACTTTATTTTTGATAACGCAAACATAACAATTCATTAGACTATGACGATTTTAAATTATATATTAGTAGAACTATGATATATCAAGGGTTCCTGTGTATAATTAGTAATGCAAATTGTGTATTCATGCTACGCGAATAACAATTCGACGTATTCCGAATCTTCTTTCATAACATGTTATCTATAGAAAATGTAGCATCTTTTTACAGATTAAATAACATCTACTGGAGAAGTTGATAGAAAGATGCAATTATAAATAATCGTTAATAAATCGTAACCACAATTATAATTCAAATTGACAGCAAGTTTATCAATATAAATTCCCCATTTATTGAAATTTTAGGTTTATAATTATCTGAACGCTATTATTGATGCATGTATGAGTATATTAACAAGCTATATACAACGGCTACTAGCTACGCGCGCTATTTTTAGAATGATACTTCTGTTTCTGGAATGTGATGAACTCGGTAGAATCAATGGGCTACATGGAACGGCAACTCTATGAATGAGATTTATGAATGGGAACATTGCACAATTGCTATTTATAGAGCGTATCAATGAATATAGCATTCTGTTTATGGCATACTATGAGAAAATACGTTCATAATTAGCCTCAGCTCTAGAGTATATGTCGAGAATACGTTTATAACTTCATTTTAACCGCTTATGTAAACAATTATGTAAATTTTTAATCCCCCAAAGTATGCAACAGTTATTGGTATACGTTAAACCATTGTTTGAAGTTTGCATTCCCTAGAATTAGAAAACTTGCCTAATTCTATTGGCATTCAATTTTCCCGCTGCATAATTATTGCAAGAAATCTAGGTCAAAAGTGATCTTAGACAGCTACTCCGAAAAAAAAGTTGTATTTAAACCAAAAAGAATAAAACTAAACATTCAACTACAACTTGTTCGTCAGTAATCTTATTCTTCTTCTTTGTTTAATTGTTCCGGTGTTTACTTTCGAATTTTTCTCTGTAAAGCTTTCGAATATACTGTTTTGATTTCAATCCCCCATGTGCAAAGGTTTACAATTGAATGTAAGAAAACAACAATAATAAGTTAATGAATTAATACTCAATTAATTCTGTTGAAACTTGACATTCGTTGATTATGAAAAGTGCGAAGAAATCGTAAAGACTATGATATCAGAAAAGCTCGGAATTGAGGAGAACATCACCTTAGACTGAGTTCATTTCGTCTTGGTAAACCAAACAACGGAAAACACAGACCGATAGTGGCCAAATACAATACCAGCAAAGAAAATTGGTACGAACAACAGCAATTACCAAAACACGCGAGCTCAAAACAGCCGGAATGGGCATAGGCATCCAACAGACCAAAGCGGTACTCCAACAAAAACGAGAAAAAAGCGCTTTATTCAACCGTGAAAAAGGCGCCGGAAAACAGGTGAAATGGGCCGGCGCAAAACTTCTATCCCGTGACAACGCAAGCAGCCAGTTCAAAGAGGTCACGAACTAGGACAAGGAAGGGAAGTTACGCATTTTAGCATGGAATATTAATGGACTTGTAAGAAAAATCAATGATGCTGACTTTTTAGAATATGTTCAAAATTATGATCTAATTTTACTATCTGAAACCTGGACAAATAGCAAACAATCAATAAATCTCGATATTGATGGATACTCTAGTTTCCATCTGCACGGAAATAAACATTTTGGTACCAAAAAAGGTCGCTATAGCGGAGGACTTTCAATATATTACAGTAAAGAGTTGACAGATAATATATCCGTTGTAGAAACCAACCAAAATGGAATAGTGTGGTTAAAACTAGACAATAAGTTGTTTGCTCTAGAGTCAGATATATATTTGTGTCATGCTTATATTCCACCTGTTAATTCAAAAGTTCTAATTGACCAAGATTTTGATTTCTTTGATGAAATAGCAAAAGGAATTGAAAAATATGGACAACTTGGTAAAACATGCATTACAGGTGATCTTAATTCCAGACCAGGTCATTTGTCAGATATTCTTGAATTTGATAAATATGTTGACTCTTTGAAAGATCTAGATACAGAAAATACCAATAACTAGTTTTCAATATTACGCAACAATCCAGACCAGGTCATTGATAACAATGGAAAAAACTGATTAACCTATGCAAATCCACTAACCATATAATTGTAAATGGACGTCTTAACAATGAGCAAGAAAATCAATTTACATTCTCGTCAACCCGAGGCATGAGTATAACTGACTATTTAATTGTAAATACAAACGATGTCGATCTCGTAAATGAATTTCAAATACTCGACTGGAAAAACTTTTCCGATCACGCAGCTATTTATTTCTCACTAAAATGTAATACAAAAACTAAAACTATACCACCTGACGAATATACAGAAGAAACTAAGCTTGTTTTCAACGCGAGTTTGGTTGAACAATTTCAAGAATCTTTAAAAGAAAATATCAGTTCACTAAATGACTTACATAATGAAAATATTAACTGTGAAATAAAATATATCACAGACTGTATATATGATAATGCGGTCAAAATATTCGGAAAAACAATCAGTTCGAATCACAATCAAAATAACCACAAAAAATCACGTTCTCCAAAATGGTTTGATAATAATTGTTACACGACGAAGAAAAATTTCAAACGCGCGCGAAATGTCTTCAACAAATCTAAAACTGATGAAAATAGAAATCATTTTGTAAAAATGAGAACTCTGTACAACAAAACAAGAAAAAAAGCTAAAGCTAAATACAAACTATCAGAAGGAAAAATGCTTGAAAATACCGCTAAATCAAATCCAAAACAATTCTGGAAATCTCTATAAAAAAAAAACCAGCCCACACAAATAAACGACAATATAAATTTCACTGAAACAACAGATAATGATTTAGACAAAGAATTCACCATGAACGAAATAAAAGCTGCCGTTTTCCATCAAAACAATAATAAGTCATGTGGTCCAGATAATATAACGGCAGAAATAATTAAGTCATCATTTAACATATTAGCACCACATTTACTTTTAATATACAATAAACTATTTAAAAATGCCGAATATCCGGAAAGCTGGGGTCTGGGGTATATAGTTCCTATATTTAAAGGCGGGAAATCAAACGAAGCAAACAACTATAGAGGTATAACCCTAAATAACATTTTAGCAAAGATATACTCACAACTACTGCTTAATCGTCTAATAAATTGGACAAATAAACACGAAAAAATCATTAACTGTCAGTTTGGTTATCAAAAAGGAAAAAGTACGACAGACTGCATATTTATACTCCACGCAATAATATCTTAAATAATTAATTCAGGACAAAAATTATACACTGTTTTTATTGATTATCAACAATGCTATGATAAAATCAATCACACACTGCTTTGGCAAAAAATAATGTCAGAAAATGTCAGTTCAAAAATGATAAATGCCCTAAAGGCTATGTACAGTGTCGTTAAATCCGCAATTAAATTTAATCACAACTTGTCTGACCCTATCCTTATACACCAAGGTGTGAAACAGGGTGACTCTAGCTCATCATTGCTGTTCATGATGTTCGTAAATGACATATTGAACCACATAAACACAGACATAGATGACTTATTCACTATTAACGAACTAAAGTTATTTCTAATACTATATGCTGACGACCAGATTCTTTTTGCAACCTCCCCAACAGCACTACAAACCATGCTTACGGACATAGAGACATACTGTAACACGTGGAAATTGAAAATTAATACAGCCAAAACAAAAGTTTAAATTTTTGAAAAAGGAACACGCTACACGAATGTTGATATCTTCCTATACGGTGAAAAACTGGAAGTAGTCACTTCTTTCAAATATCTGGGAGTATACTTCTTTAAAAATGATAATTTTCAATAGAACACAAAAATGCATAGCAGACCACGCCTCAAAATCAATGCACCGACCATTCTCAGTGTTCAATAATTACGAGTTTAGCACAAAAAGCAAACTAAAACTTTTCGATATCCTTGTTGCGTCCGTATTAAATTACTCATCCGAAATATGGGGAACTGCGCGGGCAAACGATATAGAAGCCGTGCATACAAAAAAATTCAGAAAAATACTATGCGTCAATAAGTCAACAAATCTTAGCGCGTTATATGGAGAATTAGGACGAATGCCATTCAAAGAAATACAGAAAATAAATATGATTAAATAATGAAAACAGCGTAATTAAAATAATATATAACATGCTAAAAAACGATGCGAATAACGGTCATACATATAACAATCAAAACTGGGCTTGTCACGTGAAAACCATTCTCGAAAACATTGGCATGTCTGACCTATGGATTAACCAAAACATAACCGAAGCGCAGTTAATACAATGCAAACAAAGAATACTAGACAGTTATACACAAACCTGGCATAGCGAGGTGAACAATTCTCCACGCCTATCTTCTTATTGCTTATTTAAACACAACTTAACACTAGAAACGTATTTAGACAATGTAAATGAAACAAAATATAAAATCGCCTTAAGTAGGCTCCGGTTGTCATCACATAATCTAGAAATAGAAAGAGGACGATATCATAATATTGACAGAGAAAATCGTAAGTGTACATTTTGCAACATGAACGCAATAGAAAATGAGTATCATTTCTTGTTAGTCTGTCCAATATATACACACATTAGAAAAACACTCCTAAAACAACATTTTTGCAGGTGGCCAACAATTTCAAAGTTTAAAAGATTAATGTCCAGCGAAATTAAAAATGAAATAATAAGTGTAGCGAAGTTCATTTATGAAGCAACTAATTTAAGACGCCAATTTTAATTAGAACGTAATTAAAACATCGTTTACCAGTAAAATTTTAAGTATCCTAGTCATAAACTACGGAACTACTGATTTTTATTTCACCCAAACTTGTTTGATTATTTTATCAATAAATACTTCCTCCTATTAGTATTTAAATAATATATGAGCAATAATGTTTGTTTCTCTCCAATTATAGATTTATTCTCTTTATTTCTTGTCAATAAAAATATAATTGTGTTTAACCATTTTATTAGACAATTATACGTTCCACTTCTGCCATTACTTGTAAATATTTATACTTATTCATATTATGTAGGCTATGAGCTTGTATAAGCTTTATTACAGAATAAATGTTGTTGTTGTTGTTGTTGTTGTTGATTAGACAGGTGGGTACATAAATTGAAACCATAGAATAATGGGTCTTGATCGTACAAACACAATTTTTAAGAGGTGTTCGGATTTAAATACTGTCCGGATTTAGGTACTTCACCAGTACATTTATTATAGATTAACATAAATGTTGTCAATTTATATTTAGTATGGTCTATTATCATCACGAAAGCGAAAGAAACAGCGATCTAGTGCAACAGCATTAGATTCACTCTTAACACCTTCTAAACGATGTCATACAAGATGAAACATTATTCAGAACGTGTTTTTGCAACTAATCAAAACGTTAATCTGCCCTAATCATATATAAAAAAAAGCTTAAAAATACTATTAATCGAACATAAGGAACTTTCAAATTCAGTCTAGTTAATGGGATGGCACGCTGTAAATGGTATATAATATTGCTTCCCTCGTATGTCACCACCCACATATCTAATATTAGGTTCTTAGACTGTTACCAGGTGCATGTATGTAAATATTTACTGAAAACAGCATCGCGTATCAATTCGGAGCTATTTTTACAAACGCCACCTTATGTTTTCAAAGGCCTATCGAACAGGTGTTAAAGAAATAGAGTAGGTCCTTGTTATACTAAGGTGGCGATAAAATAGTTAAAATTTTGATATTTAAAAATGATATGCTGTATAAGTATCCTGTTCTGAGAATGTGCATCAGTCTTTACTTTTAACACATACCGTTGCTAACAACTTAGCAATCGTGATACATCGACTATCTCCGGAATGCTCCGTAAGATAGATCTCGTGTCTATCATGGGGCCATCTTGGCTTGATACACCCAACGCGTGATCCGCCTGTGTTATAGGGCTGTACACGACGCGTTGGAAAAGCACTACATTTTATGTCGGAACGATGATAAAGGAAGGAAAGTAGATGTAGTTTATAGACATATTGACCTATTATCCAGAAGCCTTACTATGCAAATATAATTTCAAGAAATTAAAATCAGGTATCGAAACTGATTCTAGTGTTTATAAACTATCCAAACTGAAAGCGAAACTGGACTAAATAGTGAAACAGATGTTAAGTTAAATTATACTGATAAAACAAGGTTTTGAGGAAGAATCAAATAAAGATAATGAGAATATCTACACAGCACGGACTGCCATTGCGTTTTACTACTTCCTTAGAAAAAGGCCTTAAAATTAATGTTTTAATAATTGATTTATTATTTTTTGTAATTTTATGAATTTATTTTATAAATTTTATGTTGTTAATGTTGTTATCATAAATTATTATGATATTCTTCAGTATATCCAGTTCGTTAATTTGTAAACAATAAGTAAATGTATGCAATTCAATAGTATTTATGTTATTAGTATTATTATTATACATTTTATATCATTTGTTTCATTGTATTAATTAACTTTTATCTAATATCCATGGTTTCTCATTAGTAATTAACCATAAGTTAATCTGATTATAGTGTTTTTGCAGCATTAATATTATTACTTAAGCTATGAATAGTTGGCATAATGTTTGTTAAGGTAGAAAGACCCTAATGGGACTTTTTTCAGACCTTGATTTTCTTCTTATCTTTGATAATTAAATCTATTATGAGGCTAAACTGTGAAATATAAACCAAATCTAACCACACGTTTTGACAAAAAATGCGATTTTTCTTATAACCCCTCATTTTTCTACTTCAACCTAAAATTCTGATGGGGTACACTTACAAAAATGACTGACATATTGTCAAAATGTATTTTATTTATTCCCGAATAGCTTTAATTTATACGTCAAAGGTGTATCTTATTAAAAAGTATAACAAACAGAAGTACTAAAGTTTACCAACAATACTTATTACAGTAAATTTGGCTAAGCATATGAAAAAAAACTACAGATTTCATTACAGTAAAAATACGCCAAACACCAATTATTGTAATTTCTTTTACTTTTATTTCATAGTATGTCAAAATCAGTAATACCAAAATATAATATAACCTTATCTGAGTGGAAAACGGTATAAATTGACATCGGTTCACCACAAAAATCTCAAGGTATAACATTTGGACTGAAGCAACCCTATGTTATAAAAAAGAATATGAAAAATAAGACAAGTAAAAAAGCAAATATTTTTCTTCTATGTTAAAATACTTTTTTCTCTTATAATTATAATCTATTAGCAGTATCGATATTAAATGAATTATTTTTGCATAAATGTTAAAGAAATAGTGTTTTGTGTAAACATTTTAAATACAAATGTAACTAGCTGAGGTTCACATATCCTTGGTTACCAAATTCAGAAAAATATTAAACATTTTTTATAAGTGTGCGTTTCAAAAAAATCAATGGACATTTTCATTACATTGGGTTAACAAGTTTAAAAAAAAACACTGGCAAATCCGTGTGATAACTTCATCAAGACTCTTCTTGACGCTTGTGACTATTGGTAAAATGTCACTGTTTTTGGATAAAAAGGTGTCTCTTAGACCATTCTCATCATTTCGCCGATACATAATTTTCAGATGCTTTTACAGCGGTAGATCTTGTCAAAATTCCTCAGTGGAACAGGCCCAAGTTTACACAATGAACAGTATTTTAAATTATCCAACAGAACACCAAACTCGATCACCCGACGTCCCGCTCTCCACCCATCTTGACTGACTATTTTTCCAAGTTTTTGGTGTGAATGAATGCTAT
The DNA here is from genome assembly GCA_027627225.1 of Congeria kusceri. Classification (NCBI taxonomy): domain Eukaryota; kingdom Metazoa; phylum Mollusca; class Bivalvia; order Myida; family Dreissenidae; genus Congeria; species Congeria kusceri. The sequence continues at coordinate 25,305,144 of CM051027.1, forward strand.
TTCACAGCAAGGAGCACGTATCTCCTTTACGCAGATATGTTTTTATATACGAATAATTATGTTCAATAATTCTAATAATCCTTGGACGTTTATTTATAACTATTTTAACTTAAGTGTAAGGAAATACACCAGAAATATCGCGAAAATGTCATGATTAAATGTAAACAGAAATTCCCAACAATGACGTCATTTGAAGGTACTCCCCATGTCAGAGTATCTTGTTTCTCTTCAAACTACATTTTTACTTTCATCTTTAAAGACAAATAATGATTTATTTCACACATTTAATTGAAAATAACTCAACATTCGAAAAGTCATGTTTATTTCGCGAAAATAATTTCTGTTTCGGATCAGATCGATTAGATTTACGGTAAGTGGCGAATGGGCCGAAGTTAACCGATATTTCGCGAGTATTTCCGAAGTCATTAGGATCTTTCTACCTTAACTAGTACAAGTAATTTAAGTCTTTATATATAGCATTATACGTTTTGTTGATGTTTACCTTTACATTGCATGCTGAATCACAAAATGTTCCTTAAAATTTAGTTACAGGTCTCTTTTGTACAGGTGAACTGAATTTTGCGAGTCTGTGATTAATATGGTCATCTCCCGAAGAATACCAAACCTGACTGTGACTGGTATCCCTACAAGAGCTCAATGAGGAACTTTAGTTTAGAAACTCGACTAGACTGTAAATAATCTGGCAGACCAACCAAATATTATCCAAGGATATAATGAAAGACTGACAGTTTTATATAAATATGACTATGATAAAGTGTTAACTGAAATGAAAGGAACATATGTTGAATTTTCCATCATATACTATGACAATTTTAAGCTGTTTTCAGCTTCTGTGTCCTGAACGTGCAATACCGTAACGATGTAATTGAAACACAAATATTTTATAACTTATGATACATTTATATAGCGCTGAATAAAGCTTTGATATATTTCCCATGTAAAATGTGTATTATAATATTAATATAATATTTTATATAGTAAGATATAATATTAATGTAACCGTCATTATAACAAGTGCGATAGAGAGAAATTGGAATATTTTCAAAACACATAATCACTTACAAACTTGAGAAGTGATGTGAAAAAAATACAAATATTTGTATGTGCCTGAACTGTGACAATAGGACATTGTTGAAATGTATGGACACATCCAGCAGCTACATTTGAAATTAATGAAATCAGAAACCTAGCATTATTTCTACAAGCAAGTAAACAACCCAGACAGGACATGTCCTTAATATAATAGTACTCAGTTTATATATAGCCAGTAGAAACAAAGGAAATAGGCCTTTTTTAACAATATTACCAATTATACTGTTTTTAGTGATGTATCTGCAATGATGAACTTTGAAGGAAGCAATGTGCATCTATATAGTGTAATGAAATGGTGATAAAGTGAATCACCTTATTTTTCGTAATTGTTCCCATTTAATTATTTTTATTAATTATGACCATTTAATACCAATTTTCTCCTGACATCAAACATGAAAGTGACATTTACACAAAATATGAAATAAAATAATAATCTGTACTCATTTGGTTTATTTAACTAAATTTTTGTATGCATTAATTTATATGCGCAATGCTTATAAACAAAATGAAGCAGTGTGATTCTTTTGTTTTGTGGAACGATGTTTAAATTAATTTCCAAACTGGATTGACATAATTACTGTCATTTGAATACATGGTCAGTGGGGATGAATGATTTTACTGATCCTATGGTATATATTTTTTCAGTATTTTCTGGCGCTCCAATGTTGTTTTTTTGTTGTTGTTGTTTTGTTCAATTAAAAAAATGAGTATTATACAAATATTATTTTCTAGTGCTTTCGAAGTTGGGTTATTGAAAACAAATGAATCAAAATGATGCAAGGTACATTATTTGCCTGAGACAAAAATGAGAAAATTGCAATTTGCTTGCATCAAAAAGCAGGATTCTGCATCAATCGAAATCCCTATTGAAGACTGGGTGCCCAGTATTAAAGTGAGTGGCTTTCTTATAATACATTTGATTAATATTTTCAGGAGCGTGTTGTTAATATCATTTAGCAAATCCAAAAAGTAATATTGAACTAATTTTCAATACACAATTTCATGCTGAAATGGCAGGTTTATTTTACATTTAAAATGTGGAGTATTAAATAAGTAAAGATACAACATTAATATTACAGATTCGTTAATCTAGTATATTTGACAAAAGCAAAATTTAGTACCGTAGCCTACATTTAAGAAAAGAAAGCAAAATAAAAGTTACATTTTCTGCATAAAATTGGAACATTTTTACCTGTGAACTAGTTACATTCCGATCAAGGTGGTGAGTGAATTATGTCAAAAGCACCATAACTATGAAACACTAGTATGTATGTTTCAGTGTTCCACTGAAATGATGCTGAAGATAACTCAGCATATTTCCAAACACCAGTTGGCTTCAAACTGAGCTGAATATAACATTATTCCACAGCCGAATGGCATCTCATATTACTTACCGTACTGTTATTTGGGTAATTATTATCTCTAATCACTTTATTTGTAATAATTCCCAATAATTTAAAATTATTTTCAACATTTGTGTGTGCATTTGTTGATCGGAATTTCAATACTGTTGCTTATTAAAGGTCAAATTACACCAAATCGGAAGTCTAATCCCCAGGGTTACATGCTGTCAGTTAGATAATAAACACATATGGTTCAGTGTATAATGCATATGATTTTAAAAATACAGTTTAAATGATATGTTTTGGTATCAATTTAAAGGTATATATGTAAGAAATAAGAAAAAATACAATTTTAGGCACTACTTTAAAATAATTGGTTCCCAGCTTCCAAACTTTTGGCCCATGTATTCATGCACAAAATGGCAGCCTCCATGCCCGTCAAAACCGGTGTGTTTATTCTAAGGTAACAATTTTGAGTTACAACACATAGAATTTGTTGACATGCTGTTTTTTCAAAAGGTTATGGCCTTATCTTTCCAACGATGTATGGTGATATATTAGAAAGTAGCTTGGTCATGGTGAAAATTGAAATCAAACATTGTATATTTTATATGTAACAATGAAGGAATTTATTTGCGCACGTGTAACCTTGCTTAAGGGCGCGGCCATTTTTAATGATCATGTGATTGAAAGTAGTCCAAAATGTCGCATGATGTACAAGAGGCGATTTATTTTTAGAATCGCCTGTGTACCCAGAGTGACAACTTAGATGTGTAGTACGAGCGACCTGCGTGAAAATGGCTTTCACACTCTACCGTTTTCCATAGCACTATACTATAATGTGTATACAAACTACTTTTCTACGTCAAAACCATCCGGCAACTATAGTCACAACCGTTAATTCTTGAGTTTATTCAACACAAAAGGTAAAATAACGGTGAAAAATTATTATTACAAAACTTATTTCCGCCACACACAGTGTGCGTGACATAATAGTTCGTAATTGTTTGTTGTTTTAAACATAATATGCTGAAAAGTGTATATAATAAATGTATTACACTAATACAGATCTTGTTCCAGTCTAGCTGTTCGGTTGTGTCCAGTAGAATCGCATTCGAGGCTGCGACTGTCGTGCAATACCACTTCACACAATCAACTCGACTGATTTACATTTTCAGAACACCATGGTTGCATTACAGGCTGTATTTATTTCGGGTTATTCAATCGCGATATATATTTTTTACGTTTGGAATGATGATCATTATGGTCAATCATTTATGACCAAAATAGCAAAACCGTTTAACTTTTACGATTATTTACAGATTTGTAATCAGAACTATATTACACACAACTCTGTTTCCATTAGTAGTTGGGAACATTTAATATTATGCATTTACGATTTAAATAAGATCCATTATCAGGTTCAGCGACAGCATATTTAGAACACTGGTACACATTCATATGAATAATAAATTTAGAGTGATTAGTGTACAGCAATGGACGCACTGGGCGATTTTTGTGGACATCTCGATGGTTAAGACAATCTATAGTTGTGAGCATCAGTGATAATTTCCAGTTCTGTCTGGTCTGTGACACGTTTTAGGGAACATTCTTATCGTATAAAAGAACGTACTCATGTTAAAATCCATGCGTAACAACCTTATTTTCACAGAAATTCCCGAGGACAACGGAAACGGAAATGAAGCACCGGAAACGACGGAAGCAAAGCTGCGACAGCATCTTGTGAACGCTTTCAAGATCACGCAAGAAATAGCAGCGTCTATCAAGTTCGAACGGGTACACCGGTCACCTGGGTCGCCGATACATGGTAAAATAAGAAACATTGTTACCAAGTTCACGTTTTTTAAAGACAGGGAAATGGTGCGAAAAAAATGGAAGGAACTTGAAGGAACTGTGTATCGCGTCTTCGAACAGTTTCCACCGGATGTGATACAGAAAAGACGCAAATTGGTCCCAAAAATGAAGGAGGCAAGGCGGCTAGGTAAACGTGCATACCTGGCCTACGATACGTTGTACATTGACGGGACCGCGGTGCGAGCTTAGGAACACGGCGGTGGTGAGGTATCTGTTCTTTCGTGGAATGTAAATGGACTAACGGTTTGTAAAAAGTCATCTCCTGAATTTGTAAATATTTTGTGCGCTCATGATATTTGTTTGTTGTATGAATCATGGACGAATAGTAAGAGTGAGATTGATTTGAGTGGTTATGTGTCTTTTAACTTCTTCAGAAAATTTCAACATAAACAGGCCCGTAGAAATAGTGGAGGTATTGCTATATACATTAAAGAAGAAGTAGCAGATGGTATCAAAATTGTAAAAAAATCAATATGATACAATAATATGGTTAAAATTTGATCACAACTTTTTTAATACCTCAGAAGATTTCTATATATGTTCAGCTTATATTTGGGGACAAGATTCACCTGTTTATAATACAATAAATATAGATTTATTTGAAATGTTAGAAAATGATATTACCTATTTTTCAGAATTTGGTAAAATTTTTGTAACAGGCGACTTTAATAGTAGAGTCAGCAATAGATATGATTATGTTGTACACGACAGAGTAAATACTGTTTACGATGATACTGATTATTCGCCTGACAACGCCTCTGATAGGGCCTCAGTGGATTGCTCACTAAATAGTCATGGGGTTAAATTACTTGATCTTTGTAAATCAACATTTTTACGCATTGTTAATGGCAGAATCGGTAACAGTTGTAAACAAACTTTCTTTTCGAGTAACGGTACTTCTGTTATTGATTATTTGTTGTCCCACGAAAGCAACTTTTCAAGTATATCTGATTTTACAGTGAATGGTTTTAACGAATGGAGTGATCATGCACCGTTACATTTTTCGTTAATTTGCAATAATGTCTCAACCTATTTTCATTCATTTGCAGATATCAAATACAAATGGGATAATACGTTACGTGAACAATTTCGCTCAGGGATTATTTCAATGTTGCCTGATTTTAATAACATTGTACAAAATATTGATAATTCGAGTAGAATTTCAATTAATGAAACCTTAAATAAGTTTACAGATACTATTCGCAGTGTTGCGGACCCGTTATTCTCTAGAACGTCTAATTTCAAAACAAACCCTGGTTTCAATATTGATAGTTGTATAAAAAATGCGGAATGGTTCGATAATGAGTGCATTACCGCTCGGAGTTTGTATCAAGATGCTTTGCGTGTTTTTAATTTGGACAAAACAAATGTAAATAGAGAAAACTTGTGTGTACAAAAGAAGTGCTATAAAAACCTACTTCGCAAGAAGAAAAATTGTTGCTACAGAAGAAAAATGACGGAAATAGAAAATTTAAGAAAATATAAGCCTAAGGAATTTTGGAAATTTTTCAAATTGAAGAAAAACGTTATAAAAAATAAAATATCACTTGAGGAATTTACAGAGTTTTTTGAAAAGTTGAGTAGCAACTCGGCAGGTAATTATAATGCGGAAGCAGAGGACTTCTGTTTTTATAACGATTTTAACTCAGAAAACTCTACTTTCCCTGAACTTGATAAACCTATATCTGTCGAGGAAGTTATTTTTGCAATAAAGCATTTGAAACGAAACAAATCACCGGGTAGTGACTGTATTTTAAACGAATATTTTTTAGAATGCAGCGATATTCTATCTAACCATTTGTGTGATTTATTTAACGGTATATTTTTATCTGGTTATTTTCCGGATAAATGGACAGAAGGAGTAATTATTCCCCTGCATAAGAAGGGCCCTGTTAACGATGTAAATAACTACAGAGGGATTACACTAGTCAGTTGTTTCTCAAAAGTATTTACCACTATTTTGAATAAGCGCATCGTAACATTTTGTAATGAAAATAACAGTATCTCGGATGCGCAGTTTGGTTTTAGGAAAGGTTGCTCCACAGTGGATACTATTTATATATTGATGTCAATTGTGCAAAATTATTTAAATCAAAATAAACGCTTATATGTAATATACGTCGACATGTTAAAATGCTATGATAGTATCTATCGTAATGCGCTATGGTTAAAATTATATAAGTCGGGTATACAGGGTAAATTGCTTAGAATAGTGAAAGATATGTATACACATGTTAAATCATGCGTTAAATCATGTACATCATACTCAGATTATTTTAATTATTCAGTAGGCTTAAGACAAGGGGAGGTAATGTCGCCGATGCTGTTTTCTTTGTTTGTTGAGGAGTTGGAACTTTACCTTCAAGATAGCATTAACTCTGGTTTAAATCTTGATGAAATTGTGTTGATTTTACTATTATTTGCCGATGACATGGCTATTTTAGGCAAAACACCGGAAGAAATTAAATCGCATTTAGATAAATTATATGTATATTGTAATTCGTGGGGTCTAAATGTTAACACCACAAAAACAAAAATAATGGTTTTTAGAAAGAGAGGGGGGTTAAAACGAGGTGAGAAATGGACATACAATGGCAACGAAATTGAAGTAGTTGATAGTTTTAACTATCTAGGTACAGTAATAAGCTATACTGGGAGTTTTAAACTGAACCAGGAACATTTAGTTGGTAAAGCCCTTAAGGCAATGAATACTTTATTGTATAAATGCAAGGAATTTGACATAAAACCAAAAATATTTTGCCAGTTATTTGACTCTTTCGTAGGTTCTATATTGAATTATACATCTGAAATATGGGGTTTCATAAAATCAAACGATATAGAACGTATTCATTTTAAATTTTGTAAAAGATTGCTACATGTTAGGATAAACACGTGCAATGTTGCTGTATATGGAGAATTAGGTAGATATCCTTTGTATATAAACAGGTTTGGGAAAATTATTAAGTATTGGTTTAAAATTCTTGGCAGTAAAAATATCATCATCCAGGTTATTTATAAACAAGCTCTGAATGATTGTTATAAAGGTTATACAAACTGGGTATCGAATGTTAGAAAGTTGTTAAATGATTATGGTTTTAGTTTTGTATTTGATAATCCCAATTCTGTACAAAGTAGCAGTTTTATTAATGAATTCAAATGTAGACTGGTTGACAATTTTAAACAAGACTGGTACGGTAAAATTAGCAACAGTTCTGTGTTATATATGTATAAACACGTTAAAACTACTTTAGAGTATGAAGCATACTTAGATTTACTTCCAAGATGTTTGCGCTTATTTTTTGTCCGACTAAGGGTTTCAGTACATCCTTTAAGAATACAAACTGGCAGATACTCTAGAAATAACATAACAAGGAATCAACGTTATTGTTTGTGTTGTAATGATATGGACATAGAAGATGAATATCATTTTATTTGCGTATGCAGTTGTTACACCGTACTAAGGAAGAAATACATTAACCGTATTTTCTATGTTAATCCATCTGTATATAAATTCCATCAGTTATTAGCTTCATGTGACAAACCCATCTTATTAAATGTATGTAAATACATCAAAGAAGCATTAGATTTAAGAAATTCGATCGTAAATGAAACTGTGTAGTTAATTGTCCTTACCACCTTTGCTTTCTTTGTTTGTTGTCTATTTTGTTGTTTTGTGTTGCTTGTTTTTTGTTGTAATATTGCATTACTTGACCGATTGTGTGTGTCTGACCTTGTTTGGTTATATACATTTTTGCTCGTTCTACCTAATAACGTGACAGAAAAGAATATTTGTATTAATGTATGAAGACGATGTACTATTGTATAAGTCTGAATAAACTGTCTGTCTGTCTGTCTGTCTGTCTGTCTGTCTGTTAAAATCGTCACTCAAGGCATAACATTCCTAAAGATGGGCGGTGTACGTTTTTATTTGTGTTTGATTTTGCACATATCAGCGTTTCACGTCAATGTTATGTATAAATCTATATATATATATAAATAAATAATGCTTAACTGAAATACATGTTTTCACAACTAATTTATAATAAGTTTTTTGAAATTATTCATATACTGTTTTATTCATTATTGTGATGACATAATGCAATAGCTAAGGACGAACTCTTTAATTGGTTTAAACAAATATTTATTGATGCAGAGAGTGTCTTTTTACATTGACTTGTTTCACCAATTGGTTTACGAGCACTGAGTTCAGATACACTGATCAGTTAGGTAAAATAAATTATATCAATATACGCAAATCTATACCCATCTACAAAGGTAGATCTATCAATATTGAATCATATCAATATCACTGACATCAATATCCAACAGACGCCGCGATACGTATTGCCAACTACTACGCCGACCACATGGTTCTGCAGAAGGCGCCTGCCCAGACACACATTTGGGGAACTGGGAGATTTGTCGGTCAACCTGTCAGAGTGGTCATGGATGGCAAGATAGTAGCGAACACGACGTCTAACGCCGATGGTGTCTGGGAAACGCTACTACCGGCGACTGCAGCCGGCGGACCGCATAATATTTCTGTAGTCTCCAATGTAACCTAAGCGACACTGCGTGACGTATGGTTCGGGGGTGTCTGGATTTGCTCGGGGCAAAGTACTATGGAGTATCCCATGTCTCAGGTACGGAAACCCTATAATGGCATAGTAACCGTCAGTATTCCTTCTTTAAAAGTAAAATCTTCTACAAAACTTTATATGTTTCCGCTCGAATATGTGGATGATACATATCGTTTTTTCTCGATTATCCATTAAGCTTCTAATGCATGAAATATATATTTTTATATTTATGTACCTTACAGATACGGAACTACTTAAACATACTGACGACAGCTATGCAAAGACACAACCTACGGATTCTCCACCTGAGTCATAACGCCTTGAACGTGTTAGCAAGAGAGCCTCTGATTGGGGCTACATGGCAGGAACCAGGCCACAGTACGGCTAAATTATGTAACCATATTTTGTTAAGTTTAAGGTATTGTCAGAGTATGGGTCGAATACGAAGCAACAACGGCGCAAACTTACATTTTGAATGTACTAGCATTTAACTAGCTAATTTGTTAAGATGTAGAAGATCTCTAGTTGTTATGGAGCATTTACGTCGGATGTGGTAAGACTAAGGATGTGGTATAAGCAGTGACTGACATATTTCGACTAATGTATAGCCGTTTGATAAAATGAAATATATATTTTTCTTTTAAATATGTCATCACCTGAAGAAACATAATGCTTTTTAATCATTTTACACATTTTTTATTCTAGATGTGGCCACTAATTACTTCTCAGCGGTGTGCCTAATGTTCGCCCTGGAACTGTCCCAGCACGTGACCCAACCATTCGGGATGGTGGAAACCAACAGGGGAGGCACCCCCGTCGAGGCGTGGTCATCACCTGCAGCGCTGGCCGCGTGCCCGCAACACAAAAAGAAACGGTGCTCTAAAGCACTCCGTTAAATGTTCTAGGGACACGATTAAGAAAATATAAACTACAACGCAACCGGGGATTTTTCATTTCATATTATGCAATTGAGAACGTTCCATTTACACAGATGTGTGTCATTAATATGGTTGACTGTTTATAAGATAAAGAATATACTATTTGTGTGTTCCACATTTTAACCTAAATGGCATCATATGTAGGATGTAGACTTTCTCCAACTGTGTTCAATACAAATAAGGCATTGTTTTGTTTGTGTTATGTGGTGTTTGGATTTTATTTTCCGCATTATATACAGAGCACTTAATCAAAATCTTCCCAGCAAATTGTGGAACGGGACGATAGCGCCCATATTGCCCATGACGATATTCGGTGCTATTTGGTACCAAGGTAAGTACTACTCACAAAAACATTGTATAAATCCCAATTCAGTATGTTATTTATCTTGCCTGTTATGCTAAAAATGAAATTGAAATTAGTCCTGTACGATATCAGTAAAAAATGAAAATAACCAATGTGAACAACATTGCAGGTGAAGCAAACTGGGCAACGCCTCAGTTGTACGCGTGCCAGTTCACGGCTATGATAAGCGACTGGAGGGCTAAGTTCCATCAGGCGTCTAGAATCAAACGAGCAACATGTTCCCGTTTGGTTTCGTTCAGGTACAAATCTTTCATTTACATTATGTTTCATTTCACAATTCTTAAAACATATACCTTTTAAATATAATATGGTAATTTGTGTTCCGGAGACACTCGCTAGAAACATGTATGGTTACTCAGTATTTACTAGCAATGTAAATCTTTACCAAAAATAATAATCATGTTTGGCCAAGTGAGTTTTTCTCTTACCTTTATGAAACTGACATTGTTTCTCTTCTGATGTAACTGAAATTGATTTTTTACTATTTCAGCTGGCCCCGCATCGTAACTTTACGGGGGCTCACACAGGGTGGCCCGATATTCGATGGGCACAGACGGGAGAATATGGTTACGTCCCCAACCCGACCCTTAGAAACGTGTTTATGGCCGTTGCTATGGACCTTCCGGACTACGCCTCTCCTTATGGAAAGTAAATATTAAAGAAAAATGTTTTTATCATTGAAAAATGACAGCTGCAAAACTATTGTGAAATATAATTTTTTATTCAAACAAAGACTCCAAACAGAGTGGTCTCTTTGGTTGGACGAACTGTTACTTACCATCACGGGATTAAGAAATAGGGTTTGTTCCATAATAGCTGCGTTTTCACTGTTAGCACCACCCAGACGATGTCATACACGTGGAACATTTTGAAATACCATGTTTTTGCAACATATAAAAACTGCCGAAGTCAATGCACACTAGAATAGGTAAAGCTCATAGGCTTGTAATTTTGCTTCAAGCGTCCACCCCCGCTACAAGGAGGACATAGCTGCCCGCCTGGCCCTGGAAGCTCTAGGGGTGGCCTACGGTCAACAGAACATTGACTACCAGGGACCTTTCCCCACCCACTTTTCTCAGACTGGACAGAGGCTAACCATTGAGTATGACAACGGAAAGAGCGATATCTCTGTGCGGACTTCGACTGGATTTGAGGTTATGTTTCATGTCTATGTTTATCGTTATTTACTAAATCCATTTGTTTCTAGGTTTATATTTAGCAATATAACATATATGTGTTACAACCAAAATACTGTTATTCTGTAACTATACATGGATGTGTTGCCGTGTTTTATTATTAAATACGTGTGCAAAGTGTTCAAGAACAAAAATCCGAAGCAACCTACATTTGACTGGATGGTAACACATGGGTTGTGCTGTACAAGGGCTTCACGATCAAAGTTAATGTACTTTTCGCATGATGTCCGAAACATAACTTTAAAGCGAAAAGCTAATTAATGCAAATATATGGTGGCAAAAAATGCCATACGATAACCACTTAAGGTCCGCGAAAATATTCGTGTTAACTACTTAGCGTTCGCGAACAGATTCGTGTTACCACATATTTCTGCAAGATATTGTTATTATTATACTAAATGGCCTTTAAGTGCCCAGAACTGACATCACATACATTTTCTTGAGGTTTCGAGGTCTTCCGAATGATCTTACTAACACGAATATTATCATGATATTATCTAACAACGCGAATCTTAACTAGTTAATATTCGCGATTCCACTTAATTTGCGCGCGAGGTCTTCCGCACTATCTTACTAACACGAAGATTATTATGATAATTATCTGACAACGCGAATCTTAACTAGATAATATTCGTGTTACCACTTAATTTGGCGCGAGGTCTTTATTATCTTACTAACACGAATATTATCATGATAACTATCTGACAACGCGAATCTTAAGAAGATAATATTCTTGTTACCATTCACTTTGGCGCGAAGTCATCATATATTACTAACACGAATATTATTATCAAATTATCTGACAACGCGAATCTTAACTAGATAATATTCGTGTTACCACTGAATATGTGCGCGAGGTCTTCCGCATTATCTTTCTAACACGAATATTATCATGATAATTATTTGACAACGCGAATCTTAACTAGATAATATTCGTGTTAACACATAATTCGAAGCTCACTCTTCATTATCTTACTAACACGAATAATATCATGATAATTATCTGACAGCGCGAATTTTAACTAGATAATATTAGTGATACCACTTAATTTATATGCGAGGTCTTCCGCATAATCTTACTAACACGAATATGATCATGATAATTATCGAAAACGCAAATCTTAACTACATAATATTCGTGTCAACACTTAATTCGACGCTAGGTCTTCATTATCTTACTAATACGAATTCTAGCGTGATCATTATCTGACAACGCGAATCTCAACTAGATAATATTCGTGTTACCACTTAATTGGTGCACGAGGTCTTCCGCATTATCTTACAAACGCGAATATTACCACGATAATTATCTTACAACGCAAACCTGAAGACGTTATTGTTTGTTATTTTCCTGTATTGCAAATGTATTCGCAAACCAATTCGTGTTGCCAGTTATCTAACACGAATATTATTATGATAATTATCTTAGAACGCATATTCCATATAGTTAATATTCGCGATACCACTTAATTTTAATGTATTCGTATTATCATGATAATTATCTTACAACGCAAATTTTAACTAGTTAATATTTGTGGTATCATTTTTTATTAACTGAAAATTTCTAATGTCAGTTCTGGGCAGTTTCAGGCCTGTTTTTCATTAAAAAATAAATATCTTGCGTCGAAAAAAATCGAAAACGCTATTAAGATATAAAACCAATAACACGAAACTTACATGTAAGTCGTAACACGAAAAGTTTCGCGAACCTTAAGTTATCGTAAGGCAACTGCCACCATACAAATATCAATAACTACAAATTTAGACACAAAGAAAGACAATCGATCAAGTTATTTAGAATCCTGCACACAACTAATGAATATATTTAATACGTTTGATAACGCAGTGAATGATATGAGCAAAATAATTACTTTAGGCTAAAAAAAATAATGAATTGTTTCTCAGGCACTTTTTCCAAGAAAATCAGGAGGGAGGGCGATTTTTTTTCATTGAAGAATTGGTGTTGTTGTTTTGTCCTACTCCCTTCTATTGGCACTTTGTAATGGCTTATTTTAAATAAATAAGTACAAATTAAAGACAATTTTAAGTTTTAATAACAACATACACATCTCTTTTTATAAAATTCTAAATATAGATTTATTAATCACAAACGGTCATTTATGCAAGCTGACGTAAAAAGGCAATCCATTTGAATGTTCATAATTAACATAAGTGCCTTCAAATTGATATACCATCAGCGTTAATCTACTTCTATTTATAGAATTTAAATTTTCGTAATTCATATTTTTAACTATCAAAAATAAAAATTATTATATTGCAATAAATCACCAACAATTTTTGGAAAGGAAAATCAACACTTGTCAATGCAGATTTTCTTCAAAAATATGGAATACTACTACATAAGCAAAAGCATCTACGAAACAAAAGTTTAAATCGCCAAACAGACGATATTTATAAAGCTTCCCAATCGAATATGACTTTTTTTCAAAATTTACACAGTATTTCACAATGTGTGTATAACCGATTTATATAATTAAGTCTGACAGGAAAAAAGTTACTGGAAATACCTAAATCTATGCAGGGTTACTCTTCTTCCGCTTTTTTAAAATGCGGATTCGTTTAATTTTAAGCCGCTGTCCATCGGATCTAACTCAATACATCGTAATTTTAGTAATAGTTCGTATGAACGTTTATGGTGTTTATTCGTCCGAAATCTGTTTTTTATTTACGAAATGCATTGTTCAAAAGCGCTTGGTATGAACGGAATATAATATATTGTACATGCTGGTTTACTCCAGAGTCATCACCAGTTATCGCATACAGTAAATAGACGATAGCAAGTTACCAAAATGTAAATAATTCACAGATTTCAATGCGTAGTTTTTGTATTCTGTTCGGTAACATGCCCATTAGAAGCACTTTCTGGACAGTTTTATTTTTATAAACATATTTCTGGACTGCTCCTTTAAAACACGGGCGCGATCGTCAACAAATAGTAAATATTTATTTTTGCATAAAATCAAATTCGTGGCGGGCCATAAAAATACGTTGCGGCGCTGCCTGACAAAACAAATCATTAACTTTTTTTTAGCTTTAACGGTAATTTTTGTGTCAAAGGTTTTGAAGTTATTCTTTTATTAAGATAACGGAAAAAGAAATAAAACACTGTATCAAAACGTTAAACATTAAACCCCTATGTGACGTTTATGGTATACTCAGCATAGTGTTTATGATTCGAAAAATTAGTTCCTATTGTTCATAACACTCTTTAATAATTTTTGATTTGTGAATATCATTCTTTCTGTGTTCATGCTTGTTTCCCTTCATATACAAGAAATGCAAATAGCCATAATATTTAAAGAGAAATAGCACTATTAGCCTTGGCAAAATACCCCGGTATTATATATCAATACGTACAAATAGGCGTTTATAATAAAATCTTTGAATACCAATACAATGCCATGTAGCCTTTACATATTTCCGAAAGGGTTTTGACTCTGTGATGTGAATCCGGAAAGTTCTATATTTGAAACAGTAAGAAACAATGATACTGAATGTCATTAATATATTGCCTTATCCATAATTTATCAAGAGGTCAATGTTCACGTTAGAACCATAAAGGACAATACACTGTCCGTTCCGTGCACAGTTGATTTACGTCAAGGTTGTAATTTTGGCCCGAAATTGTTTTCTATGTTCATACACGAAATATACATTAAACTAAAGTTTGTTCAGTCTTTCTATTAGATTATGGGTCTAGAAATGTCAAGTGTACAGAAACAGAACGATTTCTAAATATTAGCCAGACAGTGTGCAATTGTGTAGTTTTGGGCGACAGGGGTCGCTTTTGTAATACAGCTGCAGCAACGCGTGGTATTAAATACTGGCTTCGCTTGCTTATAACATGTAGTGGCAGGTATATTCGATGCTATAAAATACGTGTACGTCTATATGACAGACTGATAATAAATATGGTTTACATTTTGTTTATGGGTCGGTGGCATGGTACAACACATAACAGAGGTTAATAAAAGTTGTATGAAGTAAGGTGGACTTTCAACAAGGTGCATGTGGATTTACATTTTAGTCATCGTGTTAGGAGTACGCATATAATTTGTGCGGCTGCAACTGACACGTTTGCCAATGTACAACCTCAGCAATAATCAAATCTTCATCTATGCAGGTTTGTTGCGGTCCCTCTGAAAACCACGTGTGCCCAGCAAGCGATTGGACTGCGAGCTGTTGGATTGTGACCAGTTGGACAGCCGCCCCAATATCCGAACACAGCGCCACCTCCGTCACGCTAGACACTTCCGGTTGTCACGGCAACAGTCACGTGGTGGCAGGAGTCCGGTATGAATGGGAGGAAAGCCCGTGTGACTTGAAGAAGTGCGCCGTGTATGGTCTGGGAACCAATCTTCCGGCTCCACCGTTTAAGAAGTAAGCTCCCTTCAGTTAATCACGTCAACTGGATATATTGAAATTCACTTGTCGACATGAAACATTCAATGTTTACCTGCATATGTGGCATACCTTTTTTGTTTCATTTCATTAAATTGAAGGTTGGTGTCTTCGTTGTCAGTTTGTATTCTTTTGTTGAGGGACATAACCCATGCCTGTCACCTGACCAGAACACGTGTTGGAATTTATTTTACAAACATGTTTGAAACATTTGCGACCCAGTCTCATTCGCTAACGCTTGAAACTAAACATTCTCATCGTTTCTGTTTAGCAAGCTTTATTGAAATAATAAATTATACATATAATTATAACACCAATTTTAATAAAGTGATAAGAGAACACAACTAGATTCCTATAGCCCCTTCGTGACCGTGTATAGCCCCTTCGTGACCGTGTAGGCCGGCAAGTCGACTAATTGTATAGTGATTCTGCAATAAGAAAAGAGTGTGACATTATTAAAATCGGATAATGAAGCAAGTTAAAGAATGAAAAATCATTTGAAGTCATGGTGTGGTTTTTACGTGTATCATCATCGCTGCCTGTCCGAAATCTACTAATGAAGAATGTGATGTCAAATTCCCGACCTTTCGGGTCTTTTAACCAGTCAAGTTGTTAATTTGGGACCAGAACAGCAGAATAAAATCTGTTAAAGGTGAAAAACAACATTTTGTCATATGATTTTACTTATCTATCAATTAAACATTCGTCTCCAGAAATACGATTTCCTTTACTCTTGACCCAATGTAATGCCGTCACCTGAACAGAATTCATGCTTACTTTAAAGAGAAAATGGATCAGCAGAAAAAAATGTTAGCGTCCTGTATATGAAGAGGAAAATCTTGTCACCAAAAAGATAGGTTTGCTTTTATATCTTATTCTCAAAGTAAAATCAACCAGGCCCCATGGCTTCGAAAGATCTGAACATCAAACTTAGTCTTAACTTGAAATATTGACCAATTAAAACTGGTTTTACATACCAGCATTGACTGCCATTGGGCAATATTTTACGTCTGAGATGAATTGTATTGATAAATGACATCGGTGGTTTCAAATCCGCTTTGAATTTGATTGGTTAATATTTTCAGTTCAGACCAAGTTTAAGATTGAGAATGTTCGAAGTCATGGGAAAAGAGGTCTTTCAGACGCACACACTAACCTGGCAGGTTCGAGCTTGGTCTCAGAGCTCAACCATTCACACAGCTTTGGAAAGTATTCCGGGTTTCTCTCCTGGTCGAACACGCCGATAGAGTGGATCTGGCACAGCACGCCGTTCTGTTTCTGGCCCGCGTAACTCATCCACGACCCCGCGTGCAGCACCACTGTTACCGCAGAAAAAATAGATCAGCCGCTATAATGTAATATTCCTATACACATGTACTCGTTTGGTGTACTTAAATATTAACAAAGCATTGTATACGGTCACATTAAGTGGTAAATATAAAATACAGCCGGATGCAAAGCGTATCAGAAAATATGAGCAGATGACGACCACGGACAATTTGGCGCTTAGATTCATAATTCGGATAAATTATTACTCAGAGCTATTATAACAAGTAATGTATGATATATGTATCATTTCTTGATTATTTGTAGAAGAAAATGATATGGGTACTAATCATTATTACTGCAACGCGCTAAATGCCTGTGGAAGATACCACAGTTCAGCTATGAAATAGAATCGGCGGTGAAGCATTTCAAAATGAAAGTAGAACATAATATAACTAACTAACCGTTAATTAACATACTGGTGATTGATATATTACGCAACCGTATTCACGATTTCGACATTGTCAAATCACGCGTAACGAGACTGGCGAGATAACACGAGATTTTGAGGTCAGGAGGGTTCAGTGTTCTCGCTCTAAAGTAAACATCGATCAGCTGCTGATGCAGTTTTACATAAACTGCTATTTTAAAAAACAATTAATTCACGTTATATGAAGACGTATTGCTTTAATTTACGATTTTAACGTTCACACACATAATTTAGATCTGGCTGGATAACGTGCAGTATTAATGGTCACACGAATAGTGTGTCAAAATAGGCAAAAATGAAAAAGAAACACCACACCAAACCTACGGTTAGAAGTAAACCATACAAAATCTTTGACATGCTACTTTGAAAAACTCCACCCACCTATTTTTAAAACATTTAACCGGTCAACTTTTTACTCATTTACTTTGTACTAAATGTGTAAAAACTAGCCCAAAATAGAGTACATTTTCATGGACCCAGAAAATTAGTTTTATTTGATTTGATGAGTGGGGTTTCTCACAGATATATTAATTTAATGTATATATCATTTTTATTTTTTATTTTATTTTCACAATTGCAACCTGAATACAAACCGGGCCCAGCCAGCTTAGTTGGTAGAGAGCTGGACTGTCAATATGGGTGTTCGCGAGTTCGAGCCCCAGCCCGGCTTCATAAATTGTGTGGGATTGGTCATAAAATAATTTCTACGGCCATTCTCTCCCTATCTCTGCTTCAAGAAGGGCAGTAATTAATTTCATTAAAGTATGTACATTTGGTACTGGTCAGCCGCTTAGATCGGCTAAAGAAAAGTGAGTAGGCTAACTTACCGCCGTAAAGTCTGTAATTGTAGTAGATTTGGCTGTTGTATATACGGATGAGTCCTGCAGTTCCACATAATAGACATGTGTCCTACTAGTACCATCATAAGGAATATATGCAGCTGAATTATCTTCACTAAATCAACAACACAAGGAGAAAAAAAGTCCATGTCACCGGGGTATTCTCTTTTAATCATAAGCTATGAATATAAAGCATTTCAAAATCACATTCACAGCACAGAATTAAACAAAATTACATAAAGTATTAAATTATACTGAAACAAGTATGTAATGCTCAAGCATGTAAATGTTTTAATAAGTATATTCCTGTGTAGAACCAGTCACTGTTTCACAAGTTTTCCTGTGTACCCATTTTGAACAGGAACTTGGACAGTCTCAGTTAATGCTGGTTCCAAATTTACAATGAACAATTTTTCTATATAATATATATAGATACTTGTCGCAGTGGTTTTACACAACATCTCAAAGCGGTCAAGGGTCATAGCCCGGCAGACTGAATCGATGAAGAAAATTATTCAGGTCACCAATGGATCACTTTTCCACCATCTACGGGTTCCGGAATGTTTCGCACCAATGATGTATTGCCCGAGGATGTTTTGACTTGGAACTTTGTATGCGCACAGATGTGAGATTACTAAATAGTTATGACAATCCATAAACAACCATCTGTTATAATAACAACAATTCATTAACATTATTATTTTTAATATATTCACTTGAATTTGGACAATTAATAATATTACTTAACTTGAACACACCGTACATAATATTTATAATTTTGTTATAAATGTAATTACATTAGTGGTGTTGTGAGTCACAATATGCTAATTCAAGACAGAATACTACAATCAGGTGAAAAATCCCCTGGAAAATCAGGGTGAGACATTCCAGAATCTGTTTGTGAAAGTTACCTGAAACAAATAAAGTTAAAGTATTACTATTATTAAAATTATTGCAAAGATATACTACAAACACACAATAATATTATGCATAAACATACTGAACTGGCTACTCTATGCAATTCCCTATATGCATTAACACTTCTAAATATTGCCTATACCTTTTTCTTTTGACAAACACTGATGACACATTTAAGGACTGTTATGGATAAACATAAATGCATACAAATAAATATACTGGCGTCCTCTATATTATTTCATAACCTATTTGAAAGAAAGGTATTAAATCTATTGCAAAAATAAGATCTGTTGCCTTTATAGCTTAGTTTTTCGATCATTAAATGATTAATCCCTATACCCCACCCACGTTTAGAATGTTAAATTTTAACCTGTTTAAAACATAACAAAGTGCATATAAAGCATTAATATGTATAAAAGCCGACTTACACATATTTCTCCACTACAAGTAACAAGTTTTCTTTTCCAGTCATATAATTATATGAGCAAAAATGCTTTCATCAAGAACGAATATCAAATCATGCAGACGAAGCCTAATCAGTAGGAACCCCCTGACCTCAATCTCCAACGCAGAGTGATCTCCCTTTATTGGAATGTCGAAAAGGTCAATATTTGCCATCTTTATTTAAAAATGGGACAAGATCGAGATCTTCTATTTTTAACGCTATTACATTTTAAACGAATGTAAAATACCTAATAGTTATTATTATAGTAATACCAGATTATACTCACGTCTTTCGGCACTCTGGGTACACAGGCGATTCTAAAAATAAATCGCCTCTGGTACATCATGCGACATTTTGGACTAATATCAATCACATGATCATCAAAAATGGCTGCGCCCATTAGCTGAAGTATTGAAATTCCGATCAACAAATGCACACGAAAATGTTGAAAATTATTGGGAATTATTATAAATAACGAGATCGGAGTTAATAATTACCCAAATAACAGAACGGTTAGTAATATGTGATTCCATTCGGCTGTGGAATAATGTTATATTCGGCTCAAGTTGAAGCCAACTGGAGTTTGGAAATATGCTGAGTTTTCTTCAGCATCATTTTTGTGCACAGGTACTTGACACAATTTTTTACCCTTATATCTATAATAAAAGAAAAGGTATCCAACGATGATATCACAGGTGCATTAAACGAGCATGTTAAACTGCTTAAAGAACGACCAAATCACTAATATATCGTTGTGGTCGCCGACAAGAAACATCCATCTACGGGTTAACACTTTTTATTTGATGAAAATCCGTCAAATATATCCAAAATAGCTAAAAGTTTCACCAAAACGACCCCGAAATCGAAGTGTGTAAATCTCGACGTCCAATGACTTTCATAACAGAACGTGACTCTTGGTCGATTTTTCACAATTTAACACAAACTTATGCTATAAACTCCACATACGTTTGTCATTGACAAAGCCTTCCTTCGAAATACTACGGTCTTTAGTCACAGCTGAACGTTAATCGTCGGAAAATCAGAAGAAAAAACGCTGTTTAGCTACTTTACAACATGACGACCACCATTTTAAGACGGAAGCGGTGTTACGGATCGAAGTCATCTCATTGGTTGAAATTCAAAACAGCCAATCAGAAACAAGATATAGATTCACCGCGTTCCTACAATAATATGGAGACTTCGTGTTACAAAAAATAATATTTAGCGTATTTTTTCTACATTTCCTAAGTTTAACGTTCAGCTGTGACTAAAGACCGTCATATTTCGAAGGAAGAATTTGTCACTGACAAACGTACGTGGAGTTTATAGCATTAGCTAGTGTTAAACTGTGAAAAATCGACCAAGAGTCACATTCTGTTATGAAAGTCATTGGACGTCGAGATTTACACACTTCGATTTCCGGGTCGTTTTGGTGAAACTTTTAGCTATTTTGGATATATTTGACGGATTTTCATCAAATAAAAAGTGTTAACCCGTAGATGGATGTTTCTTGTCGGCGACCACAACGATATATTAGTGATTTGGTCGTTCTTTAAGCAGTTTAACATGCTCGTTTAATACACCTGTTACATCATCGTTGGATACCTTTTCTTTTATTATAGATATAAGGAAAAAAAAATTGTGTCAAGTACCTGTGTTTTTGTGGAACACTGTACTAGTGTTTCATAGTTATGGTGCTTTTGACATAATTCACTCAACACCTTGATCGTAATGTAACTAGTCCACAGGTAAAGATGTTTCTAGTTTATGCAGAATGTGTAACTGTTATTTTGCTTTCTTAATTTATCTTAAATGTAGGCTACACTACAAAATTTTGCTTTTGTCAAATATACTGATTAATGAATCTGTAATATTAAAGTTGTATCCATACCTATTTATCAACTGTCCTCCACATTTAAAATGTAAAATAAACCTGCCTCTTCGGCATGAAATTGTGTATTGAAAATATGCTCATATGACTTAAATTTTTGGATTTGCTTAATGATATTTACAATACGCTCCTGAAAATATTAATCAAATGTATTACAAGAAAGCCACACACTTTAATACTATTACGGACATCCAGTCTTGGATAGGGATTTAAATTGATGCAGAATCCTGCGTTTTAATGCAAGCAAATTGCAATTTTCTCATTTCTGACTCAAGCAAATACTGTGCCTTGCATCATTTTGATCCACTTGTTTTCAATAAGCCAACTTCAAAAGCACTAGAAAATAATATTTTTATATACTCATAGTTTTGTTTAAGCTGAAAAAAAATCACAAAACAACTTTGTAACGCAAAAACATACTGAAAAAATATATACCAAAGATCAATAAAATCATTATAATCATTAGTCAGTCATTTCCCCACTGACCATTTATTTAACTAACAGTAATCATGTCTATACAGTTTGGGAATTAATTAACGATGTTTACATCGTACCACAAAACAAAATAATCACAGTACTTTATTTTGTTTATAAGCACTGCACATATAAATGCATACAAAAATATAGTTAAATAAACTAGATGAGTACAGATTATTATATTTCATATTTTGAGTAAATGTCACTTTCATGTTTGATTTCAGAATAAAATTGACATTAAATGTTTATAATTTGATAAAAACAATTACAACATATAAGGTGAAAACGGCTTAAAATTGTCACAGTATATGATGGTAAAATCAACCTATGTTCCTTTCATTAGAATTTTCAGTTAACACTTTATCATAGTATCATAGTCATATTTATATAAAACTGGCAGTCTTTCATTATATCCTTGGATAATAGTTGGTTGGTCTGCCAGATTATTTACACTCTAGTCGAGTTTCGAAACTGAAAGTTCTCATTGAGCTCTTGTAGAGGTACCAGTCACAGTCAGATTTTGTATTTCTTCGGGAGATGACCATGTTAATCACAGACTTGCAAAATTCAGTTCACATGTATAAAAAAGAACTGTGACTAAATTTTAAGGAACATTTTGTAATTAAGCATGCGATGTAAAGGTAAATGTAAACAAAAAGTATAATGCTATTTCGACTAAAATTAGTTGTACTAGTTAACAAGAATTATGCCAACTATTCATAGCTTATATAATAATATTAATGCTGCAATCACACTATAAACAGATTAACTTATAGTATATTACTAACAAGAAACCATGGACATTAGATAATAGTTAATGAATACAATGAAACAAATGATATAAAAATATAATAATAATAACAGAAATACTATTGAATTGCATACATTTAATTATTGTATACAGATTAACAAACTGGATACTCTGAAGAATATCATAATACTTTATTATAATAACATTAACAACATAAACTTTATGAAGCACATTTAATTATAAATAATAATAAATCAATTATTAAAACATGTTATTTTGCCTGACACAAAAGGCCTTTTCCTAAGCCAGTAGTGAAACGCAATGGCAGTCCGTATTGTGTATATAGTTTCATTATCTTTAGCTGATTCTTCCCCAAAGCCTTGTTTTATCAGTACAATTTAACTTAAAATTTAACTCAGTTAAAATCTGTTCCACTAGAAAGTCTAGTTTCGCTTTCAGTTTAGACAGTTTGTAAACACCATAATCCGTTTCAATATCGGATTAAAATTTCTTGAAATTATGTTGGCAAAGTAAGGCGTTTGGATAATAGGTCAAGATGCCTATAAAATATACATCTACTTTTCTTCTTTTATCATCTTTTCGACATAAGAATGTGGTGCTATTTTAACGCGCGTCGTTTATAGCCTTATAACACATGCGGATCACGCGTTGGGTGCATCAAGCCAAGATGGCTCCTCGATAAACATGAAATCTATCTTACGGAGCATTCCGGAGATAGTCGATGTATCACGATTGGTCTTTCGGTTTACATAATATTTCAGCTACACAAGCAGTGAATCTCTCTTCAAAATCCTCCGCGAAACATTCGCTCTTCAAATTAGTGTAAATAAAACACAGCGGCATGTTTTCTGTTAGCCGTCTCAACTAGTAATGTTAATGTACAATTATTTAATGTTTTTACACACATGTATCACATGTTTAATTCCGAAAACAACGAAGTTCAAGGTCGAATACGTTTTCCTCAATTTTGACCTTTCCCTTCTAAATATAGCATCTAGGTTGCAAACAACTAATATTAGTATCAACTTCCGCAACGAAACAGTGGCGTGAACTTGTTAAGTGTTTTTAAGAAAATGTTACTTTAATTTATTTTATTTTAGAATAAAACTAAGTTAAATATGGAAATGAAGCTGTTGAAATATTGTGTTCTTATTTATTGCTGTAATTGTACACAGATGTGTATAATAATATTAGGTTATTTAACAGCGTTCTGTACAATACGGTGATATATTTGGACGAGTACACAGCTGAAATACCATATTGGACGAACCGATAGGCGAGTCCAATGTGAGTTTTTCAGCTGCGTACGAGTCCAAATATAATACTGTTTTGTACAGAGCGCTGTTAAATAATCTTTATAATATATACCTTTTCATATTTTTGTATTATTTGCATAATATTTACATTAAAACACACAGTCCGCGGAACATTGCGCACGCTAACAATATTTATAAATAAATGACGTCGCTCTACGTGATAAATAATTAACAAACATACATTGTCTTTTATTATGTAACCTGCACTAACATCTAATTAATTAATTGATTTTAACTGCTAACACAGCCTTCCGTACTTTTGAATATATTTCACAGTAAGACTACTTATTCTGGTACTAATTGTAAACATTGAGTGTGTAGATACTATATTTAGACGTGCCACGTTTAAAAGGTGGCTTGATCAATATGAAGTGTCTGCAACGCGTTTGTTTAAATTAATATTGCACACTGATGCAAACTGTCGAATTGCATATTATACAGTTGATTAAACGTGTTTCATCTATATTCAGAACTAGAATAACGCAATATAGATCGATATGAGTGATGCTACACCCATAGGCACTTAAGACTAGACCTTCGATAAATCAGCTTTAACTTTTGTATTTTAGCCCGAATTTCTCCAAACTTTTCAAGAACACTAAATAATATATTAGACTTCAATTTATTTAATTTCCTTTACCTGAAATTTCCTACAAAACTTAACAAAAAAAAACATAATATCAAAACAAAAATTCGCAAAAATGGAAAAACGAAATAAATTCAATTTCTCTGTTAGAAATTAAGAGTAAATATGCTCGTTATTTTCCTTTTAATTTAATTAAGAATCTTTAAATAATTTAATTTAATAAATTTCAATCTAAATAAAGAGAAATTTTATCTTATAATAATTACTCCACGCCTAAGTTCGCGAAATGGCAGGCGCGCGTCCTGTATACTGCACAGAAGCCCTTTTCAGGTTTTGCCACTGACATTTTAAACTCCCCCCCCCCCAAGCTGTTGTTAACTGATTAATTTACATTCGTTTAATATCACAAACAGATTAGAAGTTTACCACGTGCTTCTTCGTGTAATATAGGTTAAATGTTAATTGTCGACGTAGCCCTCGGCAAGTATTTATAATGGGTTCTTTAAGGGACTGTAATAACACAACTATATATCAAAGATATATATATGTTTACTTAGACGTTGCTCGTATGGCGGTCAAGTGGCAAACGCGCGGTCACTTCCACTTGTCACGTGAGCAACGCCGAAGTCATGTCATGCGTGACAGGTTGTGATAAAAACTGGTTAGACTTGATAGCATAATAAAGGTAAAGAAGTATAGAAAGGAATTATAGTTGATAGTTAAAAGACAGATGTAAATTGCGCATTTGAATATATTTTACGGTCAATAATAATTTGTTCAATCACTCTCTGACATAATCACGTGGTATTTAAGTACAATGATGGGATAAAATTGCAGAATAATTTGCATATGATCGACATTCTTGGAAAAAAATATTATTCATTGTGGGTTGGTGTTATTTATAAAATTATTGATGTTAAATGTTTTTGGTTGATGTGTCGCTGTTAAGCACTTTGATTATAAACTGTATCGAATTTCTACATAAGCCACGATTTTCTCGTGCAATTATGTGTTTTGATACATGCGAGCATGAGGATTACTGAACCGTTCGATTTTTATCATACCTGTATTGGAAATGGTGTATGATGGTGCTGTACAAAATTTGAAACCGATCGGACTTGTCATTTTTGAGAAAACCGCAATCAAAAAAGGTCTAGTTGGAGTTCCCATGGGTGTATATGTAAACAAAAATGGATAGTGACGACAGAAACCAGATTTCGCTGAACTCGATGATTGTTGTGTTGCAGGCCTTATTTCTGTACCGGTAATACTACCAACAGTATAATAAAATTAATAAATAATTTTAGAAGTGACACTCATCATCGGATATAAGTTTCGAGACAAATTTACGTTTACACAAAGCATACGTTCTGACCAGACACGGCGATTTAGAAAACAAATCGCGTTTCTGGTTAAGCACGGTTGACAAAAGAAAATCTTTGTGGATATATGAACAGGAAATATAATGATAGTTGCTGGATTTAAAAAAAAGAAGTGAATCGGATTCCTCATCATTGATCGATGTAACACTATAAGTTGCATATTCATTCAGTTTTGGAGTATTGGGATATTATCGTATTTTTATAATCGGACCGTCCAATACGAAAAATATATTACGCACGCGCGTCCAATACGGTGAAACATTGGACGGTCCCGTGGCACGAATGACGACAGCTGATTGAAGGATATAAATAGGTATATACTAATTATGATTATCATGTTTAGAAGGTTTAATTAAACTTTGTGTTAATTACGGAGAAGCGTACCAAACAAATGATGTACACATATTTAACATTACAAAATATTATCTACAACATAAGCAAGCAAGTCTTGATGGAATGAACTATAAATAAATATTATTTTGATATGTTTATTGAACTATTCTCTACAAAATAAGTAAACAAGTCTTGATGGAATAAAATTTAAGTAAATATTATTTTGATATATTTATTGAAATATTATGTACAAAATAAGCAAAAAGTATTGATGGAATAAAATATAAGTAAATATTTTTTTATATGTTTATTGAATTTATAAATTACCAATTATACACTCGTGAAAACGCATGAGACAACGTGAAATTAACACTGATTTAAAAAATACATATACTATATAGACTAGACATAGATGATTATAACATATTTAATATATTTTTTGGCAACTTTTGGATAGGCTCCAGATTCAGTTCGCAGCTGTTATAGCGATACCGAGAATTTTTTTGCTATCTGAAGAACATTTTATGTTCCGTGATCTAGCCAAAGTTCTGAGTTATGGCTCCATTTCTTTGCCCATTAGGGTTTGAAATACATGCCTATGCCTAGTTATCAATTAAACGTTAGATTTTAATAAAACTGGCAATTATGTGTGCGCACAGAGTAGAGTCACTCAAATTTCCCTACAATTTACGGTTTTACAAATCGTCCTATAAACAGCGGAACATCAAGTCGATGCTCCCAAATGACAAAC
The DNA here is from genome assembly GCA_027627225.1 of Congeria kusceri. NCBI lineage: Eukaryota > Metazoa > Mollusca > Bivalvia > Myida > Dreissenidae > Congeria > Congeria kusceri. Next base: position 25,332,441 of record CM051027.1, read on the forward strand.
ATAAACGGGTGGTCAACTCTAAACATAAGCGGCAAACACCGATCCCTTTCTTCCGCAGCAATGGCGGCCGCAGCCTCTGTCCCGATTTCGTTGACGTCAACAAAAGTCTTATGATGAACCTCGTTTACGTACAAATCGTTACCCATATCACTGAGGTCTGCCAATTCTTCATCGAACGGTAAATGCATTCCCATCATCTTGAAACACTCCTTCAGTTTTAGTGCTGATTCCGTCCGGAATTTAGGCAAATGTAGCTGGACTTCGTCTGGTGGATTACGAAGTTTACTAACTACCATTTTCAAAGCATCGGAAGTGATGTCATCCTGAATTTTAGTGAAGCCTAACCTTTCTCGTGGACGGATTATCACCATTCCAATCTCAGACCCGCGATACATCATTTCTATAACATCATTAGGAAGTGCATCTGACGAAAAGTACTTGATCCGTGATGACGTCATTTTCATCATTCTTACTCGAACTTTGTTTCCACTGAGATCGTAGAAATGAGACCGTTTCGTCTCTGCTGGATCAAAAGGAACTTTCCAATTTCCCTTGAAATATATAGCACTGACAATGAGTAACGCAGTATTGACCCCCAAGGATCCACTCGGTAACAGGTCCGTTATCTTCTTGTTCGTCTGCTCGTCTACCCAATGGTTGATATGCAGACGACATTTCTCTGCATTCAAGACATAATCTAGCATTTGGACATCCGTCTGAAAACCAGTCTTTATAGTTTTGATATAACTTTGACATATGACCCCGCCAGTACGTGGAAAAAGGCAGTTTGCTACTTGAAGCGAAACTGGTCCATCGCTGTTCATCAGCACGTCTACAAAACGCTTTATTTCGGTCATATCTAATTCCGCTTCTTCAAGTTTCAACGCAGTTTTCATTTGTTCTCTAGTTTCATTCCTCACTCCTTCGAACACCATACCCATGACAAGAAATATATTTGTCGGAGCTATAACGATATTATCCATAACGCGCTTTTTGACTAAGCACGTGTAAAGGTCAAGGCTGAACGACGTCACACAGGCGGAAAGGGTCGCTTGGTAACCTGTAGATGGTTCTTGCAGTGTATCTGTTAATGAACGATCTCTCGTTTTCTCCCCTCTGTGTCCGCTTCAGTTTCTGTAAATTGTTATCGGAACCGTTTAAGATTTCCTTACATATTTACATGAATCAAAACAAACAATAAAACAAATACAGTGAAGAAAATTTAAATCTGAAAGGTAAAGCATTTAAGACTAACAGCACAATTTTAATAAGCTGTAAAAAATAAGAATTCTTTTATAAGATTTGATCTAGGATCGGCACTCAAATTAGCAAAAAGGTTTAATCTTTATACCCCTGTGATGACGTGTAGATGCAATGTTCAAGGATATGTAATATGCCGGCTGTACAGGTGCGGTAGATGTAAATATGATTCTTACAAAGTGGTAACAATTGACCTAATTTGATATTGGAGATGGAAATAAGTATGGAAAAAAACGCACTATTAAATGCACATGCACATACTACATGAAAGGGGCCTGTTCACAGTTTGACAGATTGACAATTTCCAAACTTTTTTGTCCGAGAATCTAAAAATTCTAGAAAACTGTATATAAAGGAGAGAAATAGCACTGCTGACATAGATCTATAGCAGAAATGGCGTCTCGTTGATGAGTAATCATTACTTGAAATGGATAAAATAATAATGCGTTTGTAACGCGAAAGGATTGAACATTTTGAAGTACTTCTGTTGTTTTCGTTGAAATCGTTAAAAACATGTGAATCACTTACATTAAGTAATAATTACACTGACATGTACGGTATATAAATCAAATTTGCGCGTCAGATCTTTAATCCGGAGGTCGTAGGTTTGATATCTGGTGGCGGCACATTTTCTTCTTCTTTTATGCTTTTCTTGTTAAAAAACTTGACATGAGATGAGTTCAGATGCTTTATTTTTTCCAGTTTAGGCATTCAATGGCATATTTACGTAGACATAGTTTAAGCATGTCTTCAAGACGAAACCCAAAGAAATGCACTACGAGATCATGAATTTTGAATGAGCTTTTATGTTTAATGGAAGTGTATCCAAAATATCGATAATACTGTTTTTAAAATCAGACGCTGAACTGAGATATATAAATGCTGAACTCTCCTGTTCTGTGTCGTGCCGGCGATCCCTCTTGCTCTTCTGTTCACAATAGTGATCTCCTTGGCGACCCCTCTTTCTGCTCTTTTCTTACCGTAGTCACAGGCTTCCCTACTGTCCATGGTGTATTTAGAAGTTTGTAAATCCACTGATACCAGTCAGGCTATATATACCACAGATTGTGTTATCATTAACCGTAGCTCTACGTTGTTAACCGTTATACACTTTACTATAAATAGCGATGAGTTGTGTTTAAAGATAGAGTTTCACCTATGAACGTAGATCGGTAACAAAATTAATGTGAATTTAAATCGCGCATGCACAACGAACACTATTCATGACTAGGTAAGTCGTGGAACATCAACATTTGATTACATTTGCTTAAAGAATTAAGTTTTAAATGTTACAAGAAATATCTTTAAAAAAGATATTCGGCGTATGTTGTAAATGTTTGTAAAGAATGTAAATTGAATATCCAACATGAATATTTAAAACGAATGCATATATTGATTTGGTTTATAAACGAACAGTCTCATTTTTTCATAGATATAGGATCTGGCACGAGTTGTTATTTCATATAATATTTTATTAAACGAGTTCAGGAATTTTGTTAGTAAGCGAGCCTTTGGCGAGCTTACTAACGAATTTCCTGGACGAGTTTAATAAAACATGATATGAAATGACAACGAGTGTCAGATCTTTTTTCTCACATGCTTTTAAACGAAAAAAATGCTTCCACTTTTACCAAAGCTTGTCGATAAATCCTAAAAGTTGTTTACTGCATTGACGTCATTTCATGTTGACGACGTCATTTCACCAAAATAACGTCATGCGATTGGTCGGTCAAAAAATATGTAGCCAATGAAAACGCTCAAAATGTTATCTTACACATGTGTAAGATAAAAATATTCGTAATGGTTGTATTACATGGAAAACAAGGTATAGCATGTGATAAATCGTTATTCTACACGCATTAAATAGCATGTGTCGATATTATTTAGTACTATGAAAAGCTTTTATATTTGAAGAAATAAAAACAATATGTATAAATGTATAAACTTCATCATACTACTAGCAAAATACTTCATCTTCAAAAGTACGAAAGAACCTTACAAAACATAACATCATTGAACAATTACTTTAAACACAAAATAATGATTGAAGAAACGATAGGAACCTTAAAAAATAAGAATGAAGAATTCCGAATTCCGGACAAGATGGGGCTTCCTGACACTTTAGGCTAAAACGCCCCAGACAGTGTCCCCACCCGCAAACACATATAAATGTATCCATCAAATCGCAATATAAGTATTCCTTTTCGCCCATATATTGCTACTTCTTTTCTGTAATATTCTACGCCCCCCCCCCCTCACATATACGCACGTACATACAAATCCATTATTTACAACGATACAAATATATAATAGTAATTTGAATATATACACTGTTGAGAATTATGTTATTTACAAACATATATATGGAGTCATTTTTATGCAAGTATGTACCTGTATAATAGATGTTTTTTAATGTTCATATTGGGAAAAATAAAAGTGGAAAAACAATAAAAAGAATATCATTATTTCATGTCAAAGCAATGAACTGATGAACTGCCCAATGTTTTGAATCAGTGCTACTTGAAAAACCCAATAGCCTCTACACGAGAATTTGGTAGAAACATCAGCATTTCACGAGAAAAACAATGATACAGAGCATCATAAGGCGCCGTGAAACTATGAAAGTCAAATTGTTTAAGATATCTTACTTATGTAATGTCCGTTCAATTAACAGATCTTACCGCCTCTTATTTTTCATCAGTGATTTTTTTTCAATCTAAATAATTTATACAGTATCTGTAAGGCAACTTAAAATTTACTAGAAGTTAAATTGTTTCCAAGAAAATAATGACGAGAATAAATATGAGCGCTTATCTTATTTGTAATAGATTAAACGTTTATACTATGTGTGCCAAATGAAAACACGTCAGGGAACATTCATCGCAATTAAAAATAAATGATTTGACTTCATTTTGTGATAACAAAAACGTTAAGTTATATTAAATAGTGGCAAATTAGATTTATATTCCTTTGGGAAAATACGTCTCGAGCGGTTTTGTGTATAACTATTTAGCTTATAGCTTATAATTGCATTCATAAAATAAAAATACCAAATTTAAATCAAAATAAATTACGATGTCTGAAGTTTCCGCCAGTGTTAATAGGAAGGTGCAAAATCTATTTATACATTGAATAGCCTCTACAGGAGAAGGTAAAAGAAAATGATATTCTAAATAAGAGAAAATTCAATTCTAAATAATTCTTAATAAATAGATCTACCAACCGTTAATCAAATTAACAAGCTTGGTACTTTTATAAATATAAGTAATTATCCACTCATTATAAATATTATTGTCTATGGTTCTCTGGATGCTTGTTAGAACGATTCAGTGTTGTTGACATGTATACTATTAATAGGCGTCGGTTAGTCAGCGATTGAATTCTATGATATGTCGCCTATCGAATATGCGATATAAATGGGGGATTTTCCCAAGGTCGTATTACACGGCCTGTTAACACTGGCATGTAAATTGAAAATGAAAATTGAGCCAATGCAACATCCGAGTAGGGAGCTCAGAACTGGAAATTAGTCTAACGGTAAAAAAGTAAAGAGGTATGTCTGTGTTTTTTCACATTTGCTCATTTTTCCATTTATCTCCGAAAAGAAATGGAGCCTTTTTTTAAAGGCCGTCATGGGGATTTCTTTTAAACTAGCCGATGCAATGTTAGGAGTTATTCATTCAGGACTACTAGCGGGAAATTTTCACAACATTTGATTGGATGCTGAGTAAGGTCAAAAGTTGGGTAAAACAGCTATGCCGGAAAAATTTCGACCAAAGCAGTTGATAAATCTGACAATACAGCATGCATTCGTCCGTAAGCGATAACATAAGACCATGCAACATCCACGCAAAGAATGAATGGAGAAGTTCCGATGATACATGTAGTTAAAATCTTAACCATGCCGCCACTAACTGCACGTGACCATAGTCAGATCACGCGGTGCAAATTAAAACGATGGACACGCCGAAGAAAACAACAGTAAAATATTCGCGTTGCTATTGTTTAATTATTTTCTCTTATTTTTGAAGTTTTACTATCAACGTTTTAAAGATCTAGACCAGAAAATCTGTATATCAGAGGTAGAATCTAAATATATTAAATAATCAAAATTTTGTAAAATAAATTGCTTTCAGATCTGGACATAGAACAATGTAAACAGCTGCGATGATTTAGAAAGGTATTCAATTGAACGCATATAAAACACATACAAGGTGCTTCGTGAGCAGTAAAACAGTTAAAGATTGTAATTTCAATATTTAAGAAATTTAAAATAATGCATTTGACATGAACTGTTGTTTAAAGACAGCCATATTCATTTTTATAGATATTAGCATCTGAAACAGCAGTATCCTTGGAATAATTGTATGTGAATTACTGGTTTCTTTAAAACTGTTACTTTTACTCTTCTTCAGAACGATCCAAATTTAAAACATAAGCACCGCTTGCGAATACTCAAACTCCTTGCAGTGGATTCTTCCCCATTGGTACTCTGCATTTACCACAACCTCCGCACAGAGATTTAACTGTGTCTCAGCATAGCTGGTTTAAATCCCTGCCGTCACAAAGTTCCACGTGACCATAGACAAATACCTGGCGCGAAATAAAATCGTGGACACGCACATGATAAAAACGTGGACAACGTAATCCTTGCGTTGTTATGTTCACTTATTTATTTATTTTTTCCATTTTGACTTTTAAAATATATACCTGGACCAATAATGCAACATGCCTGTGTCATCGTTATAAAAAAATAATGATAAAATTAAAATTTTGTACAAAATAAATCTTCAATCTCCTCATATTCGTCTCCCCTAAAATCTTCCAAATCTGTAAGTTTTTAACTCGTGGTTGCAGTGGTAACTGAGAAGAGTACCAATGGGGAAGTAACCACTGCGAGTTTGCATTTACCCGTGCCACCACGAGTTAAAACTTAAAGATTTTGAAGTTTTCAGGGGAGATGATTATGAGGAGGCCGAACATTTATTTGTTTTTTTTTTACAAAATTTCAATTTATCATTAATATCTTATAACAATAACAAAATGAAAAAAAATACAAATGAATGAATGAATGAATAAATAAATAAACATAACAACCCAAGGAGTTTACGCTGTCCACGTTTTTATCATGTGCTTGTCCACGATTTTATTTCGCGCCAAGTGTTTTTACTATGGTCACGTGGCTTCATGTCGGCAGAGATTGGCGATTGCTACCGCTCGTCAGGTTAACATTCTAATATCAAGGGACGACACAGGTTTAAAATCCATTACAGAGTTATGATTCGTGCCCTATACATTCATCTGATTATTCTGAATAAGCATACTCAGTCTAAAAGGATTGTGTTCAATAGTTTTCGAGAACGGTGTTCATAATCTAAACGTAACCAAGAACAATTAATTGCCTTAGCCTAATAAGGGCCATACATTGAATCTATCAAAGTGCAAATAAAAAATTCAATACAGCTGCGTATGTTTTTTGTCCTACACACTCACCTCATCGTAATGAATAAGTATACCAATTAAGTGGAAATACACCTACAAACTCTTACCTAATTTTTATGCATCCGAAGGGGGGGGGGGGGGGGGGGGAGAGCATAAAGTCAACGATGTGTTCGTATGTCCGAATTCTAATTGAACTGCTATTTGTTTCGGCGAATATGCGGATATTGTCAGATCGTTCCGGTCTGATGACTTTCTGATGATTTTCGTGAGTTATTGCCTTTTGCGTACAAACAGCACATTGTAATGGGAAATCTTTATTTCTGCGCGAGATCTCTGGAACTTATATATCAAATTCAGTGAAGCTTTTTCTGCATCATCCTTACCGAGGATAGGCGCATATTGTCAGGTCGTCACGGTCTGCAGTCTCATTAAAATCATATCAAGTTTGACGCTACTGTGTTATCCGCTGACTGGATCTGATAACTTCGCATTTAATAGAGTCACGTTCAGATTACCTTTTAAGAATCCAATCAAACTGTTGCCTTCAAAATGTTGTGGTATAACTTCATATATAATCCACAAATATTGTGCACGAAATTAACGTGAACTTTGGATGCTTACTCGCCTAAGGTACAGTCGGTACAAGATCCGTTATACACATAGACTAATCGATACAGGTAAATTAAAAGATTTAAACTGCAGACGATTACAACGTGTTTGTAAACAGAAAACATGATTCCTCCTATTTACAATAAATGGTTGATCCTCTCATTATCAACAAAATTAAACCGACTATACCACTATATCCATTGTTATCCCCGTGAAAATTAAATGTAAACGATTTATTCCCGAGGATCCGCTGGAAATGCATCACTTTTCAAAAACATTGCTGTGCAACAAGCAATTTCATTGGGCGCAGCAGGGCTCATTTTTTTATTGTTAGGAAGGTCATTTGAACGTATTCTGGATTACCTGCCCATGTCACCATGTTAATGGGTCAGGCACAAACGAGAAATCCGCGTATTAACAACAAAACAAAACGATGTAAGTTTATGAATAAAAGTTTATAAGCCAAGAGTCTATTTGAAGACCACAAATTATTTGAGTGTTGAATTCAATGGGAAAATATTTAAACAAATTATTGGTGTGACAATGGGTACTAACTGTGCACCGCTTATAGCTGACCTATTTCTATATTGCTATGAACGGGATTTTATGCTAGTATTATCAAAAGATAAACAATTACATCTGATTAAATGCTTTAATCAAACTAGTAGATATATTGATGATATATTAAACATAGATAACCCTTTCTTTGAACAAAATATCCAATCATTTACTCTAGAACTTTCCTTAAATAAATCGAGTTCATCGTATACAGATGCTGCATTCCTAGACTTACATCTTACTTTTACTAACAATATAGTTAAAACCAGTCTATATGACAAACGCGATGATTTTAATTTCGAAATTGTAAATTTCCCTTTCTTGGATGGTAATATTCCTAGAGGTCCTTCCTATGGTATATACATTTCGCAATTAGTTCGATATGCAAGAGCTTGCTCATGAGTTAAAGATTTCAGCGACCGTAACCTTACACTCACTAAGAAATTAAAACAAAGGTTTTTATATCATGATTTACGCAGTAAGTTTGCTAAATTCTATAGAAAATATAATGTCTTAGTTTCTAAATACAATGTTTCTTTGAAATGGTTCTTATCAAACGGAATTTCCCACCCATCATTTTACAGTGATGTTTTGAAACGAGTTCGCAAATGTAATTATGTTAAAGTGAATGCTAAACGTATACTTACTAATTTAGTACATTATTTCTTATCAAAAGGATATAATGCGCTTATACTAAAAACACATTCTTATTAGTTTTCGATACAGAATATTTCTTTCATCGTTACAAATTTGGTCGTTTTAAATGGTGGATAAGTAGCTTTAACTTCTTTGCGTTTTTAAAATTATGACGTCATCGTGTGCATTGCGCGTTTCTGGATTACGTCATCATTTAAATATTTTAACTGTCTCAGTGACATGGCGTAAGATTATCTAGGATACATTGTACCCTTTTATTTAATATTTTACAGCAGTTCCGATTTATACACTGGTTTTAACACCCACGTTCATTCAGTTATATAATGTTTTTCAATTTGGGTTAGCAGGAAGATGTAGAATAATATATTAAGTTTTATTCAGTTTAAAATAAACATATACAACAAAGCTATGTAATCTGGCTTTTTACACCCAACATAACGGCTTCTTCCTGAAATTGCAAGACGATGATCTGAAAATTGAACTATATGATGCTATGTATAAAAAGACGAGATGTAGTTGATACTTGTTTTTTGTTTCATTTCATCGTGCCTCAGAAAGTTGCAATTCTGCTGCTCTGGTTTGCATCTAGCCATTGAGTAATTAAATGGTAATTCAATTGCATAATATTATCTTTTATTGCTGTTTAATTTGAATTGCGATGCTAAGAGGTTAATTTTTCACACTGACATCTTTTGTGAATAATTCTGGGACAAGTGTGAGGTTCGTGCGCACATGAACCGGTTTAAACCCCAAATGCTTTGCATTGACCGTTCCAAGGCGGTGACCCCAGTTTTATTCATGTGTGTTTTGTGTTTGTTATGTGTTTTTGTGATGTCCTGTGTATTGTTTTTGGCAATTGGTCACTTGCCATAAATAAAATACCTCGGGCTGCTAATAAGAGTTCTCTCCTGTTGTCGCAGCTGGAGTTTAGCTTTGTTTATATTTAATACACTCTTATGATGTGTGCTTTCAACCGTGTATAATGAGTTAATGGACACTCAAGTAAGTGAATAGTGTTTCGGATAACTTCATCATCTAAAATTTCGGATGAAATTTATGACAATAATTTATCATATTTTATGTCGGTATGTATGAAGCATCAAACCATTTACCTAGGCACTTGGTTGGATTATCAACCAGTGATGGGATTTCTTCACCTTTAATAAATAGCTTGAACTGTGATGTTACATTCCCTTTCTTCACGACCACACACGGATTCCTGCATTGGTCAGTGGCCCTCGTGTTTCTCTTTCCGCTTTGAGAATCATGTTCATTCCCATTACAAAGAGAATCACAGAAATGGAGCAGCCTGTCACTATGCCCTTCTCCAATGCAATCCATGATGTTATAAAGTTCTGGCATGAGAACCGCAAGTAGATACTGCTATAGTAGCTCTTAATAAGGCATCTAGCATGTTCCGGAACATGGTAGTGTTGGAGAGCTGCATATATGAGCTGATGTGGGATGGAGCCATAGGCGTTGGCAAGGTCTAGCCATACGACAGTCAGGTTCTTGTGGTTGATTCTTGCCTCATGGAGCAGTTGTGTACTCTACACAACCAGAGAATCCCGCAATACCTCCCTTTTGGACTGACGTGTCAATGTAGGCATTGGCAGTAATAAAGGATGTCAGTCGCATGGCCAAAATGGCAAAGAATATCTTCCCTTCAACACTGAGAAGTGAAATGGTTCTGAACTGCTTGATGTCCCTCGACTCCTTCTCCTTAGGGGCAAAGCAACCTTCTGCTGCCTGCCAGCATTCTGTAACCGAGCCTTTCTTCCATACTATTTTCAGTAGGAGCCACAGTCTTCTGAGCAGCTTTGGGCATTTCTTGTACACCTTGTATGGAATTCCGCTGGGACCAGGTGCTGAGCAGGCTCTTGCTTTCTTGTCAACATCTCTCACTTCTTGGAGTGTTGGCTCTTTTAGGTCCAGAGGAAACTGTGGATGATTGGCAGGAGTTATCTTGTTACACTCGCCGACAGCCTGGTCCCTGATTGGGTCTGAGTGTACTTCTCTCAGGTGCTGCACAACATCCTCCTCACTGCTCTGAAGGCTTCCACCCCTCTCCTCGCCAAGCAGAGTCTTGGTAAACCTGTAGGGGTTTGCTATAAACGCTGCCCTCTTCCTTGTCCTTTCCCTGCGCTTCCTCCGGAGTCGCTCCGCTGTTGTCAATGACTTTAGCTTCTTCCTTAGCTCATCTCTGAGCTGTGCCAATCACTTCCTTTCATCTTCACTGGCTCTCTTGTACTGCTTTCTCAGGCAGTTTAGCTCCTCCCTGATCTTCTTCCTCTCTGTGTGGGATTGCGGCTTGTCTTGGTTGTCTTTCCCTCCCTTCGCAACCAAATCTCTCGAGTCCAAGTGAATAGGTGATGGTGGTCATGGCTTGGATCTTCCTCTCTACCCTGCCCTGGATTGTGGACTGGAGAATCATGTCAAGGTCATTGTCGAACTCATCCCACTTCCTGTCATTCATTTTGTGATGTTGGGGGCTTTATTATCATCAGTAACCGATCTTGCTGCTGCCTTCTCTTGAGTGGGTTCATCAGTTGTGTCTTCCCTGGCCTTTGGAGGAAAAATCGGCGATTCCTCTTGCATGACTTGGCTGAAGATTGGCGACTCCTCTTCTGCTTTGTCTGTTGGAGTCGTTGCATGATGATCTTCAGGGCTAGCTTCAACTGATATATCAGTCTCAGGTATGGGCTCCAAGGATTGCAAATCCTCAAGAGAGCAACCACTTCCAGTGAGCGAGAAAACTGGAGCTGAGAGACTTCTGGTGCTATGGTTGGCCACCAGACCAGACTTCTCCCCCACCGTATTAGGTAAACCTTTGCGTTGCCACAGTCTTCCAGGTAACTGATAGTTGCTTCTCGCTTGATGTATCCTCAATCCAAGGTGATTGATTGGTTTGTGGGGTACCCCAAAATGCCCCACTAGTTAAAAACGTCAAGGTTGTGTATTACCGTTTGAATGATTAAATATATCAAGGGCCAACTTTAAGTAAATTTGAAGTTAAACGTCTGAAAAAGACTTAACTATGTTGTTAACAGTTATTTATATAATGTCTAGTTTCTCCTGTTTTGTCCTTTTAATGAGAAATTTAGATGCTGCATGTAAACGCGAACTTAACCTAACCAGTAGATTTCTCGTTACTACTCTTGTTCCCTATATTTCCTCTATTATTATGGATATACGATAACAGCGACTGTATTCCTGCTTGTTTATAGAAATATTACATGTTTGTTTAAAATAATAAAACACACAGCTTATGTTAAATATGTTCAACTTACTAGTAGTATGCAAGTGATAAAAACAAGACATAGCAAGTCGTATACCTTATTGATACAGAGAATGATTTAACCACGGATAGCTGTTTTAATGGGTGTTACATATTGATAGTTTTTAAAGAAAAATGTATAACCGGTTTGTTAAGACCTGATCATTTAGTACACATTTTGTTTATGATTAACATTAGCGAAAAAATATTTTGAAATATACCAAAATACACCTCGTATGTCCCATCTTTTAAAATGCATTTTCCGTGCTTAAATATTTTTTTCAATTCCTTTAAAATGTATATATAATGCAAATAATAATGCATACAATACATTGAATGAATATACTTGTATTTTTCATTTATTTCGAAGGACAACGCAGTGCATATTATGTTAACAAGTAGACGTAAGCGAATATTTTTCTATGAAAATGACGTTCAGTATGTTCCGCTTTTGTACGCCACCTTTTGACGTTACGTCTTTATAAATAAAAAAGCATTATTTTTAACACTTAACCTATTGTAGAGACATTATACAGGGCTCTTTGTCTAGACCCGTGGAATTGGGAATTTGAGCGTCAATTCACCTGAAATTGGGAAAAAAGTATAATTGTTTGATTACTAAAATTGAAGAATTTATTGTTAAAACTACATAAAATATAATATTCTGTACACACGCAAATCAGTAAAATGGCTATTACATCTTCAACAGCCTTTAATTCTACATTTAACAACTCTTATTTCCAATCATCTGAAAGTCAAACCATTAGTTGGGAATTTTAGGACTGGATTTAGGAAAAAAGATGCTTTTTTCCATTGGGAATATGAACCATTAACGGCGATAAAACCAGCTTAAAAAAAGGCCCTGCATCATAATACAGTGTCTTTGTACTGCATAAAAATAATTGTTACCTTCATTTTATGGATTTGAAAAAAGTTTATCCATATGTATATATAGAATGACAAACATTGTACATTATATTCTGAATATATGTATTGTTGATGAAAATAAATACTGATTTTTGTGTTGTATCAGTCTTCACAGTATGCCAAGTTTTCATAATCTTTGTATAAACTTTCAAGTACACATGAGTTACTGCATATCTCAGAATAAACAATTAGGTTTGTCAGATTTTTTAAAATGAGTTGTAAACAAAGTCATTATGACATGTGTTCAGGATTCACTTCTTAATTTCATATTCAGGAATATTCTAGTAGTCTGCTCAGTTATCTAATTAAAATATGTATACAAGAAAAATTAAATAACACATTTACTTCCATAAAAAGTACATAGCTGTTATACAAATAATATATTTATTATTTAAACCAAAGTTGACTATTATATTAGTGTGAAATAGTTCTGTCAAATGTGAAGTTTAAACAATCTTAACAAGCTAATTAATTGTATGATACTGATTGTATTTATTGATATGCATATCTGTTGTTAAATACATTTAATTTGAGGCAATGCAAGAACATCCATATAGATCATGTTGTATACAAATGTCTGTCTACTGAAGCAGTAACATCTGATGTGTACATCTGTTGGTGTTGTTGGGGTTTTTTTTAGATTAAGAACTGAGGCTTTAAAAGCAAATACAGGTACCGGTTTTAATAATTGTCATTTCCATTTTATAAACAGTGCATTTTTTTTTACATTATGTCATTCTTTTGTTGCACAAAGAAGTTGCTTTGACCAAGGATGTATCTGTGTAACACAGTTGAATTCTGAACAAATTTCAAGAGTTACAGTAGAACACACATGCATCAGATTGTTGATTCAATTTCTCAAATAATCTCAAACCAGTAAAAAAAAACAACATGAATTGCAAACTTGTATAACAGATGTTTATGATTAATAAATTTATAAACACTAATAACATGTGAACAAAATCTAATAATTGTGTGATGTTTCATTGAGCATATTAGTTTCAGACTATTAAATAATATTGTTTTCCCAGTATGGCCAATATATCTTTTTATGCAACAATGACAGTATTGAAAAGCGTCATTAATCCGAAACCCCATACACTCCACTTGTTTTTTCTTCTGTTTTAGCATTAACGTGTCGCCCATTGTGCATTGCACAAAATCTGTATTCATTGTTATCGAACATAAATTTGCTTTAACTAGGTCGTGCAATTTATAGATGCCTTAACAAAATACGTATCACGTTATGAATCAGGTCCTTAGGTTAAAGGTCAAAGCCACAATTAGAGGTCAAAGCGGCATCGGAGAGCATCCCTCGATCGGTTCTACCGATATTCTTGTTTTTCTCAGCGAACGTTTCTTGCACTGGAATCGAACTTATGCCACTGAATATTAATTTATGGTATCCATTAACACTTACAAAACGTGTACGAACTAAAGCGGGTATAAATACAAGAAACAATTCAAGCGCGTAATTAATATGTCTTTATACATTGTGTCTTAGTTGAAGGAGGTGCTTGATCAAGATTTTGTCGAGAGCAAACATGAAGCTGTCATGCGTACGCCCATTGACATGTGAACAGATCAGAAGTCTCACTCAATATTTCTTCATTTTTTTAGTATTGATATAAAAACGTTGGAAATGTTTTTGCGAACACACACTATATTGCTCAGCTGTTATTAAACCACATTATAATCCAATAAACATCATAAACCATTTAATAAATTACGCGTTCAAACAACGTGCCAAATGATTTGCACATTACGACCATACAACGGGACATAACAATTTGCATAAAAATGTCATTTTCTTTTCCAGGTTTTGCTGCAACCAAACACATGTACTCGGAACGAAAATTACCAAAATTACCTGCATGGTTGTGGACTGACAGTATACTTTTTTTTTCACTTTCACAAATACAATAAAATAAGATTAAATTATCTCTATACCTGGTATTCCTCGGGCAATTCACTGCACGATTTTTATAACTTAATGAGTTCCACTGACGAAAAAATTATAAACAAGTTATCATGTTATCTATATCATCTTCTTGAAATTGTCAATTCTCAAAGCCTCTTATTTTATTATTTTAACTTAATTATTCTTTATATTTATACTCATATAGTAATTGCATTTGTATATGTATATACCATATATCAAAACTCTCTGATGATCTAGTATTTTGTTATAATGTATTGTCATGTATTCAGGCCAGAGGCCTATGTTTACGAAATAAGAAAAGTTGACTTGACTTTTGGTTCATATTTAAATCGAACACATTTAAACGGAAATTAATGCGTTCATCTAATTAATTCCCGACTTCAAAACGACGAATCGTTGAATGGTATTGCAATTTGTGCAGTTCTATCAGTAATTGCGATTTTATTGTTATTAAAATCATAAATTAACATTTTTTTGCATAAAATACAGCGCAATCAAGTAACATGTCACGTAATTTAGGCGGCTTGCATAATTATATCCCCTAGTCATGTTATCAATATATTTAGGGTCTTGTTATCCTTCATGCGATTGATGAAATATTTCAACCCATCATCAGACCGTCATTGACAAAGTAACACCCCGTGGGATAAACTTAAGTGTGGGACAAGCAACCACACGCAGTATAATAACATCATTTTGTTGATTTTCGCAAGTCATGTTATGTTTTGCTTGTTATTAAATATTTGTTCATGTTTACTTTACTAGGCAAGTTTTAATTAAAGATAAGTTTATTTCCTCAGCACGAATAAAGGCTTTCTAAGCCTCTCCTAATGAACTTATCTTTATTCAATACTTACCTGGCATTCTCTATGAAATGGCAACTTTACTGTGCTTCAATCTACCACGCCCACATAATATGAGCAATGCATTTCGTTTAAGACATTCCTGCTAAATAAGTTGATATTCATCAAAATGTTCAATTCAAACTAATAATGCAAATTCAGGTTTCCGCCAAATCTCATAATATCGCAAAGGAATGACATTTTACTTAGTATATGTTATGCTTTCCAGTGATTTATAGAGAAATATTAGAGAAATAAAATTCTTAATTCACTGTTTGAAAAAGAGAAAATTGTCACTGTTCCACACTGGTTCCCGATTTAATGTAGTAAATGAAACGGACCGTCAACGATGCCGAGCTCAAAATTGTGACGTCATGACGTTATTATTCCCGCAATTTTTTTCAAATTAAACGCATTTCGTTAGCACATAAAATGTAACAAAACGGCGTAAGAAGCATAAAATAAAACTTGTAGATTTCGGTAGAATATCGATTATTATTCGCTCGTGAACATAGAACATGTATATTTTCACTCGTGGCTGCACCACTCGTGAAAATATAAATTTATATGATCACTTGTGAATTAAAATCGATATTTTACCGAAACCAACACATATCCTCTATTTATTATACGCAAATGATAATAACGTTGGCAGCATGTATTTAATTATGCCTAATTACCAGTATATGTGTGTTCTCGTGTACATGCTGTGAAAAAAAACGGACATCCCATATGTGGATATATATTTGCATATAAACATTCATTGTTTGACGCGATTAGATCTACTGGTTGGTTATCATAATAACACATTCATCAGAATATGAGTGACCCGGCGTAGTAACATAACTTTTCTAAACATCATTTCGAAGTAGTATATTTTACTTTATGTTGTACTTACAGGTTTTTACATGGTATTCTCAGACCAATCTAACAAAGAGTGGAAATTTCGTTTTAAATATCGGTATTTTTAATTTGGTTCAGTTACAATAAACTTATATTCAAAAGCAACTACGTCATTCAATTCATTTGGGTGGGCAAATAAAATTCAAATTAAGTAGTCATAAAGTGTTCGAATGAGCGTTTGAAGATGCCTCATTAAAGATGCTACATATTAACGACGCCATTATTGCATTTTACGACGTGGGTCAATGTAGTTGTGGAAACCAATATTCGAATGAGATTTTGGTGGGTGTTCATAATAAATTACTTTGTAGAAATGCTGTTGGACGAAGCAGTCATTATGTTACGCGGGGAGTTGATAACTTTACTCGGATTTCTGATAATTTGTGAAGGTAATTATGTGTACGCGTGCTCGGTTTTAAACATTAAAAAAAAACAATTACGTGCATAACGTATTTATATAAGTAGACTTGTAAATGTGTGAATTTATCTTCTGTAACGTAAGAATCATTATGTGATTAAAACATACAAAATAAGTAATAAATTGAAATATAATGGATATCTTGAATAGTTCTTCATACAAGATTAATGTGTAAATACTGCATCTGTGCCACTTAAATACACTCACCAAAAAGATTAAAGGGCCAGACGTAAAACCCAGCTGAACTGGGTTTCATCAAAATTCATTGCAAAACAAAAACTGTGATATTAACTCTACAATAATGAAGGGAGAAAATAAAGGAAAAACAAAAATCAATAACATCTATCATCAACAAAAGATGAACACTTTTAAAATTGTTAATCAACTATAATTCTATTGAATATATGACTCTTTAATATTTTTGTAGAGTATATAATCGTTTATTTTCAGGCACTCCTTGCAACAACGATGTAATACTGGGTGCCAGCAATCTTTCTCAACTAGCCGACAATGTGGACAGCAAATCTGACCAACTATTTATGCTCCGAGACCAGTCCTCCATGGTCTCTTGCTGTGGGTACATATCCGAATGGAAGGTGTATGTCAAGAATCCGGGTACCATAGTGTTCCAGGCATGGCGGGAATCTGGGCCGGGTCTGTACAGGCTAATTGGAGAACGCGATGCGCATTATAACAAGGGTGAGGAGAACCATGAATCCGTTGCGCTGACTGACATTGACAAACAAATAGCTGTGGAAGTTGGGGACTACATAGGGTGGTATAACAACGGGGAAGCGATGGTGGCATATAAAAATGAAAGTTCGGGTCTAGGTATTTTAATTAACTCTGTTAGCTCGCCAGTTGATGTCAACAGCGAAATGGATTGGTCGAGCGTAAAAGCAACTGCGTCACGAAGTTACGCGATTCAAGCGACTGTATCAAAGGGGGTTGCTCCGATATTTAAAAACTTGGGCGCCACTGTGGAGATATTTGATCGTATTAGAGTCGGTTCAAATGCGTACATTTTGAAATTAGACGGCATAGATGAAAACAAGGTACCTCTTTCATTTCGAGTAACCATGCAAGATAATTCAAATTACTTCGGGTTCAATAGAACGACACTTACAACCTACATAGCCAAGTCTCCGCCTGTGGGCAAGTACAACTTAGAATTTACTGTATCCGATCACTGTGGGAATGAAGACACAGCTACACTGAAGGTCGTTGTTCAAAAGACAAAGCCAGTTATTACGAATCTACCAGCTTCGGTTTCAATACGCGAAGATATTGGAATGGTTGAGGTACTTTTGGTTGATATCTTAGTTGACAACTTTGTACCAGTGATTTGCGATTTAAAGTCGGTCGACCCAGCTAAAGGATCTGATTTCTTTGTGGTAAAGCCAAGTGGAAATCATTCATCATTATACTTAAAAGCAACTCATAATTTGGACTACACAAACGTTGATCGATTCGTCCTAACAGTTCAATGTTACAACGGACACGATTCCGATACTGGTTTGGTGAACATCTTATTAGAGCCTAATCAAGCGCCGACTATTCTCAATCTTCCAGCCGTAGTATCTGTCAGTTCCAAAAATGTTACCTTTGGCGATTCAGTGTATCAGATCATAGTGGAAGACGCTGAAAAGAATACTGTTGTTGTTAACTCCACCTGCGAACCAAACCCGTGTCCATTTACAGTAACGGGAGCTGGTTTCGTTGTTGTCAGTGGCCATCTCTTTTCCGCGATTTCGGACTTGTTCATTGTAAGCATTGTTGTCAGCGACGCATTTAATTCAGCGTCACCAAAACAACTAGTTGCTAGCGTGTCTGACCGCAACACACCACCTTATATATTTAACATACCAGACAACTTACACTTGGACATTGAAGAAAATCAACTGGTTGGAACGACCGTATTCCACGTTTTAGCTTTCGATGCGAATCCTTTTGATAATTTGACATTTTCACTTCAAATCAAACCCAACGATATGATTCAATATTTTACAATAAATGCGACAACGGGAGAAATATACATTCGGTCCCTTATTAACTATGAATCTTTAAAATCAACAAACGTGAAATTACATCCATCAGTTTTCGATGGCTATAACACGTTCTCTACCATGTTTAGAGTGTCTATAATTGACATCAACGAGCCACCAAAATTTAAACACGTGTCGTACACGGTCTGGACAAATGAAAGCAATGCGAGACAAGTGGTTAGCAACGGAATCATTAAAGCATATGACGACGACCATGGTGATCATGTAACATACGCCCTCGAATGTGATCTATATGAAGATAACAGCTTATTCCAAATGAACGAGACAACAGCAGATATCATTCAAATGAACGCAATCGATGTAGACCACTTGTTCATCTCAGAACGCAATATTATATGTAATGTGATAGCCAAGGACCAGCTTGGAGCGACGGCCACCGTACCATTGCGTATCGTTGTAGTGGATGAAAACGACAATGGGCCATTCTTTATAACATCAAGTCATGTATTTGTGGCAACGCAAGATACACCAATATTTTCAAAAGTTGGCTACGCCATAGCTGTCGATCATGACATTTCTTTAGACAACAGACGTTTATTTTATTATTTTTCTGAGAATACGGACGCATTTATGATAGATGATGTCGGAGTAGTTCACACGCTGGTAAATTTATCTAACGTGCCAGTTGGATTCACGTTCAGGTACACACTAAATGTTCGCGATAAAGGTAACAATTTGTCGGACTCTGCGCCTTTGACTATAGTTATTCTGCCTGGCAATTACACTATTCTTGAATCGCTCATACAGACAGAACAAACAATATTCTTCAATATGCCTGAGAACATCGCATGGTTTGTGACCGCGCTACATCTAGCAGTTATTGCTTTCGGATTGATTGCATACATAGGATTTCGTTTCTGCATATGTACAATACATCTACGTGACCGGAACAAACTAAATGTAAACGAACGACGCTGGAATGACTTGGACAAAATGAACACAAGATCACGGGCAAGTACTGATAACGAAAACGACATTCCAGTTTGTCCAACAACATCACAGTCTCTTCCATTGTCCGAGCAACTTACCCCCTTTTCGCCCATCAGTTCCAACAAAATAATAAAAGCGAAGTCAGGCCTGGTGACACCTTGGAAGCCATGGGCAATTTCAGACTTTAAGAAAACCTTCCGCAAACATGAAAACATCAACAGGGAGACGGCTATTTGCGAGCTTGTGGATGTTGATAAGCTGAGTAACAGGCGTACATCTCTGAAGTTCTAGGTAACAGCGCAATCGGCCTAGTATAATAAATCAGACGTGCTACAAATTTAGTGCTACTTTTTATATGAGGCTAAATTCGCTAGAATAAGCCTCCAAACATGTGAAAAGTATCTCAATGTTTGCATAGGGCTTACACCCAATCCATTACTCTGCTGTTGCTGCCTTAATTTTTTATGCATAACTTACAGTTTGATTGCGCAATTGGAGGGGGTGCCACAATCAGGTCGTGAAATATACAAAATTTTCATTTGAACACGTTTTTCCTCATGTGATGTACATGTAATGCACACTGTTGATTTGAGAGTAAAAACTGAACAGTTTTGAAAGATAGTTATGATGTTAGATCTGACTGTACAGTGAATCCATTTCAATTTTTTGATTGTGTTCATTTCCCTTACTGTAAAGTGAATCCATTTCAATTTTTTTATTTATTGTGTTTATTTCCCTTTGATGACACTTGTGAATGTGATTAGTACCATACATTTTCCTGTTCAACTGACAATAACAAAGGTGTGTATTTATATATGTGGCGCGTCGTGAGAAAACCGGTCTTAATGCATGTGCGTAGAGTCGTCCCGGATTAGCCTGTGCGGAACGCTTTTATGCTATTTTCTGTTTCAAGGAAGTCTCTTCTAAACATATATCCACTGTAGTGGAAAGTGCCGTCCCGGATTAGCCTGTGCAGACTGCACAGGCTAATCCGGGACGACACTTTACGCACATGCATTAAGTCCGGTTTTCCCATGACGCGCCTCATATGTATTATGTGTTTTACAAGTATTAAACATACATGGCCACGGCTGATTGCTTCTAGAGTGCCCATGTAAAAAAATATGCCTGTGGCTTGCATAGAAAGATTGGGTTAAACTTTCGAGAAGCAAAATCAACAAGGTATTCAAATGCAGAGTTAAATCGGTCATGCAAAACTGTAAACCTGGTTCAAATTTATGCATTTATTATATTGAGCATTATCACATTTTAAAAGGTTTCATGTATTGCAAGAACCCTGCTCCAATGTAACACGTGTCCTGCACACACCTTTGTACATAGTAATTACAAAAAAAAATTGACATTTATCATAGGAGTGATGTTGAGCATGGACATGTCATGCCAAATGAAACTTTGGAAAGCTGATGCTAAATAAACTAAAGTAAAATATGTAAAAAGATTAAAAATTCAAAATTTCTGATAACCAATAATTGTACTTGATATCCAAATTTTTTCTGTGAAAGTGTAAACATACACAGTAAGGCAAATTTGCCGATTAGTCAATAAACTCTGAACTTACAATAAAATGCAATAAAGATAAATAATACAGAAGTATGTTTGCCACGTTTTTTTTAATTGTCTCTATCATGCTAGGATGTTACAACCAAAGCCTTTGTATAAATTAACCATATACTGCACTCAAAGAATAAATAATAATAATGCCCAGAAAGAAGGATAAATACTAAGTTAAAGTAAAGTAAAAATGGATAGGTCAGTGTTATAGTTCACATGCTGTGTAATTCCTCTAAATGCATGCTATCATTCAGTTCACTAAGTTGAGGTATATAACATTTCTCATCTAGAATTACAAATCTTAGACTACGAGTCCTAATAAGAATAAGTAATGGGTGATAAAACTTGAAGTCAATTAGGAGTCATGATTTTGTATGCCTAATTTCCTCTTGCTGTCTTCACTCTGAAAGATCAAAAACATCTGGTACATTTTTAATTGGGCTTTGGGCAATCTTAATGAATGAATGAAGCTGAGGTTGAGATAGAAATATATCTGATATATGACCTATGACCATTAAGTGTGACCATCACCTAGGACTTTATGTGATATATAATCTCATGATGTGGATTACTTCCTACAAAGTAATAGTAGGAGCCCTTTTCATGTAGAATATATGTCCCAGAACAAAATATATTTGATCTTTGTATGACCTTAAACTTTAAGCTTAGTGCACAGGCCTGGTTCTTGCGAATGTACACGATCTGCGTACTTATGTGAAAATCCCTTTCAGCCCAACAGTATTATGCTATGCACAAAATGTGTGACCTTGGGCACATGAAACACGTACTGGTCATAATGGTTCAATGCAGTACAAAATGATGTTCCCGAAAGTCATCGGATGCCGCCGACTCAGTTTTCCCAGCATATGTCCAATCTTTTCAAATGGGCGTAAACAAAGCTATGGATGAGCATACCATGAACTCGACTATTCGAATTATTTCAGTTGGTACATATTTTGGACAGTGGAAGGGGCATAAATTTGTTAAAATACAAACATTTTAAGTGAAGCCTTGTATAATTTATACATTTTTGGAACAAAAAATTTAACCACAAAATCTATTTAAAAAGTGTGCATAAAAACTCTGTCAAAATACAAAAGTCGAGCTAAAAATTGTCTTGGACATGGACTTATACAATAATTTATTTAAAATATTTACCAAATACAAACCAAGAAGAAACACCATAATAAATAAATGTAATGGCATTTTATTGAAAACAACATAATATCAACAATAGAACAAAAATATAAGTGAATGTAAATAACACAGTACATATATGATCATAAACATAATTACATGCATATATGATATATGCTCATATAATATACTCAACAAAAAAAGAAAGTATCCACTCATATATTTTCATGTTTTTTGATACCTGTATGTAATATTTAATTCTACCACGGCACGCGGCTAGTGGTCCATAGATAAAGAAGGAAAATAACTGTGGGTTATTCTGCAACAAATTATGGGCGGAACTTAATGTTTTGAAAATAGTTCCGGAAATTCGAAGATTTTTGCATTATGTAGCGCAATTAAACCACATGTGTACTACACATTTTATACTTAAGTTCACAAAAATGTTTACGTTTTGTTAATATATTTTTAATTTGCGCTTTTTGGCATGATATTTTCACTGTATTATATCAATAAGTATGACGTCATTCGCTCAATGTTTATCAATAAAGCTGACGTCATTTTCAATTGTTATGATTAATTGAAGTCACAGAAACGCACTTCTCGGAAAATGGGCGGAGTATAGATAAATATAGTTCTCATACATAACCTTTAAAAATACGAATTGTATATAAGATCGTGTTAGAATCGAAATAAATGACGGGTTACAGTTTGTTATTGCGTTAATAACAAACAGTTTGTCGTTCCGATGCTTGTTATCAAACCACTCGGGCTACCGCCCTCGTGGTTTAATTCCTATGCATCGGAACTCCAAACCGTTGGTTATTACCGCAATAACCAACAGTTACCCGTCAATTATTTCTTAGACAATAAAGTCAATGAAACATTAATCATCTTTCAATACAATGCTATCATTTGTTTCAGAATCAATTCCATATATATGGTTAAACAAAAAGCAAAAACTTAATAGGTGCAAAAATAAATATCACAGAACAGGAACGTGTGAGTACAGTTAATTGTCGCCCTTGGGCCATTAAAACTTCGACTTATGTCAGCTAAAATCTGTCTTGCTCGCAGGATACCAAGAGCCTGGTTTCGCTAGTCCAAATTTAAACATGTCATGGTAATTTCACATGATTAGGATGATTTTATTAACCGACTATCCACAAAGAATCTATTTCAATGACAACTTGCACAAAATGTGTGCACATATTCACTACACAATTGGTAATCGAGTTTTTGTGGGCTATTTGGTATTAAATGATACCGTTTAACAGTAAACATTCACATGATATTAAATGTGGAAGAATATGCTCTTTAAATCGATAGTCATACATTAAAAAAATCTAATAAAAATTCATGTTTTTTAAGATACAGATGTTTAAAAGTGTATATTTTCTTTTTTTGTTTTCACTTTATTCTTTGTGATTTTCATTTTTACAACTGTAACATTTGTGTACTATGTTTGACCATAAATATGGAATTAATTCAGAAAAAAGATGGCATTTTATTGAAAGATGATTAAAGTTACATTCATCTTATTTTGTGTTTAAATATTACATACAGGTATCTAAAAACAAAAACAAATACGAGTGGATACTTTCTTTTTTTGTTCAGTATTGATATTAAACACAAATAAAATAACATTGCTCATACGATAGGTATTGAGCAAAAATAAATGCTTTTTACAAACTCGCAAATTGCATGCACAACCGAAACAACTTTATTCAGTACACAAGTCCGTATACAATTTACATATAAAGCTAGAATTAACACAAAATTTATGTAAAGTGTACAGAATAAATATATCAAATAATGTTTTTCAAAGACAACATTTTAAAACAATTTACAAAAAATAGTTCTGAGACAATAATGCACATTAACCATTTAACCTTTATGGCAAACAAAAATGTATATATAAACAAACACACTATTATGTGAAGTTTGAACAAGACATCAAAAATAGAGTAAACTGTTTTATTACACCAATGTTTTATACGCAGTGAACCATTTGTAATTTAAAAATTTGGCAAGGTAATTAGTATATTAGAAACATGCATATTTATTTGCATCTGTAAAATTGATTTTACCACAATTTGTGCATGAACACAGTTTTTAGATACAGTAAAAATTATCAAAGACCCAATAAGTTTTAACAAACTATTATGGAAAAAATATGAATCATATCATAAGAATTGACAGAATATAAAACAAGAGTGCCATTGTCAAAAGATACGCCCATCAAAGAAGCTTTTGTGGGGTTAAGATTCAATGACTAAAGAGAAACAATTCAAAAAATAATAAGGTAGTCATGGTAATTGTGCATCTAATTAATCTCCAAAGCCTCTCTCTAAGTGGTGAGTTGAGGTATCAAAACTATTCCATATATATTCTTAAATCTATAATCAAGATACCAAAATAAACAAGAAACGTAGAAAAACCAAATTTTTCAAATCAAAATGCATTAGTCAGCACACAATTTTTTTTTTTTTTGAAATTGTGACCTTGACCCCACCCACCCCATATGCAATCCCAAGTGTGGTCTAGATATAAGGTATCTACATATAAAGTTTCATTAAAATATCTCAATGTCTTCTCAAGCTATTGAGCGGAAACATTTTTGTCTATTTTTTAGTAACGGTGACTATGACCCCATCCACCCCATATGCAATCCCAAGCGAGGTCTAGAAAGAAGATATCTATGTATGAAGTTTCATTAAAAAATCTCAATGTGTTCTCAAGCTATTGAGTGGAAAACGGTTTTTTTTATTTTAAGTAAAAGTGACCTTGACCCCATCCACCCTATATGCAATCCCAAGAGAAGTCTAAATATAAGGTATCTATGTATGAAGTTTCATTAAAATATCACCATGTGTTCTCAAGTTATTGAGCCGAAACCGTTTTTCCATTTTTATTTTTAGTAATGGTGACCTTAGCCCCACCCACCCCATACGCAATCCCATGTATGGAGTTTCATTAAAATATCTCAATTCGTTCTCAAGTTATTGAGCGGAAGCCGTTTTTCTATTTTTAGTAACAGTGACCTTGACCCCACCCACCTCATATGCAATCCCAAGCGAGGTCTCGATATAAGGTATCTATGTATTAAGTTTCATTAAAATATCTCAATGCGTTCTCAAGTTATTGAGGTGAAACCGTTTTTCTATTTTTAGTAACAGTGACCTTGACCTTGACATTACCCACCCCATATGCAATCCAAAGCAAGGTCTGCCAATAAGGTATCTATGGATGAAGTTTCATTACAATGGCTCAATTCGTTCTCGAGTTAGAGAGCGGAAACGAAAAGTTGACGCTGCCACTATGCCTTTGACCTTGAATTGTGACCTTGACCTAGGGACCTGGTTCTTGCGCGCGACTCTGCATCTCACCATGCTTGTCACTTCTGCCAAGTTATTTGAAAATCCATCCACGCTGGATGAAGATATGCTCTGGATTAAGTGTTAAGGATTGATTTCAATATTTGACCTTTGACCTTGAATTGTGACCTTCATCTTGTACCTAGGGATCTGGTTCTTGGGCACAACACTCCGCATCACCATGCTTGTCACTTCTGCCAAGTTATTTAAAAATCCATCCATGCTGGACAAAGATATGCTCCAGACAAAGTGTTTACGACTGATTCCTTAAATTCGACCTGAAATTGTGACCTTGACCTTGGACCAAGGGACCTGGTTCTTGCTTGCGACACTCCGTCTCACCATGCTTGTCACTTCTGCCAGGTTATTTGAAAATCCATCAATGCTGGACAAAGATATGGTCCGGACAAAGTGTTTAGGACTGATTTCTTAAATGTGACCATTGGCCTTGAATTGTGACCTTGACCTTGGACCTGGCTCTTGTGCGTGACACTCTGTCTGACTATGCTTGTCACTTCTGCCAAGTTATTTAAAAATCCATCCATGCTTGACAAAGATATGCCCGACAAAGATATGCTCCGGACAATGTGGTAAGGATTGATTTCTTATATTTTACCTTTGACCTTGAGTTGTGACCTAGGGACCTGGTTCTTGCGGTGACACTCCGTCTCATCATGCTGCGTGACACTCCGTCTCATCATGCTTATCACTTCTGCCAAGTTATTTGAAAATCCATCCATGCTGGACAAAGTTATGCTCCTGACAAAGTGTTAAGGATTGATTTCTTATATTTGACATTTGACCTTTAATTGTGACCTTGACTTTGGACATAGAGACCTGATTTTTGCGCACAACACTCCGTCTTATCATGCTTATCACTTCTGCCTAGTTATTTGAAATCCATCTATGCTGGAAAAAGTTATGCTCCAGGCAAAGTGTTAAGGATTGAATTCCTATATTTGACCTTTGACCTTTAATTGTGACTTTGACCTTGGACCTAGGGACCTGGTTCTTGCGCGCGACACTGTGTCTCATCATGCTTATCACTTCTGCCAAGTGATTTGAAAATCCATCCAGGCTGGACAAAGTTATGCTCCGGACAAAGATCTTCCGGACACCGCCCGCCCGCCTGCACGGGCGTTCCCATAATACGGCCGTTTTTCAAACGGGCGTATAAAAAAGCTTAAAGACTATTGAATGCACAGTCTTATGTGAAAAAAAGAGAAAAAATGCATGTCCTAATAGAGTGTTACCACATTATTACGTTTTATAATGTGCATTTATTTTGAAACAACACTGTGGATTTTCTACATTAATGCAATTTTCAGAAGCAATTTTTAAAAATAAATTTCTTTCTTAGATCACAAAAGTAAACCATCTATTAAAAGATATCTACCATAACATTGGACTGACAATACTAAGGTCATACTGTTACACATCCACCCACTAGATGTTTTAGTAATGGGTTACTGTCTTTTGGATAAAACAAAAGATCTCAAAACTAAATACAAATTCTTCCAGAAAGATTAAAATATAATACGCTAACTAGTGTTTTAATCCACAAGCTTAATTTTATTTCTATATTATATAAAGAACCTTTAACAATAAAACATTACATTTGTTATTAGACACTGCATTTGACCGACAAAATTCATTTCATCTGTTTTCATTTCTGTTAAGAATATTCTAACTCTTAACAGACAAGATGGCGTATCGCATAATTAAGTGACAAAAATTAAACACTTAAAACCCATGTATGGTTTCACACTGCAGAAAAAATTTAACCAGATGGCCATTGTGGTCCAGAGGGCCCACCTGAGTACCAGAAACGATTAAAACCTTACTGTCTAGACAGGTTTTCATTAGCTTCTAGGCTGTGACTATGCAAAAGGTCATACTTGACAGCTTGTACTTGTTCTAGAGTGAAGGTTCATTCCCATCTTTGGTTTAGATTTTTTGCTTTTTTTCACAACTGAGGCGCATAACGGTATTTGTGGCCTGAACTGGCTGCTACTGTGATCTTATGGGCATACAGAAACTGTACACAATTTTTCTCAGGTGAGCTAAAACACGAAGAATCAGACAGTCATAAGAAGGCAGCATGTATCGAAATAATCACCAAAACTGACCTAAGTATGAGTCCACAGCTGCAACACACTTCAACGAGAGCTGTCAGAAGACAGCGCGCATGACTGTTCGAAGTATTCCAGTTGGTACATATTTTAGAAAGTGGAAGGGGCATAAATGTTGAAGTACAAAACTGAGTTATGGCAATTATTTAATCAAATTATTCAAAGTTTCAACCTTATGTAGTTAATAACTTGTGAAGTTTTGAAGTTGTAAGAGTTTTAAATATAAACTTTAACCAGAAATTCTAAGTGAAAACAGGGCATAACTCTGTCAAAATACAAAACAGAGTTATAGGTAATGTTGCCCCTGATATTGGAGTCGATGACAAAAGTATATTCTAATTTCAAGTCAATAAATTATGTAGTTCTGAAGTTACAAAACTGTTGAATATGAACTTTAACCAGAAAATCTATGTGAAGAAGGTGCATAACTCTGTCAAAATACAAAACAGAGTTATAGTGAATGTTGCCTCTGACACTGGAGGTCATGACAAATGTGTAATTCCAAGTTTCAAATAAATAACTTATGTAGTTTTGAAGTTACACAACTTGTTGAATATAAACTTTAACCACAAAATCTATGTGAAAAAGGGACATAACTCTGACAAAATATTAAACAGAGTTATAGGGAATGTTGCCCCTGACACTGGAGTTGATGACAAAGGTAATTTCTAAGTTTCAAGTGAATAACTTGTGTAGTTATGCTGTTACAAAACTTCTAAATATAAACTTTACCAGAAAATCTATGTGAAAAAGGGGCACAACTCTCAAAATACAAAACAGAGTTAAAGGGAATGTTGCCCCTGCTATTGGAGTTGATGAGAAAAGTTATACTCCAATTTTCAAAAGAATACTAGTAACTTATGTTATTCTGAAGTAACAAAACTGTTGAATATAAACTTAAACCAGAAAATCTATGTGAAGGTGCATGTCTGTCAACATACAGAGTTATAGGGAATGTTGCCCCTGACACTGGAGTTGATGACAAAGGTATATTCCAAGTTTCAAGTGAATAACCTTTGTAGTTTTGAAGTTACAAAACTTTGGAATATAAACTTTAACCAGCCAATCTATGTGAAAAAGGGGCATAACTCTATCACAATACAAAACAGAGTTACGGGGAATATTGCCCCTGATACTGGAGTTGATGACAAAGGTGTATTCCAAGTTTCAATTGAATAACTTGTGTAGTGTTGAAGTTACAAGACTTTTGAATAAAAACTTGAACCAAATTTAGACGCGGATAATGGTGGTAGTAGGAAAGCTCACCTATTCTTCGAATGATCGAGCTAAAAACTGAATTCATCACTTTTTCAAAAGCTTTCACATAATTATGTTTAGAACATGCCATGCATTAGCCTGTTGACTAATTTCAAATGGATGTGTCAAGTATATAACATGAAGTTTTGAAATAGGCAAAACCTAAAGAAATCACAAATCTGCATTATGTCTGTGAAGGCTTTTGATGAAACTGAATTCAGTTTGATTTCAGGTGAAAATGCCAAGGACCACTGAACTACAAACTATAACGGTAGAGTAATTATTATATTGGTGCTGGGATCGAATCTGACCCAAGATTTTTCCTGCTTAAGGCAAGTCAGCGTGGAACAGAAAATGTTCAGCCAGAGATCAAGGCCATTATTTTGCTTTAAGACTTATGTCATAATAAGACCTTCAAAACCATTTGCAATGACAACACAACAACAAGAGATGATCCGTATCGTCATATATCAAGTCATCTAGTCATGTATCAAGTGACGACAGCATATTGGATATTAAAACCAGAGTTAAGTGCGCTTGATTCACTTCAACTAGATTCTTCTACAAGTAAAGCCCCAAATGTGGAAACAACAATCAACAAAATTATGAATTCTAATTAATTGATAGCGATTATACAGAGATTATTGAACAATCAATATGTGCTGGATCTGGAGTTCATTTATTTAATAGTGTATTGTAACCGTTGGGTTAGTGGGTTAGTGTTTTTATATAGTACAGACGCTGTAACTGTTAAGGTAGCACACGTTACGAAGAGGAAGGAGAAATGGTTGGTGTTAGCTCTGTGAACATTTTACCAGTCGTGTATTAGACGGCCATGTTTTAACAAAAAAAACTAGTTTATAATAAATGTCCTAAATGCAACAATAGCAATAACAACAACAACAACAGTGTCGTGTGCACAGTAGCAATGCAGCAAAATGAAGAGATCAACACTCTAACTCTCTTTACACCACAGATAAGAGAAATTTTACAAACTGAAAATAATTATCCATTAAATTCCAAACAGGAAGTCGAAGAAGCTATCCTAAAGATACTTCCCGCCAAGGTTGGGTTTACAAAAATTCCTAGGAAAGATTCCAATACTGTACAGTGTTGTGGTAATATCAAAATTATTCACTTGTCCAAGGACAAGTTCACTGCATACATCTACTTTGTCCAAATAAAAATATACTTTACATTCCTGGCGTTTCCAATATGATTTGTCATCAAATTATAAATAAATTAAAATTTGTTAATGTTAAAATATATCGGATAATAATAAAATAATTAACTCCCAATTTTTACATTATTTTCACAACCTGAAATTGTACTTGTCCACGGACAACTTGACCGGAAAAATTTACCTGTCCGATGGTAAAACTACCAGCGTCGGACAAGTAAAATTCTACAAGTAATGCCGCAAATGTGGAAACAACAATCAACAAAATTATAAATTGTTTTACAGTGATTTTACAGAGATTATTGAACACTCAATATGTGCTGGATCTGGAGTTCATCTATTTAATAGTGCATTGTAACCGTTGGGTTAGTGGGGTTAGTGTTTTTATATAGTACTCGGTCATCTTACGTTTTGAGCGTGCTTAGCGTATTGTTCATCAAACTTAAGTCTTCTAGCCTCATGGTGTAAGTTTATTGTTGTTCACAGCATTAATACGTAAATTTAAATCGATTATCTGATGAACGATATGGACTCGCACACAAACAATATGGACTGGCACACTAACGATATGGACTGGCACACTAACGATATGGACTTGCACACAAACGATATGGAATGGCACATTAACGATATGGACTCACACACCAACAATATGGACTCGCACACGAACGATGTGGACTCGCACACAAACGATGTGGACTCGCACACTAACGATATTGACTTGCACACTAACAATATGGACTCGCACATTAACGATATGGACTCGTACATTAACGATATTGACTTGCACACTAACAATATGGACTCGCACATTAACGATATGGACTCGCACATTAACGATATGGACTCGCACATTAACGATATGGACTCGCACACTAACGATATGGACTCGCACACTAACGATATGTACTATAGTAATATTGGTTCATCAGAATTTCAAACTCGCATTAAACAATTGCGAGAAATGATATATTTACAATGGAAACCGAAACACGTTCACTAAAAAAAACCATGTGGAACTACCGCCGGAGATTTGGTTTATTATTGTTAACCTTGTTTTGAAACAAAATCCTTTGTCGCGATACTCCCTTCAAGGGGTGAATAGATTGTTCAAAGAACATGGTGAGCAAGACACCGCCTCCACGGTTGTATCTCAACCTTGACCGGTTCCGTGATATATCTGTGTCACCTATTAGTGTTAGAAGAATTATTAGAATAGCTGGGTCTGGCAGTGGGCTAGGCAATCCATGATTTGATAACACATTCCTCATGGGCCAATGTGTGGCTCTTTCTGCGGATAGCCACATTTTGTGGCTGGTATATAATAGACAGAATATGGTATAGACGTCCACGGCATTAGTAATGGGTGTTAAAGCGCTCCATGTATCCACTTTTATAAGTAGCTTCCAGAATTACCAAAAACGATTTGATAATATTTTTATTCAGTATAAGTTACCCCTTTTATTCCAGCACTATTAACTTTTTACATATGTATTTGTTTATAAATTTTGAGACAACAGTGACAATTGTATACCAGTTACAATATCCATAGAAAGCATCGACTTGCTAAAGACATGTTCACGGACATGCGCTTTGACATTACCTTACATTTATTTAATGTTTGAGGTTGAGTAAACCGTGCCATTACGTTATAACATGTATTGCGTTTATTACTAAGTTCATTATGTTTTTCTATCATACAACCAAAAAGGTTTTGGTATTTTTGTAAGATTTTATGACAATACATACGGTATTGAACTCATGTTGACTAATTTTAACTTACATTTATGTAGAAACATAGCATTACGTAACTATAATGTTTAAGATTTAGTAAACCGTGATATTACGTTATAACATGTATTTCGTTTATTACTAAGTTCACTATGTTTTTCTATCATTAAATTATAAAGGTTGTGGTAATTTTGTATTATTTTATTACAATACATACGGTATTTAACTTGTGTTGACTTATTTTAACTTACATTTACAAACATAGTGTTACGTAAAAATATTGTTTGAGTTTTAGTAAACCGTGACATTACTTTATAAAATGTATTTCGTCTATTACTAAGTTCATAATGTTTTTCTATCATTCAACCAAAAAGGATTTGGTAATTTTGTATGATTTTATGACAATACATACAGTATTGAACTTACGTTGTCTAATTTTAACTTACATTTATTGTAGAAACATAGCATTACGTAAATATAATGTTTGAAGTTTAGTAAACCATGAAGCTGGCCCCAGTTCGGCTGTCACATCAAAGACTTTTTGAAATTTGATTGACATCGTTGCTATGCTGTTGCTAACGGCTTGCAGATTTAGAGGCCAAGCTAAATGATGATGTCGCGCTTTCACTTTTTTCAGATGTAACATGTGTTATTATCAATGACTGTGTTTATAACGGATTTTATTGTTTATTCAATTTGGAAATATAACTGCAAGGTAATTAGAATACAATGTTTTGTTAATAAAAATATTATGAATTAAATATGAAATAAAAATAACCAAAAAGTAGCTAAAATAAATAAAAAAAACATGGCTGAAAATGACTGTTACCGTGTCGGTCGATTGCCTCATTGGTTATAGAAATATCAACAAAAATGACGAAAAAGTAAATGAATTAGAAAAGTTCATAAAAACTTTAGGTTTCATAAAGACATTTGTATGTGGTGACACGGCTGACTTGAAAGACTGCGTGTACCAGAAAACAAGTTGATTGAAGAATATATTATAGCCGTGGGAAATCACACTCTGCAGGTCATTGAAAAACTTACCTGTACCTTTACCTTTATTGGAATTTATGAATACATGTTGTTGGGAGATGCATTTTGTAGCAGTATAACGTTATACCAAGCAAGATGTGGTGGATAGCCCAGCAGGTTAGATAAAAAATATTATAGAGGCAAAAAACAAGAGATGGCTGGACAATGATAGTGTGAAACGTTTGCCAGAGCGGGAACAGAAACTGTTTAAAGACCATTTAAATACCTACCAACCAGGAAAAGGTTCCCATTCTGTTTCCCCACGACTGTGTTGAAGGTCTTATTATTTTGCGCTGCTCAGCTACAAGAGAACGAGCTAAGGAATTGAACGAAAACAAATACTTACTTCCAAACACAGACTTTTCAACTTACCACACGTCCGGGTGGAATGCAACTAATAACTTAGCTAAGGAAGCCAGTGTGAAATGGCTTGACTTACTAAATACCACCAAACAAAGGCACAGGATATCAACATTTTACTGTGCCTTAGAAACACCAGAGGAACAGCAGCAGTATTTCTATAAACACATGGGCCATAGGTGAACTGGGGCAATTATCAGTATCCTCTTCCAGTCATGGAGACTACTAAGGTCAGGAAACACCTTCAGGAAATAGACAAAGGTAATGTTTCTCAGTTCATTTCATTAATGTTTCACCAAATAATACACACTGCAAAATTACGAAAGCCTATTAGTATCACTTAAAATGTAAATAAAATAGTAGGAAGTCGTATTTACGCGAAAAAAGCGTTTGTACGCCAATAAACTCGTAATAACGCAAACAAACGCATTTTAACGCTAATAAAAGCGTAATAATGCAAAATGAATATGTAATAACGCGAAACAAGGCATAATAATGCGAAATAAAGGCGTAAAAACGAGAAACAATAGGCGTACAAACGCGAAAGGAAATCCCATAATAACGCGAAAAGAAAGGCGATATAACGCTAAATAAAGGCATAATAATGCGAAATAAAGGAGTAATAACGCGAAATGAAAGGCGTTATAATGCTAAATAAAGGCATAATAATGCAAAATAAAGGCGTAATAACGCAAAACTAAAAGGCGTACAAACGCTAAAAAAGTCGTAATAACGCCTTTTGTACTATAGAAAGTGATGACTGCTTTGAAGACATTAATTCAAACCAATACGTTATGGATACAGTTGAGTTTATTGGATTTGTAAAGACAATCTCAGTCTCGGCTGCTGAGAAGATGGAAGCAGAAAAGGTAAGCTATATATAATTATTATTATAACAATATATGGTTATAGATCTACGTCTTGTTACGTGTTTATTAATAGAATGAATGCCAGTAAAAATGGACTGATCCATTACATCGATGGGAGTTTATACTAACATAATTTAGATATTGTGCGGTTAATTCAATATACAGTAGGCACAGAATAGGCATCAAACATATTAAAACGTACTTTATTATAAATAAATAAACAAATGCATATACATGTCACTGTATATGATGGAGATCTCGACGGTGCCCCTAACCCGAATACCCCGACAAATGTAATCGTCCGTTTCGATATAAATTAATTTATTTACCGCCGAAATGAGATTGACAGGTCTGCTCAGGCTTTGAATGAAACGGGAGGGGCCAACACTTTAAGTATGTACGGCGTAGTCATTTTCCATACGGGCGCGTGCTCTGCGTATCGTTGATGCATGCATGTGTACACGTCTAGACGACAGTCAGGATAAATCTGAATACTACTGTTCAGCATGTAAGTTTGCTAAATTAGAATAATCTATATTCGCAAAATAGGACCTTGAAAAATTTAATAAGCCAAAAAATTGTTTCCACTAACATCTCCAAAAAAATAGGCCTAGGGTAGGTAGGTCGGTCAAACATTTTTTCGTTAACGTTCTTTACTACATATATACAAGTGAGTTCCCTCTTTAATAAGGATGTTCAATGACAGACATCGTCGAACATATCTTTCTTTATAATTATGTAAAAGTTAATTTTGCGAATATGATCGAATGCAGGAAAGCATGATCGAAAACTCTACCTCGAGCAATGTGGCGATTAAATCAAATGATGAGCGGCAGTAGTATTTAAAAGATATATAGCTCTATTTCAACAGTTCTTCACATTTTAATTTATGCTTATGAACCACTACCTAAGCTGCTATTTGATATAACTACACAGTAAAATGCGTTAACGTTGCGAGATCGCGATGCGATAGTGCGAAAATACGATACAAGATCACGATGCGAGAATATGGTGCGCAATCGTGAGAACGCGAAAACACTATGAGAAGGCGAGAAGCACTTAAATGCAGGCTATTTTTGTCGCATAACATTGCTGGCCATTTCTGATGAATAAAATATTTAGAAGTTCTGTATTAATTATAATAAAATAATAATATGTAAATGTAAATATCATTAAATGTATTTACAAAAATCACATATTGTATGTTTAAAGCAGGTAAAATGTATTCAAATAATTGTGTTTTGGTATAAAAGAAGGATGTACCAGGAGATGCTGAGCAAATAAGGTTTTATTGGATCAAATACAGTGTAAAGCTTAAAAATTAGGCATTTTATTTTTAAACACATTAAAACAATGTACACGCATATTTTAAGCACAAAACACACAACTAGACGTGAACAAAAACAATGTGTGAAGGAAAACTACGTTCAGCGTATTTAGTCTGCAGTCACTAACTGGCCAGCGTTTACATATTTCCGTGCGAAGGCACGAGAATACGATGCAATTTATATCGCGATCTCGCATCGTGATTTCGCTCCTTTGTATCGTGTTCTTGCGTTCTCGCGCTTGTAATCAAGAGGTCGACAATGCGAAACAACGAGTGGCTCTAACGGAACACAGTATATACCAGTGTATTGTTGACGTGCATTTGCGCGTCAAAATTAATAATATTTTTAGATGTTAATTTAAACAGTGCATATTATCGAACAATAGTGTGAAACATCGACTTAAAAATATACCATACATGAATCACGCATTCACGGTGCTATTACCCAATCTATATATAATTTGAATCTCTGTGTGTTTTTTATGCCCCCCCCCCTTCGAAGAAGGCGGCATGTACAGTCGCACTGTTCGTCTGTGCGAGTGTATGGATGTCCGTCCGAAAAGAAAATTCCTGTCTCAGCCATAACTTTGCCATATATGGATGGATTTTAAAACAACTTGGCACAAATTTAAACTGCCATAAGACGACATTGCGCGTGTAACACCCGTCTCCCTACCTCAAAGGTCCAGATAAACTTTGAGTTCAAAGGTCAAATTTGGCCATAAAACAGCTCGAAAACTCCTGTCTCAGCCATTCCTTTGCAATATATTGATGAATTTTAAAATAACTTGGCACAAATATAAACCATCATAAGACGACGTGTTACGTGTAACACCCGTCTCCGTTCCTCAAAAGTCAAGGTCACACTTAGAGGTCAAACGTCAAATGTGCCATAAAACAGCTTGAAAATTCCTGTCTCAGCCATAACCTTGCCATATATTGATGGATTTTAAAATAACTTGGCGCAAATGTAAACCATCATAAGGCGACGTGTCACGTGTAACACCCGTCTCCCTACCTCAAAGGTCAAGGTCACCCTTAGAGGTCAAAGGTCTAATTTGAAAACAAAAGTGGTATATGGGGGCATCTGTGTCCTATCGACACATGTCTTGTTTTAGTTAATGCTTACAGGTGCCAAAAATCACCTTACCTAGTGACTGTTTAAGCCTTTTCCGTAAAAATGTGCAATTGACTACTCATTTTGGCATTCGATTATAGTAATGATACGTTTTCATAATTTCAGATTACTCCAGACATTGTGTATCATATGAGCGACGAAGAACTGTCATCTTACTTACCACACCAGGGCGATCGCATCCGATTAAGAGTACATGTGCGTAAAGAAGAAGAAACACCACGAACAAAGAAAAACAAACTCCTAACAGTATTACAACAAAAGCTCGAGGCGGCCCGTAAAAAAAGGACAACTAGAAAACCCTCAGAAGAAAATGATTTAGAAGACATGAGGAATCCACATCGCCCTTTCGGCAATAGGAACGCCGCAAAACAGAACAGAGTCATAGAAATTGGATGGATACATAAAAGCAGCCAACGAAGCATTCAAGTCCGAAAGAATAAAGGGGGCGGTACAAGGAAAACCGAGATACCAAAATTGCAACAAAAGCAAACATAATAGAACAAGCGATCGCTCTGTTTTTCCCAAATGGTATGTCGGCGAAAGGACCAATATCAGAATTCAATTTTGATCTGTGGGATTTTGCAGACCGTGAAATTGATGCCAATGTTACAGTTGCCGACATGTACGAGACGACAAAGATGCCTCTTTTGAGATTTTACTTGGCTACATCACCAAAGAGAAACGATATCGGAAATACGACACTGATGCCTAAACCCTCCGCGGCCGCTCAAAGTGTGCCTAACGACCAAATTACGTCAATTACTCAAACCGTGCACGATAATGCAGTAATGCATCATGACAAGCAAGACAATGACAATGATGGAGACATCCTTTTCCATGCAATGGAGCTTGCGGGGCTGCCAGTATCAGATGACGACATCGAATCCCTTCCTGACCTTATGGCTCATCCCATGCAATGGAGCTTGCGGGGCTGCCAGTATCAGATGACGACATCGAATCCCTTCCTGACCTTATGGCTCATCCCATACAGCAATCTACTCTAGATCTCCCAAACGTGAAGAAAATCTTGCTAAAACTTCACCGCGGTCATTTGTTGCGAGAATTAATTGATGCGTTTAAAGAAATTGACCCAACAAAAGACACAGTGTCTGTCCAGATGGTGATGCCCGATGGCCGTCTAGAGGCTGCAGAAGATAGCGGTGGGGTGACGAGGGACGCTCTTTCCGATTTTTTGACGGCCTTTTACGACCAATGTACGCTAGGTACAAAGTTCAAAGTCCCATTTCTGCGACACGACTTTGCTGAGAAAGAATGGCAGTCAGTTGCAAACATCATCATATTTGGATGGAAATCATGTAAATATTTTCCTATACAGTTGTCATTGCCTTTCATTCAGCTGTGTATATATGGAAAAAATTCAGCTAATATCCTCGACGCATTCTTCGATGTCATTCCGAAAGAAGAGGCGCTCACACTGACGAAAGCTCTGTCCGAATTTACATCTGTTGAACAGGACGATCTCATGGATACACTTGAGCTACACGATTGTAAGATCCTTCCTACGTCACAAAATATTTCGAGATTACTTAACGAAATTGCACATAAAGAAATTATCCAGGCACCTATGTTCATAGCCGATTGTCTCCAGCCTATCCTGAAACAATTAAACATTCCTGAAGACCATCTTACCCAGCTGTACACTGACCTTATTCCGACATCAAAGCTTGTAAACAAAATGTTCCAGTTTCCAGAAGCTATGTGCGCCGAGGAACAAACCGTTGCACAACATCTCAGACAGTTTATCAGAGAATTGAACAGTGATGCGATACGTAAGTTCGTTCGATTTTGTACGGGATCTGACCTGATGGTCTGCAAAGAGATACAAGTTGTATTCGTCAACGTCAGTGGCCTAGCAAAGCGGCCAATCGCGCATACGTGTTCTTGCCTTTTGGAGTTATCTAAATCCTACGAGAGTTTTCCCCAGTTCAGGTCTGAATTCATGGCAGTATTGGACTCAAATGTCTGGGTTATGGATATCATCTGAATCAATAATCATAAGGATTTTTTGTTGAAGAAATGCACACAGGAACATAGATTTTAAAACACAATACAATGTGCATATATGTTTGCGTGTGCATATGACAAAGCGTGTAGGATATCTATGGGCTAGTATTCCTCATAACATACAGTTGGTCAACATATCTCATATATCATATATATTGCTCATTCTTATTATTTCAACACAAAATGCATAACTTAATTTCGTTCAATTTTGTGATCATCTGCTTTCAACAAATGTTGCTCTAAGTCGAACATGATGTCCTCCGTCGTGGACCGAGCTGATAGGTCTACAAACTCTGTAATAAGCCTGTATTTTTTGCAGGTCTTTTCATTTATTTGTTATAATTTTAAATGTGTCTCCAATTAGAGATTGTTGTCATAAGGTTCAAACTTTAAGTCAATGTATATTTCAAAATCACAATTAAAATTGGGCTCTATTTAATACTTTTACAGTTTCTGTTGTGTTCATTACTGTAGTCTCTTAAAAAGAATACATTTCGTATGGGAAGGTTGTTATATTTGAAATATGATTTGCAATCAGTTGAATCAGGTTTTTTACTTGGGTTTGGGGTAAGACTTGGCAGGCTTGTACGAGGCTGACTTGTAACAATGTTCTATATCCTGCATGTTATTTGAATTTCAGTTATTTTTCGTATGAGATATAAGAATATCAAAATATTTGAATATATATTTAAATGGGTTTATGTTGTTATACACATAATTATGCATGTTTATTAGACCTATTGTTGGTTAGCTTTTATTTAGATCTTTTTTTTACATTTTTAAGGCCAACATTTTTTTTTCTTTAGATTTATGGGAATCACTACCCTATTTTTTGACCAAAGCAAATAAAAATAAAAGTAACAATTGTGAATTTAATTTATTATTTCCAAGCCGACTTGATGTAAAAGGTTTGGAAAGTAATATAAATTATAAAATACAAATTGTATCTGTTCAAATACTTATGTAAATAGTTTCGAGCTAAGTTTTTATAAACTAGCATGTTTTTAATGATCTTGTTTTAGCCTTGACTGTTAAAACTGTCTTATGTTTGAAAAAAAAAAAAATGCTATCTTTTGAAATTAAATGATTATTTTTTGTTGATCAGCGTTAAAAAATTGATTTTATTTTTTATATCCCCCGACTCAATTTTAAAGTAAAAGTTACCGTAAAACAAATAATAAAAATGTTGGCCTAGTAACGCTTCGATTTTACCGTGTTTCTAATAACGCCGCCCTTTTATTATACTTATTATTTCACCATAAGTTATTGCAGGTTCAAAGTACAGACATAGAAATAAAACAGGCAGTTCTGCGATTCAAAGTTGATAATTTTTGTTTTCAGTTTTAAGTATTTTATATAGAAGAAAATCAATAAATTTAAAACTTAGCTATATTTGTCATTAATTGTTTACATTAGTTTATATAACAACAATATGCAATGACAAAAGCTGTCGGAGGACAGCGCGCTCGACTTTTCCTGTTATTGTCAGAGTTTCTGGCATTTAGTCTAAAACAATCTGTTTGTAAAGCAGGTGCTAAATAATGTAAGTTATTGTTGCTATCAAGTTATTTAGTATTATTCTTATTTGCAAAATATCCCTCGAGGCACCTAAACCTTGATTTTGATCAGAAACCTTGACACAATCTTCCCCATGCATACGCAATCAAAAACGAAAACAATTAATCTATGCTTGCAGTTGTATCACAAATCTCAATTCATTCTCGAGAAAATCGTATTAAGTCGAAACCATTTTTCAATATTTCGTAACGTTGACCTTAATCGCATTTATCCCATGTGCTAACCCTGGATATAAGGTATCTATGTATGAAGTTTCATTGCAATTAATTTGTTTTCAAGTGACTTTCATTAAATGACAAGTTAAGTGGTCAAAGGTGGGGGTAAATTAGGGTTTTCATAACGGTCAATTGGAACATTTTACCCCTGATTGTGGCCTTGATCTTTGCGCTAGGAATACGGGTCTTACACGCAACACGCCGTCTCTACCTGGTGAACATTTGTGGTGAAGTATTCAAAATTACATGATGAATGATGAAGTTACAGTCCGGACACGCTTTTTGTGCCCAAAGTTGAAAATTGACCACTAAGTGCGACCTTGAACTTTGAGCTAGGGACATGAAGTTACAGTCCGGACAAGCTCGGACAGATGCACACACAAACGCACGCGCTCAACCATTGTGACAACTTTAGCGAGCTTACCGCCAGCGGACTCGAAAATAAAAACTTATATACAATAAACATATTAACCATACCAAGCATTTTTACATTTAAATACATATCAAGTTGAATGTTTAACTCACTGAACAACAAGAACATACACAATGTCCTTGTATTCTATAATGATTTATTAATATCATTTCAGATAATATAAATTGTTGTAAAAGAGTTTCATACTTATTAAGTTCACAAGTATCAGGTCAATGTTGTCGAGCTATACTAGTAACAAAACATTTCCGCACTTGCAGCAGTCCAGTCAACCTACTTTAAAGAAATCAGCATAGCGAGGCTATGCGATGGCGCTCGTTTACGAGAGCGTGTCGATTGTTAACGGAAACAGTACTACTTATGCCATATTCAACATTGGATCATATTATAAAGACTTCGTCGTATTTATACATCTGAACATAAATCGCAACATTAATCATAAGTCATGCCTATGCGACATTTTGCATCCTCATTTTCCTCATTGAACTTTCTTCTACTCTTCGTCCCACCCACTGGTACTGTTTAAACTGCTTTTCTTGTTCATATTACTATGTTAATCATTGTCCAATTATTATTATGTCTGATGTAAAGGAATAGATATACAAGTTTTGGGCATAATTTAATATTGTTGATCACATTTTATAATAAGAAATGCTTAAAAGGGACAATCGGCATTGAAATTAAAATTGATTTGCCATGCACTAAAAAATACAAGAGGGCCATGATTATCAGTTACGTGACTTTACAATTAATAACATCTACAGGGGGGAGTTAATAAGGCGTAATTATAACTAGTTCTAAATAAAATTCAACCACAAATCAATATAAATAACTATGAACACAAAGTCTTTAAAATACAAATCTCGATTTTATGAATCTTCGGACGCTCGTTGATACGTGTTTATTAGCAAAGCATAATTTTCAGAATGATTAATTAATTCACAAGATTAATTAATTCACAGGGACCCTATCGTCGACATCTTTGCCCTAGGAGAATTGGTTGTTTAATTTCTTTTTTATGAATATTGATGAGCAAACTGCTGACTAATGAAATTACATGACACATGTAATTACTCTTCGAATGAAGTATAGACATCTGCTATCTATTATGTCCACTTTCAGAGGGAGGGGGGGGGGGGGCATAGATTTGCCCTTGTCCTTCCGTCCGTCCGTCGGATTTTTATGACGCGTGTAACTCGAAGAGTAGTGCTTTTATGAAACTTTACAAACATATTAACAGTTATGCGAACTTGCGCGCCTGGGTATTTTGTGCGGTTGTTTTCAACATAACACGTATTATTGCACTTTGAGCAAAAACAATTGACATTTTTGAAATTGTGTCGCGCGCGAACCTCGAAAAGTATTGCTGCTAGATTGATGAAACTTTACAAACATATTAACCAGCATGAGAAACTGTTCACCTCCACATTTTGGTTCAGATTGTGTTTCGACCTGACCGCAGTTATGGCACTTTCTTAAGCCAAAAAAACACATGTTTAAACCCCAGGATTTTGTATAAAAGGAAGTGGGAGGAGCCTATTTTCCAATGGTGGCTGTTTTTTGCAATATTTTGTTTTCAGACACATATAAATGAAATTAACTAATCATAAAAAATATGACAACATTTAAAATTGCCACAGTGAATGGCATATGCACTATAAAATGGTGATAGTATTTTTCATTTTCAACCCAGATTTAAATCACTTGATTCATGTAAAGTATGCAATATCAAAGCAATTAGATTTGAATGAGAAGTAACCGTTGACCCTAGTCATGTGATGTAAACAAAGCTGCCTCTACGGGAGTGTTCATATTTGCCTGAATGCATGCAGGTTTTATCAGCCTAGTGAATTACTCCCTTCCAACGGGTTGCAAAATCGACAACAGCTACAACAATCGCAGCAAAGATACGCAATCAATACTACGCCGACCCATCCGGTTCGCAACAGTTCGACTCCTGCAATCCCACTGCTAGTACATTGCCAGCA
The DNA here is from genome assembly GCA_027627225.1 of Congeria kusceri. Lineage (NCBI taxonomy): Eukaryota > Metazoa > Mollusca > Bivalvia > Myida > Dreissenidae > Congeria > Congeria kusceri. Next base: position 25,375,623 of record CM051027.1, read on the forward strand.
ATTTCAACACAACAGGGCTACAACGCAGCCGATGCCGTACCAGCCGCACGGCCTAACGAAAACATTCTCGGAGCAGACGCAAACATCACACACAGGGACGTGGCAAGCCTTAAACGAACTGCTCAGCCAATTGACTACACACCAGTCAAGGTCAAGAAGAGGAACTAGTACCAGGTATGAGTGCATCTACTATATTTATTCCTCCGTCAATATCGACACGGACGACAATTAATACCCCTCCCGATTTTAATGTTGATGAATGGGTTTCAGATCCAAAAATCAATCTTACCACAGACAATGTTTTACAAACATTTCAGGCACTACTTAGTTGTGACACACAATGGTCAAAAACTTTATGGCCACAAGGTACAAACATCACAGCAATACCCAATTACATTACCGCATACACACACTGGTCATTATGTGACCATCAAGAAATCGGTTACTACAACAACATGCTACATGGGGTCCGAGATTACACATTTAGGGGTCCACTATCAGATCCAACAATGCGTCAATGGGAAATACCACAACAACTCAGCATCTACCATACCGACCAAAAATACGCTGACTTGTTTAGCATCCTATTTCCACTACAACAAGTGTTAAAACCGCCCATTACAACGCAACACGCGTTAGCAAGAATCAGTTCCAATGAAAAACACATTATGCCAGCATTCCACCGATAATACTGGGCTTGATACATCACAAGGTCCCCTTTACATAGAAAGTGCATTTGAAAAACAGGACACGCTAAAACTAATGACATTCCATTTAAACCCAGATGACAATAACATACTAAGGGCGGTGGAACTTCCAATGTCAATCAATTACATGGGACAGGGACCAGCTTACGGTAACATCCGGCAGGAAACTTGGACGGTTTCTTTTACATGGGATACCAAACTCAATGCCACGAAATTAATGAAACCCACACAAACATACGTCATTGGGGTACAATGTGTAGATGGACGAAATGTTCCTACAAAACTAGATCCTTCAATCATGAACCTTGACCCCGACGTAGACAACACGTCTATAATAGTTCAACACACACTGTACGCCATTGATATGTTCACAGTACAGCAAACAGACGTAGATTCGGGGGACGTAACAGGGACCATCGTATTTGGACCACAAAGTTTAAGACTTGATTCACAAACATGCATTTTTCCAATGGCATTAATTCACATACAACAATTCGGAAACCAAATGACACCATTCGAACAAAAATATATGCATGACACAATCAAAGGATTGCAAAGTCAAATGAATCATGCTGTCATGGACAGTACCTTTAACCTACTAAAACGTAAGGGCGATGACAATGAGAAAACCTTTGCAGAAATTCCTGCAAAGTTTCAAAGACTTGAATTCGCAATAGCAGCAGTCAAAAATGCGCCTCCTGCCAATTTAGAACTAACTGATGCAACTTTTAGACAATTACAGATGGCAATCACTGATGGGATGTCCAATGCAGAAATAACGGTCACCATGGGAGGCGATGGTTTTTGGGCGGGTCTGTTCGGACTGGCGGGAGGTATCATAGCGGGAGGGGCAAACATTGGGGCTCAGGCGGTAGGTGCAGCAATTGAGGCAAAAGGTAACCTTGTAAATACGGCTGTAGAACAAACATCTAAGGGTGTATTTGAGGATTAATATTTGAGGGTGTATAAGGAAGGGCTCCTAACCGCAGCAAAAGATGCAACAAAAGCTGCATTAGGGGAAGGTCTAAAAGCAGCATTGGCACAACAAACAAAAGATAAGGCAGCACAGGGCAGAAAAAATGTTTTATTGGAAACACAATTGGCAGACAATAATGCTGCAATTAAATCAAGGGAAGCAAAATTTCAAGCTTCAGAATTAAAACAAGCTGAACTGGAAGGTCAAATACTTAAACACACAAATAAAATAGAGGCTGTACAAGCCGAGGTCGTGGACTTGCAACAAAAATTAACCAGCACACGTACAGCCATGGATCACCACCAGCTGTCCATACAAGAACTGGAACCATATGTAAACACATACTTGAAAAGAATCATGATTCCATACATGCAATCAGCAGTACCACAAACAATGTCCAAATTATACTTGAATCAAATACATGCATTCAACGCATTACAGGACTTAATGCAACACTCTGGGGTATGTTTAAATTTCAATGTGGCTGGGGTGGACACACAATACGCTGCAAATGCAGTCAGAAAGGTCAACCCCACTAAAGACCCAATAACAGGTCAAACATCGTTTGCTGTACTATCCCTTCAACCGGAAATACTTACAGACCTTAAATTTGACCGTGACATACAATCTGTTTTGGCAACAGCTACCCAAACACTGGTTAGCAATATCAATAGGCTTGACCCAACATTAACTGGAGACAATGCTTCTATTGCAGTGACCAGTCAAAAACTGCCCAAGACAAGACCGTTTGATGGAAGGTAATATGGCAACTGCACTTCATGCTTTGGTGTCATACGGCGACGTCAAATTGAATTCTGAGCAGTGTATGACATCCGATTATCGTGAGGATCGTATGTACAGTACTATTATTTTTGGTCCAAAATGCAAGGGCATTTTCGATCATCTGACTCTGGCTCCGAAGATATGCATGCAAGAAAATGGGCAACAGAAAAGAACCAAAGCCGGTGTACTAATGTCCGAGTACGTTACCAGGGAAGATCTGCTACGCATGAGCAGCGACAACTATCAATACGAGACGCTCCAGTACACCGTCCATATCTGGGCCACGCCGCTCAATTTCCTGAATCTGCTGAACAAAGACCAGTCGGCACCGCTGAACGCTCTGAAAAAGTTCGCGAATTCCAACACCTGCGCTCTGTTCATGCACGACGAAGAAGCGACGACGCATGTCAGATAAACGGGCTGCACGTTCATATGCTCGTGCAAGCAACTGGAGACAGGCACATTGCGCATCAAGACAGCTGGCGCTATCTCTGTCAATGCCTCACTAAGAATGGGCTCATGGTCAAAACCGCCAAGATTGTGAAGCCAAAGGATTTGTACGCGCACTTGCTAACCAAACCGCGCGTCTTCTTCGGCTGCAACAATCATCCCATGCTGATCCGCCTATGTCAGGCACACATCAGAGAAGATTTGCCCAGTTTCGCCAGGCAGAAGCAAGAACTGGAAATGAGCGCCGAGGTCATTCTCAGGACATCCGAATCGATGACCGAGGACGCGATTGCCAACGATGCAGAAGGTGCAGCAGACTTTTTTGGCGACCTACTCGGACTCAAGAACCTGTCATCAGTAAGTACCGTCATGTCCGATCATGGGTCTATGAACATTTTAGACGTGTCAGCCATTAAACAGATGGCCCAGGGGGAGATCCGCACTCTCACAGACATCATGAAGAGGGAGAAGAAACCAAAACCAAGCAAGTCCAGCATCAACATTGACCTGGCACAGTCACTGATGGTCAAGTACAACGCCATGACCTCCGATGACCTTTTCAAGGCCATCATGAAAACTGACAACGAAAAGGACATTTACGACATCAAGCAACCGAGTTGAGGGCCCTACCCTACGGCAAACAAGTCTTCCTGACGGCAGCTGACAATATCCAGCTGACGGCAGAAGTCCAGGAAAAGAATTACATTGATCTTTTCCTGGACCTGACCAGTCACGGCAATCCGGCATACTTGAACTATGCCGAAACCAAGGCAGTGCTGGACAGATGGTTTGAATGGCAGAACATCAACAAGCTGACATTTTTCAAGAACATCTACCAAATCCTCAGCAAAACGCCAAACAAGAGAAACACTCTGTACCTACAGGGTGACAGCAATGCCGGCAAAACATGGTTGCTGAAGGCCTTTACTGGGTGAAAAAGGATATGGGAAAAAGAAGAAATAAAAAGAAGTGCTTTCAACATTTGGACATTTACATCATCTTCAAATTAACAGTGGTTAGTGAAAATTTAGGACTAGTAATCAGACAATTAAATTTGGACTGTAAAACGACACATTTACGACGCAACGAAAAAACCCAAAAAACATTCTTAATGCTGCCTGGCTTTTCCTAAGTATTACTAAATGCTTTATGCATTTGTGTTTTGCTTACTTAAAAGCTAGAAGGTCCAAAGCACTTAAGGTTGATGTCATAATTTATTGTGAAATCTGCCTTGTAAAGCAGAGGGAGAATGAATTGTGTTTCATATGCTTCATTATTCATACAAATTGAGTTCAATCAATACTGTTGGCAGTGTTTAATATATTTATAACTTCTTTTAATTTATAACCAATATTGCTGTACATGGGAACATCGTTATAGAGTAAGCAAACACACCTTTCCAGTGGAAAGGAAATCCGGGTTCAAATCCTGGTGGGGATCCCATATAAGCAGCAATTCAAATAACTAAAATAAAATACAATTGCATATGAGTTGGGGTGTTGTTTTTTTTCAAAGAACTATGGTATTTTATATTCCTTTTTCACTGATATCAGGTATTTTATGATTTGCTTTATCACATACAAAAGTCAATACTTAATATATGTGAGCACATATGCTCTTGAACAATACAAATTATGTTTATTTTGAGTTTAATGTCACCATCTGTTTCAATAAATTGGTCTTAGTGCATTTTAATGCAGTATTAACTTTTTCACACATTAATATCAATTTCGTAAAATATTAAAGCAATATATGATCTTATTATTAAACAATTATTCAATTATTTGCTATTGGATGAGAATTTAGAGGGACACAACAGTTAAGGAATGCAAATATGATATTTTAGGTACAAATGTATAGGTATATAGCAGCAGGGTATGAATGTAAATTTGGATTATTTTTTTATTATTTTAAAGTGACATACATCATCACCAATATAAGTGATATTTCGTCAAAATCTCACTAAAAGTGGGTCATTTTCAGTCATATTTTTATAATTATAAAATAACATTTATGGAAGGTTAAGATGTTGAAGATCTGCAGGGATCCTTTGCGCTCGGTGGGAACGAATCTTCCATCTTTCGCTAACCAATCAGACTGGAACAACCTTCCATAAATTGACCAATGAAATTGCTGTGGTTCTTCCACAAACCTTCCATAATTCGCCATCTTGAATTAGATTTAGAATAATTAACTTGTGCCATGTTGACCAATAATCTGATACCTCAATATATTTGTGTCTTTGTGTTAAAGTTGAGGAAATATGTTGATACACTTATTTTGATATATATATATATCAAACATGTATATATGTTTTGTTTATTTACATATTTTTTTACGATTTGTACAATGTTCATTATTAAATGTTTTTTTTTGTTTTTTCAATAGTGGTGCTGATGTTTATCCTACAATAGGTAATGATGTATTTATCCGGTGTCTGTAATACTTTAGAAAAAGTCAATCCTTTAATGGCTTTTGGTGTTGTCGATAGCAATATCATGGTGTTGGTTGTTATTAGTAATGTAGCTGCCTCACATATTTATTTCATCTGCTGACTTTAGCCAGTGTATTTCTGGTTTTTATGATCACCCTGAATCTTTGCTAATGTCACAGCTTTTTCTCCAGATTTACCAGATTTCTACATATATATTTATTAACCTCACGTAACACTTTTGGTGCCTCTGTTTTCTGCCTTTTCTGTGCTTTAATAGTTTTCTTTCATTATTATTTCTTGTATTATTATTTATTGCTATTACTTCTGCATTATTTTTCATTATTTTTAAGCATTCATCACTACCATCATGATCATCACAATAATTGTTCATTTGATTAAAGTTTTACTAACTTGGGTGAATTAATGCTTTTTAACCTAAGCTTATTACCACAAACAAGTTTATTTTACATACAAGGAAGACCGCATGTATTCAGCAATAATCTACGGACCAAAATGCAAGGACGTTTTCAACCACCTTACGTTGGCCCCCAAAATTTGCATGCAAGATGGAGGTCAACAGAAGAGGACGAAGGCAGGCGTGCTGATGTCGGAGTACGTAACAAAGAGCGACTTGATCCGTACCGCAGCAGATGGGTACCAATACGAAATGCTGCAGTATACGGTACATATTTGGGCGACGCCGCTCAACTTCTTAAACCAGCTAGGAAAAGAGCAAACGGCCCCGTTAAACGACATGAAGAAATTCGCGAACGGGAACATCTGCGCCCTGTTCCTTCACGATGGGCGTGTGGACGATGCTTGCCAAATCAACGGCTTGCACGTGCACATGCTCGTGCAGTCCAATGGCGAACAACACCTCGCGCATCAGGACAGCTGGCGCTACCTGCGTCAGTGCCTTGTGAAGAATGGTATGCAGGTAAAGACCGCCAAGATCGTACTGGCCAAAAGTTTGTACGCGCACATGTTGACCAAGCCACGGGTCTTTTTCGGAGCGAACAACCAGGCTCTTCTCGTGCGACTCTGCCAATGTCACGTGAGAGACGACCTTCCGAGTTTCGCCAGGCAGAAAGACGAACTGGAACTGGCGGCCGAATGCACGCTGAGAACTTCAGAATCCGTGACCGAGGACCATATTGCCAACGAGGGCGAAGGAGCCAGCAATTTCTTCGGGGATTTGCTGGGGCTCAAACACTTGAGCGCAGTAAGTACCATTCAATGCGATCACGGCGTCATGAGCATTCTGGACCCATCCGCTATAAAGCAAATGGCGCACGCGGAGGTCAAGACACTGACGGAGATCATGAAAGGGGAAAAGGAGCAGAGGCCAAGCAAAACAAGCGTCAATATAGATCTGGCGGAAGGTTTAATGGTGAAGTACAATGCCCTAACGTCGGACGATCTATTCAAGGCGATCATGCGATCTGAGAACGACAAGGATCAGTTCGACATAAAGCAGTTGAGGGCACTACTGTACGGACGACAAGTCTTCCAGACAGCGGCGGACAACATACAGTTGACCGCAGAAGTACAGGAACGCAATTACATCGACCTGTTCCTTGAGTTGACAAGTGAGGGAAACCCGGCGTATATGAACTACAAACAGTCCAGGGACGCACTGGAGAAGTGGTTCACCTTCCAAAAGGTCAACAAGTTGAACTTCATCAAGCACACGTACCAGGTCCTGTCAAAGACGTCCACCAAGAGGAATACACTGTACTTTCAAGGTGACAGTAATGCTGGGAAGACCTGGTTGTTTAAGAGCCTGATGCCCGACATGACCCTCGTTGGACAGACCTGCGAATCGGTAGAGTTCAAATGGCAGGATTGTCGTAAGAAATGGTTAATCCACGTGCCGGAAATGACCATTACCACCGTGGAAATGGCCAACAGGTGTAAGGAGATTTTCGGAGGAGAACCCTGCCAGGTGAACGTGAAGAACAGAAATCCCGAATGGCTTGCCCGAACCCCGGTACTGCTGTCGTCCAATCAAGTGATCTGGGATCACTTTCCAAATGAGGCAAAGGCACTCAGGAACAGGATGTTTATATACTCCAACCTAAAGGAGTGCCCTTGGCTTGTGGACTATTCCCAGTCGCCATGCCCCGAATATTTCCAGGTGATATTTTATTTTAATTTTAATATATAACTTAAAAGTACAAAAAGTGTTTGTATGCTCAGAGTTGTTTCTTAGTTAAAGTTCTTAATGCAATGAAATGGTTAATACATTTCTTATTTATATATAAAATAATAATAATGTCAATAAAATAAAAATATCTTTATAATCTATAATATCATTATGTTTATGCCATGAAGCTTTTTCATCGAGTTTCTCTTCAGTACCAGCAAGTACGCGGGGGTTAGGTCCACCCAAGCTGCCCACAGGAGTAAAGATGTCTGCATTTCAGCAGCCACCTGCAACTGTCACACCTGCAGGTGTACGGTCAGCCGAACCCCTCCTGTTGTCAGTGCTCGGAAATGTACCACCACTGCCTCAGGTGTACGGTCAGCTGAACCCCGTTGTCGGTGCTCGGAAATGTACCACCAATGCCTCTATCCATATTTGTGCCAATTTATGACACTTCCAATTCGAAACACTTCTAAAAATGTCAACATTAGACAGTTTACAGATATTTACGCTGTACAGTACTTTTATTTTAGAATTTCCATTCATCGAGAGTTGGCGAGCTTGTGTCCAGAGGTTGACCAACAGTGGATTTCCAAATCCCTGTTTACCTGTAACAACAAAGGCAACCCTCAGCTTGATGACAGGAAGTTGGATGGGTTCTGGTACTACCCTCCAATGCCACAGCCCATTCCTCACCAAAAACCAAGGCTAGACAGGTGTGTATGCTTTAATAAGCAGTTTGAGACATTGTTTGAGTACAGAAAATGGTTCTGATGGCTGCATATGTTTCTTTTTACAACTACTGCATGTAATAACTAGAAATGTGTCTAACATTTTGTCATATATGTGATCAATGATTGTAAGATTGACGTAACAATGATTGATGTTCACGTATTAAAATTTGGTATGAATTGACATAATAATAACAAACATCAATATTTGTGAAACATTTTCATATTATTTCTTTCGATAATCACGATATCCAGGTACTTTGGACATCGGCTCTTCCTGTGGATTCCACAGCGGCTGTGTACGATGACGCTGATGCAAGGTGACTCATCTCACCAAACAAGGCCTGTACCAACTGACCAGGATGGTGCTGGACATAGACTCCTACTACATCTTGCCACTGAGAACTTGCACTGTTTTAAGTGCAAGAAGAACCATATCAGCTGGAATCCTGCCATCCTGGACCAGCTTGATCCAGCCAGAAGGTCCTTGTTTCCGGTGCAGATGATGTACCACACTGCCTGTGACAGCCGGGTAATTTACCTGCTTCGACAGCGTGGATTAGGTAACCTAACTTGTGTTCAGTTATAGAAAGTTTATTTACATCATTGTTTATGTTTATGACAAAGGTAAAAGTGTTGTTTTTTTAAAGGCAGGAACATTTCCATTTATCATGCAATTTCAAATCTATTTGAAGCCTTTTCACTTGTAATAGGGTGCACTGACTGTTTTAAATTGACTTATATTCTATGTTGCATAGGTTACCAATATGTTTAATCGTTACGTAGATTTATCACAATTTTAAAAGAACGAAGATTGTTCTTTCGTATATAAACGCATACATGTGTAACACAACCATGTTGTTTTCAGGTAACAGTCCCACTCAGCTCCAGAAGCAGGTCACTGAGAGGCACAACTTGCGGTGGACAAACAAACAGTTGCAGTATATGAGCGACTGTGCTTTGTTCCGCAAGTCTGTGCATGCAAAGTTGACGTCCATGACCACGATCGATGAGCCTATTGACCACTATCTATTGCTGACCTACCAGTGGTTCCTTCGGGTGTACCAACACAAGGTCTTGTCCCGGATGGAAGAAGTTGAGGCGGCGGGAACTTTTTGAGGTTTTAAAGATGGACTCAACTAAGAAGGTATGAATAAGTTTGAGTTTGTAGACTACGTTTAAATTTTGCAAATGAAGTAAACATTGTTATAACAGAAATCACAGCCATATGACAATAGGTAAACAACAAAAATTGATAGTAATATATATCAACGACGGTTGATGACAAGTAATATATCCCTTTGTTTATTGATATGTCTGATAATATTGGTCGATACAGTTTCTGAATACCTACTTTGAACTTTCCCTGACTAAATTTGTTCAATGTACTTCACCGAAAGACATATTACTTGTCCCAGGCTTCTGGGAATTGGTATACTGCAAAAATATAAGTTCTTCTGTTATTAAAAATTCATTATTGGTTTCCATTTAATGGTGCCTCTTACAAGAACCCCATGTAATGCCTTACTCAAGTCCTAAGCATTTCACTGGAACACTGCACTTAATTGACAGTGTATTTATTATATAGTCTATAAGTATAATTTAATAGGTGACCAAAAAGCTGCTGGTGAAGCTGCCAGGACTGCTGCGTGGTCTACCAATGTGGGAAACGAATATGGGCAGGTGCTCATGAGCGTTATGACAGCCATTGAAGGATGCGGTCTCGAGGAGATGGCTACAGGCATCGTTCGACGCTACAGGGAGGCCGGTGTACTTCCACCAGTGCTGCTGTTTGTCGACAGTAGCTGCTGTGGCAAGTCTGCACTTATCGACATCTTCAGAAGTGCCTGGCCTGACCTTGTAGTGCGGCTATATGTCTGGCATTTCATCAAGCGTCTCGCTGTTGTAGTCACGACAGACACCCACAGACTACATCCCACGTTCATGGGTCAGCTGTCAGCCGCCATCTTTGAGTGGGACAGATCGGACATTAATCTCCTCAAGAAGGCCAAACGTGAGGAGTTCATTCAGGCCATTTTATATAATGTTAAACACATTTGATGCATACTGTAAATCCAAATACTAAATAATAGTGTAAGGATTTAAACATATAACATTCTGTCCTTGTTCTTCAGGAACCAGTGCTGGCGCCAGTAACTTCCAGAGTTACCTGCTGGAGGGCCTGATGCGCTGGAATGAAGACCGGCAGACAGCAGCTACCAGCACGGACAAAGACACCGTGCTGTATGACTTGAGGTTGAAGACGGCCACCAACAAGCTGAGTCTGGAACTCTTCAATAAGAAGATATTTCCCACTTTCCAGCCACCAAACAAATACACAGGTAATTATGCATTCTTTTCTATTTATTTTTTTCTAAAATATGTTTATTTCAACTACATTGAGGAGTTATTAATGCATATTTTCAATAAGCAAAAAAACAAACAAAGGCAATATCATTGTATCCACAATGTTTTGCTAGCAATTAGATAATTGCAACATTTGTATACTGTGTTCACATTGTTATTAGTTGCACTTTTGATGAAATCTCTGCTTATACTTTCAAGATCTTTCTTGGTTTTCAGGAGAGCTGATAGGTATAGAGTACTTGTACAACCAGACGGGCAAGCCTCTTGGTGCTCCGGATACTAGTACTGAGCCTGATGACAGCCTCCAAGATGAGGGCTTCGAGGACTCCACAGAGTTGGAAGATGACCCCACCATTCAGATTGTGGACTCGTTCCTGCCTGCTTTGAGTCGTGAGAGGGCTCAGCAGATCATGCAGCAAAACAGGCCGTCTCGATCAGGTACTGTAGTATTAATGTTAAAATCTTACTAAGTACCATGTCTGTGTTCAGTGATATACATTTGCTTATGTTAACAAACTTCCTTTGTTGAATAATAGATGCAATGAATTATAAAGATATATTCTGCTGCATAAATAAGAATATTTTAATGCATTTTTTTTCCTTTAATAACTTCTTAAGACTTTATTTACATTGCTCAAACAATATTTACTTTGTAGAGTTATCCGTGAAAGCTGTTGTGTCTGTACAGCCAGAGGTGACTAGACTTCCAAGTGTCGTCCCGAGGAAAAGTCCTGCCAAGCGAGCCTCACCGTCAAAGAAAGCTCGGGTAACTCCTTCCAGCACTGGCTCTGAGTCAAAGGCTACTGATGATACCTTGACAACTGTTGTGCCACCTCAAAGATCTACCAAAAGACCTGCCACAGCAACAGCTACGACCACAGCAACAGCTACAAGTACAGCAACAGCTACGACTACAGCTACTGCTACGACTACAGCAACAGCTAGGACTACAGCAACAGCTAGGTCTACAGCAACAGCTAGGTCTACAGCAACAGCTACGGCTACAGCTACGACTTCGGATACAGCTACGACTAGAACTACTGCTATGGCTACAGATAAGACTACAGCTACTGCTGCAACTACTGCTATGGCTACAGATAAGACTACAGCTACTGCTGCAACTACTGCTATGGCTACAGATACGACTACAGCTACTGCTATGGCTACAGATAAGACTACAGCTACTGCTGCAACTACTGCTATGGCTACAGATAAGACTACAGCTACTGCTATGGCTACAGATAAGACTACAGCTACTGCTGCAACTACTGCTATGGCTACAGCTACGACTACAGCTACTGCTGCAACTACTGCTATGGCTACAGATAAGACTACAGCTACTGCTGCAACTACTGCTGTGGCTACAGCTTCAGCTACTGCTGCAACTACTGCTATGGCTACAGCTACAAATACTGCTATGGCTACAGAAAAGACTACAGCTACTGCTGCAACTACTGCTATGGCTTCAGCTACGACTACAGCTAAGGCTACAGCTACAAGTTCTTTTCAAGAAGCAGATCAGTCAGATGTACGTTTTTAAGCTTCTGCATTTCATTGTATTCTGCCTTAATCAATGATCACTCAGTCACTCTGTCACTTTAATTAACTAGCAGCCATCATAACTTGTAAAATTATTTCAGGCTGGTATTGTTGCTGCAATGAAACATTATTGCTACATCCGTGTAATCAAAAAAACATATCACTATAGATCTATGTTAATTGGTTTTTTAATAGTGTGAATCATGCAAAATAAAAATTACATTATGTTCATTTAAATGTTGTCATTTACTTTCCCTTAATTTTTAATCGAACATATTAACCTTTCAGGACTCTGTTGGACCCGACAATGTAGCTGCCTATGGACATGTCATGGCTTTGGCTGAGTACCTGTTCAACTTGATGGACAAGGAAACCAAGGCCATCACCAACGCCGATGAAATTGTAAAGCTATGGTCGAGGCTGTCCGAATACGACAGGTCGCCAACTAAGTACAAGGACCAACACCAGACCCAGCTGATCAAGGGACGCTTTAAGGTGCCAAAAACATCTAGGATACACCTGGTTCCAGGTGTTCAGAGTGTCAAAAGGCAAGTTTAGCATTATGTTTGTGTAGCACTATTAATTAGAATATGTTATATTATAGTCAAAGTGCGTAATAAAAAAGAATTTAAGACCTTAATTATAATATCAGAAATATTTTCAGTTAATACATACGGTTAACCTATTGTTCACATGTATGTTTATACATGAAAGTGTCATCATACTTATCATTAGCATTCATGTACATAAACAAGTTAAACTATTACAGATGTGTATTGGCCCCCCATCTTGGCCTGACAGTAACCGGTACCAGGAAGCAGAGCTGGTCAAACTGTGCGCTGCCTTTCCTGGTTCAACCACCAAAGATGGCGTTCCCCAGGCGCGATGGAGGACAGTACTGGGGAAGTACAACCTCATCCGCGGACATGGTTTTTAATAACCAGCACGTGATGCAGGAAACACGTATCCAGCTGTCGGAGATTAACCAGCGCACTTTGACTGCTTGGTAAGCATTAATTAATATTTACTTATGTATAATGTTCTTCTTTTACTAATATATTAATATTTATTGTCAATTTCACGCTCTCTTAATAATTCTACAAAATTATTGGTGTCGGTACTTTTATTCATATGTTGATTCTCCTTTATGTCTTATTATTAGTTGGTTTTTGTTGTTTACAAATGGAATGCATTTTATTGTGACAATAATAGTACAATAAGGTTACAATTTGTCAAAATGTTGACATTTTAAATAAAATCTTTAGGTACTTTGTATAAAACAAGTTGATATTGTATTGTTTTCTCATTACAGGTACAGTGCTCGTGGAAAGCGCAGGGAAAAAACCTTGCTGGAACAGGGACTTTCCGTGCAGTCGGTTCCACTAGTAGCACCCAAGCCACTGCCAGTGTCCATCAAGAAGCCAGCCTCACTAGAGATGGGAACTACTGAACCCCATGAGTTCACCATCAAAGAGGACTATGAAGGGAGAACTTACGAAGGTGCGGAGGCGAATTATTCCACCGGTATTGAGTCGACCAGAAGTACCCGTGCCTATTGCGCCAGCATTACAGGAAAAGGAGACTGGAGGCTTAGCAGGCAGGGGAGTTCGAGAGGCAGTACGTCAAGAAGCTGCCCTATCGCAGCTGCAACAAGTGTTTCGAGGACAGGAACACCGGAGGACACAAACAGTTCTACGGAAACTGGTGGTGGCCATTCAAGTCCTCTGGAACCTTCGAGGAGTGGAGGGCTGCCCTGAGTGAAAAAGGATATGGGAAAAAGAAGAAATAAAAAGAAGTGCTTTCAACATTTGGACATTTACATCATCTTCAAATTAACAGTGGTTAGTGAAAATTTAGGACTAGTAATCAGACATTTAATTTTGGACTGTCAAGTGACACATTTATGACGCAACGAAAAAACCCCAAAAACATTCTTAATGCTGCCTGGCTTTTCCTAAGTATTACTAAATGCTTTATGCATTTGTGTTTTGCTTACTTAAAAGCTAGAAGGTCCCAAGCACTTAAGGTTGATTGTCATAAATTTATTGTGAAATCTGCCTTGTAAAGCAGAGGGAGAATGAATTGTGTTTCATATGCTTCATTATTCATACAAATTGAGTTCAATCAATACTGTTGGCAGTGTTTAATATATTTAACTTCTTCTAATTTATAACCAATATTGCTGTAAAGGGGAGCATCCTTATAATGTAAGCAAACATTAGATGTTGAAGATCTGCAGGGATCCTTTGCGCTCGGTGGGAATGAATCTTCCATCTAGCGCTGACCAATCAGACTGGAACAACCTTCCACAAATTGACCAATGAAATTGCTGTATTTCCTCAACAAACCTTACATAATTGGCCATCTTGCATTCATTAGCGAGCGAAACTGTTTGTTTTTACGCAATTTTATCGACTTAACCCTTGCAGTGCTGAGACCGGATATATCCGGTCAAGCTATAGGTAACCTGGCCCATGCCGATACCAGATATTTCTGCCAAATCTTGTATTCCTTATGTCCTCCACTTTCTGGTCGTTTTTCAAATAAATACAAATGTGACATCCTTTATGCTGTATAAAATCCAATTCCTGACACTTTTCTGCACCATTCTGTTCAATCTTTTCTATTTTCCAATTCAAATTTCACTGTATAAAAGTGTTTGATTTTCTCTGTTAATAACCGTCAACTACATCCGCCATTTTGTTGTTTCAACAATTGTACATGAGGTTGAAAAATCTTTAATATTATTTATAAAAATGAGGTGCCATGCTTGTTTTCTTATCAAAAATAAATTTAATTAATATATTAATTTTAGTAATTATTGTTAAATTTATTTCGTATTTAATTTCTTTTGCACAGGCAATGCAAGAGATTATTTCCTGTCAAAACAAACATAATGGCGGAAGTAGTGTTTGTTTCCACTTGGGACAAAATGTAAAGGACTTTTCCACTGGAAATAAAAACTGAACGATGTAAAAGCACAGTATCTCTTGTGGATTGAGGATTTCTCTCCATTATTTACAAAATCATTGGATTCAGAAATAGGTAGGAAATCTTACACAGGCTATTGGTATAATTATGTCAATTTACTTTCACTTTCAAACTGCTTCTGTTGAAATCAGTTGTTTCGGTTCTACTTATTTTATAATCAACACAATTATTTAAGTACTCCAAAGTTTCTGAACTATAATTTGTTAAAGTGTAACAATTTACACATCTTTTTAAGGTGATTGGGAAAAAACTGATGAGTATAATTACATGTATGAAATCTTGTAACAATTGCAAGGTTATTGATTTCTGCTGTTTTTGAAAAATTTACATGTTGAACTTCCCAGCTAATATTTTTCAAATTTTCTTTGCACATGTTGATTACCAGTGTGCCTTAATTTTAAAATCAATTTTACTTTAAAATGTTTCAACTTTTGTTTATGAATGAATAGAAATGAATAGGCCTATCTATGCTGAGTTATAAGCAGCGGCTAATCAAATACTTCTGTACATATTAGTATAAACATACATTGTATAGGCTGTTAAATATGTGATAATTTTCTCCAGTAAATATTCTATGTTGTTTATTATATACTAATTTATTTGTAATTATCTGCCAAAACTGCAAGTGCAATATAGAAGTAGCAATTTACCTTCACTGGTAATAAAACTTAATTACAACTATATATGCACATTACTTGACGAGTAGAGCTGCAACTAATCTTCTGATGCATCTTTCAATGCATAAATCAATTGTAAATGGCCTGATCCTATTGTCCATACTAAACCAACCTATTTTGATTCAAATCTCTTTTATATATGTATAAATGATTTGTCATAAAACTGTTAAATATACATGCAGTGTTTGATGGTGTAGATCATGGCATCAGTGTTGCTGTAACACTCAACTATTGATCTAATGCCAAATATTATCACCAAATGATTTTCATTTATTCTTATTGTATTTAAATATTAGGCACACAGTACTGACATTAACCATTACAATGGCATTAAACAAATACAACTCTACTATACTTCAAGTGATGCTTCATAAATACACAAAACAAAGCCTGTAAAAAGGAAACATAAATTGAATCAAAATATTCAACTACAAATGATATTTGAAATAAAAATCAAATCAAGTCACCGCTAAATCGTTGCAGCTCTATATTGACAAGACTATATCATTTAATGATTTGAAAAACATTTAAACAAGTCATTTAAAAAAAAAAAAAAATTTCTCAAGACATGGTTTTATTTATATGGGAATATTTTCAATTTACTCATAATCTACTTCAGACAATTAAATGTAATTAAATAGATAATGTCAATAACAAGAGATGTTTTTAAAACATGTATGCCCCCCGACATTCAGCCAAGTTGTGAATATGTTCAATTGCTAAGATTTTTTTTTATATGCAATCCCAAGCAAAGTCTCGATATATGGTATCTATGTACGAAATATTATTAAAATATCTTGATGCGTTTTCAAGTTATTGAGCGGACACCGTTTTTCTATTTTTAACAACGGTGAACTTTACCCCACCCACCATATATGCAATCCCATGCGAGGTTTCAATATAAGGTATTTATGTATGAAGTTTCATTACAATATCTCTATGCGTTCTCAAGTTATTGAGTGGAAACCGTTTTTCTATTTTTAGTAACAGTGACCTTGACCCCACCAGCCCAATATGCAATTCCAAGCGAGGTCTCAATATAAGGTATCTATGTATAAAGATTCATTAAAATATCTCGATGCGTTCTTAAGTTATTGAGCGGAAACCGTTTTTCTATTTTTAGCAACGGTGACCTTGACCTTTGACCTGTTGACCTCAAAATGTTAAGGTGTCTTCCTTTCTTTATAAGGTATCTATGTATAAAGTTTCATTAAAATATCTCAATGCGTTCTCAAGTTACTGAGCAGAAACAGTTTTTCTATTTTTAGCAATGGTGACCTTGACCTTTGACCTGTTTACTTCAAAAAGTATAGGCGTCTTACTTTCCTCCCAAGTAACCAGCATACAAACCTTCATGATCATAGGTCAAAGCGTTTTGTAGATATCGTGCGGAAACGAAATGGTCTACGGACAGACCGACCGACAGGTGCAAAGCAAGATACCCCCACTTCTTTGAAGGGGAGGCATAATTGTTCATATTTGGAAGGATGCAAAATAAGTCAAGATAAGATTCTTATTCACATTTTCTTGTATTTAAAAAAAAATAAAAGTGCAAATATAATGTTAAACATCTAACTACTTGGCCATTTGGAAGAACTAATCACATGACCTTTTGGTCACATTTAGTTAATAGAATACAAGACCAATAGACGATGGACCTCAGATCTAAAGAAATTCTACAAAACTTGCACTGTTACAATGGCACTCAGGGGTGTGGAGATCCTATGCCCAACTTGTCAGATGCCGGTCCGATGCGGGTAATTTTACTCTAGGACAAGTACAATTTTCCTGTCTACTTGTCCCTGGGGACAAGTACAATTTCAGGGTGTGAATGATATACTAGTTGGAAGTTAATAAAAAATATTTTCGTATTATTATATACTCAAATAAAAATTGTGTTTAATTTATTATTTAAAGAAAACACATCATGAAGGAAAACCTGGAATAAAACTATATTTTTGTTTGGACAAGTTACTGTTGATTGCGGACAAGTAGATTTTTTCAATAAACTTGTCCATGGACTAGTAAACAATTGTCATACTTCCACACCCCTGTTGCACAGATGACTGTCAATAATGGGTGTTCTACTATTTGCTATGAAGATTAAAGAAACATTTCCAATAATCTTGAACATTTGACCACAATATATAATTTCATTAATTTGCTTTACAAAACCAATATCATGTTAACTAGTTGTTTCGCTGTAACTTACAAAGATAAACAAGCTTTCAAGCAAGCAAATCATGTGGCAGTTCCTACAGTTTCTAATATTTATGAATACTGTTTCTCTTCTATCAGCTATAATAACACAACTGACAAGCATCTAATTGTTTATACCCAGTAGGTATTTAATACTGAACATCAACTGCATGAGCGGCAAATATTGTTCTAATTACTAAAACTTGCATGCGGGTAACAACAGTGTACATGTATATAATCCCAAGATAATATTTCATTGTCAATTTACAACAATTAGTGGAAACTTTAAAGCTACCAGAAGTTCCATGAGCTGTCAGCCTTATTTTTTTTGCTGACGATGATACAGATTGATGCAAACCAAAACAAATAAAAAATACAAGTACATATGCTCGCAATTTCATGCAGTGACAGTCAAAACCCGTAATGATTATTTAACTATACAACTTAGCACTGATTCTTGAAATTTATGTTTTCATAAAAACTGTCTGATTTTACCAGATGATCGGCCAAACAATGTCATGGATTGTGTGTATATTATACACATCTGCCTGTTATGTTTTATGGAATAATTTTATATGCATCATGCTAACAGTAAGATTGTACCAACTTTCTGGAAACTGTAACTCATTTCAAGAAAAGCATAACAAGCGTTACATCGAGTCTTGCTAATGTATGATTTATGAATGTATATTTGCCCACTTTTCTAGAATTGACTTTTTTAAACTACAAAAATATCCATTACTGCAACATAGTAGCACTGGAATACATCTGCCAGCTGGATAAAACAAAATCAACAAAACAAAATAAAACAATTATTATAACAGCACGTTTGTAAATAATATATTCCCCCCAAAAAGCAATTTTTCTTTTAATGTTATGTAGATTTTTTCTCCAGAAAAGACCCGTAGTTGTTGTTTATTCATAATTTACATTATTACAATATATATAACCAATTCTTCGCATAAGAATTAAATGTTCTGTGGAATATATGTCTCAGATACTTAAAATGTTGAACAATACTCTTTCAATTCCAACAATCTGAAGTTCTGGCTTCTGTGTTGTACATTATTTCACATTAGTCCAACATTTTTTGGAAGAATATACTGAAACATTAGTAATAATATTAAATTGTGTCTAGGTTACTCATATGTTTAATGCTGTTATTTCTTTAAATAATAGTTGAATGCAGAGTCCTTGTTGTATGCTCTGAAAATGAAATATGCATAGCTTAATACAAAGTTAATATTCTAGATAAAAAAATAAAGACAAACAAAAAAGGCAAACTATTTCAAAACTTTTAAGAATGTAGTAAATGTTGTAACCATGGCAACACAGTTTGCTTGCTTCTTCATAAACACAACTCTTAATACATGATCTATTTCACAACAGATTGTATTTTTTTTATAAAAGCAATAGTGCATTAGGTGCTTCCTGATGCATTGTATTAGGATCTGTATGGTGTAAGTAAAATGTTGCAGTTAGGTGGTGAAGTTTATCTGTATCTAAACTCACCAAAGGATGTCGTTCTGTGTTTATTTGTTTGAACGACATTTCTTTAACTATCAAAATTCAATTCTTAAAGAAAGAAGATATTAGTTATGAATAAAAAGAAACAAAAACCTTAAAAAATTTAGTTTCTAGTTATTTTTATTGTTACCATGGTAACCATGGTAACTGATTACTATTTAAAGTTCCTTTTTTTTCATCAGTTGGGAAGGTCATCATATACCCGTTCTACAGTTCAATTTTTGTGTAAATTGTACAAATTGTGTAAATTATGTTAATTTTACAGCACTTTTAGTACACCGACAGTATTATTTATGTTTGTCATGAAACAAATCAGCACTGGCAAATAATGCAGTTGAAATCAATTCAGCACTGCAAGGGTTAAGTTACAGTAATAACTTCAACCATTGGTTGAATTATGTGATATATACATCGAACGTAATTATTTCTGTATAAGCTATTCAAAGAAACGTGCATATTTCGTATTATTGTCGTGTTTTTGTAGTGTACGCATATTTCGGATTTCGGACAAACTGTTTACTGTGAGTTATTTTTCTGATTCTTGAGTAGGAATTAGAAAAAACAATATTCCTGTAAAGAATAATGGTGTTTACTTGTATATATGGCTAATGTATATTTATACGT
The DNA here is from genome assembly GCA_027627225.1 of Congeria kusceri. NCBI lineage: Eukaryota > Metazoa > Mollusca > Bivalvia > Myida > Dreissenidae > Congeria > Congeria kusceri. The sequence continues at coordinate 25,395,774 of CM051027.1, forward strand.
ATATCTTTTTCTTCTAGAAATAATACTTATATTGCAATGTTTACTTAAATTAGATAATGTTTGTGTCTCAATCTCATGTATGTTTTTCAATGTAAGTATTGCTACATGTACAGATATGAGTCTGCGTCCAAAGTTTGACCGTCTGCCCTCTGGTGAGATGCGGATCATACGCCGTGAGGTGGCCAATGCTGGGTTGTTGGGGTAGCCATCCAGCATTCTGTCAGACACCTGAGGCAGTTGAAAGAGAGGCGGTTGCTGCCGTACGACGAGTTGGCGATGATGTCGGCAACCGTCAGCATGTCCTAACGCAATACACAATCCAGTTAGGGAAGTACAGGGGACAGACTTTCCGCTGGATTGTGGAAAATGCCCTAGGATTTGCGGCGTACACTGTTTATGACATGAGGAAGGAGGTGAGGGTGGAAACTCCTCTTCCGCAAACAAGTTCGCCTTCAATGAATAATTGACATCTTGTCCACAAGGTATGTTTAATTGTTAAAAATATGAATATGTACTCACTATCTGTAAATATATTAGACTTATTAAAAGAAAACAGGCAAGAAATATTGTATACACAATAAGCATTAGCTATAACAACTCATGTGATTTAAACACTGTCTTCTGGTATTTTATGCAGATTCAAACTTTATTAAATATGGAAACATTTGGATTTGACCAAATGTTTTGTTACATAATGTTATTCTTATATAGAACAGGCTGTTTGTAATAATTATTGATTATAATGTTACTAAACTTCTTAAATGTTTAAGATAGAGGCTGTAGAACTTCACAGGGAGGAGAAGGAGAAAACAACGAGGGCCAGCGTTCCTGTCCCCAAGGCAGAACTTTTCAGCATCTTGCCTTCTGACGAGGCCCGCAAAAAGTTGCGCAAACAGTCTTCCAAAGTACGGCCCACAATTAGACCAAACCTTGCTGGCTCGAAGTTTTCACCCAGAAAAGAAATGAGCGACAACATGCTAGTAAGGCAGGTTGAAGAAATGGAGGTGGCCATAAACGGTATGTCATTTTTCATTCAATATTATCGATTTAGAAAAATTAACTTGAGACAAGTCGACCAATAATCTGATAACTCAATACATTTGTGTCTTTGTATGGACAATAATTATGATTTTATTTAAAGTTGAGAAAATATGTTGATAAACTTATTTTGATATATACATTAATTTATGTTTGGTATTTACAAAAATTTTTTATAATTTGTACAATGTTCATTATTAAATGTGATTTTTTCAAAAGTGATGCTGATGGTTATCCTACAACAGGTAATGATGTATTATCAGCTGTCTGTAATACTTTAGAAAAAGTCAATGGCTTTTGGTGTTGTCGATAGCAATTTCATGGTGTTGGTTGATGTATTAGTAATGTAGCTGCAAAACATATTTTATTCACCCGCCAACTTTAGCCAATGTATTTCTGGTTTTTATGATCACCTTGAATCATATACCTGATTCTTTGCTAACGTCACAGCTTTTTCTCCAGATTTACCGAATGTGTACAAATATATTTATTAACCTCACATAACACTTTTGGTGCTTCTTTTTTCTGCCTTTTCTATGCAAAATAGTTTTCTTTCATTATTATTTCTTGTATAATTATTTATTGCTATTACTTCTTCATTATTTTTCATTATTTCAGCAGCCACCTGCAACTGCAACATCTGCAGCAACCCTGTCTTCAGGTGTAAAGACAGCCGAACCCCCCTGGTGTCGGTGCTGGGAAATCTACTTTAAAGCCGCCATCGGCTACCACCACTGCCTCTATCCAGATAGCTGAGCCCCCTATGGAGTGCCATGGTGTCCGCACTCAGAAGGCTGCAGTTAAGCTGCCACCGCCACCGGCTACCACCACTGCCTATATCCGGTTCACCGAGTCCCCAAGGAGTCCCCTGGTGTTGGCGCTCGAACGTCTGCTGAACCACCTTCAGCATTTACAGAATTGCCGAAGCCCACAGCAAGTGGTAGGATATTCATGCTTTGAAATAGGTTTTCTCTAAAAGGTATCAAATTAATTGCAAAAAATATGTTGCAAACAATGGTATTACATCAGTATCTCTTTTTCCCTCAGTTATTACATACCGTAACAAAGGCTGCTGCAGATTGTTTTTAAAAGTGTTTTTTTTTTTCTTTTGCTGTCATTTATGTTTATTCCAATTTATGACACTTCTAATTCAAAAAACTTCTAAATATGTCAACATTAGGCAGTTTACAGACATTTTGCAATGTTCAGTACTTTTATTTAAGAATTTCCATTCATCGAGAGTTGGCGCGCCTGCGTGCCAGAGGTTGACCAACAGTGGATTTCCAAATCCCTGTTTACCGGTAACAGCACAGGCAGCCCTTAGCTTGATGACATGAAGTTTTAGTTCTACCCTCCAAAGCCACAGCCCTTAAAAATCTACTAGTTACCGTTCTGGGGCTGATTCGCCTTACCAAACGCCAAGGCTTTACAGGTGTGTATGCTTTAATAAGCAGTCTGAGGCACTGTTTGACTACACAATAAGGTTTTGATGGCAGCATATGTGTTTCTGTTTACAACTATTGCATGTAATAACTAGGACTATGTCTAACATTTTTTAAATGAGTGATAATTGATTGTCAGATTCATACAATAATTATATTTTAAGTATTTCCTCTATTTCACATAGCACAAATTCTTATAATTTTGTATAAATACAAACTGTGTTTGTGTTGTTTTTTCTAGTTTCCTGTATAGGAGCAATAATCTGAATCATTTATGATTTATACTTCTGGATATCTATGATATACTACATCATACACTGATAAAGATCACACAAGGTTTGTCGAAATGTTTTTTTCATTCTCATTTATAGCTTTTAAATGAACACATTGTTGCATGTATTGAGATCAGTCTATGTCCTTAGTTCGATTGTCTGCCCTCTGATGAGTTGCAGATGATACGGCGTGAGGTGGCCAATGCTGGGGTGAGTCGGGGTAGCCACCCAGAATTCAGTCAGTAACCGGAAGTTATTCACATAGAGGCTATCACTGCAGCTGTCAGCATGTCCAGAGGCAGTATGCAATCTAGGTCAGAAAGTACAGACTTTCCGCTGGATTGTAGAAAAACGTTCTAGAATTTTCCGCATACAATGTTCAACATGCAGTAATCCTCTAAGGCACATAACTCCAAGAAAAATATTAAAGCTGAAAGTCCCAATATAGTGCTAGAACCTCATCTTAGTATTGAAGCTTTTCCTCAAGTTTAATGGAATTCGTGCAAGTGGGTGCAGAGAAACAGCCTGGACAAGAATATGGGAAAGACATACAGTCTCTACCATGACCGCAAGCCAATTAACATATAAAGGATGGAGTCCCCTATAGCCATATAACAAACAACAAGGAAAACTAGGAGCACTCGCAGGAAATAATGAGAGTATTTCTAAAAACAAGAGCTTTCGGAGGACAGAGGGCTGGACTTTTCTTGTGCTTGTCAGAGTTACTGGCTTTTTTTTTTCTGAAACAATAAATATGGAAATTCCACGAAAACCAAATTTTTCGAATGAAATCCATTAAAGTCAGCACGTCAATAACATTCTTAGTAATGGTGACCATGACCTCGACCCCACCCACACCCTTTGCAATCATGCAATGAAAAGCAAGCTCTCGATATAAGGTATTTATGTTTTAAGTTTCATTAAAATATCTCAATGCATTCTCAAGTCATTCAGCGGAACCGTTTTTCTATTTTAAGTAACAGTGACCTTGACCCAACCCACCCCATATGCAATTCCAAGCGAGGTCTTGATATAAGGTATCTATGTATACAAGTTTAATAAAAATTTCTCAATGCGTTCTCAAGTTATTGAGCAAAAACCGTTTTTCTATTTTAGTAGCAGTGACTTTGACCTTGACCCTATACGCAATCCCAAGTGAGGTCTCAATATAAGGTATGTATGTATTAAGTGTCATTAAAATATCTCAATGCGTTCTCAAGTTATTGAGCGGAAACTGTTTTTATATTTTTAGTAACAGTGACCTTGACCCCACACACCCCATATGCGATCCCAAGCGAGGTCTCCATATAAGGTATGTGTGTATAAAGTTTCATTAATTATCTCAATGCATTCTCAAGTTATTGAGCTGACGCCTTTTTTTATTTTTAGTGACAGTGACCTTGACCCCCCCCCCATATGCAATCCCAGGCTAGGTCTCAATATAAGGTATCTATGCTTGAAGTTTCATTACAATAGCTTAATCCATTCTTGAGTTATTAGAGAGCGGCAACGAAAAGTAGAGAAACTAGCTTACCGAAAAAATGTAACCTGTCCATATAGCTTATACGTAAAAGTGTAAAAAGGCCCATAATTTCGACAAATTTCAAACTAGAGTTATCAAAATTGGCCTATGAGTTCACTTTAATATAGGGAATAAGTGTTCCAAGTTTGAATGAAATCCCTCAACTCATTTCTGACAATCCGGCTTACCATAAAACTTTTACCTGTCCATATAACTTGTATGTAAAATTTCTTAGTGTAAAATGGCCCATAATTTTGACAAATTTCAAACTAGAACTACCAAACTTGGCCTAAAGTTTCAATTTAATGTGGGGAATAAATGTTTCAAGTTTGAATAAAATCCCTCGAGCCATTCCTGAGAAACTAGCTTACCGAAAAACTTTATAGACGAGTAAAATAGCTTGCCTGTTCTTCGAAAAGTCGAGCTAAAAATGAGGATCAAGAAGGAATACTAGGAAAAACTATGAATGCTGGAAAGCATTAAATAGTTTCCTTCCAGACAAAAAGGAACAAAGCGGAAACACGTGTACCCGTACACCTTGTGTATGAGCAACGATGGCACCAAGCTGGCGGTGTCGAATAGCACTGTTGGCAAGAGGAATCTGCATTTGTACACTATTTTATCAATGTGTTATATATGAGAATGTACTACACTGGAATTACAAACCAGCATTATTAAAAATCATTCCAGGAAAAGTAACTAAGAGGAAACGCATGTAACATGACACCTTGTGTATGAGCACCAAACTGGCAGTCAGTCGATAAGCACTGTCGGCTGGAGAAATATGCGTTTAATATATTAAATATTATAAATTTGATATCATATATAAGAATGTGTCAAACCGGGATTACAACGTTTTTGTTAACTGTTTTAGTTCAGTTTACGTGACTTACCAATTTCAGTCAGCAGTCAAATGCCCTGGACAAAGGAATTGATATTTGACTTTAAGATGGATCTACCTAAATTTTACAGTATTCGTTTTGATCTGAGTTTACAAAAGGAAACATAATTATACAAAACAGAAGGATGTCATTGACGAACGTGTAAAGAAACCTGAATCAATATCATCTTTGAAGTGAACATCACAGAAAAGATTATATACCTACAGCACCTGCTGAATGGAGATTTTGTTTGAATTTTATGCCCAAATACTAAGTCTTGGAAACTATAATTAAGACCATTAAAACTGCAACATTTTGGACACTTAATTGTTATTAACTTTATTCCACCTTTTCGACTCCTACCCATTTCGACACACTAGGAAATGCAAGGAGCTCTTTTGAAAAAAAACAAGGATAAAGAAGGAATACCAGGAAAAAACTATGAATGCTGAAAAGCATTAAATAATTTCCTTCCAAAAAAGTAACAAAGTGGAAACACATGTACACCCTGTGTATGAGCAGGGATGGTACCAAGCTGGCAGTGTCGAACTGCACTGTTGGCAAGAGGAATCTGCATTTGTAAATTATTTTATCAATTTCTTATCCTATATGAGAATGTATTACGCCGGAATTACAAAAAAGAATAATTCTAAATCTTTCCAGGAAAAGTAACTAAGCGGAAAAAACATGTACCCGTACACCTTGTGTATGAGCAGGGATGGTACCAAGCTGGCAGTGTCGATTAGCACTGTCGGCAGGAGAAATATGCGTTCAATATATTAAATATTATCAATTTGATATCAAATATAAGAATGTGTCAAACCGGGATTACAAACGTTTTCGTAAATTGTTTTAGTTCATTTTATGTGATTAACCCATTTCAGTCAGCAGTCAAATGCCCTGGACAAAGCAATTGATGTTCGACTTTGCAATCTTGTCTTTCCACCTTTTCAATATGCTTTTAGCGAATGCATAAATACATGTGCTGCACACAAAATAAAGTCAGCAGCAGAACAAGTCTAGAGCTCCTGTATAGAATCCAGACTATCATGAGACAAGGACTATGATGGGACAAGAACTATGATGGGACAAGAACTATGATGGGACACAGGATATATATGACAAGAACTGATGGGACAAGAACTATGATGGGACAAGGACTATGATTGGACAAGGACTATGATGGGACAATAACTATCATGGAACATGAACTATGATGATCAAGGACTATATAGACCAAGGACTATGATGGGACAAGGACTACGATGGGACAAGAACAATGATGGGACAAGGACTATGATTGAACAAGGACTATGATGGGACAAGGACTTTGATGGGACAAGGACTATGATGGGACAATAACTATCATGGAGCAAGAACTATCAAGAGACAAGAACTATGATGGGACAAGAACAATGATGGGACACGAACAATGATGGGACAAGGACTATGATGGGACAACGACTATATGGAACAAGGACTATGATGGGACAAGAACTATCATGGGACAAGAACTGATGGGACAAGAATTATGATGGGACAAGGACTATGATTGGACAAGGACAATGATGGGACAAGAACTATCATGGAACAAGAACTATCAAGAGACAAGGACTATGATGAAACGAGGACTATGATGGGACAAATACTATCATGACAAGGACTATGATCATATGGGACAAGAACTATCATGGAACAAGAACTATCAAGAGACAAGGACTACAATGGGACAAGGACAATTTTGGGACAAAGAGTGCTATGATACCAATACAATTATTGTCAATGCATACGATCATCATCACAGAATTGCATAAGTTTATTTACCTGATAATATACTAAGTACACAGATTGGAACTGTCATGTCACATGCTTCACATCCATATTGCAGTACCTCCATCTTCAAGACAACAAACAACAGACCCCCAATCCAGACAAACTGTGGTAATTACGATGGTTCATCACTACTTGGTTGATTGTATTTAGTTTTATACTGATGATGATTTAACATCGTTTATTATAACATTGATACTTGTGCAATCAGACATAAATAACTTACCTGCTTGTAGTGTTGGACGCATATGCATTTTCTGTTCTGTGTAACTGATGTATGTTAATCTTCAGAAAATGGAGCCAATTAAGATATATAATTATTTTTCATGTATTTAAAAATTTATTTAAAATGCATTGATGACATAATTAAACATATGTGATGATTGTTCTACTGTTTTTATTATGTAGCATGTTATAACAACAAACTTTATATTGTGTGTGTGAATAAAATTTTGATCTTTCACCTTTGTCTTTGATGTTATTTATAAACATTGAACTAACTGTTTACATTATTTAAACTTAACAAATTCAGCTGCATGAACTTGCACAATGTTAAAAAACTACATGTAGACAAATCAATGCTAAATTTCAAGGGATGAATGTCATTTCATCAGGAAAACCAACCAAGTGGGGACTCAAGATATGGGAACTAGCAAAAAGCACCACTGGTTATTTGTACAGATCTATACAGAAAAAAAGATACACAAGGCGTTTAAGAACAATGCATGGCACTGGCTTGACAATCACAATATGTGTTCATCACCTAACTGCAATTTTTACTCCTAATAGTGAAAATATTTTAAGAAATTCTGAAACAATGTCTTTGTTATAAACTGTGCAATAGCCTAATAAATAACTTACCTGCTTGTAGTGTTGGACGCATATGCATTTTCTGTTCTGTGTAACTGATGTATGTTAATCTTCAGAAAATGGAGCCAATTAAGATATATAATTATTTTTTATGTATTTAAAAATTTATTTAAAATGCATTGATGACATAATTAAACATATGTGATGATTGTTCTACTGTTTTTATTATGTAGCATGTTATAACAACAAACTTTATATTGTGTGTGTGAATAAAATTTTGATCTTTCACCTTTGTCTTTGATGTTATTTATAAACATTGAACTAACTGTTTACATTATTTAAACTTAACAAATTCAGCTGCATGAACTTGCACAATGTTAAAAAACTACATGTAGACAAATCAATGGATGAATGTCATTTCATCAGGAAAACCAACCAAGTGGGGACTCAAGATATGGGAACTAGCAAAAAGCACCCCTGGTTATTTGTACAGATCTATACAGAAAAAAAGATACACAAGGCGTTTAAGAACAATGCATGGCACTGGCTTGACAATCACAATATGTGTTCATCACCTAACTGCAATTTTTACTCCTAATAGTGAAAATATTTTAAGAAATTCTGAAACAATGTCTTTGTTATAAACCGTGCAATAGCCTAATAAATAACTTACCTGCTTGTAGTGTTGGACGCATATGCATTTTCTGTTCTGTGTAACTGATGTATGTTAATCTTCAGAAAATGGAGCCAATTAAGATATATAATTATTTTTCATGTATTTAAAAATTTATTTAAAATGCATTGATGACATAATTAAACATATGTGATGAATGTTCTACTGTTTTTATTATGTAGCATGTTATAACAACAAACTTTATATTGTGTGTGTGAATAAAATTTTGATCTTTCACCTTTGTCTTTGATGTTATTTATAAACATTGAACTAACTGTTTACATTATTTAAACTTAACAAATTCAGCTGCATGAACTTGCACAATGTTAAAAAACTACATGTAGACAAATCAATGCTAAATTTCAAGGGATGAATGTCATTTCATCAGGAAAACCAACCAAGTGGGGACTCAAGATATGGGAACTAGCAAAAAGCACCACTGGTTATTTGTACAGATCTATACAGAAAAAAAGATACACAAGGCGTTTAAGAACAATGCATGGCACTGGCTTGACAATCACAATATGTGTTCATCACCTAACTGCAATTTTTACTCCTAATAGTGAAAATATTTTAAGAAATTCTGAAACAATGTCTTTGTTATAAACCGTGCAATAGCCTAATAAATAACTTACCTGCTTGTAGTGTTGGACGCATATGCATTTTCTGTTCTGTGTAACTGATGTATGTTAATCTTCAGAAAATGGAGCCAATTAAGATATATAATTATTTTTCATGTATTTAAAAATTTATTTAAAATGCATTGATGACATAATTAAACATATGTGATGATTGTTCTACTGTTTTTATTATGTAGCATGTTATAACAACAAACTTTATATTGTGTGTGTGAATAAAATTTTGATCTTTCACCTTTGTCTTTGATGTTATTTATAAACATTGAACTAACTGTTTACATTATTTAAACTTAACAAATTCAGCTGCATGAACTTGCACAATGTTAAAAAACTACATGTAGACAAATCAATGCTAAATTTCAAGGGATGAATGTCATTTCATCAGGAAAACCAACCAAGTGGGGACTCAAGATATGGGAACTAGCAAAAAGCACCACTGGTTATTTGTACAGATCTATACAGAAAAAAAGATACACAAGGCGTTTAAGAACAATGCATGGCACTGGCTTGACAATCACAATATGTGTTCATCACCTAACTGCAATTTTTACTCCTAATAGTGAAAATATTTTAAGAAATTCTGAAACAATGTCTTTGTTATAAACTGTGCAATAGCCTAATAAATAACTTACCTGCTTGTAGTGTTGGACGCATATGCATTTTCTGTTCTGTGTAACTGATGTATGTTAATCTTCAGAAAATGGAGCCAATTAAGATATATAATTATTTTTCATGTATTTAAAAATTTATTTAAAATGCATTGATGACATAATTAAACATATGTGATGATTGTTCTACTGTTTTTATTATGTAGCCTGTTATAACAACAAACTTTATATTGTGTGTGTGAATAAAATTTTGATCTTTCACCTTTGTCTTTGATGTTATTTATAAACATTGAACTAACTGTTTACATTATTTAAACTTAACAAATTCAGCTGCATGAACTTGCACAATGTTAAAAAACTACATGTAGACAAATCAATGCTAAATTTCAAGGGATGAATGTCATTTCATCAGGAACACCAACCAAGTGGGGACTCAAGATATGGGAACTAGCAAAAAGCACCACTGGTTATTTGTACAGATCTATACAGAAAAAAAGATACACAAGGCGTTTAAGAACAATGCATGGCACTGGCTTGACAATCACAATATGTGTTCATCACCTAACTGCAATTTTTACTCCTAATAGTGAAAATATTTTAAGAAATTCTGAAACAATGTCTTTGTTATAAACTGTGCAATAGCCTAATAAATAACTTACCTGCTTGTAGTGTTGGACGCATATGCATTTTCTGTTCTGTGTAACTGATGTATGTTAATCTTCAGAAAATGGAGCCAATTAAGATATATAATTATTTTTTATGTATTTAAAAATTTATTTAAAATGCATTGATGACATAATTAAACATATGTGATGATTGTTCTACTGTTTTTATTATGTAGCATGTTATAACAACAAACTTTATATTGTGTGTGTGAATAAAATTTTGATCTTTCACCTTTGTCTTTGATGTTATTTATAAACATTGAACTAACTGTTTACATTATTTAAACTTAACAAATTCAGCTGCATGAACGTGCACAATGTTAAAAAACTACATGTAGACAAATCAATGCTAAATTTCAAGGGATGAATGTCATTTCATCAGGAAAACCAACCAAGTGGGGACTCAAGATATGGGAACTAGCAAAAAGCACCACTGGTTATTTGTACAGATCTATACAGAAAAAAAGATACACAAGGCGTTTAAGAACAATGCATGGCACTGGCTTGACAATCACAATATGTGTTCATCACCTAACTGCAATTTTTACTCCTAATAGTGAAAATATTTTAAGAAATTCTGAAACAATGTCTTTGTTATAAACTGTGCAATAGCCTAATAAATAACTTACCTGCTTGTAGTGTTGGACGCATATGCATTTTCTGTTCTGTGTAACTGATGTATGTTAATCTTCAGAAAATGGAGCCAATTAAGATATATAATTATTTTTCATGTATTTAAAAATTTATTTAAAATGCATTGATGACATAATTAAACATATGTGATGATTGTTCTACTGTTTTTATTATGTAGCATGTTATAACAACAAACTTTATATTGTGTGTGTGAATAAAATTTTGATCTTTCACCTTTGTCTTTGATGTTATTTATAAACATTGAACTAACTGTTTACATTATTTAAACTTAACAAATTCAGCTGCATGAACTTGCACAATGTTAAAAAACTACATGTAGACAAATCAATGCTAAATTTCAAGGGATGAATGTCATTTCATCAGGAAAACCAACCAAGTGGGGACTCAAGATATGGGAACTAGCAAAAAGCACCACTGGTTATTTGTACAGATCTATACAGAAAAAAAGATACACAAGGCGTTTAAGAACAATGCATGGCACTGGCTTGACAATCACAATATGTGTTCATCACCTAACTGCAATTTTTACTCCTAATAGTGAAAATATTTTAAGAAATTCTGAAACAATGTCTTTGTTATAAACTGTGCAATAGCCTAATAAATAACTTACCTGCTTGTAGTGTTGGACGCATATGCATTTTCTGTTCTGTGTAACTGATGTATGTTAATCTTCAGAAAATGGAGCCAATTAAGATATATAATTATTTTTCATGTATTTAAAAATTTATTTAAAATGCATTGATGACATAATTAAACATATGTGATGATTGTTCTACTGTTTTTATTATGTAGCCTGTTATAACAACAAACTTTATATTGTGTGTGTGAATAAAATTTTGATCTTTCACCTTTGTCTTTGATGTTATTTATAAACATTGAACTAACTGTTTACATTATTTAAACTTAACAAATTCAGCTGCATGAACTTGCACAATGTTAAAAAACTACATGTAGACAAATCAATGCTAAATTTCAAGGGATGAATGTCATTTCATCAGGAAAACCAACCAAGTGGGGACTCAAGATATGGGAACTAGCAAAAAGCACCACTGGTTATTTGTACAGATCTATACAGAAAAAAAGATACACAAGGCGTTTAAGAACAATGCATGGCACTGGCTTGACAATCACAATATGTGTTCATCACCTAACTGCAATTTTTACTCCTAATAGTGAAAATATTTTAAGAAATTCTGAAACAATGTCTTTGTTATAAACTGTGCAATAGCCTAATAAATAACTTACCTGCTTGTAGTGTTGGACGCATATGCATTTTCTGTTCTGTGTAACTGATGTATGTTAATCTTCAGAAAATGGAGCCAATTAAGATATATAATTATTTTTTATGTATTTAAAAATTTATTTAAAATGCATTGATGACATAATTAAACATATGTGATGATTGTTCTACTGTTTTTATTATGTAGCATGTTATAACAACAAACTTTATATTGTGTGTGTGAATAAAATTTTGATCTTTCACCTTTGTCTTTGATGTTATTTATAAACATTGAACTAACTGTTTACATTATTTAAACTTAACAAATTCAGCTGCATGAACTTGCACAATGTTAAAAAACTACATGTAGACAAATCAATGGATGAATGTCATTTCATCAGGAAAACCAACCAAGTGGGGACTCAAGATATGGGAACTAGCAAAAAGCACCCCTGGTTATTTGTACAGATCTATACAGAAAAAAAGATACACAAGGCGTTTAAGAACAATGCATGGCACTGGCTTGACAATCACAATATGTGTTCATCACCTAACTGCAATTTTTACTCCTAATAGTGAAAATATTTTAAGAAATTCTGAAACAATGTCTTTGTTATAAACCGTGCAATAGCCTAATAAATAACTTACCTGCTTGTAGTGTTGGACGCATATGCATTTTCTGTTCTGTGTAACTGATGTATGTTAATCTTCAGAAAATGGAGCCAATTAAGATATATAATTATTTTTCATGTATTTAAAAATTTATTTAAAATGCATTGATGACATAATTAAACATATGTGATGAATGTTCTACTGTTTTTATTATGTAGCATGTTATAACAACAAACTTTATATTGTGTGTGTGAATAAAATTTTGATCTTTCACCTTTGTCTTTGATGTTATTTATAAACATTGAACTAACTGTTTACATTATTTAAACTTAACAAATTCAGCTGCATGAACTTGCACAATGTTAAAAAACTACATGTAGACAAATCAATGCTAAATTTCAAGGGATGAATGTCATTTCATCAGGAAAACCAACCAAGTGGGGACTCAAGATATGGGAACTAGCAAAAAGCACCACTGGTTATTTGTACAGATCTATACAGAAAAAAAGATACACAAGGCGTTTAAGAACAATGCATGGCACTGGCTTGACAATCACAATATGTGTTCATCACCTAACTGCAATTTTTACTCCTAATAGTGAAAATATTTTAAGAAATTCTGAAACAATGTCTTTGTTATAAACTGTGCAATAGCCTAATAAATAACTTACCTGCTTGTAGTGTTGGACGCATATGCATTTTCTGTTCTGTGTAACTGATGTATGTTAATCTTCAGAAAATGGAGCCAATTAAGATATATAATTATTTTTTATGTATTTAAAAATTTATTTAAAATGCATTGATGACATAATTAAACATATGTGATGATTGTTCTACTGTTTTTATTATGTAGCATGTTATAACAACAAACTTTATATTGTGTGTGTGAATAAAATTTTGATCTTTCACCTTTGTCTTTGATGTTATTTATAAACATTGAACTAACTGTTTACATTATTTAAACTTAACAAATTCAGCTGCATGAACTTGCACAATGTTAAAAAACTACATGTAGACAAATCAATGGATGAATGTCATTTCATCAGGAAAACCAACCAAGTGGGGACTCAAGATATGGGAACTAGCAAAAAGCACCCCTGGTTATTTGTACAGATCTATACAGAAAAAAAGATACACAAGGCGTTTAAGAACAATGCATGGCACTGGCTTGACAATCACAATATGTGTTCATCACCTAACTGCAATTTTTACTCCTAATAGTGAAAATATTTTAAGAAATTCTGAAACAATGTCTTTGTTATAAACCGTGCAATAGCCTAATAAATAACTTACCTGCTTGTAGTGTTGGACGCATATGCATTTTCTGTTCTGTGTAACTGATGTATGTTAATCTTCAGAAAATGGAGCCAATTAAGATATATAATTATTTTTCATGTATTTAAAAATTTATTTAAAATGCATTGATGACATAATTAAACATATGTGATGAATGTTCTACTGTTTTTATTATGTAGCATGTTATAACAACAAACTTTATATTGTGTGTGTGAATAAAATTTTGATCTTTCACCTTTGTCTTTGATGTTATTTATAAACATTGAACTAACTGTTTACATTATTTAAACTTAACAAATTCAGCTGCATGAACGTGCACAATGTTAAAAAACTACATGTAGACAAATCAATGCTAAATTTCAAGGGATGAATGTCATTTCATCAGGAAAACCAACCAAGTGGGGACTCAAGATATGGGAACTAGCAAAAAGCACCACTGGTTATTTGTACAGATCTATACAGAAAAAAAGATACACAAGGCGTTTAAGAACAATGCATGGCACTGGCTTGACAATCACAATATGTGTTCATCACCTAACTGCAATTTTTACTCCTAATAGTGAAAATATTTTAAGAAATTCTGAAACAATGTCTTTGTTATAAACTGTGCAATAGCCTAATAAATAACTTACCTGCTTGTAGTGTTGGACGCATATGCATTTTCTGTTCTGTGTAACTGATGTATGTTAATCTTCAGAAAATGGAGCCAATTAAGATATATAATTATTTTTCATGTATTTAAAAATTTATTTAAAATGCATTGATGACATAATTAAACATATGTGATGATTGTTCTACTGTTTTTATTATGTAGCATGTTATAACAACAAACTTTATATTGTGTGTGTGAATAAAATTTTGATCTTTCACCTTTGTCTTTGATGTTATTTATAAACATTGAACTAACTGTTTACATTATTTAAACTTAACAAATTCAGCTGCATGAACTTGCACAATGTTAAAAAACTACATGTAGACAAATCAATGGATGAATGTCATTTCATCAGGAAAACCAACCAAGTGGGGACTCAAGATATGGGAACTAGCAAAAAGCACCCCTGGTTATTTGTACAGATCTATACAGAAAAAAAGATACACAAGGCGTTTAAGAACAATGCATGGCACTGGCTTGACAATCACAATATGTGTTCATCACCTAACTGCAATTTTTACTCCTAATAGTGAAAATATTTTAAGAAATTCTGAAACAATGTCTTTGTTATAAACCGTGCAATAGCCTAATAAATAACTTACCTGCTTGTAGTGTTGGACGCATATGCATTTTCTGTTCTGTGTAACTGATGTATGTTAATCTTCAGAAAATGGAGCCAATTAAGATATATAATTATTTTTCATGTATTTAAAAATTTATTTAAAATGCATTGATGACATAATTAAACATATGTGATGAATGTTCTACTGTTTTTATTATGTAGCATGTTATAACAACAAACTTTATATTGTGTGTGTGAATAAAATTTTGATCTTTCACCTTTGTCTTTGATGTTATTTATAAACATTGAACTAACTGTTTACATTATTTAAACTTAACAAATTCAGCTGCATGAACTTGCACAATGTTAAAAAACTACATGTAGACAAATCAATGCTAAATTTCAAGGGATGAATGTCATTTCATCAGGAAAACCAACCAAGTGGGGACTCAAGATATGGGAACTAGCAAAAAGCACCACTGGTTATTTGTACAGATCTATACAGAAAAAAAGATACACAAGGCGTTTAAGAACAATGCATGGCACTGGCTTGACAATCACAATATGTGTTCATCACCTAACTGCAATTTTTACTCCTAATAGTGAAAATATTTTAAGAAATTCTGAAACAATGTCTTTGTTATAAACTGTGCAATAGCCTAATAAATAACTTACCTGCTTGTAGTGTTGGACGCATATGCATTTTCTGTTCTGTGTAACTGATGTATGTTAATCTTCAGAAAATGGAGCCAATTAAGATATATAATTATTTTTCATGTATTTAAAAATTTATTTAAAATGCATTGATGACATAATTAAACATATGTGATGATTGTTCTACTGTTTTTATTATGTAGCATGTTATAACAACAAACTTTATATTGTGTGTGTGAATAAAATTTTGATCTTTCACCTTTGTCTTTGATGTTATTTATAAACATTGAACTAACTGTTTACATTATTTAAACTTAACAAATTCAGCTGCATGAACTTGCACAATGTTAAAAAACTACATGTAGACAAATCAATGCTAAATTTCAAGGGATGAATGTCATTTCATCAGGAAAACCAACCAAGTGGGGACTCAAGATATGGGAACTAGCAAAAAGCACCACTGGTTATTTGTACAGATCTATACAGAAAAA
Source organism: Congeria kusceri (assembly GCA_027627225.1). NCBI lineage: Eukaryota > Metazoa > Mollusca > Bivalvia > Myida > Dreissenidae > Congeria > Congeria kusceri. The sequence goes on from CM051027.1 coordinate 25,412,293, forward strand.
AAGATACACAAGGCGTTTAAGAACAATGCATGGCACTGGCTTGACAATCACAATATGTGTTCATCACCTAACTGCAATTTTTACTCCTAATAGTGAAAATATTTTAAGAAATTCTGAAACAATGTCTTTGTTATAAACTGTGCAATAGCCTAATAAATAACTTACCTGCTTGTAGTGTTGGACGCATATGCATTTTCTGTTCTGTGTAACTGATGTATGTTAATCTTCAGAAAATGGAGCCAATTAAGATATATAATTATTTTTCATGTATTTAAAAATTTATTTAAAATGCATTGATGACATAATTAAACATATGTGATGATTGTTCTACTGTTTTTATTATGTAGCCTGTTATAACAACAAACTTTATATTGTGTGTGTGAATAAAATTTTGATCTTTCACCTTTGTCTTTGATGTTATTTATAAACATTGAACTAACTGTTTACATTATTTAAACTTAACAAATTCAGCTGCATGAACTTGCACAATGTTAAAAAACTACATGTAGACAAATCAATGCTAAATTTCAAGGGATGAATGTCATTTCATCAGGAAAACCAACCAAGTGGGGACTCAAGATATGGGAACTAGCAAAAAGCACCACTGGTTATTTGTACAGATCTATACAGAAAAAAAGATACACAAGGCATTTAAGAACAATGCATGGCACTGGCTTGACAATCACAATATGTGTTCATCACCTAACTGCAATTTTTACTCCTAATAGTGAAAATATTTTAAGAAATTCTGAAACAATGTCTTTGTTATAAACTGTGCAATAGCCTAATAAATAACTTACCTGCTTGTAGTGTTGGACGCATATGCATTTTCTGTTCTGTGTAACTGATGTATGTTAATCTTCAGAAAATGGAGCCAATTAAGATATATAATTATTTTTTATGTATTTAAAAATTTATTTAAAATGCATTGATGACATAATTAAACATATGTGATGATTGTTCTACTGTTTTTATTATGTAGCATGTTATAACAACAAACTTTATATTGTGTGTGTGAATAAAATTTTGATCTTTCACCTTTGTCTTTGATGTTATTTATAAACATTGAACTAACTGTTTACATTATTTAAACTTAACAAATTCAGCTGCATGAACTTGCACAATGTTAAAAAACTACATGTAGACAAATCAATGGATGAATGTCATTTCATCAGGAAAACCAACCAAGTGGGGACTCAAGATATGGGAACTAGCAAAAAGCACCCCTGGTTATTTGTACAGATCTATACAGTCTTCGAAATTCGCATTTTTAAATTACTAGCCAGTCGGGCTTGTTACCTTACAATTTTAACTAGCCCGAAACAATTTTTACCAGCCCGAACTTATATTAATGTCTTTGGGGGTTACAGCAATTTCCCGACACCAATCACAATACATACTTGTGCCATCAACAAAAGACAACCAAGGCCTGCCAGTCCGCCAGTGGTCTTTGAAAGTCCTTTCCCTGGACTTTTCATACTTCTTTTTCGCCTCTTGCTTTTCATTATCTGCTTTTCGTTTCATTAAATTAATGGGTTTTCCAGGTCTGGCACCCTCAACATATTTCAGAGATTCCATAACTTGTTGTTGACATTGGAAAACGAAAGCGGACGTGGGGTACCTGATTGAAATAGCGATTGGAGCTCAGCATATTTTAATCGATTACTTCATAAAGGTCAAAAATCATAACAAAATACGACATTCGTATTTACTCGGCAATTTTCGCCAGGCATCTGTATACGAAAGATAATTCGTACCTACTCGGACATTTCCGTTTTGCTTATATCGGACAAACTGCTAAGACAATCGTTACTCTCCGGTAAGTCGGAATTCAACGATAGGATTCGATTGGATGTGTCACGACTAGGTGCGCGATGATGTTTTCTACTGTAATCCAATCGAAAATACGGTTGCAAACGAACGCTTTACGGTGTTGTTGACATTTTCTACGTAGATTGAGTATTTATGAGATTATTTGATTTTAATCTCTAATTTCTGGCCATAATATTTTATTCGCCAGGCGGGCGATAATTATGGATTTTTTCGTTCGCCCGATTTTATTTTTACTCGCATTTGCGAACGGGCGAGTGCGAATTTCGAAGACTGGATCTATACAGAAAAAAAGATACACAAGGCGTTTAAGAACAATGCATGGCACTGGCTTGACAATCACAATATGTGTTCATCACCTAACTGCAATTTTTACTCCTAATAGTGAAAATATTTTAAGAAATTCTGAAACAATGTCTTTGTTATAAACCGTGCAATAGCCTAATAAATAACTTACCTGCTTGTAGTGTTGGACGCATATGCATTTTCTGTTCTGTGTAACTGATGTATGTTAATCTTCAGAAAATGGAGCCAATTAAGATATATAATTATTTTTCATGTATTTAAAAATTTATTTAAAATGCATTGATGACATAATTAAACATATGTGATGAATGTTCTACTGTTTTTATTATGTAGCATGTTATAACAACAAACTTTATATTGTGTGTGTGAATAAAATTTTGATCTTTCACCTTTGTCTTTGATGTTATTTATAAACATTGAACTAACTGTTTACATTATTTAAACTTAACAAATTCAGCTGCATGAACTTGCACAATGTTAAAAAACTACATGTAGACAAATCAATGCTAAATTTCAAGGGATGAATGTCATTTCATCAGGAAAACCAACCAAGTGGGGACTCAAGATATGGGAACTAGCAAAAAGCACCACTGGTTATTTGTACAGATCTATACAGAAAAAAAGATACACAAGGCGTTTAAGAACAATGCATGGCACTGGCTTGACAATCACAATATGTGTTCATCACCTAACTGCAATTTTTACTCCTAATAGTGAAAATATTTTAAGAAATTCTGAAACAATGTCTTCGTTATAAACTGTGCAATAGCCTAATAAATAACTTACCTGCTTGTAGTGTTGGACGCATATGCATTTTCTGTTCTGTGTAACTGATGTATGTTAATCTTCAGAAAATGGAGCCAATTAAGATATATAATTATTTTTCATGTATTTAAAAATTTATTTAAAATGCATTGATGACATAATTAAACATATGTGATGATTGTTCTACTGTTTTTATTATGTAGCATGTTATAACAACAAACTTTATATTGTGTGTGTGAATAAAATTTTGATCTTTCACCTTTGTCTTTGATGTTATTTATAAACATTGAACTAACTGTTTACATTATTTAAACTTAACAAATTCAGCTGCATGAACTTGCACAATGTTAAAAAACTACATGTAGACAAATCAATGCTAAATTTCAAGGGATGAATGTCATTTCATCAGGAAAACCAACCAAGTGGGGACTCAAGATATGGGAACTAGCAAAAAGCACCACTGGTTATTTGTACAGATCTATACAGAAAAAAAGATACACAAGGCGTTTAAGAACAATGCATGGCACTGGCTTGACAATCACAATATGTGTTCATCACCTAACTGCAATTTTTACTCCTAATAGTGAAAATATTTTAAGAAATTCTGAAACAATGTCTTTGTTATAAACTGTGCAATAGCCTAATAAATAACTTACCTGCTTGTAGTGTTGGACGCATATGCATTTTCTGTTCTGTGTAACTGATGTATGTTAATCTTCAGAAAATGGAGCCAATTAAGATATATAATTATTTTTCATGTATTTAAAAATTTATTTAAAATGCATTGATGACATAATTAAACATATGTGATGATTGTTCTACTGTTTTTATTATGTAGCATGTTATAACAACAAACTTTATATTGTGTGTGTGAATAAAATTTTGATCTTTCACCTTTGTCTTTGATGTTATTTATAAACATTGAACTAACTGTTTACATTATTTAAACTTAACAAATTCAGCTGCATGAACTTGCACAATGTTAAAAAACTACATGTAGACAAATCAATGCTAAATTTCAAGGGATGAATGTCATTTCATCAGGAAAACCAACCAAGTGGGGACTCAAGATATGGGAACTAGCAAAAAGCACCACTGGTTATTTGTACAGATCTATACAGAAAAAAAGATACACAAGGCGTTTAAGAACAATGCATGGCACTGGCTTGACAATCACAATATGTGTTCATCACCTAACTGCAATTTTTACTCCTAATAGTGAAAATATTTTAAGAAATTCTGAAACAATGTCTTTGTTATAAACTGTGCAATAGCCTAATAAATAACTTACCTGCTTGTAGTGTTGGACGCATATGCATTTTCTGTTCTGTGTAACTGATGTATGTTAATCTTCAGAAAATGGAGCCAATTAAGATATATAATTATTTTTCATGTATTTAAAAATTTATTTAAAATGCATTGATGACATAATTAAACATATGTGATGATTGTTCTACTGTTTTTATTATGTAGCCTGTTATAACAACAAACTTTATATTGTGTGTGTGAATAAAATTTTGATCTTTCACCTTTGTCTTTGATGTTATTTATAAACATTGAACTAACTGTTTACATTATTTAAACTTAACAAATTCAGCTGCATGAACTTGCACAATGTTAAAAAACTACATGTAGACAAATCAATGCTAAATTTCAAGGGATGAATGTCATTTCATCAGGAAAACCAACCAAGTGGGGACTCAAGATATGGGAACTAGCAAAAAGCACCACTGGTTATTTGTACAGATCTATACAGAAAAAAAGATACACAAGGCATTTAAGAACAATGCATGGCACTGGCTTGACAATCACAATATGTGTTCATCACCTAACTGCAATTTTTACTCCTAATAGTGAAAATATTTTAAGAAATTCTGAAACAATGTCTTTGTTATAAACTGTGCAATAGCCTAATAAATAACTTACCTGCTTGTAGTGTTGGACGCATATGCATTTTCTGTTCTGTGTAACTGATGTATGTTAATCTTCAGAAAATGGAGCCAATTAAGATATATAATTATTTTTTATGTATTTAAAAATTTATTTAAAATGCATTGATGACATAATTAAACATATGTGATGATTGTTCTACTGTTTTTATTATGTAGCATGTTATAACAACAAACTTTATATTGTGTGTGTGAATAAAATTTTGATCTTTCACCTTTGTCTTTGATGTTATTTATAAACATTGAACTAACTGTTTACATTATTTAAACTTAACAAATTCAGCTGCATGAACTTGCACAATGTTAAAAAACTACATGTAGACAAATCAATGGATGAATGTCATTTCATCAGGAAAACCAACCAAGTGGGGACTCAAGATATGGGAACTAGCAAAAAGCACCCCTGGTTATTTGTACAGATCTATACAGAAAAAAAGATACACAAGGCGTTTAAGAACAATGCATGGCACTGGCTTGACAATCACAATATGTGTTCATCACCTAACTGCAATTTTTACTCCTAATAGTGAAAATATTTTAAGAAATTCTGAAACAATGTCTTTGTTATAAACCGTGCAATAGCCTAATAAATAACTTACCTGCTTGTAGTGTTGGACGCATATGCATTTTCTGTTCTGTGTAACTGATGTATGTTAATCTTCAGAAAATGGAGCCAATTAAGATATATAATTATTTTTCATGTATTTAAAAATTTATTTAAAATGCATTGATGACATAATTAAACATATGTGATGAATGTTCTACTGTTTTTATTATGTAGCATGTTATAACAACAAACTTTATATTGTGTGTGTGAATAAAATTTTGATCTTTCACCTTTGTCTTTGATGTTATTTATAAACATTGAACTAACTGTTTACATTATTTAAACTTAACAAATTCAGCTGCATGAACTTGCACAATGTTAAAAAACTACATGTAGACAAATCAATGCTAAATTTCAAGGGATGAATGTCATTTCATCAGGAAAACCAACCAAGTGGGGACTCAAGATATGGGAACTAGCAAAAAGCACCACTGGTTATTTGTACAGATCTATACAGAAAAAAAGATACACAAGGCGTTTAAGAACAATGCATGGCACTGGCTTGACAATCACAATATGTGTTCATCACCTAACTGCAATTTTTACTCCTAATAGTGAAAATATTTTAAGAAATTCTGAAACAATGTCTTTGTTATAAACTGTGCAATAGCCTAATAAATAACTTACCTGCTTGTAGTGTTGGACGCATATGCATTTTCTGTTCTGTGTAACTGATGTATGTTAATCTTCAGAAAATGGAGCCAATTAAGATATATAATTATTTTTCATGTATTTAAAAATTTATTTAAAATGCATTGATGACATAATTAAACATATGTGATGATTGTTCTACTGTTTTTATTATGTAGCATGTTATAACAACAAACTTTATATTGTGTGTGTGAATAAAATTTTGATCTTTCACCTTTGTCTTTGATGTTATTTATAAACATTGAACTAACTGTTTACATTATTTAAACTTAACAAATTCAGCTGCATGAACTTGCACAATGTTAAAAAACTACATGTAGACAAATCAATGCTAAATTTCAAGGGATGAATGTCATTTCATCAGGAAAACCAACCAAGTGGGGACTCAAGATATGGGAACTAGCAAAAAGCACCACTGGTTATTTGTACAGATCTATACAGAAAAAAAGATACACAAGGCGTTTAAGAACAATGCATGGCACTGGCTTGACAATCACAATATGTGTTCATCACCTAACTGCAATTTTTACTCCTAATAGTGAAAATATTTTAAGAAATTCTGAAACAATGTCTTTGTTATAAACTGTGCAATAGCCTAATAAATAACTTACCTGCTTGTAGTGTTGGACGCATATGCATTTTCTGTTCTGTGTAACTGATGTATGTTAATCTTCAGAAAATGGAGCCAATTAAGATATATAATTATTTTTCATGTATTTAAAAATTTATTTAAAATGCATTGATGACATAATTAAACATATGTGATGATTGTTCTACTGTTTTTATTATGTAGCATGTTATAACAACAAACTTTATATTGTGTGTGTGAATAAAATTTTGATCTTTCACCTTTGTCTTTGATGTTATTTATAAACATTGAACTAACTGTTTACATTATTTAAACTTAACAAATTCAGCTGCATGAACTTGCACAATGTTAAAAAACTACATGTAGACAAATCAATGCTAAATTTCAAGGGATGAATGTCATTTCATCAGGAAAACCAACCAAGTGGGGACTCAAGATATGGGAACTAGCAAAAAGCACCACTGGTTATTTGTACAGATCTATACAGAAAAAAAGATACACAAGGCGTTTAAGAACAATGCATGGCACTGGCTTGACAATCACAATATGTGTTCATCACCTAACTGCAATATTTACTCCTAATAGTGAAAATATTTTAAGAAATTCTGAAACAATGTCATTGTTATAAACTGTGCAATAGCCTAATAAATAACTTACCTGCTTGTAGTGTTGGACGCATATGCATTTTCTGTTCTGTGTAACTGATGTATGTTAATCTTCAGAAAATGGAGCCAATTAAGATATATAATTATTTTTCATGTATTTAAAAATTTATTTAAAATGCATTGATGACATAATTAAACATATGTGATGAATGTTCTACTGTTTTTATTATGTAGCATGTTATAACAACAAACTTTATATTGTGTGTGTGAATAAAATTTTGATCTTTCACCTTTGTCTTTGATGTTATTTATAAACATTGAACTAACTGTTTACATTATTTAAACTTAACAAATTCAGCTGCATGAACTTGCACAATGTTAAAAAACTACATGTAGACAAATCAATGCTAAATTTCAAGGGATGAATGTCATTTCATCAGGAAAACCAACCAAGTGGGGACTCAAGATATGGGAACTAGCAAAAAGCACCACTGGTTATTTGTACAGATCTATACAGAAAAAAAGATACACAAGGCGTTTAAGAACAATGCATGGCACTGGCTTGACAATCACAATATGTGTTCATCACCTAACTGCAATTTTTACTCCTAATAGTGAAAATATTTTAAGAAATTCTGAAACAATGTCTTTGTTATAAACCGTGCAATAGCCTAATAAATAACTTACCTGCTTGTAGTGTTGGACGCATATGCATTTTCTGTTCTGTGTAACTGATGTATGTTAATCTTCAGAAAATGGAGCCAATTAAGATATATAATTATTTTTCATGTATTTAAAAATTTATTTAAAATGCATTGATGACATAATTAAACATATGTGATGAATGTTCTACTGTTTTTATTATGTAGCATGTTATAACAACAAACTTTATATTGTGTGTGTGAATAAAATTTTGATCTTTCACCTTTGTCTTTGATGTTATTTATAAACATTGAACTAACTGTTTACATTATTTAAACTTAACAAATTCAGCTGCATGAACTTGCACAATGTTAAAAAACTACATGTAGACAAATCAATGCTAAATTTCAAGGGATGAATGTCATTTCATCAGGAAAACCAACCAAGTGGGGACTCAAGATATGGGAACTAGCAAAAAGCACCACTGGTTATTTGTACAGATCTATACAGAAAAAAAGATACACAAGGCGTTTAAGAACAATGCATGGCACTGGCTTGACAATCACAATATGTGTTCATCACCTAACTGCAATTTTTACTCCTAATAGTGAAAATATTTTAAGAAATTCTGAAACAATGTCTTTGTTATAAACTGTGCAATAGCCTAATAAATAACTTACCTGCTTGTAGTGTTGGACGCATATGCATTTTCTGTTCTGTGTAACTGATGTATGTTAATCTTCAGAAAATGGAGCCAATTAAGATATATAATTATTTTTCATGTATTTAAAAATTTATTTAAAATGCATTGATGACATAATTAAACATATGTGATGATTGTTCTACTGTTTTTATTATGTAGCATGTTATAACAACAAACTTTATATTGTGTGTGTGAATAAAATTTTGATCTTTCACCTTTGTCTTTGATGTTATTTATAAACATTGAACTAACTGTTTACATTATTTAAACTTAACAAATTCAGCTGCATGAACTTGCACAATGTTAAAAAACTACATGTAGACAAATCAATGCTAAATTTCAAGGGATGAATGTCATTTCATCAGGAAAACCAACCAAGTGGGGACTCAAGATATGGGAACTAGCAAAAAGCACCACTGGTTATTTGTACAGATCTATACAGAAAAAAAGATACACAAGGCGTTTAAGAACAATGCATGGCACTGGCTTGACAATCACAATATGTGTTCATCACCTAACTGCAATTTTTACTCCTAATAGTGAAAATATTTTAAGAAATTCTGAAACAATGTCTTCGTTATAAACTGTGCAATAGCCTAATAAATAACTTACCTGCTTGTAGTGTTGGACGCATATGCATTTTCTGTTCTGTGTAACTGATGTATGTTAATCTTCAGAAAATGGAGCCAATTAAGATATATAATTATTTTTCATGTATTTAAAAATTTATTTAAAATGCATTGATGACATAATTAAACATATGTGATGATTGTTCTACTGTTTTTATTATGTAGCATGTTATAACAACAAACTTTATATTGTGTGTGTGAATAAAATTTTGATCTTTCACCTTTGTCTTTGATGTTATTTATAAACATTGAACTAACTGTTTACATTATTTAAACTTAACAAATTCAGCTGCATGAACTTGCACAATGTTAAAAAACTACATGTAGACAAATCAATGCTAAATTTCAAGGGATGAATGTCATTTCATCAGGAAAACCAACCAAGTGGGGACTCAAGATATGGGAACTAGCAAAAAGCACCACTGGTTATTTGTACAGATCTATACAGAAAAAAAGATACACAAGGCGTTTAAGAACAATGCATGGCACTGGCTTGACAATCACAATATGTGTTCATCACCTAACTGCAATTTTTACTCCTAATAGTGAAAATATTTTAAGAAATTCTGAAACAATGTCTTTGTTATAAACTGTGCAATAGCCTAATAAATAACTTACCTGCTTGTAGTGTTGGACGCATATGCATTTTCTGTTCTGTGTAACTGATGTATGTTAATCTTCAGAAAATGGAGCCAATTAAGATATATAATTATTTTTCATGTATTTAAAAATTTATTTAAAATGCATTGATGACATAATTAAACATATGTGATGATTGTTCTACTGTTTTTATTATGTAGCATGTTATAACAACAAACTTTATATTGTGTGTGTGAATAAAATTTTGATCTTTCACCTTTGTCTTTGATGTTATTTATAAACATTGAACTAACTGTTTACATTATTTAAACTTAACAAATTCAGCTGCATGAACTTGCACAATGTTAAAAAACTACATGTAGACAAATCAATGCTAAATTTCAAGGGATGAATGTCATTTCATCAGGAAAACCAACCAAGTGGGGACTCAAGATATGGGAACTAGCAAAAAGCACCACTGGTTATTTGTACAGATCTATACAGAAAAAAAGATACACAAGGCGTTTAAGAACAATGCATGGCACTGGCTTGACAATCACAATATGTGTTCATCACCTAACTGCAATTTTTACTCCTAATAGTGAAAATATTTTAAGAAATTCTGAAACAATGTCTTTGTTATAAACTGTGCAATAGCCTAATAAATAACTTACCTGCTTGTAGTGTTGGACGCATATGCATTTTCTGTTCTGTGTAACTGATGTATGTTAATCTTCAGAAAATGGAGCCAATTAAGATATATAATTATTTTTCATGTATTTAAAAATTTATTTAAAATGCATTGATGACATAATTAAACATATGTGATGATTGTTCTACTGTTTTTATTATGTAGCCTGTTATAACAACAAACTTTATATTGTGTGTGTGAATAAAATTTTGATCTTTCACCTTTGTCTTTGATGTTATTTATAAACATTGAACTAACTGTTTACATTATTTAAACTTAACAAATTCAGCTGCATGAACTTGCACAATGTTAAAAAACTACATGTAGACAAATCAATGCTAAATTTCAAGGGATGAATGTCATTTCATCAGGAAAACCAACCAAGTGGGGACTCAAGATATGGGAACTAGCAAAAAGCACCACTGGTTATTTGTACAGATCTATACAGAAAAAAAGATACACAAGGCATTTAAGAACAATGCATGGCACTGGCTTGACAATCACAATATGTGTTCATCACCTAACTGCAATTTTTACTCCTAATAGTGAAAATATTTTAAGAAATTCTGAAACAATGTCTTTGTTATAAACTGTGCAATAGCCTAATAAATAACTTACCTGCTTGTAGTGTTGGACGCATATGCATTTTCTGTTCTGTGTAACTGATGTATGTTAATCTTCAGAAAATGGAGCCAATTAAGATATATAATTATTTTTTATGTATTTAAAAATTTATTTAAAATGCATTGATGACATAATTAAACATATGTGATGATTGTTCTACTGTTTTTATTATGTAGCATGTTATAACAACAAACTTTATATTGTGTGTGTGAATAAAATTTTGATCTTTCACCTTTGTCTTTGATGTTATTTATAAACATTGAACTAACTGTTTACATTATTTAAACTTAACAAATTCAGCTGCATGAACTTGCACAATGTTAAAAAACTACATGTAGACAAATCAATGGATGAATGTCATTTCATCAGGAAAACCAACCAAGTGGGGACTCAAGATATGGGAACTAGCAAAAAGCACCCCTGGTTATTTGTACAGATCTATACAGAAAAAAAGATACACAAGGCGTTTAAGAACAATGCATGGCACTGGCTTGACAATCACAATATGTGTTCATCACCTAACTGCAATTTTTACTCCTAATAGTGAAAATATTTTAAGAAATTCTGAAACAATGTCTTTGTTATAAACCGTGCAATAGCCTAATAAATAACTTACCTGCTTGTAGTGTTGGACGCATATGCATTTTCTGTTCTGTGTAACTGATGTATGTTAATCTTCAGAAAATGGAGCCAATTAAGATATATAATTATTTTTCATGTATTTAAAAATTTATTTAAAATGCATTGATGACATAATTAAACATATGTGATGAATGTTCTACTGTTTTTATTATGTAGCATGTTATAACAACAAACTTTATATTGTGTGTGTGAATAAAATTTTGATCTTTCACCTTTGTCTTTGATGTTATTTATAAACATTGAACTAACTGTTTACATTATTTAAACTTAACAAATTCAGCTGCATGAACTTGCACAATGTTAAAAAACTACATGTAGACAAATCAATGCTAAATTTCAAGGGATGAATGTCATTTCATCAGGAAAACCAACCAAGTGGGGACTCAAGATATGGGAACTAGCAAAAAGCACCACTGGTTATTTGTACAGATCTATACAGAAAAAAAGATACACAAGGCGTTTAAGAACAATGCATGGCACTGGCTTGACAATCACAATATGTGTTCATCACCTAACTGCAATTTTTACTCCTAATAGTGAAAATATTTTAAGAAATTCTGAAACAATGTCTTTGTTATAAACTGTGCAATAGCCTAATAAATAACTTACCTGCTTGTAGTGTTGGACGCATATGCATTTTCTGTTCTGTGTAACTGATGTATGTTAATCTTCAGAAAATGGAGCCAATTAAGATATATAATTATTTTTTATGTATTTAAAAATTTATTTAAAATGCATTGATGACATAATTAAACATATGTGATGATTGTTCTACTGTTTTTATTATGTAGCATGTTATAACAACAAACTTTATATTGTGTGTGTGAATAAAATTTTGATCTTTCACCTTTGTCTTTGATGTTATTTATAAACATTGAACTAACTGTTTACATTATTTAAACTTAACAAATTCAGCTGCATGAACTTGCACAATGTTAAAAAACTACATGTAGACAAATCAATGGATGAATGTCATTTCATCAGGAAAACCAACCAAGTGGGGACTCAAGATATGGGAACTAGCAAAAAGCACCCCTGGTTATTTGTACAGATCTATACAGTCTTCGAAATTCGCATTTTTAAATTACTAGCCAGTCGGGCTTGTTACCTTACAATTTTAACTAGCCCGAAACAATTTTTACCAGCCCGAACTTATATTAATGTCTTTGGGGGTTACAGCAATTTCCCGACACCAATCACAATACATACTTGTGCCATCAACAAAAGACAACCAAGGCCTGCCAGTCCGCCAGTGGTCTTTGAAAGTCCTTTCCCTGGACTTTTCATACTTCTTTTTCGCCTCTTGCTTTTCATTATCTGCTTTTCGTTTCATTAAATTAATGGGTTTTCCAGGTCTGGCACCCTCAACATATTTCAGAGATTCCATAACTTGTTGTTGACATTGGAAAACGAAAGCGGACGTGGGGTACCTGATTGAAATAGCGATTGGAGCTCAGCATATTTTAATCGATTACTTCATAAAGGTCAAAAATCATAACAAAATACGACATTCGTATTTACTCGGCAATTTTCGCCAGGCATCTGTATACGAAAGATAATTCGTACCTACTCGGACATTTCCGTTTTGCTTATATCGGACAAACTGCTAAGACAATCGTTACTCTCCGGTAAGTCGGAATTCAACGATAGGATTCGATTGGATGTGTCACGACTAGGTGCGCGATGATGTTTTCTACTGTAATCCAATCGAAAATACGGTTGCAAACGAACGCTTTACGGTGTTGTTGACATTTTCTACGTAGATTGAGTATTTATGAGATTATTTGATTTTAATCTCTAATTTCTGGCCATAATATTTTATTCGCCAGGCGGGCGATAATTATGGATTTTTTCGTTCGCCCGATTTTATTTTTACTCGCATTTGCGAACGGGCGAGTGCGAATTTCGAAGACTGGATCTATACAGAAAAAAAGATACACAAGGCGTTTAAGAACAATGCATGGCACTGGCTTGACAATCACAATATGTGTTCATCACCTAACTGCAATTTTTACTCCTAATAGTGAAAATATTTTAAGAAATTCTGAAACAATGTCTTTGTTATAAACCGTGCAATAGCCTAATAAATAACTTACCTGCTTGTAGTGTTGGACGCATATGCATTTTCTGTTCTGTGTAACTGATGTATGTTAATCTTCAGAAAATGGAGCCAATTAAGATATATAATTATTTTTCATGTATTTAAAAATTTATTTAAAATGCATTGATGACATAATTAAACATATGTGATGAATGTTCTACTGTTTTTATTATGTAGCATGTTATAACAACAAACTTTATATTGTGTGTGTGAATAAAATTTTGATCTTTCACCTTTGTCTTTGATGTTATTTATAAACATTGAACTAACTGTTTACATTATTTAAACTTAACAAATTCAGCTGCATGAACTTGCACAATGTTAAAAAACTACATGTAGACAAATCAATGCTAAATTTCAAGGGATGAATGTCATTTCATCAGGAAAACCAACCAAGTGGGGACTCAAGATATGGGAACTAGCAAAAAGCACCACTGGTTATTTGTACAGATCTATACAGAAAAAAAGATACACAAGGCGTTTAAGAACAATGCATGGCACTGGCTTGACAATCACAATATGTGTTCATCACCTAACTGCAATTTTTACTCCTAATAGTGAAAATATTTTAAGAAATTCTGAAACAATGTCTTTGTTATAAACTGTGCAATAGCCTAATAAATAACTTACCTGCTTGTAGTGTTGGACGCATATGCATTTTCTGTTCTGTGTAACTGATGTATGTTAATCTTCAGAAAATGGAGCCAATTAAGATATATAATTATTTTTCATGTATTTAAAAATTTATTTAAAATGCATTGATGACATAATTAAACATATGTGATGATTGTTCTACTGTTTTTATTATGTAGCATGTTATAACAACAAACTTTATATTGTGTGTGTGAATAAAATTTTGATCTTTCACCTTTGTCTTTGATGTTATTTATAAACATTGAACTAACTGTTTACATTATTTAAACTTAACAAATTCAGCTGCATGAACTTGCACAATGTTAAAAAACTACATGTAGACAAATCAATGCTAAATTTCAAGGGATGAATGTCATTTCATCAGGAAAACCAACCAAGTGGGGACTCAAGATATGGGAACTAGCAAAAAGCACCACTGGTTATTTGTACAGATCTATACAGAAAAAAAGATACACAAGGCGTTTAAGAACAATGCATGGCACTGGCTTGACAATCACAATATGTGTTCATCACCTAACTGCAATTTTTACTCCTAATAGTGAAAATATTTTAAGAAATTCTGAAACAATGTCTTTGTTATAAACTGTGCAATAGCCTAATAAATAACTTACCTGCTTGTAGTGTTGGACGCATATGCATTTTCTGTTCTGTGTAACTGATGTATGTTAATCTTCAGAAAATGGAGCCAATTAAGATATATAATTATTTTTCATGTATTTAAAAATTTATTTAAAATGCATTGATGACATAATTAAACATATGTGATGATTGTTCTACTGTTTTTATTATGTAGCATGTTATAACAACAAACTTTATATTGTGTGTGTGAATAAAATTTTGATCTTTCACCTTTGTCTTTGATGTTATTTATAAACATTGAACTAACTGTTTACATTATTTAAACTTAACAAATTCAGCTGCATGAACTTGCACAATGTTAAAAAACTACATGTAGACAAATCAATGCTAAATTTCAAGGGATGAATGTCATTTCATCAGGAAAACCAACCAAGTGGGGACTCAAGATATGGGAACTAGCAAAAAGCACCACTGGTTATTTGTACGTTTAAGAACAATGCATGGCACTGGCTTGACAATCACAATATGTGTTCATCACCTAACTGCAATTTTTACTCCTAATAGTGAAAATATTTTAAGAAATTCTGAAACAATGTCTTTGTTATAAACTGTGCAATAGCCTAATAAATAACTTACCTGCTTGTAGTGTTGGACGCATATGCATTTTCTGTTCTGTGTAACTGATGTATGTTAATCTTCAGAAAATGGAGCCAATTAAGATATATAATTATTTTTCATGTATTTAAAAATTTATTTAAAATGCATTGATGACATAATTAAACATATGTGATGATTGTTCTACTGTTTTTATTATGTAGCCTGTTATAACAACAAACTTTATATTGTGTGTGTGAATAAAATTTTGATCTTTCACCTTTGTCTTTGATGTTATTTATAAACATTGAACTAACTGTTTACATTATTTAAACTTAACAAATTCAGCTGCATGAACTTGCACAATGTTAAAAAACTACATGTAGACAAATCAATGCTAAATTTCAAGGGATGAATGTCATTTCATCAGGAAAACCAACCAAGTGGGGACTCAAGATATGGGAACTAGCAAAAAGCACCACTGGTTATTTGTACAGATCTATACAGAAAAAAAGATACACAAGGCATTTAAGAACAATGAATGGCACTGGCTTGACAATCACAATATGTGTTCATCACCTAACTGCAATTTTTACTCCTAATAGTGAAAATATTTTAAGAAATTCTGAAACAATGTCTTTGTTATAAACTGTGCAATAGCCTAATAAATAACTTACCTGCTTGTAGTGTTGGACGCATATGCATTTTCTGTTCTGTGTAACTGATGTATGTTAATCTTCAGAAAATGGAGCCAATTAAGATATATAATTATTTTTTATGTATTTAAAAATTTATTTAAAATGCATTGATGACATAATTAAACATATGTGATGATTGTTCTACTGTTTTTATTATGTAGCATGTTATAACAACAAACTTTATATTGTGTGTGTGAATAAAATTTTGATCTTTCACCTTTGTCTTTGATGTTATTTATAAACATTGAACTAACTGTTTACATTATTTAAACTTAACAAATTCAGCTGCATGAACTTGCACAATGTTAAAAAACTACATGTAGACAAATCAATGGATGAATGTCATTTCATCAGGAAAACCAACCAAGTGGGGACTCAAGATATGGGAACTAGCAAAAAGCACCCCTGGTTATTTGTACAGATCTATACAGAAAAAAAGATACACAAGGCGTTTAAGAACAATGCATGGCACTGGCTTGACAATCACAATATGTGTTCATCACCTAACTGCAATTTTTACTCCTAATAGTGAAAATATTTTAAGAAATTCTGAAACAATGTCTTTGTTATAAACCGTGCAATAGCCTAATAAATAACTTACCTGCTTGTAGTGTTGGACGCATATGCATTTTCTGTTCTGTGTAACTGATGTATGTTAATCTTCAGAAAATGGAGCCAATTAAGATATATAATTATTTTTCATGTATTTAAAAATTTATTTAAAATGCATTGATGACATAATTAAACATATGTGATGAATGTTCTACTGTTTTTATTATGTAGCATGTTATAACAACAAACTTTATATTGTGTGTGTGAATAAAATTTTGATCTTTCACCTTTGTCTTTGATGTTATTTATAAACATTGAACTAACTGTTTACATTATTTAAACTTAACAAATTCAGCTGCATGAACTTGCACAATGTTAAAAAACTACATGTAGACAAATCAATGCTAAATTTCAAGGGATGAATGTCATTTCATCAGGAAAACCAACCAAGTGGGGACTCAAGATATGGGAACTAGCAAAAAGCACCACTGGTTATTTGTACAGATCTATACAGAAAAAAAGATACACAAGGCGTTTAAGAACAATGCATGGCACTGGCTTGACAATCACAATATGTGTTCATCACCTAACTGCAATTTTTACTCCTAATAGTGAAAATATTTTAAGAAATTCTGAAACAATGTCTTTGTTATAAACTGTGCAATAGCCTAATAAATAACTTACCTGCTTGTAGTGTTGGACGCATATGCATTTTCTGTTCTGTGTAACTGATGTATGTTAATCTTCAGAAAATGGAGCCAATTAAGATATATAATTATTTTTCATGTATTTAAAAATTTATTTAAAATGCATTGATGACATAATTAAACATATGTGATGATTGTTCTACTGTTTTTATTATGTAGCATGTTATAACAACAAACTTTATATTGTGTGTGTGAATAAAATTTTGATCTTTCACCTTTGTCTTTGATGTTATTTATAAACATTGAACTAACTGTTTACATTATTTAAACTTAACAAATTCAGCTGCATGAACTTGCACAATGTTAAAAAACTACATGTAGACAAATCAATGCTAAATTTCAAGGGATGAATGTCATTTCATCAGGAAAACCAACCAAGTGGGGACTCAAGATATGGGAACTAGCAAAAAGCACCACTGGTTATTTGTACAGATCTATACAGAAAAAAAGATACACAAGGCGTTTAAGAACAATGCATGGCACTGGCTTGACAATCACAATATGTGTTCATCACCTAACTGCAATATTTACTCCTAATAGTGAAAATATTTTAAGAAATTCTGAAACAATGTCTTTGTTATAAACTGTGCAATAGCCTAATAAATAACTTACCTGCTTGTAGTGTTGGACGCATATGCATTTTCTGTTCTGTGTAACTGATGTATGTTAATCTTCAGAAAATGGAGCCAATTAAGATATATAATTATTTTTCATGTATTTAAAAATTTATTTAAAATGCATTGATGACATAATTAAACATATGTGATGATTGTTCTACTGTTTTTATTATGTAGCCTGTTATAACAACAAACTTTATATTGTGTGTGTGAATAAAATTTTGATCTTTCACCTTTGTCTTTGATGTTATTTATAAACATTGAACTAAGTGTTTACATTAGTTAAACTTAACAAATTCAGCTGCATGAACTTGCACAATGTTAAAAAACTACATGTAGACAAATCAATGCTAAATTTCAAGGGATGAATGTCATTTCATCAGGAAAACCAACCAAGTGGGGACTCAAGATATGGGAACTAGCAAAAAGCACCACTGGTTATTTGTAGATCTATACTGAAAAAAAGATACACAAGGCGTTTAAGAACAATGCATGGCACTGGCTTGACAATTACAATATGTGTTCATCACCTAACTGCAATTTTTACTCCTAATAGTGAAAATAGTTTAAGAAATTCTGAAACAATGTCTTTGTTATAAACTGTGCAATAGCCTAATACATAAATTTCAAAAAAACCAACCAACAAAACAACTGCTGTCATACTTAAAAGTCAATTCAACTGAAGGTAGCCTTTGAACACATACTCGTCATCAATTATGAAGGTCATCCCAGCAAATTCAGAGCTGAGCCAGTATGGAAACTGTAAACAAAGAAGACAATGGATGGGTCACTCCCTAGTCCGATATGGTGATAGCAATGCCACTCACAACGTGGCCCCACTGCTCCTAAATCCCACATACATGTACTTGTTGCCTTTCTATGGCAGGTTTCAGAAGGACACGCGAATTGTATTCGACTTTTGTGTGTTGATCGCCATTGAAGGGTAATGTATATTAATTTGCAAACTTGATAGTATTAACTGCAGTCAAATATTACACACCTATTTGGGATGTGAAGGCTTCCAAATCAAAGCATAGCAACTACAGTTAGTCTCTCCTTAAGGTCATGCTGACAAATGGATGTGTCACTGCCCAGTCCGATATGGTGATAGCAATGCCACTCACAACGTGGCCCCGCTGCTCCTAAATCACACATACTTGTTGCCTCTCTATGCAGTTCCCAGAAGGACAAGTAATTAGCAAACTTGACAGTATTAACTGCAGTCAAATATTACACACCCCTTTGGGATGTAAAAGGCTTCCAAATCAAAGCATCGACACTACGCTTAGTCTCTCCTTAAGGTCATGCTGACAAGATAAATGTGGGCATTCAGTGCTCAACCATCCTGGTCACTGCATGGCCACATGTGGATTGGGCACTTTGTGGCAGCACTGCATGCAATTCTGTTGGTCGCAACACCATCACACAGAGTCAAACTCTGGACACAATGTAGATCTCGTCAACTTATTTCTCACGTTTCCTCTACTCACCCTTCTCAGTACACCTTACAAATTATCCAATATTCAAACATTTTCAATATGCACACTACCTTCCCTAGGAAAATAACTTCCATTGAGTCATGGACCGCTTCTTTCATCCGTTTCATTTCTGTCTACACTTGTAAGTTTCCATCAGAAACACAGCAACTCCTAAAATACTTGGAAATTGTACCAATCTCGCCACTTGAACAGAAAGAAAGACTAGAGTTTTCCTACTAAGTATCCCCAGTGTAGATGGACCCCCCCCCCCCCCCCCCCCCCCCCCCCCCCCCGCTTGATTCACAGATTGCATCATATTTTTAAATGATAGATTTGTAAACATAATTTGTCTAACTGACAGCTGCATCATATTTTTAAATGATAGATTTGTAAACATAATTTGTCTAATTGACAGCAATTAGTACAAAGTGCAAACTGTGATAAGTTTAAATGGATTATAATGTGTGGATAAGCACATCTGCATTAACAAAGAAATAAGCAGCTTCACTGCTATATGAACTCAGTGAACCAAGTGTTGAGTTGGTTGGAAGTGTTTCCTAGATGTTATTTTAGCATCTCAGGCTTGGTGGCGCACTTTATGAAGTGCAAAAATCTGGCGTTAGGATTCTGGTCAAAATACTAAACCGATTTTCCAAGTGGCCACTGTTCAAAAGAATTAACGGTAAGTATGACCAGTGTATTTGTACAATGTAGTTTTTTCTTATCAGGGTCACTTAATTTACTCTTTTTTTTTAATTGTTGTAAGTTATTGCAAATTGGTATTTTTATAAAATTTTCATGGAATATCAGCTTTTAAAGGTGAACACACAAGGTTTTTATTAACCCTAAAAAGCCTTTAAACATGAAATTTAAGGCATAAAAAAACAAATTTGGCACCTTACTTCAATTAAACACATTTTCACACATTCTGATCTAGTCACCATTTTCGTTCAAACCAGAAGTGACGGTTCAGCAGCAACTTTCCTTCACACATCAATAACAAACCAACGTTATGGGGATTTACATGTTTTATTTTGCGTAATTTATGTTAAAATTGAGTAGAATATGGAAGAAGAATGTGATTCAGTTGAATTTACTGTTGAACCTTACATGTACGAACCAGAATTAGGTGACAGTCCGTCAATTTTGTCAGAATCAGACTCGTAAAGTGATGAATCTCCCGATACCATCCCATTGGAAACACAGTTTGGTATATTTTACTAATATCTATAGTCAAAATTATGACAAAAGCACACATTGTAATAAAAAATACAGACTAAATTCACATTTTCATTTCTTTGAAGGCTTTGTCACAGCCTTTTTGAATGTTCTAAGTTTTATATAAAATTAAGAGCTTAATTTCATTTAAAAAAACAGCTGCTGTTGCGACCTCCCCTTGTGCAGGGTCATGACCTGTGGATAAGGGAACTAGCAGATGCGTTTTGAGCTCTGCTCTAAGAAAATCTGGTGCTGTGACCTTTAACTTTCCCGGAAAAACTTGCCAAATACTAAGACAAGAAGACTTCATCTCTGTGGAGGCCTTGTCTCTCATAATGCAAACATACTTAAAACAAATCGGTCTGTTCCCCACTTTTTATATATAATTTCCGGGAACGTTTGGCGAGTTCAGAATGTATGAATGTAGTATTGTTAAACTGTAAACAACTTGTTACTTGTTTTGTATATTTGTATATTTTCAAGTGAATATGTGCAGACTGCACACCTAAAAGTCTGCAGGAAGTATGCAAATGTTCTTTAGAATGTGGCGAACTAAATGCGGAAAAGATCGCAAAGACATGACTAAAATGCATTACAGAGCACCATAGTAACAGGGGAAACGGCTTGAATCGGGAACGTTATAGAAGTCTCATTTTTTAATGTACTTCATTTTGTATTAAATTACCTGTCAGAAACACACTGTATGCTGATAACTAAGACTTCTGCTTTCACTGAATTTTTTTATATACACAGGGTATTTCTTGCTAATGTAATTCGTCAATGTGAAGCCAAATTTGCAGCCATAAAAGAATTCGCAACTGTGAAATTGTCGCCTGAAACAGCTTGTTATGTTAGACAAGCATAATATTATGATCAGCAGTGATTTTTTTTGCTTATTTTTACTGCAGAATAACGGCAGTTTCCCCTTGCCAAAAAACATCAATTTTTCCCCTAAAATGACCCATTTTTTCCCCAAAGTAAGAAACATTTTCCCCTCAGACTGGGTTGGCATTTCAATCAAAAATTGACGAAACTTTATTGCTTCCTTACACACGATATTAGGTTGCAAACAGACCAAAAATCAGCGTAAGATACATCGATAAAAACAGTTCTGGTACTACCAGGTATAACGCAGACCCGATTTTAGAAGCCGAATTTGAGGGTTAAAATCTGGTAACCATCTGGTTAAAGATCCTGCAGGAACGCAACTCGAACGTCACTGCGTCAGTGTGGCGCTACAAGAGACTTGTTCACCACGTCAGCACACTGAGCGACCCCACCCTGTCGCTTCCAGCACAGCGTAGGACCAGAGCTGACATTCTGCACCTGCAGCAGCCCCATGCCGTGAAGGTTCACAACCAGTACATGGGTGGGGTTGATGTCCACGATCAATACGGCCTGTGCTATGATGTGGGACACAACTCCAAGAAATGGTGGAGGTACTTGTTTTGGTTTATGGTCAACAGTGCCATCGTCAACGCCTACCTCATTTTCAAGGAAACGAGCAAACAAAGAAATTCAAAGAAACGTTTCGCCCACCTGGACTTCCGCGAGGAACTGGCATTTCGGTTGATCGGAGGATTTAGTAAAAGGAAGCGAGCAAGTCAGGGGCAAGCACTAGCAGGCATGATGAACAAGGAGAATGTGGGTCCACATGTTCACGGTATTCTGCCAGGCAAAAGGCGCCGTTGTAAGTACCACAGCCTGGTACTGAAAGAACGAACTGACACACAGTATGGTTGTACTACGTGTATGACTCCTTTGTATGACAAAGGATGTCACAATTTATGGCACAACATGACAGTGCCTGAAGCTATTTAAGAACTGGTAAACTTGTAAATAGTGAAAATGTATATTTTGATTAATTCACATATTTATTATTTACTTATTATTTTTCATTATTTATGGTTGTATTTCATACTTGCAGAGAGTGTATATAAATGTAAATATCGTCGGTTAAATGCCATAAGGACTCAACAACATTTATGGTCAAATTTGACATTCTTGCATTTTTTCAATGCTTTTTATATTATCTTTATGTTAGAAAATTATTAAGTGTGAGTTCCCATAATTTGGTCAAAATATTTTACTTTGATGAAATGTACCATTCCAGAATTGCAAATATTTATACTGCCAAAAGGACTCATAAACAAATTTGTACTGCCAAAAGGACTCATCAGCAATACACTGTGCTGATAAGCCCTTCTCAGTTTTCTGTAATTAATGAGAACATGTTTATCTAAAAACCCATTAAGCACACACTGAGGTATCAAGGTGTTTATTATTACAGCAATGAGTTCTGGAATGTTGCTGATTTATATTCATTCAACAACTTTATAGTCTATCTATAGACTGCAGCATCTTGTAACACAATTGTGTGGCTTTTTGAACATGTGACTGGAAATAAAATAAGGTAAGTTCCTTTTTTGTTTTATTTTGCTTAAATGTAGTGATAATTTTTAAAATAAGAATAAATTACCAAGTTGCTTTACATAATTGATTTCAAAACAATTGTGCATGAATATTGATTGCTAAGAAATTACAGTTTGTTATTTTTATAACACAAATAAGTTTCCGGTGTTAGCATTTATACCTAAATTATTTATATTATTGCATACGCATGATGTTATCAACTTAAATAAGGCTAAAAATTCATTTTAATTTGTTGATGAGCCCTTTTGGCGTTGAACAAAATGGCTACTTCGGCAAAAAAATTTATTCGGCGTAATGCTTAATTGATTTCAGGAGAATAACCGAAAGCATCACTATGGAAGAGGAATGGTCTGATTCGGATTTCTACTCAACACCACAGACAATTGCCGAGTTGGAAAGAATATCAGGTAATCACTTTTTCACATACGACTGTGTAAGTCAAAATTCTAGCCTGAGGGTTTTTATACCTGTGCTTAATGCTTTAATACATGAACAGATTTAATAAAGCAATTTGCTTAATATTTTGTCGAACTGATTTAGTAAGCTTTCGGAAGGCTCTATATTAGTTTTGTTCATGTGTTTCAGGAAAGAACAGTACAAAATGTGTGGATAAAACAATGGATACTTCAGACTCTGATGATGTACCGCTTTCACACATTCAGGGGAAGCTCAAAAGTAAGAGGCAACCTGTCAAACAGACCTATGATCTGCACGAGGAAACCTCTGAAGATGATAGCTTTGATGATGAAAGCTACATCCCATCTCCAGCATCATCTTCAAGTGAGAGCAACTGTTCTCCTAAATTGAAAAGAAAGAGAAAATGGGTACGAAAAAGGATCAGGCCCTTGAAGAGGGAAGAAAACAGAAATACAATCCTGAAAGAAATTCGTAGAAGTAGTCCATGCACACACCATGCCAAAACATCGAAGAAGAGAAGTGAACTGAAACAAAAACAAAACGCACAGTTGAAAAAAAGACATAGCGACCATCATTTATCAAAAGCTTTAAAACAAAGCAAAGCTCACCACACTGTACAAACAATTCTCAAAAAGCACGGAGAGATAAGAATTTCAAATTTACTTACCAGCAATTCTTTAGAAAAGATTAATATCAAAGCAGATGGTGATTGTTACTTTAATGCTCTGAGATTGCAACTAAGCCCAGATTTCACAGTACAAGAACTCAGAAACAAAATCGGCAGTCATTTACTAGATTTGAAAAAGCACTACCAGTCCTTTCTTCAGTGCAGTGAAAGCAAGAACAATGAAGACTTCTCACGGACGTATGAAAGCAAAATTGAATGCATAAAACAGGAAGGAATTTGGAATGTAGATATGGCAGATCTTCTTCCATTGGCAACAGCAAATTGTTTCAATGTGAATATCACCATCTATTCAAGTAGACTAAACCATCCAGTCATTCATATTTGTCCAGATATCGATATTCTAGAAGATGAAGGAACTAGAAAGGATGTAATGTTGACTTACCTTGCTGTGCGTGGGTACGAACATTATGATGCATGTATCAGAAAGGGACTATCAGGTGAACAATCTTCTTCAAAGACAAAGAAGGATGGCATCCCTTGTACGCCAAGGAAGTCACAAGATACTGACATTTCTACCATCACACCTCGAAAACAAGCAGTTTACAAATCCCCAAAGAAGATTCAACTACCTCGCAAAAAGACACCGAATGTTACCATGTGGAAAAAGAATGTAAGGAAACGAAATAAAACAATGGGAAAAAGCTACATTTCTGCCAATTCCAAGAAGGCCATTGAAGCTAAACATATTGGCCCAGGTTGTGAAGGCTGTACGTACAAATGTACAGAGACGTTTCCAGATGATGTGAGACAGGCAATATTTGATGCATACTATGAAGTAAACATGACTTATGAAAGACAAAGAGACTTTATATGTCAACATATCGATGTCCGTCCTACTAGCAAAAGGTATGGACAGACTTACAAACTCGACAGCAGAATATATTTCTTGCCTTCTGGAAAAGAGCGTGTTCGTGTTTGTAAACAGTTCTTTATGAGAACATTATGTGTTGGAGACAAGCTTATATAATTTTCTAAGTTTGAGTGTAACGAATTAGTAGAAAATTAATTTCCCTTGTTTGGAATGAAATAATCGCAAGGTGGCGTTGTATAAGCACGAAATTATTCGTGCGCTAAGTGTATGCGTAGGTCATTCAGCTTTGGGGAACCGATACAATCACACGCATCGGGATTATCTTCGTGTTTAAAATTTTGAATCACAATGGACAATAGTTTACATGACGACGCGGGAGAGGAATTGACATTGAAAGATTTATTTAACGAAATTAAAAAGCAACGTTCAGATGTTAATTCTTTACGTGAAGAAGTGAGGGGTACGACGGAAAATGTTACCTGCGAAGTGAGAAAGTTAAAAACTGAACAGGAAATTAAATGGAAGTTCCAGGGCAACAAAATTCAATACGAATTTAACAACAGCATTGCAGACATTACTCGTCAACTACAATGGGCGACAGAGCATGGAAAACAGGACTATGCCAGTGAGCTTTGTGGCGAAATTGCGGAATTGGTCAAGAAACGAAACAAATTAATCCGTATTGCTGATTCATCTACCGGTGGCTGGGAGACAGTTCGCCAATATGAATGTAATCCGGTGGCGAGCGACTCCGACGACGAGAGTAAAATTCTCAAGGCAGAAAATAGGGCGCTCAAGCGTAAGCGGTTTAGCTCGCGAGGGCGTGTGGTGGCAAGCAGTACTGCACAGTATCCTGGCAGTGTTATGGACAGCAGTGTTCGACCTTGGAATTTGAGTGCAACATCCAGGCAATGGTTGCCTCAATCAGCCGCTCGGGGAAGGTTTTTTCGTGGCACCAGTAGCTACGGTCACGTCGGGTACGCTCCCGGTGTTGGAAACAGCTCAACAGCAACAGGTCCCTGTTTTGCCTGTGGAGAGACCAACCACTTCCGGCGAAACTGTCCTCATGTCGCACGTGCCGCGGTCTCAACCGGAAGTCAACCCCATAACGGGAAGTAGTTCTGTAGCTCCCGCGCAACCCAATCAGAGTAACAGTGAGTACTTAAAAGATGAGTATCATTTTGACTTTAGTAGATTTACTACTGACTATTATGAGTATGAACAGGGTCAAAAACATGATTGTAAGAAATAGGTTGAAAGAAAATATAACCTTCTGGAAACATATTGGAGCTAATACATTTGTGATTGATTTAATTGAAAATGGCTATAAAATACCATTGTATTCCAATCCGCCTAAAATGTACAACACAAATAATCAATCTGCATTGGTAGAAGCGGATTTTGTTTCAGAGGCCATTGGTGATTTGTTAGATCGGCATTTGATTGAAAAATGTTCTGAAATGCCCCATGTTGTAAATCCATTGACGGTTTCCGTTCACCGCTCTGGCAAAAAGAGATTAATTTTAGATTTACGCATGGTCAATAAACATGTTTGGAAACAATCAGTTAAATATGATGACATTAAAATTACTATGTCATATCTCAGATCTGGCTATTTTATGCTAAAATTTGATCTTACAAGTGCCTATCATTTTATTGAGATATTTGAGCCACATACTCAATATTTAGGATTTTCATGGAAAGATCAAAATGATAATGAAATATTTTATAAATTTTTGGTTTTACCATTTGGTCTATCAAGTGCGTGTTATGTATTTACTAAAGTTACAAGACCGCTGATTGCTAAATGGCGGGGCGAGGGTAAGCTTGTGTCCATGTTTCTAGATGATGGGTTTGGTTGTGCAGTGGATGTTGTTGTAGCAAACCGCATGAGTGTGCAAATAAAACAGGATTTATTGTTATCTGGATTTGTTCCTAACGCTAACAAATCGATATGGATACCTGTTCAAAAAATGGAATATTTGGGTGTGTTTCTTGATTCATCACTTGGTGTCATATATATTCCTGAGCGGAGATTGGTTAAAGCCAATGAAACAAATAAAGATATTTTCCAATGTCTAAAATGTCACAGACGTGTTCCGGTTCGAAAATTGGCGAGCATTGTGGGTCAGTTGATTTCGATGTCGATAGTGCTTGGTCATATTTCTCAAATAATGACACGATATCTAAGTCTAGATATTCTTACTGCACGCCATTGGGATTCGTATGTAGCACTTTCACAAAACAGTATTGATCAGCTGAGTTTTTGGCAGTCAAATTTATCATTGCTAAACAGTACCTATTTGGGAAAAACGGTAAATTGTTCGAAGATTGTTTATTCTGATGCCAGTCAGACTGGTTATTCTGGGTACGAAGTAAGCACCTTAAACGGAACGGCACACGGTCAGTGGAGCGCTGATGAATCAGTTAAATCGTCCACGTGGCGCGAATTGACGGCTGTTTTTAGGGTATTGCAATCCCTATTGCATGTGTTACAGAGACAAACAGTAAAATGGTATTCTGACAATCAAGCTGTTACGGCCATTGTACGTAAGGGTTCTATGAAACAAGAACTACAGGATATTGCCATAAGCATTTTTAAAGTATGTACCACACATTCAATTACACTTTATTTAGAGTGGCTGCCTCGATCTGATTATTTGTCTCGAATTGTAGATTGTGATGATTGGGGCATATCATTTGAGATGTTGAACATGTTACTTTCGAGATTCGGCGCAGTAGAGGTTGACTGGTTTGCGTCTGAGCATAATGCAAAGTTAGCAGTTTTTTACAGCAGATTTTGAAATCCCTCTTCAACTGGAGTAGATGCGTTTTCAGAATCATGGACAGAGACTTTTGGACTTTTTGTTCCAACCATTTTTTGATTCATAGAGTATTACAAAAGATGGATATAGATAAGGCGAGGGGGATTTTAATAGTTCCACGTTGGAAATCCGCTGTGTTTTGGCCGATGATTTGTCCAAATGAGACGTTTATTCCTCAAATAGTAGACTGTGTTGATTTACCAACAGAGCGAAAGAATTACATTAAATGTAAAAGTGGCATGGGAATATTCGGCAATGTAGATTTGAAATTTACTATGATTGCACTATTGATTGATTTTAAGGGAAAATAATCCTAATTGTGATTATTAAATATGGTGTTGTATCCTTTTGCAACATCAAGGTGTTGTTCCATTTGGTAGTTTTAGTACAAATTGGTGGCTTCGCCAAAACGTTAATGTACAAGACACTTGTCATGGTGATAAGCGGTTTTCCAACATACAATGGCGGCATTGCCTGTTCTTAAGTAGCATGTACAAGACGCATGTCATGGTGATATGCAGCTTAATTATGAAATGGCGGCATCGCCTGTTCTTACATAGTAGTAGTTGAATTAAGCGCATACTGCTTAAAAAAAAAAAAATAAATAAAATAAAAAAACACATCGTTCAGCGGCATCGCAATTTATGGCGGCTTCGCCAGACAGTACAAGGCGGTTTCGCCAGACAGTACAAGGTGGCTTCACCAGTACATGTATTTACCAAAAATATTGTTAAATGGTTAGATCAGAAGTATTTTTAAGTGGTAATTACAATATAATTGTATACATGTATACTTATTGTTTGTATTATTCTATACGTCTATTTTTTCAGACTCACAAAGACGATATTGCTGGTCTACCTGAAGTTTTGGCGGGCAAGGTGGATCTTCTCCCGAATCTGTTACAGAAGTCCAGGGCCACTAGTACTACTCAAAAATATGAAAACAGTTTTATTCGCTGGAAAAAATGGGCATTGTCAAATGGTTTAGGGAGGGGTGATATCTTGCCTGCGAAAGCTTTTCATGTAGCCATGTACTTGTGCTCACTGATACAAAGTTCGAAGGGTATAAGTCCTGTTCTGTCTGCATTTTATTCTTTGAAATGGTATCATGATATCTATGATTTGGAGTCTCCATCCAATTCTAAATTAGTTTGTAATGTTGTAGAAGCTGGTAAAAGAATTTTAGCAAAACCCACAGTTAAGAAAGAACCTATTAGCCCAGAAATTCTTCTGTCTATGTATAATAAGATGTACGAGCATAAAAATATAAAAAAATCAACGTATCATCTGCGCTTGTTTAGTAGCTTTTGCGGGTTTTATGCGAAGTTCAGAGCTTTTAAACATTAGAGTTTTAGACATTCAATTTTGTGAAACATTTATGTCTATTTTTATAGAGAGTAGTAAGACTGATCAATATAGAGATGGTTCTTGGATAACAATTGCTAGGACAGGTTCTATTTTATGTCCAGTATCTAACGTAGAAAAACTTTTACAGTGGGCAGACATGAAAGAAACAGATTTTTTGCTCTCTAATTTGTGTAAGACTAAAAATGGATATGCTGTTCGAAAATCCAATAAGCCGATGTCGTATACAAATTTACGTGATGAATTTGTGAGAACACTTTCACCGCATGTTGAGGATATTAAGAAATATTGTTTACATTCGCTCAGATCTGGTGGTGCAACGTGTGCTGCAAACAATGGTGTTAAAGACAGAATGTTTAAAAGACACGGTCGTTGGTTGAGTGAATCTGCCAAAGATGGCTATGTAAAAGATTCATTAAAAGAAAGACTTTCTGTATCTTTGTATTTGGGACTGTAATTATTATTGTTGCGTATGTACATGTTCTTTACATGTAGCCTGAATTATGAGAGAATCATTTGAATATGTATCCCGTTCTTTGGTTTTCATCGGTTTCCCCAAGTGCTATCTCTACATACGAGATAACCAAATATATTATTTAAATGTTTCTATGATTTGTTGTTTGTTTGAAGATTATGGTATGTCAATCAGGGAAATATAATTTTCTAAGTTTGAGTGTAACGAATTAGTAGAAAATTAATTTCCCTTGTTTGGAATGAAATAATCGCAATTTTGCGTTGTATAAGCACAAAATTATTCGTGCGCTAAGTGTATGCGTAGGTCATTCAGCTTTGGGGAACCGATACAATCACACGCATCGGGATTATCTTAGTGTTTAAAATTTTGAAAAAATTAGGAAATAAAAGTTAATTTTCTGTGATTCATGATCTGCATTCATGTATCGTTAAAGACACATTTTCAGCCTATAGTATTGTGAATCATTAATAATAAATTAGATTATAATGATATGTTTTCAAATATGTTTAATGTACGTGTTTCGTGAATATTATGGTTGAATATGGTTCATACGCTATGTGTGTTTTGACATATGCATTTGGAATGCCAAAAATAAGTTATGTTAACGAATATATACAAGAAAAGGGCATGTTTTTATATGTTGATAAAATCGGTTTCCCCAAGTGCTATCTCTACATACGAGATAACCAAATATATTATTTAAATGTTTCTATGATTTGTTGTTTGTTTGAAGATTATGGTATGTCAATCAGGGAAATCAGATATACGTTAGCCAAAAAACGACATGGTGGCTTTGCTGGAGTTGATAACAGAGGGAAACACACACCAAGCAACAAAACTGAAGATTCCAGGAAGCAATACATAAGAAGACATATCGAATCTTTTCCAACAGTTGAGTCACACTACACAAGAAAATCAACCAAAAGAAAATACCTTTCACAAGATCTGACTATAAGAAAAATGTATTACTTGTACAAGATTAAGTGCCAAGAAGATAACATTAATCCAGTCTCTGAAATGGTCTACAGGAAAATATTTTGCGCAGAATACAATTTATCTTTCCACAAGCCAAAAAAAGATTTATGTCAAACATGTAATAAATACAATGAAAAGAAGAAAACAAATTCTGCCACTGCTGAAGATGAAGAAAATTTCAGAGCTCACATTCAGAGAAAAGAAAGAGCAAGGCGAGAATAAGAAACAGATAAACAATCAGCAAAATTAAACAGTTCCATCTTTGTGGCAACATTTGATTTGGAGGCGGTTCTTTCGACTCCATGCTCCAAAGTCAGCCAAGTTTACTACAAAAGGAAACTGAACTGTTATAATCTGACATTCTTTTCTTTGCCAGATAAAAAGGGAACATGCTATATTTGGGATGAAACACATGGGCAGCGAGGTTCTTTTGAAATTGGGACATGCATAATAACTCAAATTATGTCACTTCCATCAGTTGTCAAACATGTAATTCTATATTCTGACTGTTGTTCAGGGCAAAACTGGAACCAGTACTTGTCAGGAGGTCTACTACACACAGTCAGACATCATCCACACGTTCAGGTCATTGAACAAAAATTTCTTGAGAGCGGCCACACACAGATGGAATGTGACGCAATGCATTCCTCGATAGAGCATGCAAAAAAGTGTACATCAATATATGTTCCAGACCAGTGGGACACTGTTATCCATATGGCTAGACGCCAAAAACCTTACACTGTAATCCCGATGAGATTTGACTCATTTTATGACCTTAAAGCACACACAGAGAGCAATTACAAAAATTTCAAAACTGACGTAGATGGAAACAGAGTCAATTGGCTAAAGGTAAAAGTGCTGAGAGTAACAAAGGAACACCCAGAAGAACTTCAGATCAAATACGATTATGATGAAGAATTTAGAACAATAAATATAACACGACCAGTAAGAGGACGACCATCTACTACCGGCCATGATCTACCACGAAAGTATCTTGGGAAGATACCAATATCTGATGCCAAGAAGAAGGACTTGTTAGATCTATGTGATTCTTTGGTAATTCCGGCCATATATAGAGGATTTTACGAATCTATACCTACAAGTAAATCAGCCAAAGACCAATTAGCGCTACCAGATGTAAATGATGAGGACTCCGACAGTACCATGGATGATTAGAAAATCACATTATCAGAGTGTTGCACATACTTATATTTACCAAAGTGACTGCAAAATACTTATAACCTTGCTTATCAATGTGTACAATCAATAATTTAAACCTGTAACAATGTGAATATATTTTAAACATTTATTTACTATCAGATTTTGATCTGATGAGTCCTTTTGGCTTTGTTTATTTGACCTTTCAAAGTTACATTTTTATTCTGCCAAAAGGGCTCATCAACAAAATGTCCTTTTATGGCATTAGTTGTAAGAGTTTTCGATGGATTGTAATGTATATAAATAAAACATACAAATATACATATTTGTGCAAAATATTAAATTATTATCTTCAAAACTGGATTTTTAATGTGCATCTCAACTTTAGGGCCGTTTTTCTCAATACTTTAAAAAATGTTGTTGAGCCCTTATGGCATTTAACCGACGATATATGGTTTGTTTGCTTCTTATATACAGAAAACAAAAATGCATTCAAATAAAATTATTGTTTTCATTACAAGTGTGTTCATTTTATTTACTACTATTAACCTTATTACTTGGTCTATTTTAAAACAAAAAGCACCATTGAAAAGCATTTTTAATTAGCTACAATTTATACATTCACACTTTTGCTGTATGATCAACAACAAGGGCCATAAAACCAGCCAGAACCACAAGACCCCCTAGAGTTGATTAATGCCCAAATAGCCTCTATTGGGAGGGTGTCAACTATCAGCCTGATGCCTATTGACAACAGATACTGATTATTGATTATTATCAGTAGTGGAAATTAGCAGATTAGCTGGGTATGCAAGTGGTACTAGGTTAACCAGAGGACACCATAAGTTCTATCAGATTAGGCGGTGTTTTTACAATGGGAATGAATGCAAACGGTTTGGTGTTTTCAATCTTTATTCAATTAAGCGAAATATTCAATTATCCGATATTCAATTAATTGGAATCTACTGCAGTAAAAAGTCTGTAGTTTCTTTTCAAAAATGCAAGTAAAAATAAGATTTTTCAATACTTTACAGCCGATTTTTTCACACTGACTTTACATTTGGATATCCTCTAATTTTATCGTTGACATTGTTTGCGAGGGGAGAACACTCTAATAGCCTTGTAACATGAAGAGGACAGCGCTCTTGACTTTTCTTGTGCTTGTCAGAGTTACTGGCATTTTTTTTCTAAAACAAGAAACGTGGAAATTCCACGAAAACCTACTTTTTCTAACGAAATGCATTAAAGTCAGCACATCAATAAAATTTTAAGTAAAACTGACCTTGACCCCACCCACACCATATGCAATCCCAAGCAAGGTCTCGATATAAGGTATCTATATATAAAGTTTCATTAAAAAATCTTGATGCATTCTCAAGTTATTGATCGGACACCGTTTTTATATTTTTAGTAACAAGTTATTGATCAGAAACTGTTTTTTTAGTTTTTAGTAACAGTGACCTTGACCGTGACTCCATCCACACCATATGCAATCCCAAGCGAGGTCTTGATATCAGGTATCAGTGTATGAAATATCATTAAAATATCTCAATGCATTCTCAAGTTATTGAGCAGAAACCGTTTTTCTATTTTAGTAACAAAGACCTTGACCCTATATGCAATAGCAAGAGAGCTCTCGATACAAGGTATGTTTGTATGTTTTATTAAAACATCTCAATTTGTTCTAAAGTTATTTAGTGGAAACCGTTCTTCTATTTTTAGTAACAATGACCTTGACCCCACCCTCCCCATATGCAATCCCTATCGAGGTCTTGCTAAAAGGTAGCTATGTTTGCATTTTCATTACAATAGCTTAATCCGTTCTCAAGTTAGGGAGTGGAAACAAAAGTCCAGAAACAAGCTTACCGAAAAACTTTAACCTGTCCATATAGCTTATATGTAAATATTTATATGTAAAATTTCAAAGTGTAAAAAGCCCCAACATTTTTACAAATTTCAAACTAGAGTTATAAAATTGGCCAATAAGTTCATATAAATATAGGGAATAAGTATTCTAAGTTTGAATGAATCCCTTAAGCCATTCCTGAGAAAACAGCTTACCGAAAAAACCTGTCCATATAGCTTATGTAAAATTTCTAAGTGTGAAAAGGCCCATAATTTTGTCAAATTTCAAACTAGAGTTACCAAACTTGGCCTATAGGTTCATTTTAATGTGGGGAATACATGTTTTAAGTTTGAATGAAATCCCTCAAACCATTCCTGAGAAACAAGCTTACAGAAAAACTTTAACCTAGCTCGGACGCCGACACCTGGGCAAGTATAATAGCTTGCCTGTTCTTCGAAAAGTCGAGCTAAAAATAAGGATAAAGAAGGAATACTAGGAAAAACTATGAATGCTGCAAAGCATTAAATAGTTTCCTTCCAGACAAAAAGTAACAAAGCGGAAACATGTGTACCCGTACACCTTGTGTATCAGCAACGATGGCACCAAGCTGGCGGTGTCGAATAGCACTGTTGGCAAGAGGAATCTGCATTTGTACATTATTTTATCAATGTGTTATCATATATGAGAATGTACTACACTGGAATTACAAACAAGCATTATTCAAAATCTTTCCAGGAAAAGTAACTAAGCGGAAACACATGTACCACGGCACATTGTGTATGATTTGAATATCATATATAAGAATGTGTCATACCGGGATTACAAACATTTTCGTTAACTGTTTTAGTTCATTTTATATGACTTACCAATTACAGTCAGCAGTCAAATGCCCTGGACAAAGCAACTGATATTTGACTTTACAATGGATCGACCTAAGTTTTACAGTATTCATTTTGTTGTGAGTTTACAAAAGGAAATGTAATTATACAAACCAGATGGATGTCATTGACAAACGCGTAAAGAAATATGAATAAATAACATCTCTGAAGTCAATCAACATCACAGAAAAGATTATATACCTACAGCACCTGCTGAATGGAGATTTTGTTTGAATTGTATGCCCAAATATTAAGTCTTCAAAACTATAATTAAGACCATTAAAACTGCAACATTTCGGACACTTAATTGTCATTATCTTTATTCCACCTTTTCGACCCCTACCCGTTTCGTCAAACTAGTAAATGCAAGGAGCTCTTTAAAAAAAAAAACAAGGATAAAGAAGCATTACCAGAAAACTATGAATGCTGAAAAGCATTAAATAATTTCCTTCCAAAAAAGTTACAAAGCGGAAACACATGTACACCTGTGTATGAGTAGCGATGGTACCAAGCTGGCAGTGTCGAACTGTACTGTTGGCAAGAGGAATCTGCATTTGTACATTATTTTATCAATTTCTTATCCTATATGAGAATGTAAATGTATTACGCTGGAATTACAAAGAAGCATTATTCAAAATCTTTCCAGGAAAAGTAACAAAGCGGAAACACGTGTACCCGTACACCTTATATACGAGTGAAATGGCACCAAGCTGGCAGTGTCGATTAGCTCTCTCCCCAGGAGGAATCTGCATTTGTACATTATTTTATCAATTTGTTATCATATATAAGAATGTATTAAACTGGAATTACAAACAAGCATTATTCAAAATCTTTCCAGGAAAAGTAACTAAGCGGAAACACATGTACCCGTACACCTTGTGTATGAGCAGGGATGGTACCAAACTGGTTGTGTCGATTAGCACTGTCGGCAGGAGGAATATGCGTTCAATATAATAAATATTATCAATTTAATATCAAATATAAGAATGTGTCAAACCGGGATTACAAACGTTTTCGTAAATTGTTTTAGTTCATTTTATGTGATTAACCCATTTCAGTCAGCAGTCAAATGCCCTGGACAAAGCAATTGATGTTCGACTTTGCAATCTTGTCTTTCCACCTTTTCAATATGCTTTTAGCGAATGCATAAATACATGTGCTGCACACAAAATAAAGTCAGCAGCAGAACAAGTCTAGAGCTCCTGTACAGAATCCAGACTATCATGAGACAAGGACTATGATGGGACAAGAACTATGATGGGACAAGAACTATGATGGGACACAGGATATATATGACAAGAACTGATGGGACAAGAACTATGATGGGACAAGAATTATGATGGGACAAGGACTATGATTGGACAAGGACTATGATGGGACAATAACTATCATGGAACATGAACTATGATGGGACAAGGACTATATAGAACAAGGACTATGATGGGACAAGGACTACGATGGGACAAGAACAATGATGGGACAAGGACTATGATTGAACAAGGACTATGATGGGACAAGGACTTTGATGGGACAAGGACTATGATGGGACAATAACTATCATGGAGCAAGAACTATCAAGAGACAAGAACTATGATGGGACAAGAACAATGATGGGACACGAACAATGATGGGACAAGGACTATGATGGGACAACGACTATATGGAACAAGGACTATGATGGGACAAGAACTATCATGGGACAAGAACTGATGGGACAAGAATTATGATGGGACAAGGACTATGATTGGACAAGGACAATGATGGGACAAGAACCATCATGGAACAAGAACTATCAAGAGACAAGGACTATGATGAAACGAGGACTATGATGGGACAAATACTATCATGACAAGGACTATGATCATATGGGACAAGAACTATCATGGAACAAGAACTATCAAGAGACAAGGACTACAATGGGACAAGGACAATTTTGGGACAAAGAGTGCTATGATACCAATTCAATTATTGTCAATGCATACGATCATCATCACAGAATTGCATAAGTTTATTTACCTGATAATATACTAAGTACACAGATTGGAACTGTCATGTCACATGCTTCACATCCATATTGCAGTACCTCCATCTTCAAGACAACAAACAACAGACCCCCAATCCAGACAAACTGTGGTAATTACGATGGTTCATCACTACTTGGTTGATTGTATTTAGTTTTATACTGATGATGATTTAACATCGTTTATTATAACATTGATACTTGTGCAATCAGACATAAATAACTTACCTGCTTGTAGTGTTGGACGCATATGCATTTTCTGTTCTGTGTAACTGATGTATGTTAATCTTCAGAAAATGGAGCCAATTAAGATATATAATTATTTTTCATGTATTTAAAAATTTATTTAAAATGCATTGATGACATAATTAAACATATGTGATGATTGTTCTACTGTTTTTATTATGTAGCATGTTATAACAACAAACTTTATATTGTGTGTGTGAATAAAATTTTGATCTTTCACCTTTGTCTTTGATGTTATTTATAAACATTGAACTAACTGTTTACATTATTTAAACTTAACAAATTCAGCTGCATGAACTTGCACAATGTTAAAAAACTACATGTAGACAAATCAATGCTAAATTTCAAGGGATGAATGTCATTTCATCAGGAAAACCAACCAAGTGGGGACTCAAGATATGGGAACTAGCAAAAAGCACCACTGGTTATTTGTACAGATCTATACAGAAAAAAAGATACACAAGGCGTTTAAGAACAATGCATGGCACTGGCTTGACAATCACAATATGTGTTCATCACCTAACTGCAATTTTTACTCCTAATAGTGAAAATATTTTAAGAAATTCTGAAACAATGTCTTTGTTATAAACTGTGCAATAGCCTAATAAATAACTTACCTGCTTGTAGTGTTGGACGCATATGCATTTTCTGTTCTGTGTAACTGATGTATGTTAATCTTCAGAAAATGGAGCCAATTAAGATATATAATTATTTTTCATGTATTTAAAAATTTATTTAAAATGCATTGATGACATAATTAAACATATGTGATGATTGTTCTACTGTTTTTATTATGTAGCCTGTTATAACAACAAACTTTATATTGTGTGTGTGAATAAAATTTTGATCTTTCACCTTTGTCTTTGATGTTATTTATAAAC
The DNA here is from genome assembly GCA_027627225.1 of Congeria kusceri. Classification (NCBI taxonomy): domain Eukaryota; kingdom Metazoa; phylum Mollusca; class Bivalvia; order Myida; family Dreissenidae; genus Congeria; species Congeria kusceri. The sequence continues at coordinate 25,450,320 of CM051027.1, forward strand.
ATTGAACTAACTGTTTACATTATTTAAACTTAACAAATTCAGCTGCATGAACTTGCACAATGTTAAAAAACTACATGTAGACAAATCAATGCTAAATTTCAAGGGATGAATGTCATTTCATCAGGAAAACCAACCAAGTGGGGACTCAAGATATGGGAACTAGCAAAAAGCACCACTGGTTATTTGTACAGATCTATACAGAAAAAAAGATACACAAGGCGTTTAAGAACAATGCATGGCACTGGCTTGACAATCACAATATGTGTTCATCACCTAACTGCAATTTTTACTCCTAATAGTGAAAATATTTTAAGAAATTCTGAAACAATGTCTTTGTTATAAACTGTGCAATAGCCTAATAAATAACTTACCTGCTTGTAGTGTTGGACGCATATGCATTTTCCGTTCTGTGTAACTGATGTATGTTAATCTTCAGAAAATGGAGCCAATTAATATATATAATTATTTTTCATGTATTTAAAAATTTATTTAAAATGCATTGATGACATAATTAAACATATGTGATGATTGTTCTACTGTTTTTATTATGTAGCCTGTTATAACAACAAATTTTATATTGTGTGTGTGAATAAAATTTTGATCTTTCACCTTTGTCTTTGATGTTATTTATAAACATTGAACTAACTGTTTACATTATTTAAACTTAACAAATTCAGCTGCATGAACTTGCACAATGTTAAAAAACTACATGTAGACAAATCAATGCTAAATTTCAAGGGATGAATGTCATTTCATCAGGAAAACCAACCAAGTGGGGACTCAAGATATGGGAACTAGCAAAAAGCACCACTGGTTATTTGTACAGATCTATACAGAAAAAAAGATACACAAGGCGTTTAAGAACAATGCATGGCACTGGCTTGACAATCACAATATGTGTTCATCACCTAACTGCAATTTTTACTCCTAATAGTGAAAATATTTTAAGAAATTCTGAAACAATGTCTTTGTTATAAACTGTGCAATAGCCTAATAAATAACTTACCTGCTTGTAGTGTTGGACGCATATGCATTTTCTGTTCTGTGTAACTGATGTATGTTAATCTTCAGAAAATGGAGCCAATTAAGATATATAATTATTTTTCATGTATTTAAAAATTTATTTAAAATGCATTGATGACATAATTAAACATATGTGATGATTGTTCTACTGTTTTTATTATGTAGCATGTTATAACAACAAACTTTATATTGTGTGTGTGAATAAAATTTTGATCTTTCACCTTTGTCTTTGATGTTATTTATAAACATTGAACTGTTTACATTATTTAAACTTAACAAATTCAGCTGCATGAACTTGCACAATGTTAAAAAACTACATGTAGACAAATCAAAGCTAAATTTCAAGGGATGAATGTCATTTCATCAGGAAAACCAACCAAGTGGGGACTCAAGATATGGGAACTAGCAAAAAGCACCACTGGTTATTTGTACAGATCAATACAGAAAAAAAGATACACAAGGCGTTTAAGAACAATGCATGGCACTGGCTTGACAATCACAATATGTGTTCATCACCTAACTGCAATTTTTACTCCTAATAGTGAAAATATTTTAAGAAATTCTGAAACAATGTCTTTGTTATAAACTGTGCAATAGCCTAATAAATAACTTACCTGCTTGTAGTGTTGGACGCATATGCATTTTCTGTTCTGTGTAACTGATGTATGTTAATCTTCAGAAAATGGAGCCAATTAAGATATATAATTATTTTTCATGTATTTAAAAATTTATTTAAAATGCATTGATGACATAATTAAACATATGTGATGATTGTTCTACTGTTTTTATTATGTAGCCTGTTATAACAACAAACTTTATATTGTGTGTGTGAATAACTTTCACCTTTGTCTTTGATGTTATTTATAAACATTGAACTAAGTGTTTACATTAGTTAAACTTAACAAATTCAGCTGCATGAACTTGCACAATGTTAAAAAACTACATGTAGACAAATCAATGCTAAATTTCAAGGGATGAATGTCATTTCATCAGGAAAACCAACCAAGTGGGGACTCAAGATATGGGAACTAGCAAAAAGCACCACTGGTTATTTGTACAGATCTATACTGAAAAAAAGATACACAAGGCGTTTAAGAACAATGCATGGCACTGGCTTGACAATCACAACATGTGTTCATCACCTAACTGCAATTTTTACTCCTAATAGTGAAAATAGTTTAAGAAATTCTGAAACAATGTCTTTGTTATAAACTGTGCAATAGCCTAATACATAAATTTCAAAAAAACAAACCAACAAAACAACTGCTGTCATACTTAAAAGTCAATTCAACTGAAGGTAGCCTTTGAACACATACTCGTCATCAATTATGAAGGTCATCCCAGCAAATTCAGAGCTGAGCCAGTATGGAAACTGTAAACAAAGAAGACAATGGATGGGTCACTCCCCAGTCCGATATGGTGATAGCAATGCCACTCACAAAGTGGCCCCACTGCTCCTAAATCCCACATACTTGTTGCCTTTCTATGGCAGGTTTCAGAAGGACACGCGAATTGTATTCGACTTTTGTGTGTTGATCGCCATTGAAGGGTAATGTATATTAATTTGCAAACTTGATAGTATTAACTGCAGTCAAATATTACACACCTATTTGGGATGTGAAGGCTTCCAAATCAAAGCATAGCAACTACAGTTAGTCTCTCCTTAAGGTCATGCTGACAAATGGATGTGTCACTGCCCAGTCCGATATGGTGATAGCAATGCCACTCACAACGTGGCCCCGCTGCTCCTAAATCACACATACTTGTTGCCTCTCTATGCAGTTCCCAGAAGGACAAGTAATTAGCAAACTTGACAGTATTAACTGCAGTCAAATATTACACACCCCTTTGGGATGTAAAAGGCTTCCAAATCAAAGCATCGACACTACGCTTAGTCTCTCCTTAAGGTCATGCTGACAAGATAGATGTGGGCATTCAGTGCTCAACCATCCTGGTCACTGCATGGCCACATGTGGATTGGGCACTTTGTGGCAGCACTGCATGCAATTCTGTTGGTCGCAACACCATCACACAGAGTCAAACTCTGGACACAATGTAGATCTCGTCAACTTATTTCTCACGTTTCCTCTACTCACCCTTCTCAGTACACCTTACAAATTATCCAATATTCAAACATTTTCAATATGCACACTACCTTCCCTAGGAAAATAACTTCCATTGAGTCATGGACCGCTTCTTTCATCCGTTTCATTTCTGTCTACACTTGTAAGTTTCCATCAGAAACACAGCAACTCCTAAAATACTTGGAAATTGTACCAATCTCGCCACTTGAACAGAAAGAAAGACTAGAGTTTTCCTACTAAGTATCCCCAGTGTAGATGGACTGCTTGATTCACAGATTGCATCATATTTTTAAATGATAGATTTGTAAACATAATTTGTCTAACTGACAGCTGCATCATATTTTTAAATGATAGATTTGTAAACATAATTTGTCTAATTGACAGCAATTAGTACAAAGTGCAAACTGTGATAAGTTTAAATGGATTATAATGTGTGGATAAGCACATCTGCATTAACAAAGAAATAAGCAGCTTCACTGCTATATGAACTCAGTGAACCAAGTGTTGAGTTGGTTGGAAGTGTTTCCTAGATGTTATTTTAGCATCTCAGGCTTGGTGGCGCACTTTATGAAGTGCAAAAATCTGGCGTTAGGATTCTGGTCAAAATACTAAACCGATTTTCCAAGTGGCCACTGTTCAAAAGAATTAACGGTAAGTATGACCAGTGTATTTGTACAATGTAGTTTTTTCTTATCAGGGTCACTTAATTTACTCTTTTTTTTTAATTGTTGTAAGTTATTGCAAATTGGTATTTTTATAAAATTTTCATGGAATATCAGCTTTTAAAGGTGAACACACAAGGTTTTTATTAACCCTAAAAAGCCTTTAAACATGAAATTTAAGGCATAAAAAAACAAATTTGGCACCTTACTTCAATTAAACACATTTTCACACATTCTGATCTAGTCACCATTTTCGTTCAAACCAGAAGTGACGGTTCAGCAGCAACTTTCCTTCACACATCAATAACAAACCAACGTTATGGGGATTTACATGTTTTATTTTGCGTAATTTATGTTAAAATTGAGTAGAATATGGAAGAAGAATGTGATTCAGTTGAATTTACTGTTGAACCTTACATGTACGAACCAGAATTAGGTGACAGTCCGTCAATTTTGTCAGAATCAGACTCGTAAAGTGATGAATCTCCCGATACCATCCCATTGGAAACACAGTTTGGTATATTTTACTAATATCTATAGTCAAAATTATGACAAAAGCACACATTGTAATAAAAAATACAGACTAAATTCACATTTTCATTTCTTTGAAGGCTTTGTCACAGCCTTTTTGAATGTTCTAAGTTTTATATAAAATTAAGAGCTTAATTTCATTTAAAAAAACAGCTGCTGTTGCGACCTCCCCTTGTGCAGGGTCATGACCTGTGGATAAGGGAACTAGCAGATGCGTTTTGAGCTCTGCTCTAAGAAAATCTGGTGCTGTGACCTTTAACTTTCCCGGAAAAACTTGCCAAATACTAAGACAAGAAGACTTCATCTCTGTGGAGGCCTTGTCTCTCATAATGCAAACATACTTAAAACAAATCGGTCTGTTCCCCACTTTTTATATATAATTTCCGGGAACGTTTGGCGAGTTCAGAATGTATGAATGTAGTATTGTTAAACTGTAAACAACTTGTTACTTGTTTTGTATATTTGTATATTTTCAAGTGAATATGTGCAGACTGCACACCTAAAAGTCTGCAGGAAGTATGCAAATGTTCTTTAGAATGTGGCGAACTAAATGCGGAAAAGATCGCAAAGACATGACTAAAATGCATTACAGAGCACCATAGTAACAGGGGAAACGGCTTGAATCGGGAACGTTATAGAAGTCTCATTTTTTAATGTACTTCATTTTGTATTAAATTACCTGTCAGAAACACACTGTATGCTGATAACTAAGACTTCTGCTTTCACTGAATTTTTTTATATACACAGGGTATTTCCACATGGACAAACTTTTTTTGCAAAAAAAAACTCAACACTCGTCTTGTATTTTTTCGTGTACTTTTGATTATGGCAAATCGAGGGTTTAGCGTGAAACTATTGTATGTTATATAGAAATGTGAAGCAGATACAACAGTTTCACGCTCAACCCTCGAAATGTAAACTAAAGCTTGTTTTCAGAAATTCAAAGACCATTTTGACATTTTTTCAAGGCTATACCCAATTTAAGGACTTTTCAAGAGCAAACATTACACATAAGAACCAGTATTAAATGAACCGTAGTGCAAACACCACCTGACAAACTACTTCACACCTTTTATACTGCTCTGCAAACAATAAGGATGGTGTCATTGATGAATTCCACGAAAACAAATTTTTCTAACGAAAGTCACCACATCAATAACATTTTAAGTAAAACTGACCTTGAACCCACCCGCCCCATATGCAATCCCAAGCAAGGTCTCGATATAAGGTATCTATGTATGAAGTTTCATTAAAATATCTCGATGCATTCTCAAGTTATTGATCGGAAACCGTTTATATATTTTTAGTAACAAGTCATTGATCGGAAACCGTTTTTCTAGTTTTTAGTAACAGTGACCTTGACCTTGACCCTACATGCAATCTGAAGAGAGCTCTCGATATTAGGTATGTTTGTATGCTTTATTAAAATATCTCAATTTGTTCTCAAGTTATTGAGCGGAAACCGTTTTTCTATTTTTAGTAACAGTGACCTTGACCCCACCCAATCCCTATCGAGGTCTTTTTTATAAGGTATCTACGTTTGCATTTTCATTACCATAGCTTAATCAGTTCTCGAGTCAGGGAGTGGAAAACGAAAAGTTGAGAAACCAGCTTACCGAAAAACTTTAACCTGTGCATATAGCTTATATGTAAAATTTATAAGTGTAAAAAGGCCTATAATTTTGACAAATTTCAAACTAGAGTTATCAAAGTGGCCCATGAGTTCATTTTAATAAAGGGAATAAGTATTCTAAGTTTGAATGAAATCCCTTAAGCCATTCCTGAGAAACCAGCTTACCGAAAAACTTTAACGTGTCCATATAGCTTATGTAGAAGTGTGAAAAGGCCCATAATTTTGTCGAATTTCAAACTAGAGTTACCAAACTTGGCCTATATGTTCATTTTATTTCCTGAGAAACTAGCTTCCAGAAAAACTTTACCCTAGCTCCGACGCTGATGCGAGTAGAATAGCTTGCCTTTTCTTCGAAAAGTCGAGCTAATAAAATAGGTAACACAAACGAAAATGATTTGGTTTTCCACTATCATGATGAAATTTAACATGAATTATGGGCAAATATTTTGTTATTTACACAAGTGGATGTGTCAGTTAAAGAAAGGATTTAAATATAAGGAGGTCAAGATTTTTTTAAGTTGTCACATATTTTCACGACCTACATAGTGTAGTGTTTATTAACACATCATTAAAACTAAATCATGTAGACTGTAGATCCCACAATTTTATTTGGTGAAGTTGGTCTGATTTGGTAATTAATTTTTAGAAAGATACACAAACTTAAAGTTAATGAGACATGTATATGATTACAAACTGTGTGGTTGCATAGCATGGTTACGACTTAGGGAATAAACACAATTTTGAGTTAAATCAAAATTATTAGTGCAGATAGATTCTTATTTATTGGTTTGAAACTGTAAATTTCATCATTATACTTAAGTTTTAGCTATAAGAATATTTCCCAATTTTGAAAATTTTATGTTGTGAATTTCCCAATTTTACCAAGGTACTTTTTCCCAAAAATGGCAGAAAAAGGCCTGAAAATAAAAGATTCTCTGTTGTTTTTTTAATGCCATGTATTATATGTATAGTCAGTAAAGCACAAGCTGATCAATTCACTCGCATTTTAAATAGTAAATAAGAAGTAGTAAATAAGAATGTAATTTTCAAGGTCAACACCACACAATGCTATAAATGACAACAGACAAACCTTTGATGATTACAAATTCTACAAAGAGGAGAGAAAATCTGTCAAGGAAGGACCAGAATTGGTACGCTTTGAGCTCTCCTTTTTCAGCATCTGTCCTAGCTGCTTTGACATTTTCAGTGCTTTTTTCTTTTTCGAGGATTTGGATGCAGTTGAACCCCAAGAGGCTGAAACCAAGGGCTGTGGAGCAGATCTGACTTTCTTTTGGTCACTACGTAACACTGAGACACTCATAGCAGGTTGGTGGCTATGTATCGCCATGGTACTCACAGCAGGTTGGTGGCTATGTATCGCCATGGCACTCACAGCAAGGGTTTGCTGGTCACTAGGTATCAGTGAGGTAGTCACAGGAGCGTGTTGGCTGGCAGGGGTAGAACTGTCCACAGTTGGTGATTGTCCATCACTGCTGGAAGAGAATATTAAAAACCTTTTACAGTATAAAAGAAGTCATTTATATGCCTAATTACCATAATTTCGTGGCTGTTTAAAACTAATAGAATATTCGCTCGTGCATCCGAAAACATTGTCCGAATTACTATAACTGTTAACTTAATTGTATTTTTTTGCAGTATCTAAAAAGGAAATCATATTAAATGTCAACCAGTGAGTGACTTGGACATTTAAATCACCAATTAATGACATTAAATACACAAATTATTCACTACACAACAACTACTTTGAAATTTAATTCATGAAATTTTGTTCTATAAAAATTGTATATTTAGAGCAGTTTTCCAAGGATAATTGCACATGTATGATTATCTCCCTTGTGTTTATTTCTCCATGGAATTTTGCTATTTTCGTTAAAAAATATATATAACAACACCCCCTTCCCTTAATTTGACTGACATTTTCAAACTTTTAACTTTAAGTTAGTATTCCTACCCATGAAGCGCTGCGTGCAATTTTATTATTTATTTAATATTTAAGAACAATAACTAACACAATAGAATATTTATAGATTCATGAAGCCTAAAGTTAAAACTGCACAAAGAAAATTGAACAAAGTGTGTAGATTTCGTCTGGCCAAAATATTGTCACCTTTTAAAAAATATGATAAGGAGTGTGTATTTATAATGAATCAATTTTCAAACACACTAGTTTTCACCAAGATTTTCGGTTGTTGATCAGCACAGGGTCCAGCACAAACAAAGTGAAACTAAATTGATGCTGTAAACACTCTTCCACAACCAAAGTAGGCCCGCCAATCAGAACCCACGAAATTATGAGAAGCTTCCAAACGATACAGATCAGTAGGGTCAGGTACAATAACATAATATATACATGAAATAGCAACAAAAATCGGTCTTTTAATCACTTTGTTTGCAAAGAGGACATTATAAATTGTGTTTTATCCCACTCAGTGTTGAGATAACAGAAAGTATTAACACGCATGCGTCACACATGTAAATAAGACCAACGAAATTTGGGTGACACAGCATACACAAACAATTCATTTTTTCCTTCATTCTATATACAAGTTTCATTTTTTTCTTCATTCTATATACATGTATTATGGTATTAGTATTTTTGTAAACAATTTCGGGTGTGGAAACTAAAATCTCTCAAAACAGACATAGCAAATGTTAGCACTATTACTATAATGCGTGTCGTAGGAAAGCCTGGTTGAATGCATGTGCAAAAAGTGTGAAGACCGCACAGTCTAATCCTGGACGACACTTTCTGCTTTTACGGTATTTTCTGTCTTAACATAAATCCACTGTAGGCGGTAAGTGTCATTCCTGCACAGACTGTGCGGACTGCACAGGCTAATCCGGGACGACACTTTACGCACATGCATTAAGCCCGATTTTCCCACGACACACCTCGTATATAGAAAGTTAGCTTTCCAAAGCAGGGAAATCAGCTGAATGGAGCAAGAATCATACAAATGAATAATCAAAACTAGAACTTCACAAGTTGGATGTGTCGCCTGATGAACATAACTCAAGTACGATAAGAGTAATAATGCCGAAACCCAAACTTAGCCTTCCTTTTATGCCTACTAACACTTCCAATAACTTTCATAATGATTGGACAAAAACTTCTCAAATTCTTGTCTGCACAAGCCTTTTTTGAACTTTTTTTAAGTGTGCATAACTCAAGTACAATAAGAGCAATTATGCCGAAAATCGAAATTAACCTCAGAGCAACAGTACGCACTAAGAGTGTCGTTTTTTGCGTATTGGGTATTTTAATTGAGTTTTGTTATGCATCAAATATATAATTAAAATTGCGTAAAAGGGGTTTCAGAATTGCGTATGTACGCAAATATGCGCCTTATCTGTTGCTCTGTAACCTTCATTTTATGCCTACTAACACTTCCCTAAACTTTCATAATGATTGCATAAAAACTTCTCAAGTTATTGTGTGAACAAACTTAAGGGGCGGCCGCCAACAACACAGCTGCCGCCACCAAAAGAATCCCCTATATCTTGCCTTTTCAGATGACACAATAAAGCTTATGCCAACACCCACGCTGCCACCACCAAAAGAAACCCCTATATCTGGCCTTTTCAGGTGACACAATACCAATACAGGGGTGATACTGTAAAAAAAAAAAAACCTGAAGTTTTTCGCAGGGGGTCTAGGGGGGCGCGATAGCCCCCCTTGTATGCCCTGGTGGGGGTCACAGGGGGCGAAGTCCCCTGAAGCTCCTGGCACTTGCGTATTTTAAGTGACTTAGATTAGCTTAAAATTATGCTCGGGCAGCTGATATTCTGTTCTGTCTCATTTGAATTGTGAAATTCACTTCTTCAGTGATCATTACCTGCATATTTAACTTTTTAGTTGGTCATTTAATGGGGTTATATATGACAAACCCACCACCAAGCTCCTATTAAACAATTATTTAAGAAGGAACATAGACAATCTATTATATTAATATTTTTATTCTTTAGGAAATCTTACTACAACAAATTTCAAGCAACTATTCTGAAGCAGTTCAAAACTTCCAACATTTCAAAATAAATACACCTGTACATGACTAGTGTCAGTGAATATTACTATTTTTTATTCTTTAGGAAAATTCAACAATCTAACTACAACAAACTTCAAGCAACTATTCTAATGAAGTTCAAAACCTTTAACATTTGAAAATAAATACACCTGTACATGACTAGAGCCAGTTTAAATTATATTTTTTTATTCTTTAGGAAAATTCAACAATCTAACTACATCAAACTTCAAGCATCTAGTCAAATGAAGTTCAAAACTTTAACATTTCAAAATGAATACACCTGTACATGACTAGTGTCAGTGAGTTTTAATTATTTTTGTAAACAGCTAGTGTAAGTGTCACAGAAGAGTCACAAAAATTCTATAAGCACATTTTGCTTTATTGCAACATAGTTATTATGCACACACCAGACAAACTGATTGGTGTAATTTCTTATCACTAGTCAGGCAGTTACACTTTTTGATGCTGATCATGAAGGATATGCAACATGGGCTCTTTGGACTGAAACAACACAGAATACTGCTTCAGGCATTCCAGCACAGAGATGTAAAGTCCTAACAGCATCCTAGTCTTCTTGCGTTGATCAAACATCTTGTTGATAACTCTCTCCTTCCGAGTTTCCCCGTCCTTGGTCATTTTCTTCTTCCGAAGACGCAGTCCGATGGCTTTGATCTCCTCCTGACTCTCATCTGAAACATGATTTCTTTGAAGAAGGCTATCAATGATTGGTGCCAGTCTCTCTTTCCTTTTTTGACAGGAATTGATAATAGAACACTGTGTAAGATTCAAACAGTCTTGCAGTTTGCACGGCAAGGTTATGAGCCGACAGGAAACGATGAGACGTAAATCGCTCTGGTACTGTAAACTAGCCCGCACATCGTCCTTGTCTGTGGCAAAGTCAAGAGGCATGCTGAATACCTACAAATCAAAACATTCATATTATATACATTTTCTGCCAAAGCATAACACATTTTTTACTGCATCCGTTATAATGAACTCAATTGTTTTTGAGTACTTTTTTTATTCATATAAGACATATATTAACAGTTGTTTTCAATATCATATACTGTTGCTTTTGATACACACAAAGACTTCTGATGAACAAAAAATAATTTCTTTTTGTGACTTGTATGCATAATTAGTAGTCCCATCATGAATGGCTTTCAGTATTTTGAATTTACCGATATATTTAAAGTTTTCTGTCCCTGGAATCATAATTTGTTTTCATGAAAACAAATTGTAGTCATACCAACTAAATATCAAGATGTTTAAAAAAAAATCAGCACGGGTCCTTCCTGTATGTTTATAGCCTGTATTAATATTTCAACGCTTTAAAAAAATGTTATGTACAAATTCCCATTTTCAAAAATTTACTATGGGTTCCCCTACCCGCCCATGCTTTTGAAAATTTTGACAGGTTACCCATGATAATTTTTTATCAATGTAAAACACGTTGCTGTTCGGCTCATATTTTAGGGGCATATAAAAATAATTTAAACAGACCTGTCCGTACCAGCAACAGTGTTATGGTTAATAAAGGGAGAATACAGAAGAGGATGCGGACCGCAGCCATGCCATTATTGCACTCACATTCGTTAAAAAAAAATTAAAAGTCAAAAGACAATCTGCTTAGAATTTTGATAATTCTAAATTTCAATATTGCCATGTCCTAACTTTATCAAATTATGGCACGTTCGGCATGGATACTATTTTAACTACAGTAACTAAACCTCTTCCGTAGAGATAGACCTACGCTATTGGAACTTACCAATCGTGATGTCAAACTGTTAAAAAATATCTACGTTCTTGACAGACGCCTATTTATACAAATTTTCCGCTTGTAACAAAGATCACTTCCAGTCGCTTATGTACCTGCAAATAACTAAATGAAATCGTTATTTTCCGGCATTTCCAGAAACATATACGGACGAATATCGACCAACGACATTCAATAACACAAAAGACAGGTTCAATTCGTTGAACTCCGGAAAATTCCGGCAGTTTCGTTACCGATTTTGATTTGTACGCGTTTTCCCGTACCACACCAACCCACCCTACTAAATAAAACCCCGGATTTATATTGATCTGAAAATCGAATTTTGGGAACAAAAAAACTGGAAATCCGGCATAAACCGGAATTTTATCACCCCTGCAATACCACCACTGCCGCCACCAAAAGAAACCTCTATATCTGGCCTTTTCAGGTGACACAATACCAGTACCACCGCTGCCGCCACAAAAAGAAACCCCTATATCTGGCCTTTTCAGGTGACACAATAAAGCTTATTACAGTTTCAGAAATGCCTTCTAATTTCTTTATCAACAAAACATTCTTTTCTTTTAGACATTGCCTAAAATAACGTACTGTTTTTCAATTAACCAAGTATCTTTTGTTACCGATTGACAGGATCGCTCTCCTGCGCCCTACTGCTTGGCAAACTGAGTCCAGCATTGGAGTCTTCACACAACTTCCGCTTCATCCTCGCTGCAGCTTTATCACGCTTCTTCTGACGCTTAGATTTCACTGCAACGTCTACAAACAACAAGGGGAATCATGAATATAAATATTTATCTGCACTGAAATACAATAGAATTTCAAGCAAACTTTGAAAAGGTATATCAGGATTCCAAAGATCTGATCTACTTTAAGGGTGAAAAGGTATATCAGGATTCCAAAGATCTGATCTACTTTAAGGGTGGAAAGAATTCATGAACCTTAATTATGTTGTACCAGGTTTATTTCACTTGCACCTGTAGCATTCTTAGTACAATGGACAGAAATAAATATCTGTTGGGGTAAAAGGTAAAAAGTTTTGTTCCATTAATAATGTTTTTGTAACATACCATAAATAATGTTAATTCATCAAACATGTATGTTTAGAAGAGGTTCCAGAGTACAATGATCACACCAACAGCAGCATAAAACACATGGTAAGTTAGAAACATTGACCAATGAAATCCAGGCATGGTTTCTCACATGTTGTAATCAAAATACAAGTCAACCACTCAGTAAGGAATACATAACCACCTGTGGGTGTGGCCACCATCTGCTTCTGTAGCTGTAGTTGCTGAACCCTCATTGCTCGTGTCTGACCCTGTATCAGCATGGTCTTCTTACAGATGTGACATGTCACACACTGCGATTACAAGAAACAATTCGGTTGCTATCCTAATAGGGCTCAACATCAATGTTCATTCATAGTCCGATGAAAGTAAATATGAGAAAACCGGGCTTAATGCATGTAAGAAAAGTGTAGTCCCTGATTAGCCTGTGCAGTCCGCACAGGCTAATCCGGAACGGCACTTACGGCTTTAATGGTATTTTCTGTTTCAATGAAGTGTCTTCTAACCATAAATCCACTTGATGCGGAAAAGGTCGTCCCGGATTAGCCTGCACAGGCAAATCCGAGACGACACTTTACGCACATGCTTTAAGACCGGTTTTCCAACGACGCACCACATATTTGGTTTAGGCATGTAAAATTTGCATTTAGTACCTATTCAAACATTTCCACTAATACTAATTATAACCCTGTAAATTTAAACTACTGGCAATTTCAAGACTGATATTTTAATAAATGTTAAAACAATAATCAACTAAGAGCAGATTTTTTACATACATCCAGGTAAACCTTCTCGATCATACTGTTAAACCAGACTGCAAATCAGTTACATCAATATAATATCTAGACCATATACCCAACAAAAAACTGAGATTATGTCCCAATTAAGCCCTAAGTCACTCACCAGCCTGTTACAGCTTTCCATATAATCCTTCACCAATTTCCTCTGATAGGGTCCCAGTTGCGACGTGGCGCTGGCACTTCTAGTAAGTAGTCTCCTGACCTTGGCAGTGAGTTGTCGTCGTGGCAACAATCTTATGTGATGGTTGCTAGGCAACAGACTGTTACCACAAAAGAAACAAATCTGATTTTGGAACGCTTCCATAACACCTGTAATGAAAGAGATATATACATAACACCTCTAATGAAAGAGATATATACATTTAACTTAAGTAAACCCTTTTTTACATGATTTACCCGATGTATTATACCCCTGATATGTATATTATAACATTATACGCATTAAAGAGATTAAAATGAGCAACATTTTCACATGGGATTTTTGTTTGTGCAGTCACTGCGACATTCGAATAGGGACACAACAAATTGATCAGTTGTTCTATGGATTTGTCCAAAAGAAATTGGAGCGAGCAAGCAAAATAATTCTTTTTTATTTTCGATAAAATCGGAGGCGAGCAAAAACCGCAAAATTAAAACAAATCCTATCTTGCCCATAGTGATTGAAAAATTCTGCCAAACGCCATCATAACTTGATATCGTGTCAATAACTTTCTGTTCATCTGCTCTGGTCCATAAATTGTTTTATCAAAATAAATATATAATAATGTAATAAACTAAGCAACTAATTTATCCATTTCTTCTTCGAACATGTCCTGCAAAGGTATTTGTGCAACAAGTCTTCAATAGTGATTCTGCTATTAAATTAACACCCGGCAGTAAATACTAAATAGCCATATCTTAAGTATAAGAAAGTAGACCTGATACAAGGTAATTGTCATCATCAAAATAGATATTTGATAAACAAAGTCATTCACTACGTTTAATAACAGGCATAACAATTTAGGAATGACTAGTATAAGCTCTGTATCTTTAAACGACACGGCGAAACAACTGGACGCCACCATTTTTTAAACTTCATTTATATGTTATCATCATCTCAAAATATCTAATAAACACACTGAAAAATAAAAAAGTTACAACACTATCAAGCATTCGATGCACATAATCTCCGCCAATCGCAAAGCAATTCTAGTCTCTGTAAATCCACTTGTTGTATTAGCATCACCAGCAAAATCCAATAATCCATTCACTGATACTGATTTTCTGACTGTCATATATTTCATCGGCTGAATTAAGTGCTTTGAACTTAAAATAAAATTCTCTTTAATATAGTTTTTGTTTCATGAAAAGCCATAAAGGATAAGTGTTGTTTATCATTGTTTGATTATTGAACAAAGGGGATTATCGACGATTTCACACCTCCGCGATTGAGTCTGACAAAGCGGACACGGTCTGGTGAGGGTGGGTATTTCCAAAGGTTAAGCGGTGAAGCAAATCGATTTAAATATTTATGAAATTAAATTAACCAATCAGAGGAGGAATTTCCCTTCATGATGATGCAACTTCCGTTAAAATCAGACTGTAAATAATTTTGTTACAACAGACCAACGTGAATTTGTTGGATCCGGAATCGGTATGTTACTATGAAAGTTATATCTTTAAAAAATACACTTTCTAAGCTTTAATTTGATTATTCCTCGATTATATCAGTTCATGTTAACCCAACCGCTTTTGCGTTCAAAGTTCAGAGGTCAGGCAAAACCCAAAATCCATTCTGGCGAATCAGTGGCCGCCATCTTGAATTTCTTTCGATTAGCGAAGAATGAACAATTTATTCAGTAAATAAGCCCCAATAAGATCAAGGAGAACGCTAAAGTAGGTGTAATTTAATATATATTTGTCCATTTCGGTGTTATATGTTACTAACACTAGTAAGGTTTTAGTTTTTCTATAAATACGTTAAAATGCTTGTAATCAATAGTACGTATAACTTCGGATAGGCAGCATTTCGGTCATCTTTTTAAGAAACACATTTTCTACTCGTACACTTGCATATTGTTATTTTTATGCACTAAATTTATACAAATTAAATAATTCTAACTATTGCGGATATTTTTTGTAAGTCATATTACGAGAATAGGAATGATGACAACAGTAAACAAATAACCAATACTTGTGTCAATAATAGTAAGTTTAACAAATTCATTGAATAGGTTTGTTTTATTTTCTTACATTATTTGATCTCTTTTTTTCTTTACATCGTTTTCTTTCTTGCTGTATCTTTATTATTTTACAGGTGCATTATTATTCCCTGTAAAGTGCGATGTGCCAGTCTGGCTCGGACAGGATGAATTCAGGATCATCTTAACTTCCCAGGTCCGCTAACAGAGGAGCTAATGTTCCAGGAAAATCCAACCAAAAAGGCAGTTATAATTTCTCCACAATAGGAGGAAGTAAATTCCGTTGCTCAATAATTTACAGACAGTCCTAGAGCAGTTGACAGTGAACGATGTATTTGCATTATGCCATTGATGTGTGTATTAGTAATTAAAGCATTATGTTCTACAACATGTTTGTTTAATGTCTTTGATATGTTAAAATGTTAAATAAGTTAACCAAGATTTATGAATTTTAATCAACAAGAAATCAATTGAGGAATGACATTACAATATTATGGCACGTAAATGCAAGGTCACTTAACATTCTGATTGAAAAAAAAAACAACTATAGAGGACACACTTTTTATGGGAAAAAAATGTTTTCACTTGCAGATAGACCAAAATGAACCTTACAAATGAAAAGAGCATGTAAATATACATATGGTTACCAATTTTCATGAATACATTTTAATAAACCTTAACAATAAAATAACAGCGGCGTCGGTGCCGCAAATTTCTGACATATCAGTCTTCTACAGAACAAAACCTGCCAAAAAGTGGCAAAATTTTGCAAAAACTTCAGAACCTCATAACTTTGGAAGTAATAAAGAAATTGGAATAATTAAAAGTGTGTGGAGTTTGTTTTCATTGGCACTTTAATGTGATAATAATTTAATTAATACTTCTGGAATAAAAAATTTTTTGGGCCGGGAATGTCTGTGTGTACGAGTTTCCATCCATTTTGACTCAATTAGCCTGACTACCAACTTCAGATCATTGATCGTTCCAAACCATTGGTCGCTGAGGATAACGCGGAGGATTCAGGGACTGTTATGAAATCCACATAAGCACACAATGCAATCCATTAGGACAGTTTATGTCATTTATAAATCAGAGGTATATTATTATCTTCTGAATATTTGCACATTTTAATCATTTTGATTGTTTCTACTGGCGCTTTTGTAAGTCAAGCACATAATCTGATGACGCTCAGTAATCCAATATCTCCAGTTGACGTCATGACATGGCAACTGTTGCCCAGGCAGACCAATAAACAACTTTTTATTTCAGTGACAGATAATGAAAACAACTTTTTGTGTTCGAGAAATTACGCCAGGATGTTGTATTTTAACATGACGAATTTGGTTTGCTTGTTTTAACCAAAAACATACATTTTGTCAAATACCTTTTGTTGAAAATGTCATCATTTTGGTGTGCGCTGGATGGTTTATATAGCATTGCTAAGGATACCGTTTTACGACAAACGATACAATTAATCGTTGTTTACTAGTATATGCTTAGTTTGTATTATTTACGAGTTGACTCTATTAAAATTTCATCATATTCAGTCCAGCAATGACAAAACTAATTATGAATTACACAAACTTCCCGAACAACCCTCATATATAAAAGAAGAACAAAATATACACCAAACAGATACCCTGAAAACAAAATATACACCAAACAGATACCTTGAAAACGGACTTAATTGTGTGGATATTAGAAGTAAGACATCAAGGACAAACCGCTGGTCAAAACTGTCCGAAATGTGTCAACATACCTGATAATCAGTCCATTTGACATATTCCAGACATCCAATTTCACACATCCTTTATCAACAATATAATCCTTTAATTAACTGTTGTGCTTTTACGTGAGCTTGTTAGCAATCATCTTTAATTAGACAACGAATGCTGACAAACAGCTTGTGTTTTCACAAGTTTGATAAAACATAATAAGAAATTGCTGAGTCGAAATACATATGTCAGCTGTGCCAGACTGCTATGTTAGCGTTTCTGTTCACCCAAATTGCCATGGCGATTGAAACTTTAAGCTGGCGATCAAAATCAAAATGTTACAAGTAACAGGCGATTGTCAAAAAATGCGTTTTACTCGATAAGTTTATAAATATTTCTACTTATGTTTAACGTCTAATCAAATACTAGATTAATAACGGGGTCACAGGTGGAGTTACATGGCGATAGGCAAAGCAGTTCTCCAGCTAGGCCTAAATAGCAGGGCGCAGCGCCCGTTCCTCTTTGCCCCCCGCCCTAGACACCGCCCTGCCCTCTTTGATCTCGGCTATGCTGTATATACAACAATATACTAGTTTATTGAGCCGTCGTGTCTATATACATGTACTACGCAATGAACCAAACCGATGCACGCTGCGTCAACTTAATATCCTGAGTAAATACCGATCAACAAAATCCGTCGATACATGTATATTATGTCATTTATCTCGCCTTTGTTCAAGTAAAGCGCTCGCTCATTTGGCGATCGGATTATGACGCTCGGACGCTGTTAATTAAAATGGCTATTGATTTAACATATCGTCACTTGACATATCCATACACGAAATTAGTCATGCAGGTGCAGTTTGTGCATCCAGTGAATGTACGCACGTTTTCCACGAGGTGTCCTTGACCTTGCAGAATTTCTAGCAAAAAACGTTTTTATCATGGAGATACATGTCAGAAATATTGTACTGAGTACACACGTTCGTGTAATGAGAAATTATTACTAAAATAAACCGTGAGCAGTTGAGACGTTATTTACGAATAAAGCGCATCAAACCCACATAACACTCGTAGATCCTAAGTTAATAAAAATAAGTTAAACTACTACCGTATTATAATATATTTTTATCCGATCTAAATTATCCCAGCATAGAAAACCACAAGCATTTAAATATGAAACAAATTGCATCATAATTCTGTACTTTCCCATTTACGGCACAAGAACACACAACATTTTCATGTTTGCTGACGTAAAATTTTACATTTGTGATCAGTAACTCGTCGACATTATGTAGGCTTCACATCAAAGGCGTGTTGTGCACTTTGATGCTCAAACAAAATCGCGTAAAAAGTATTTTGGACGTATTTAAAAAAATGGGTAGGGTAGTACATGCCAAAGTGTGAATTGTAACAATGGATGTTTTAACAGTTTAATTTAATGTGTAAAGAATTAAAATAATTTAGATTTTTTCTGGAAATAAAGATATTTATTAATTTCATATACTTAAAGAGAGGTTATGAAATTTGGTTTCTCACACTGATTTACAAATGCGGAACATCAAATTAAAATTATTTCATCAAGAATATTTTGTTGCACAACTACATGTTTATTTATGACAATTACATATCTCCATGACCAAATCGTGTAATGTTGGAACAAAGCGCTAAATATTTCTTAACGCTAGCGACGTCATAAAATGCTCATGGAAAACGTGCGTGAAACGCGCATACTATTTCCTAACGCCAGAGACGTCACGAATTACTCGTGGAAAGCATGTGTACAGCTGCTGGTAAACGCTTTTGTACGTGTATAATATTTACCACAACCGTGTCCTGTAACAAGATCATGTTATAAACTGTGCCGTAATGTCAATGTAAATGTATGTTTTTAAGTAACGGCGGTTAGCGAGAGGTCGTTCGGGTTCTCACTAGGGCGTTTTAAAATCAATTAATCAGTAAAAAAAAATCGGTAAATACGCATTTGAATACGTATCAACATTCAAATACAGAATAAACGAGTTTCTCATAATTTGATGAATTGTAAATTCATTTGATTTACTGTAGCACCTTCTCCACAACTGTATACAACTATCGAAATATCGTTGATGGTTCAATTACCAAAAAATTTTATGAACAGTCCAACACTCTACTTTGTAATGAAATGCATGTTTTCCATTTTGTTTTTAAGTATTTAATAAGTTTCCAGTCACATATTCAAGTTTTATATTGAAATACTAACTTATAGAACAGTTTGATTATTTTATGAAATATACATGTTTTCGAACGTTTCATTTCGGACGTATGTTTGTATATAGCAAATGCAATCCAATGCATTTGATTACATTTATACTAGGTAAAGTTAATGCTGTTAAATTTAAATGCTATTGATATATTTGGGGGTCATAATTAAAGATATTTTTTTTAAATAAATATATTGAAGTTTCTAATAAACAACTTCAAATAATTTTGCTTGAAAATAGGATTGTATGTTGTATGTTGTATAAAAAGAATAAGGGATATTCTTTTAAACCATTAATTTTGTTTTATATATAGAATGAAAATTTCAAATTATATAATAATATAGTAGTACAATAATTGTATTACTAATTACACATAACTTAGTTCAATTATTCCAAATAAACAAAGTATGATAAAATATTTATAAATGAAACAAATATATAACCCATGTTTGTGCATTTTTTAAAGCATATATATTGGTATACCTTTGCAAAAATAAGAAAGCACGCAAAAGTGCCCTTTTCAGGATTTACCACCTTGCCCTTTTCAAATCCTGGCTGGAGCACTGCAAAGAATATTTTGATTGATGTCAATCTTCAAGTTACCGCCTGTAGCAGATTTTTACAGTTTGCTTGTAGAACAGATCACAGTTGTTACATTTATGTATTATAAAACTGGTAAACAAAAGACATTTTCGGGTAGCGTGACCACACTTTTATTTTCTATAGTTAACTGATAATCACGAGAAGTTGATTGCAATCGGTGAGCAATTAATAACCTATGACGAGTAAGTTGTAAAAAAACAAACATATTGCATCAATATCAATATAGATTATGTTTTCCCAAATTATTTCCTCCATGTCAACGTTCAATGCAGATAACTCCAAATGTCAGTAAAAAGTTCAAATAAATGTAAAACTGAGTCTAATTCTCGTCAACAGTCATTGATTAGCTTGTTTCAACTGAATAAGAAGCAAAAGTGTGACGTTAAACAATTGGCCGTTGTTACTTGAATGTAATATTTAGGCATCTACTGTTCTCATGTAGATTTGCGCTGTTATGTGCTGTTTAATTAACCAGTATATCAGGCTACATGTTAAAATGTTATCTTTGATATGGTATAAAATACCTATAAACAAATATTTATACAGTAGATTCCACTTGTAGATTGAATATCGGATAATTGAATATTTCGCTTAATTGAATAACGATTGAAAACATCAAACCATTTGCATTCATTCCCATTGTAAAAACACCGCCTAATCTGATAGAAAATATGGTGTCATAAGGTTAATTGAATAGCCAATTATCAGTTGTAGATGTATAGTCCACTCAATAATATCATAATCTCGCCGAGGATACATATCATATTGCTAGTTTTGACAGGCACGCTTCAATGACCGCCGTTGTTATCATTCCACACCATGCATGTATGCAGCATCTGTTGAATGTCACGTGACTAATACGTGCAGGCCAAGTACAGGGCATGCACTGGAGTCTCCAGTTACAAAACAGCGCGTCTGCATTGTTTGTAAACTACATGTACATGTAACAAAATCGACTGAAACACAAGAATGGCGGAGTTCATTAATTGGACACCATAAATATTGTGTAATGTACTATGTCATGAATTTGTTTGTTATTATTTTTGTTAAATATGCTTATTAAATGCTGTATATATTATGTGTTCTAAACAAAGCACATAAATAAAGTAATTCAACGAGTTAAGTTACTTGTAATATGAACAAAGCGCAAATACACGTCATACAGCATATACAACTCTAGAACGTAATGTAGCCTGTGAGTGATTATCACAAGTGAATTATTTTTTCAAATGCACCGTATAATGGATAACAAACAACTATGAACGCTTTTCTGCATGTTTATTAGCATTCCAAAGTATGAAACACTTTGTTACGTAACAGGTTTGGCAATATATCATCAAACTGGATTAAATAAGACCATAAAATATCTCATTAACATTGAAATAATTGAAAATATGACTGATTCCGTATATACAAATACTCTGGATATTTGAATATTCGGACGTGACAAATGGGCTATTTAATTCAGCGAAATCTACTGTATTGTGTATGTATATTGTGCATGTAGGAAGGTTTTAAATGACGATTGTAATTTCAGATGAAAACAATGGTAGCCATTTCACGTCTTTTTTATATAGTATAGGACCTATTATGCTTGTTGATTAATGATTATAATTATGTTGTTGTTCAACCTTTGTGAGTCAGACATAAGCGCACACACGGACACTCACATAAAAACACATATTCATAAACAGTCTCCGCGAAAGACTGTCCGACCTCGGACATAGCCGATAAAAATCTGTGAGGCCCGGGAAAACTGTCCGAACATGGGTCCTCATGTCTGGTGAAAATTTTGGTCAAAAATATTTTATGACAGCCATTGCTGAATCGGTTTCCACAAGTCATACTTGAGGGTCACCGATTGTGTTGAAGACGTCGAAGGGACTTAAACAAATACAATTGAATTCATATACATCTTGCAAAATTAACGTGCTTATCAGTTTTTTTTTTCACCTTTGGGGGACAGGTGCGGGGGCCTTCTGACTGGGAATTTTTTGTCTAAAGGGGAATTGTTTTTGTAGAAAAGCATAATAAAATTGTTTTATTGCACTTTGTTATAAAACATTAATCAAGTGTTTTGCTAAAAATGATAACTTAGATCATGCACAAACATGGTTTGAAAAACAAATTGCTGGGATTCATTGTTTACAAAAATTCCTCTTAGTCAATTTTTGTCCGATTTTGGTCAGGTTTTTTTTTTCAAGTTAAAACTTACATTCTGATGGGAAATTTAAGGTTAATATAGGGGAAAAATATATACATTTTAAGCAGGGGAATTTGGCCTTAAAAAAACACTGCTGATAGTAGTAGCTTTAGTTAATAAAGCACTCTCAAGTGTATATTGTTTTAGTTTTCTTCAAAGATATTGTTTTTATCGTATTTAAATGTTTCTTGCACAAAATAATGGCCAGTAATAGTTTGTACTGGCCAGTAATATTTGGGGCATTACCCATCCTCTTGGCCAGTATTAAATTCACGACTTTTGCGGATACTGCATAAGTATCTATAATATGTAAATATATATACATATATTAGCTTATAATACACCACTTCATATTATGAAGAAATTGGCTACTAGTTTTTTTCCTTAGCGCCAACCTAGGACTGGCTATTGGAGAGTAACGGTTTGGGTCATAAGCTATGTGCTCTACTAGTCTCCGCAAAGTGCATAATTCATGTCGATATCAGTACCAATTGCTTGCTATGAATTGGTGACACAACGAAGTCATTGTTTAACGTAAAATGAGACTTGCTGATGAAAACTTCACTTTAAAAAACGGGTGCGGGGCAAAATTCGAGGTGCAGGCGCAGAAAAATAAGAAAGAATTTACGATTTTTAGGTGTTGCAAATCCGACGAACATCTGATCAATTTGTTGTGGCCATAACAAGGACAAAAAGACGTAATTCAAAATACTCAAACCCAGATTGTCTGAAATTAATATTGTACCCTGGACTTATTGGCAATTTCAAATATTGTAAAAATCACTGTATAGAATATTTGTATAATAAATAGAATGTAACTTGTACCTTTCCCTTCTTTTTTATATGCTGCTTCAGATCTGAAACAAAACAATTAAATAAAATATGCAACTTAAAAGTTTTTACACAATACAGTGAGGTCGTCAGTTCCGAAAATTCCCCAGTTCCGAAACAAATTGCATTTCATTCAACATTTTCAAAAAAAACTTACCACTTAAAAACTAAACAAATTGTGCAGTCATGAACAATAACATTTGATGTTTTTTTCCTCAACAAACCGGAAGTAAACAGACAACTGTAAACAATCTCAATCATTGAAACGCTCGCTGACATTTTTTTTCGAATGGCGGCAAAATTCTGCATGCGCGTGAAGTGATCTGTGATAAAAACACGATTATTTTCTTAACACATTGTCCAAGGTAAGTGATCGTGGTATTGATTTGAATGATATTTATCAGAGAATCAGAAAACAACTAGACGTGTACATTTTCAGTTAAACTGTAGATTAAAAAACGCGAAACAGGCACACTGCTACAGATGTCAGTTCCGAAACACACATGAAGTAAACCAGGGGTTGTCTCAAACGCATTTTTAACTGTCAAACAGCTATTTAAACGGGTCAGTGCTATTGTCAATTTAATTAATTGCGTAAATTAAAGTACAGGGATGGAATGAAGTGCATAAAAAGCTTTGAAATTTTATTTTAAAAGAAAAAAAAAGATTAGATGGTATAATAATCGGTTCAAGCGAAAAGGGTAAACATCGGTCACAGATCAAATATGTTTGCAGTTAATCTTCTTGGAATAAAACACTCAAAATGGGAAGTAGAATCTCGGAATATCATGTGTGCAATAATTTAACCCTTTACTTCATGAATATGCATTTTGATGCATCAGCAGTATATATCTGTAGAAATATTGTAACAAAAGAAGAAATTGGTCCCAACCAGAAATTTTCTCTTTTAGTAAACAGTATATATGGTACAGACAATTTCATCTTCAATAAACGAAACATGTTGTTGCTTTAATAAAAGGACACTTGTCTTTGTTTCTCTATAAACCAGCTGGAAATTCCAAAATTAATACAACCATTTGGAAATAAACACGTTACATTTTATTACTTCATACTGCTTGAAAATATACCAGTTTATCTTGAAATGTATAAAAATACTAAACCGTATATATGTGTTCAGTATCACGAAGGCGTGCACGGACAGGCAATCGGAGACGGGCTGCAGTCCATAGCGGGACCTCTCGCCCATACGTCACGGCACTGGTAGAAGCGGACTTCCTGTTGTCGTATTCCACAGTCCCAGGTACATTAACTAGACCGACTTTGTATTACGCATTTATGCGAAGAAACGCTCACATCTTTAACTCTGGCATTGTTTTCATTTAATCACCTACATGAATGTGGAAATGCGAATAGAAAATAGGATAATAGTCAAACTTTTGCATGCATAATACATGTTGTAGATGTATGTACAATTACGCAGTATGTCTGTCTTTGAATATTTTTAGTAGGTACACTCGTTGTTCACCAATAGTATATGGAGTCAGTATATCTATTTACCCCCACAAAATATTGGATGGTATCTCAACACAGACATGGCATGATTATACTTAAATATGATATATTACAGTAACAATCAGACTGCACACCTATGCAGATACTGTTCATGTCTATATATGTTTCTTTAGAAAATACATAGTCATTTATGTTTGTCTCCATCCATTTTGCTGCAAATTACTACCCTTTGTTTAACTAAATAGGCCGAGGTCATTATTTGATGTGTTGCCTATTTTGACCATTGCACAATTCAGTATGGGGTACAGTACAGGGTAAATGGTGAATGATTAAAATCAGAATGATTTGATATGTTGGTTATATTGGCTTGCCTGATTAATTGGCATGCATCAATGGATTCAGTGTTGGGAATACACAGTAACAGAAACCTCTGTTTTTATTTTTCAGGATATGGGTCCAAAAAAGAGACGTTCAAATGTGAGCAGTCCTGCCCAATCAGAGGCAAAGAAGATTTCGAAGAAATATCGTGGGAACCGAATGAGTCCCAGGAAAAAACAACGAGTGAAAAGGGCTCTGTACAGTCTGACTGTAAGTAAAGATGTGTCGTTGCGGAAAGCGGCAGTGGATAATGATCTGTCCTATTCAATGTTATATAGACGATGGAAGGGAGAAGTTGACATTTTTAAAACAAATGGACCCAGCTCGATTTTCAATGAAGCTGAAGAAGACAAAATGGCGACATGGCTAAGTGAGATGGCACAGAGAGGAATGGGCCTTCGGATGGTTGAATTTCTGGACTTCGTACAAGATGTTGTTAAGAAAGAGAAGCGCAAAACTCCGTTTAAAGATGGAAGACCAGGCAAGACTTGGTATTACGCATTTATGCGTAGAAACGCTCACATCATTAATTCACGTATTGAGACACCGTTAGAACTTAAAAGATCAAAAATAACAAAGATAAAAACAGATGCATGGTACAACAGTTTTAGAGACTTTCTCATAGAAAAGAACTTGATTGATAAACCAAGTAGAATATGGAACGCTGATGAGACTGGATTCAACATGGGGAGCAACAAATCAAAAGTAATTGGACCTGCTAAAAGAGACCTGTCGATACCACACATAACCAGTGGGAAGCAGCGCTTGACTGTGATGTTCTGTGGAAGTGCAACAGGTCAAATGATGCCACCGTTTTTGGTTTACCCAGAGCCTAAACCAAAAGGATACAACCCATTAAATGGATCAATAGAAGGAACTGACATTGCATTCACAACGAAAGGATGGATGGATGTAGATACCTTTTCAAAATTCATTGACCACTTTGATAAGTTTGCGGGAACTGACCGTCCAGTGGTGTTATTAATGGACAGTGTTAGCAGCCATGTGGATCACTCAGTATTCCTGAAAGCGATAGCCAGGGGCATTGAATTGTACCGTCTGGTTCCTAATGCAACACACATAATGCAACCACTGGATAAGAAAGTATTCGGACCATTGAAGTCAAGATGGCACATGGTATCCAGGAAGCACATGAGAGAAAACCCTGGAAAATGTATTGGTAAAGAGATTTTCGCCAAGAAATTGACAGAGGCATATCTTCAGTTTTACAAGCCTCTGACAGTAATCAATGCATTTAAATCCTCTGGCATATACCCAGTTGATAGCTCAGTGATCACTAGTGACATGCTGAAAACTGCATTGACCTATTCCAGTTCAGATTCTGTGCCAGACCAACATGCTGTCATTGATGAGAAGGGTTCCGGTGAAGTTTCAGCAGAACTGACAAAAGCGAAAGGAGCACTAGAAGTATTTGAAGAAACAATATCTACACCAACTCGTGACCGTTATAAGAAGAGAATGCAAGAAGGTTACAATATTGTAGGTCAGTCTCCGTGCTTTGATGTTTACAAAAAAATTTATCACAAAGCTAACCCAACAATTGAAACATCAACATCTACCATTAACTTAGAGGAACAGTGTTCCACCTTTACTGGATTGGATATATTGGCAGATGCATCTTTAAATCAGACTACCGGTAGTACACAAACCGGTCGGCCGTCACCAATCAAAGTAGAAACACCTACTCAAAATTCAACGACACAAAATTCAACTGAAAATACTGTTGTATCACCAGTTTTGACCAAGTCCCTGAGTTTTCCAAAGGCTGCTGAAGCTGCAAAGCCAATGAAACAGACAATGTTAAACACTTTACCAGACAATCTGACATCACCTGAATGTATTAGAAGAATGTCCTTAAAACAGCTGGAAAAAGTAAGAAGCTTCGCCGAAAAAGAAAAAAGAGGTAAACTTTCTTTCCTCAAGAAAAAGAGTATAAGCGAAAAATCACAAAAAAAGAGCAAACAAACAAAGCCAAATTCAAAAAGAGGGAAAGGACCTTTAACCAAAAAGCGAAAAGCATCACATCAAAAGGACAAAATTCCTCTGGACAAAGAAGACAATGACAGCCGGAAAGCATTTTGTAAAGCATGCCATATGACTTGGGAAGAGGACCACGAACTTAATCTGGAACGTGTGTGGGTTCAGTGCGACAAGTGTGATGATTGGGTGCATGTTGAGTGTTTATCATACTCATTTGAAGAAGATGAGCCTTTCTTTTGTCCCGATTGCCTGTAGATATACATATATTTCATCAGGTCTGAATGTTATGCTTAATGAATATTTGTTTTATACATGCCACATGAAAGTCATTCATTACATGAAATTTGAAGCCAGCTGAATAACTTAAATACTTGCTTATAGCATGCTTTTTGTCTTGAAGTCTTTACTTAGTTTAAACCTATTTATTTATGCTCGATTGCATGGAACGCATTAGGCCTATTGAGACGGTCTCTAGTCCGTTTCCTGTGTAGAACCAGTACTTGGTGTCTTTGGGGGACATGGAAAGAACGCACCCGCAGTGGGGATCGAACACGTGACCTCCCGGTTGCTAGGCGGACACCATATCCGCTACGTCACGGCGACCTCTACTTGATGCAGATGATTTGCTTCAGATGTCTTTAGAACATTGTGACAAAAAAAAACAAGTTGCTTGCAACTATTAAATGCTTGTTCCATTTGTATGTATGTCATCTTCATGTAATCAATAGTTTGATTTCTTTCGTCTTCAGCCCGACATCGAAACGCCTTCTACATCGGGTTACATCGAACCGCCATCTACATCGGGTCTCATCGAACCGGCATCTACATCGGGTTACATCGAACCCCCATCTACATCGGGTTGCAGTGGAACACATATCCATGAGGCCACGGATACAGACAGTAACCCTACCCCCAACAATACACCTTTTGACTCAAACACTTCTAAAATGACACTAAAGAACTCGGTGATTAAAGGATATCATGTGTACAAGATTAGACCGTTGAATACCAGTCCACCTACACAGTTAATTGTAGACAGAGAATATAGCAATAGAACGGATCCATATGCATGCTTGGTGTGGTTGCCACCGTTGGAAACATTTCCTGCAAGTGTCCATGATACATTTACGGACGAAAAGCGCCAGCTGAAATTAGCTGATGTAGCAGGCCTCCCAATAGGCCATGTTCCTAAACTCTTGTCTAATTTTTTCTGTTCAATAATGAACGAGGGTGGGAGCATAACTGCAGAGGTAACGGGGGAGCCAGTGCCAAGTTTTCCGCCATGGCCAGCCCCAAATGAAGAAGGGGGTGGTGTTGTGTTACCATGTAATTATGTGATCACTCACTCTGATATCAAGGCTAACTTTAGCAAGCTGTGTTTGCTTCTGAAAAAATCACCCGAAGGTTCTGCTATGGACCTGTCTATTGAAACAACGCCAAAAGCATACATTAACCCTTAACTCCATATTCATTTGAACACATCTGTAGAATACTTTAGAAAACATTATGACAAAAGAACTCACGACAAGCAAATTCTTTCGTTAAAATGTTTTCTATTCCATATCTAAATGACAGTTATTGTCATTTATTATTGTCCTCTGCTGATGCTTTCCAATTAGTCATGTCACAAAAATATGTATGGGGTAACGGGTTAAGAAATGTTTTGGATATTGCATCAATATGTCTTTATTGTCTCGCCACAACAAAGGAATGAAACGAGACTAAACGTTACTTTTCCGCCGGTGTTGGCGTTGGCGTCCATATTAATAAGCTGCGCTTAGCTCTATGTTTAGCTCTATTTCTCTTAATGTTTGAGTGTCGTATACTATCTAGATGTGATGCATAAATTATAGGGTTTAGTACACCTTACAAGAAAAGCATCTGATTTGATTGCCTTAATTTAATATGATCCTTATTTTTGGACTTTTTCTCTCTACCAAGAGGCCAGACATTTATTACGCGTAACTCTTGCTGTTCTTTTGAATTTGTAAAATGCTTTTTCATTTGTCTTCAATTGTTGGTCAGGATCAGCCTGTGAAGCCCCTACAGGTTTATTTAGGACACAGGTTTATGTTTTTCAGTTATTATTGTTAGCTCGACTATTCAAAGAATAAGGAGAGCTATTCCTGTCACCTGAGCGTCGGCTTATTGCAGTAGTTAAGGTTTGTGTGCATGTACATAATATCTCTGTTACCACTCAAGGTAATCACTTGAACGTTTGCATATGTCTTCAGGGTCATAATATAAGGTCATAGGAAAAAAACAACGTAACTTTTAGCAGATTTATGCCCCTTTTTGTACTTAGCAATTTCAAGTTAAAGTTTTGCGTGCAGCATGTCTCTATAACTCCTAGAGGTATTCACTTGAAACTTTACGGATGTATTCAGGGTCATAATATAAGGTCATATGCCAAACCCTGTAACACTGATCAACATTTTAGCAGAATTACCAGTATGCCCCTCTTTGTACTTAGCAATTTCAGTTTAAAGTTTTGCATGCAACACCACATCTCTATAACGACTCAAGGTATTCAATTGAAACTTTACCAATGTATTTAGGGTCGTAATGTTAGGTCCTATGCCAATTCCCATAACTCTGACCAGCATTTTAGCCATATGATGTCCCCTTTTGAAGTTGGAAAATTCTTCATTGACAAGGAACCAAATAGTCGAGCGTGCTGTCCACGGACAGCTCTCGTTTCACAATATATATGCTTTTTATTTATTTATTTTTATTTCACTGCCATAGGTACCAGAAAGTGCCATCCCTGTAAAGCCTATACACTTTCACAGTATATATGTTTTTTATTTATTTACTTATTTTTCACTGCCATTGGTACCAGAAAGTGCCATCCCTGTCAAGCCTGTACAGGACAGCTCATTAAATGGGCCACTCCATGAGAAAACCGGGTATAGTGCATCTGCATAAATTGTTATCTCGGATTAGCCTGTGCAGCCCACACAGGCTGAATCGGAACATTACTTTACGCTTTCATGGTATTTTCTGTTTCAAGAATCTCTATTTTAAATATGGCCCACTGAAAAATGAAACTTTCATCACAGATCAGCCTGTGTGGACTGCAGTTGGCACAGGCTAATCCGATATAACAGTATATGCAGGTGCACTATACCGGGTTTTCTCACGAAAGGGTCCATTTATTTTGTTTTTCTTTATTGTTTATTTTTATTTTCTTTATTGTTAATGGTATTACAAGTTCCGTGATCCCATACCAATCTGGTTATGTTTTTTTTATATTTTTTTATATTTTATGAATGTTAAATAAACGATTTTGACAGTTAATGTTTGTTTTGAAACGACCCCTGTAATGAAAAGGCACCTGCTGTCACGTGATTCGCTATTGGAGAATATTTAACCGGAAATGGAGAAACTGTACGATCGAGGAAAAACAGAAACACTCATTTATATTTAGAAACTGACTGGAAATCAAGGTGAGCGCAGGATCGAGGTTGAAATTATCTGTCAAATACCCTATATTCGAAATCAATGTCAGTCGCTGTTTTAAAGTATACATTGGTAATTTCGTTAGTGATTCGGAACTGACGACCTCACTGTACTTCTTAGTTGGGTCACTGTAGTCTGTAGGAAACTTATCCATACCAAATGTTTCAACCTTAAACCAAAGTTATTTAAAACTCTAATTCAAATGCTTTAAAACGTGTAAAAGTACTGTTCTACCAAAGAAAGAAAAGTGCATCAACTCATTATCAACTATGAAGAATGGCATAACTCTCGCGAAAATACGTGACACGTAGTGCAATGCAAACAAATGCCATGCGAATTCACGTACTGATAGTATCTTGCAAGTCCTGGTAACAACGCTTCGGACAATGAGGATAAGTCTCCATAATAATTGGCAAGTTCTGCCATCTTTCGAAGAATCAACCCCACAACGCAAGAACGTTGGTTTCGCGAGGTTTAGTTTAACCGCGTAACGTCCTATGGGCAATACGGCCGTTTCCGTTTACGAAAGCCGGAGAAAGGCCCGACTACTAACTGGCCCAGTCTAAGATTGTGGCCTACTTACAAATTCGGCCCCGTCCAATTCGGACTAGTTTTCTTTTATTAAAGAGTTGAATGACGTATTTAGTCATATAAATGTAAATTATGCGAGGGACAAAAGATAGCTGTAATAACTGGATGGAATTAAATTGTAATAAAAAAATAATGAGTGTTTTAAAAGGACTCTTTATGACAGATTTTCGCATTTTTTGAAGTATGCCATTTAATGTCTTAACTTGACAGATTTAAGCATCGGAACTAAAAAGCTCAAGTTTAATAACAAGAAAAGTATTAAGAAAAAGAAGAAAAAATGGTCACCGGGGTTCGAACCCGGGACCTTAGATTAAAAATATATAGATAAACAAAGCGAAACTCCAGTTGCGACAGCAGGAGAGAACTCTTATTAGCAGCCCGAGGTCCTTTCTTTATGGCAGGTGACCAATTGCCAAAAAATAACACAGCACATCACAAAAACACATAACAAACACAAAGCGCAAGGCTACCGTCTTAACCACTTGGCCATTCCAACTTCTGTATTTGCATTATTTACTTTATGTAAGTGTTCCACGTGTTGTCAACAATTTCAACGCACAACAGACACTCTCCCAATTATTTCATCGTTTGGCATTACACACGCTTTATAATTTTATCAATTTCCACTGATGATTACTCATGAACGAAACGGTTTTTATAGTATATTTCTGGGTCCGTAGTGTTACTTTGCTCCCTTGTATGCAATGTTCTTTTTGTTTTGGAATCGGTGACAAAAATTGTAAAATTATCAATTTGTTCTATCTGTGAACAGGTCCCTTTAAACTCTCTACAAACAGTATGCTGATAAAATGAAAACAATATTGTATTCTAGATGTACGTTTATTTAAATCAATCAGAGTGATACATACATTTAAACTTATATACTACTTCAACATAAACGTCGGTAATTATTGACACATCAACGTTCATGCAGATATTAGGAACAAGTATGACGTCAATCGCTACTTGTCTGGTTTGACAAAACAAAGGGAGACAACCTAGCGTTATATGATTGTAATTAAAGTACATCACAATGCTATGTAAATGTTGTGCTATCTTAACAAAAATACCGACTTTCTTCGGCAGTGAACGACATCCGGAGGCAGAGAACGACAGTAGAAACTCACAATTCGCAGTAGAAAGGGAAGTTTTTAACTTGATCAGTCGGAATTTCCTGCAGCACATTGTTTCCCGTGCAGCTAATGTGCCACAACCTCGGTATTCCTGACATTTGACTCAATTGTCATCGTCGTCGTCAGTCTTTCTCGTTTTGTAGAATAAACAATTTTTCATTTTCTGTTTGCATATAAGTACAAGTATTAATGATCGCTTTAGTTTGATATTAAACTACTATATATTAAATTATATTAATTATTAATGTTAAACATATACAACCAAGCTATTTGGACCTTTACAGCATGTATTACGGCTTCTTCCTGAGATGCACGATGGTGAACTATTATTTGTACTTTATGACGCTAGGTCTTGCTAGGTCTTGAAATCTTGTCAACAAGAAGGGATTAAACTTATACTTGTATTTACTTCATTTCATCGTACCTCAGAAAATTGCAATTCTGTTGCTCTGGTGAACAGAAAGCAATTGAGTAATTAAATTGTAATTCAATTGAATTAATATTCTCTTTTATTTCTATTTATTATTTAATTTGAATTACAATGCTATGCGGTTAAAGTTTATTTACAAGTGCCTGTTTTGTGATTAATACTGGGCTAAGTGTGAGGTTCGGCATGCCTTTAAACCGGTTTAAAACCCCAATGCTTTGCATTGACCGTTCCAAGGCAATGACCCCAGTTTTAACAATTTGTATGTTTTGTGTTGTGTTGTATGAATGTGTATTGTCCTGTATTGTATAGGCAATTGGTCATTTGCCTCAAATAAATGACTTACGGATGGAAATAAGTGTTTCTCTCCTGATGATGTCTCTGGAGTTTCGTTATTCCTATATTTACAACCCAAGCACAGCTTTTATTCGTCAAAGCTGTCGTCAATATCAATGTAATCCACACATGATCTGACGAGCGTGTGCTATTCTTCGTCTGGCTTTAAGTTTTACTTCCAGATAGATATTGTTTTGCGCTTCTTTCGGTCTTCACGCTCCTTTCTTTTTCTCTCCTACTTTGCTTCTATACCCCGTTTTCTTTGTTGCTTTCTTTTTTGCGCTCAGTTTTCGCCAATTAATCAGAAACCTTCTTTGCCTCTTTTTCTTCAAAGAATTTCAATGCAACTTTGCGAGATGTTGCTTTGGGCATTTTTTGCCCATTTTGTTCACGACCTTTCGTTGCATTTTACTTGGATGAAATATGGAGAGATTTACAAGCAGGTGAGACGAATTAGTGTGACACGGTCGATCTACGTGGAACTTGGACTATATGGGGCTGTGATATACTGGCAAGCGAGACGATATCATTTGAAGAGGGACTAACGGACGTCACGAAGCATGACTGGCTTACGTAATGGTGGAAGCATGACTGGCTTACGTAATGGTATCTGTCGAAGCAGAACCTGCAGATGAAACGTCAGTCAAAGTTTGACAAACAGATGTCACGACGTAAATCGGAGCAGGACCAGCGGACGTCACATCAGTTGTGCAAGGGATTGCCGACGTCACAACGTCAGTAGGAGCAGGGCTTGCGGACGTCACAACATAAGTTAGAACAGGACTTGTGGACGTCATAAGGTCAGTCTGAGCAAGCCTTCCGGACGTCACTACATCAGTAGTAGGGGGAATAACGGTCGTTATGGCGTAGGCGGATTCGGTACCAGCAGACATCACGTCGTTACTTGTGCTTCTGATGGAACCTTATCAACACTAGATGTTACTGTATGGCAAGCAGATGATGATTGAGTCAGCAAGTCACCTGCAAATAAACTCGTGGCGGGACTTGCCACTTTAGATGGCTCAATCTTGGTAACATCAATACCATACGGGTCGACTGGGAAAAAAACACACCGAGGAAATCCATGCACTGCGTTTTCAAAGGTCGTCACCGTCTGCCGCGCGGCTTTAAAGACCCCGGGAAAGTCTCTCTTCGTGAGTGTCTCGCCTATGTATTCAAGTTGCCATGCCTTGACTCGTCGTTTCCATGAAGCTTTCATGGGTGAGAAGAAGCCCATGTCACAAGGTTTAGGTTTTCGTGTCGAGCAAATAAACGTATCTGTAATCGATACTTACCTAGTATTCTATTTATCCCATCATTTTCTGTCTTTAATTTGAAAATAAACGAAAGAAAATCGCTAAATAACACGAACAACATCAAATTACGTCACGAAAATAAACACAATGACGTCATATTATGCGCGTGTTAGCTGAATTCAAAAAGTTGGAATACAGCTTAGCTGCTAAGTTTATCCCACGTTGTATTATTTCATCCATGCAGGCGTGATGATGGGATAAAACAATTTGCTCTGCGTATACTCAATTTCGGGCCATATACGCCCCTGCAAGCAAGTGTTTGTAAACATGAAATATAATAACGCTCCTTCCATATGCTTCCGGTAAAAGTCATCACATATAAACGCCGCCCATGCGCGGCGCCAATGCAACCTCCGCACAGAGACTTGACTGGTTCCGAGCATAGCTCTAATCAAATCCCCGCCGTCATAACTAACCACGTGATGATGATCGATTAAATCTTCTAGATATTATTGATGGTTTTAATTAGTTATTTTCTTTTTTTGTTTTCATTATTGACTGCAAACGATACATAAAAGTCCAATTATGTAGAAAATTGCACTGAGTTGCATTAAATAAGTAAAAGTTACAAACACGTAACCATTTTCTTGTGATGGCAGTGGTTACCGTTAACCGATAGGGGAGGTAACCGCTGCGAGGAGTTGGGCGCCAATGATTAATTTTGGTTTCACCGATATTTCTATGGTCCGTCTTAGGGGCTATTCGGGAAAATTTGATTGAAAAACTAATTAACACATTTTTGGCTGGCAGAACAATGAATTTAAAAAAAATCACAAAATGATCAAACTTATTGACCTAAATTTATTATCTGAAGAATTTAATAAATAAATCACATTAGCTGATCACATGATCAAACCATGGCGGCCTCCATACAACAAATTCTGAGTTCAGAGCAATACAGACCATTTTTGGCAATTATTAAGGGATTAAGAAATGGAGCTGTGTAAGAATTATACCCTTTCTTACCTATCACTACAACTTATAGAAGCATTTTTGTTTGGGCATTGTTTTAGATCAAACATAATTGTAATATACAATTATATTAAAAATGTGTATCGATACTAATTATTTGATAACCATTAAACTAGCGATTTTAGAAAATTGATCTGAAATGTTTATCATAATCATAGGGGCAATCCGGTGAAATACGGACAGCGCGTAACTATGGACAAACACATTGGTAGACCGACTTTTTTACATGTTTTCAAGTTTCTTGTAATGATTTTGACTTATTTTAGACGAGTATTGTTTGGGGTTTTGCATGTCTAAAAATAGCAAGTGACAATGCACTGGTTACTGCAAATGTTGCATGATGGGAGCAACCTATTGATTCTGTCCGAATTTTCCTGAATTTTAAGAATAAAATAGTGTCCGTAGTTTCCCAATGTAATTTGCAATCCTAAAACTAGTACCGTCCGTATTTTCCCAACTCTGTCCAAATTTACTTGGTTTTGGGTGGCCTCATTTCTGACGTAGTTGAAGAATTTTCGAATAAAGAAAGCTTAATGAAATCAACGATAAAATCCAAGGAAGACAGGGTTTCTCCGATTACGTCATCAGCATATGGAGATATACTACAGGGCTAGGCGCAACGTATTGACAAGGGGAGTCCTTGTAAAACTGTCCGTATTTCCCCAGATTGCCCCTAATGTGAAAGCAAAATTCTCAATCCTTAAACTATATGGGAAATTATCTCACTGCAGTACTAGTTTCCTTTAGGATACTATTAAGGTGCATCTTGCAGCAGTAAACATGCTACATTCATAGAATTACATGTTAACAATAGTAATGCAGCCCAGCATTTTTAGTTTGTAGATTTGCCTTTCTTTGCACCACATACTGGAACTCGCATCAGCATCTATTAACATCTTTCACACTTTCGTTTTAAGGCGGGAAATGTTAATTTATCCAATGTAAATAAGTGTTTCATTCTATTTTTAGCTCACCTGAGCACAACATGCTCATGGTGAGCTTTTAGGATCGCCTTTTGTGTGTCGTGCGTCATGTGTCAACATTTTCATTCAAAGAACATCTCCTCCTAAACCGCTGGACAGATTTTCACCAAACTTCACAGGAATATTCCTTGGGTGACCCTCTTTGAAAATTGTTCAAATCGTTCCAGTCCACTGCATATATAGGTCACAAGAGCTAAAAATATATTAAAAAACTGAAAACTTTTAAAATCTTCTCTGAAACCACAAGGCTTGGAGCTTTCATATTTGATATCTGACATCCTCTAGTTGTCCTCTACAAAGATTGTTCAAACTATGCCCCTGGGGTCAAAACTGGCCACGCCCCGGGGGTCACATGGTTTATACAGACTTGTATAGCAAAATGACTTTAAAAATCTTTTCTGAAACCGCCAAGGCCCAGAGGTTTCATATTTGGTATATAACATTGTATAGTGGTCCTCTACAAAGATTGTTCAAATGATGCCCCTGGGGTCAAAACTGGCCCCACCCCGAGGGTCACATTGTATATATAGACTTGAATAGCAAAATGACTTTTAAAATCTTCTCCTCCGCAAGGCCCAGAGTTTTCATATTTGGTATGTAACATTGTTTAGTGGTCTTCTACAAAGATTGTTCAAATGATGCCCCTGGGATGAAAACTGGCCACACCCTGGGGGTCACATGGTTTATATAGACTTAAATAGCAAAATGACTATAAAATCTTTTTCTGTGAAACTGCAAGGCCTAGAGGTTTCTTATATGGAATGTAACATTGTGTAGTGTTCCTCTACAAAGATTGTTCAAATGATGCCCCTGGGGTCAAAACTGGCCACACCCCGTGGCTCACATGGTTTATATAGACTTAAATAGCAAAATGACTTTAAAAATCTTCTTCTCTGAAACCGCAAGGCCTAGAGGTGTCATATTTGGTATGTAACATTGTATACTGGTCCTCAACAAATGATGGCCCTGGGGTGAAACTGGCCACACACCCGGGGTCACATGGTTTATATAGACTTGAATAGCAAAATGACTTCAAAAATCTTCTCCTCTGAAACCGCAAGGCGCAGAGGTTTCATATTTGGAATGTAACATTGTTTAGTGGTCCTCTACAAAGATTAATCAAATTATGCCCCTGGGGTCAAATCTGGCCACACCCCATGGCTCACATGGTTTATATAGACTTAAATAGCAAAATGACTTTAAAAATCTTCTTTTACATAACAAGGCCTAGAGGTTTCATATTTGGTATGTAACATTGTATAGTGGTCCTCTACAAAGATTGTTCAAATTCAAATGATGCCCCTGGGGTCAAAACTGGCAACACCCCGGGATCACATGGTTGATGTAGACTTGAATAGCAAAATGACTTTTAAAATCTTCTCCTCTGAAACCGCAAGGCCCAGAGGTTTCATATTTGGTATGTAACATTGTATAGTGGTCCTCTACAAAGATTGTTCAAATGATGCCCCTGGGGTGAAAACTGGCCACACCCTGGGGGTCACATGGTTTACATAGACTTAAATAGTAAAAAGACTTAAAAAAATTTCTCCTCTAAAAGTTCAAAGCCTAGAGGTTTTATATTTGGTATGTAACATTGTGTAGTGGTCCTCTATAAAGATTGTTCAAATGATGCCCCTGGGGTCAAAGCTGGGCACATCCCGGGGCTCACAAGGTTTATATAGACATAAATGGCAAATGATTTTAAAATTCTTATCTGAAACCACAAGGCACAGAGGTTTCATATTTGGGTAAAACATTATATCGAGACCTCGATTGGGATTGCATATGGGATGGGTGGGGTCAAGGTCAAGTTCACTGTTACTAGAAAATTGAAAAACGGTTTCCGCCCAATAACTTTAGAACGCATTGAGATATTTTAATGAAACTAAATACATAGATACCTTTATTGACACCTCGCATGGGATTGCATATGGGGTGGGAGGTATCAAGGTCAAGGTCACTGTTACTAAAAATAGAAAAACGGTTTCCGCTCAATATCTTGAGATTGCATTGAGATATTTTAATGAAACTTAATACATAAATACATTATTTTGAGACCTCGATTGGGATTGCATATGGGGTTGGTGGGTTCAAGGTCTAGGTCACCGTTATTAAATATAGAAAAATGGTTTCCGCTAAATATTTTGAGAACGCATAGAGCTATTTTAATGAAACTTAATACATAAGTATCTTATATCAACATATTGCTTGGGATTGCATATGGGGTGGGTGGGGTCATGGTCACTGTACTGAAAATAGAAAAACAGTTTCCGCTCAATAACATGAGAAAGCATTGCGATATTGTAATGAAACTTAATACACATATCTTATATCGAGACCTCACTTGGGTTTTCTTATGTGGTGGGTGGGGTCAAAAATGGTTTACGCTCAATAACTTAAGAACGCATTGAGATATTTTCATGAAACTTCCTACGTAGATACCTTATATCGAGACCTTGCTTTACGTATGTGGTGGGTGGGGTCAAGGTCACTGTTACTAAAAATAGAAAAACAGTTTTTGCGCAATAACTTGAAAACCTATTTAGATATTGTAATGAAACTTCATACGTAGATATCAGGTGAGCGACCTAGGGCCATAGTGGCCCTCTTGTTAAAATAAAATACCAGTAGCAAAATACATAATTTTTTTAAAAGCTTTGACAAGTTACCAGTTTATTTTATCAACCAATGTCTTTAATTGACAATTAACGCATGTAAACATTTTTTGCGTAGTGACAGTTACATAGCTCATATGTGATATAGCTTGGGGTGGATTGATGAAAGGGGAACTATGCAAGAGCAAGAGCAACTGCTAAATAGCATTACATAGTTTATGTTACTTCTGACTGAGGCCTATATTGGCTGAAAAAGGGGTGCAGGCTGGAGTTACATAGCAGTTACTATGAATATACATTATACAGACATAAGATGACTATAATTTATGTATATGTTTTTTGGTTTTCAGCATCATAGCTCATTTTGCTCATTTTTTTTGATTTTAAATTTTGATTCACCACTTACATCAGTTTCTGGATGAAATTTAGACATTGCATTGTTATCTTCAGAATTTCAGTGATCTTGTCAACAATATGTGTTCTGTATTGCTCATACTGTTAAATCATTTTATAACACTCTTATTATGTGAAGTTAGAATAAGACATCAAACATAGAATGGACATAAAATCTTTCTTTTTTTCCTATAAAATTGTGCATTTCATGGTATTTAAGTATATTGGTTATATTCTGTCAATTCTTGTAGAATAATTTGCTTTTTTCAATAACTCTTTCGTAAAAACTTATTATGTCTTTAATCATTTTTACTATATTTAAAACTGTGCCCATGCATGCATGGACACGGTTTCTATTTTATTGTGATTTTTTTTTAAATGCATACAAGTATACAGTTTTTATGCAAAATCAATTTTATTGATGTAATTATATATGCAGGTGCCTATTGCACTAATTACTCTGCAAAACTCTAAAATAACAAATGGTTAACTACATATAAAACATTTATATAATAATATAGTTTATTCTATGTTTGACGTCTTATTCTTACTTCACATAATTGTGTGTTTTAAGCTGTAGCTTTACTTTTTGAAGAAAATGCAAGCTGTTCTACTCGCCCCTGCGTTCAGGCATCGGCGTCGACGTAAAAGTTTTACGTTAAGATAGTTTCTCAGAAATGGCTTGAGGGATTTCATTTAAACTTTAAACATTTATTACGCATATTAAAATGAACATATAGGCCTATTTTGGCAAATCCAGGTTGAAATTTGTCAAAATTATGGGCCTTTTTGCACTAAGAAATTTTATATATAAGCTGTATGTATAGGTTAAAGTTTTTTTCAGTAAGCTATTTTCTCAGGAAAATCTGTATAGATTTCCTTTATTCTTAAAACACTTATTTCTGATATTAAAATGAACCCATAGGCCAATTTTGATAACTGGTTTGAAATTTGTCAAATTATGGTCCTTTTTACACTTAGAAATTTTACGTATAAGCTATATGGACAGGTTCAAGTTTTTCGGTAAGCTAGTTTCTCAGGAATGGTATGAGGGATTTCATGTAAACGTAAAACAGTTATTTGCTATATTAAAATGAACCCATAGGCCAATTTTGATTACTCTGGTTTGCAATTTGTAAAATTATGAGCATTTTTACACTTAGAATTTTTACGTATAAGCTATATGTATAGGTTAAAGTTTTTTGGTAAGCTAGTTTCTCAGGAATGGCTTGAGAGATTTCATACACTTATTCCCTATATTAAAAAAACAACAACATATACCAATTT
Source organism: Congeria kusceri (assembly GCA_027627225.1). Classification (NCBI taxonomy): domain Eukaryota; kingdom Metazoa; phylum Mollusca; class Bivalvia; order Myida; family Dreissenidae; genus Congeria; species Congeria kusceri. The sequence continues at coordinate 25,491,085 of CM051027.1, forward strand.
TGATAGCTCTAGTGTGAAATTTGGCACAATTATGGGCCTTTTTACACTTAGGAATTTTACATTCCCGTGGTTGGGCTGGCAGTGTCAACTTTTGATTTCCACTCTCTAACTGAAGTAATAGATTCTTTCAATTTAAGAAGTAGATTCTTTCAATTACTTGGGATTTGTGTTGAGTTCTGGCGGATCGACCAATCGTGTAGGAAGGGTATAGAAAACCTAGCCGGCAAAGCACTGAAGTCAATGTTCGCGCTTGCAAACTTAACGAAAGATATGTACGTGCCAATTAAAATAGCATTTGACTTATTTGATATGTATGCTGCGTCGGTACTTACTTGTAGTTATTGTTCAGAAATATTGGGTTTCCCAAACGGAGAAAATATAGAAGGAGTACACAGAAAATACCTGAAACGAACATTAAATGTGAAAATGTCTACAAACTTTTTAGCCGTATACGGTGAAACAGGACACGGACGATACCCTCTTATAATAAGCAGGAAGATAAAAATAGTGAAATATTGGTTTAAGTTAATGAATAGTTACAATGTTAATACCATTTTATATGCTACATATATTAAATTGTTGAACGAGTGTGAATCGCGGAGCAAGTGGTAGTAAAACGTCAGGCAATTATTACAACAAAATTTGTACAATTGTTAAATGTAAAGAAAAAGACATCGTCTATCTAAATACATTATTCAGGCTTTTAAGATAATTTGAACAATTTGATAAATGTTCAAGTGTTATAATACAAAATAATACATTATTCTTCCACATATTTACCAATCATTTTCTCATTCTATATTAATGAACTATCACTACATGTATTTTAATTGTTAATTAGTGTTTTAGCACTATGTGTTATACTTAAGCGCATGCAATATTTGTCAAATGTATATTTGCTTTCATGATAAGCTGTATATGTTTAAATCAAAATAAAATGTTCTGTTCTGTTCTTACTCTAGAATGAATCTTCGTACATAGATACCCTACAGTAATACTTTACTTGTGATTGTGTTTGGGGTGGGGTTGGGTGGGGGCACAGGGTCAAGGGCACAGTTATTTAAAATAGAAAAAACATCATCTGCTCAATTACTTGTGAAAAAATTGAAATATTAATAAGGATGAAATAATAATAACTTAATTTATAGACACCAAGACATCGCATGAGATTGCATATGGGGTGGGTGTGGTCAAGGTCAAGGTAACTGTTTTGAAAATTTGAAAAATGCTTTCCACGCAGTAACTCAAGAACGAAATTAACTTTGTTTAATTGGCCTCTACTATCCAAAAAGTTTGTTTTAGAAAAAAAAAGCCAGTTACTCCGACAAGCACAAGAAAAGTCGAGCGCGCTGTCCTCCGACAGCTCTTGTATTTCATGGTGGTCTAATTTTTGTGTATTTCATGATCTAGACAAAGTGTGAGTTTAACACCCCATGTAAATGTATAATTTATTTGTAGCTGGCCCCTGGCATATATGGGACTTTAGAATGAAAACGATTCCTGACAGGCGGGAATTTGACATACCAAATAATTTCCGGGTCCCGGGAAATGGACTTCGTCAGATATTTTAGATCCCGGTAATAGGGCCCCCAAGCATCTCCCATTATGATTTAGACAAAAATGCTTGTCTCTATGGTGGGGAATTAGACCCTAAAAAATAAAATTAGTCAGATTCTACTGGGTCAGCCTGCTGCTCCCCCCCTGGGGGAAAACATTGATAGGTGCATATATTACAAAGGGACCTAAACAAGTGAATGTCAGTTAAGCGCATTGTATAGTAGTCAGTTGTGGATCCCTTGCAAAAGAATTCTAGTTACTAGTAGAACAATGAAAAATAATATGATTTTCCTTTTGAAGAAGTATTAAAAATGTACATAAAATTAATTATGTACAAATTTATGATCACACAAATTTCCATTTTTCAAGAACGCGCAAGATTTTGACACTGCGAAACTAAATGCTTTTACAGTATTTTGATCGGTTTGACCCTGAAATTAATACTTCTATACCTGATTGGCTAAATTATATATTTTCTTTCAGATATGGAACGAAAGTCAGGTTTCCACATGCCTTGGTTATGACATTGCTGTTTAAAGAGGGAAGGTAAATTTTAAATATAGTGTTTGTAATGCTTTTCATCAATAATTTTAAAACACATGTATCACTTTCAAAGCTTTCAAATTATACACCCAAGTATACAGCCTCATTAGCCTAGTGGTTAGCTCATCAACTGTTGATCCGTAGGTCATGGGTTCGAGCCCTGATAGAGGCTTTTTTCCTCTCTTTTAACACTACTTTGGTAGAGGATTATGGGTTTGTTAGCCCAGATGCTTTAGTTATTGAAGTTACGACATTTTAAAACATTTCAAGAAAATACGAAAATATGTGAACACGTCTCTTAAATGAAACAAATAATGAAAAGTATGAATTGGTGCTTTTATATAATTTTGCCTACCAATATTTTTGAAAAGTTCTGATTTCTTGACTGCTTGAGACATCCAAAGAGCAAATTTGTTGTTTGCTTTTTATAGATTTAGGATATAGTGTTCAGAATTTTTTTTACAATTTTTGACAACCAATAATTGACAGTTTTAATATGTTGGATTGTTCTAAGGTATCTTTCAAGTTGCTTATGATTACAATTTTACAGATATTCATAAAAGGGCAGAAGGACTAATAAAATTGTAAGATGACAGCATTATTCATTATTTTCATAATTTCATATGTAACAACTGCATTTCAGAAGAAAACTGTTTAACATAAATAAGAAATTTGGACATAGATCATGGTTTATGCTGCCCGATGAATAATTATGCCCCCCATCGAAGATGGCGGGGTATATTGGTTTGCTAATGTCGGTCGGACGGTCTATCTGTAGACCACTTTCGTTTCCGGTCTCCAAGTTCAAATGTTTGTGGGCATAATATCTAGGTCAAGTTCGATAATCAGCCAAATCACCCCAGGAATTTTGAAGTGATGGCCCTTGAATTATCTAAAATAAGCCTTTTTAGCCAATTCTGCTCTCTAAGTCCCACAGTTTTCATCCAATCTTCTCCGAACTTCATAAAAATGTTTGTAATAATAATATCTAGGTCAAATTCGATAAGCAGCCATTTGCCTCAGGAATTGTGGAGTTATGGCCCTTGAATTATCTTAAATTCGCCTTTTTAGCCATTTCCGTTCTCTAAGTCCAACAGTTTCTAGCCGATCTTCAACAAACTTGGTGAAAATCTTTGTGGGTGTATTATCTTGTTAAAATTCGATAATCAACTAAATCGTCCCAGTGGAGTTATGGCCCTTGATTATCTAAAATAAGCATTTTAGCTATTTTAACCTAGAGGGGGCGTAACTGTTTTACAAACAGCTCTTGTTATGATGATGAAGAATCAGAGAAATTTGCAGCTTTTAGCACATTTGAATTTTCCCATCAAGCATTGATTGCATTTTCATTAATTTTTTTCAGCACACAAGACAAAGTGAGGGCTATACTTGAAGCAACTTTCATACATTCCAAAAACCTTGCATCGTTTGTGTTTCTGTACAAGAGCTTGACGACTCTAATGGAGTATGTACAGTCGGATAAATCTCAGCTTCACAGCTTTGTTGCTGCCTTCATAGGGGGATACATTGTGTTCGGCAAATACAACAAAGTAAATGAACAGGTACACATGCTCTTCAATACTGATTGATTTGTCTAAGTTTCAGTTGTTATTTTGGTTTTGATGGGAAAAATGATATATTGATTTAGTCTACTCCAGTGAATGTTAACTGATTGAATGAATGGATATTTATAGCACAAAGAGGTGTAAACAAAAACCGTTAAAGGACCCAAAAAGATTTCATGTAATAAAAACAGTATTTTTGGCAGACATGCAAATATATATGTGGAATATATTTTATTAACATTTCAATTGAACAATAACTGTTTCATGTTTGCCAACCATAACTAGTCATTAAAATAATTTGTTTTGCCAAGCCAGCCCGCATTCTTATATTATTACTAGAGAGAAAGAAAATGTTACAAGTTGGCCTATAGAAAACTGGGAATCTGAGCAAGCTCAGAATAGAATTTACATGTGCAGGGCCAGTATGCACAAAGCTCCTAAGGGAAATTTTAACTTAAGTTGTACTTAAGTGAAAATTTGAGATCAAATTTGCTATGTGAAATCCGTTTATTTCTGTTTACAAAAGGGTAAAATATGAAACATCTTAGCAATATTTACTAGTTAAAACCATTAATTTATCACATGCTATACCTTGTTTCCCATGTAATACAGCCATTACGAATACTTCTATCTTACACATGTGTAAGATAACATTTGAGCGTTTTATTGGCTACATATTTTTTGACTGACCAATCGGATAATGTTATTTTGGTGAAATGACGTCGTCAACATGAAATGACGTCACGTCAGTACACAACTTTTTGGATTTATCAACATGTTTTGGTAAAAATAGATTTTTTTTCGTTTAAAAGCATGTGATAAAAAGATCTGACACTTTTCATTTTATACCATATTTTATTAAACTCGTCCAGTAAATTTGTTAGTAAGCTCGCCAAAGGCTCGCTTACTAACAAAATTCCTGAACTTGTTTAATAAAATATGGGATGAAATGACAACTCGTGTCAGATCCTATATATGTGGTGCGTCGTGAGAAAACCGGTCTTAATGCATGTGCGTAAAGTGTCGTCCCGGAGTAGCCTGTGCAGTCTGCACAGGCTAATCCGGGACGACACTTTCCGCCTAAAGTGGATTTGTGGTTAGAAGACACTTCATTGAAACAGAAAATACCATTAAAGCGGAAAGTGCCGTCCCAGATTAGCCTGTGCGGACTGCACAGGCTAATCCGGGACGACACTTTACGCAAATGCATTAAGCCCGGTTTTCCGACGACGCGCCTCATATGTACAAAGAGGTATATATGAAACAGTATAGGAAACAGCCACAGACTTAAGGAATTTTATGAATTAAACAAATTTACTACTTACGTTTTCCCTAAGGAGCTTTGTGAATTCGGGCCCAGGGCTAACGGGCTTGTGCTAATTTCGACCACTGCAGAGTAACTGTTATCAGTATGATGATGGTGATGAAGATGAAAATGAATCTTATTATTTCCCCTAACAAACCATCATCTCATTACAGATCAATCTGTACCTCCTGTCTCGTATTCTGTACGGACTCGCCAAGCTAGCTGTGAAACGGGGCTACATCCCCAAGCCAGCTGGGGACACCTTTCCATGGTTTGCGGCCTTCGTCTGGGGCATCGTGTTGTGGCAGTTTGAATACGAGAAGGACACGCTGCAGCATTCCCTTCGATCATCCATGACCTACTTGTACCATGACAGCAACGTTTGGACCAGCTTAAAGAACTTTATATGGCATAATAAATAACTAAAATTTATTAAGTTTTCTTACAGCTGTGATACACAAGTATTTCTTCTAATCTGGATGGTATACAGAGTTTAGATACTATAAAGTATTAGCTGCAGGCATGACATTTTTTGCTAATTTTCAATGTTTCTAAAAGACTAGTTCTACCCACTTTGTGAAGCCCAAACTTTTGGTGCTGTCAGTTTTCTGTGAACAAAGTTTGAACTTAATGTGTTCATTTCTTGCAAAATATAAATGAAATTCCACTGTTGGTATAATTATAATGTTTCATTCTAAGTGTCATATACAAAGGCATTGATCTGATTTGTGATTGTTCTGTACATAACTAACTACTAACTGTTGGATAATCTCTCTTAATGTTGTAGCAAACGCAGATGTCATGATCCTGGCATTGAAAGACATGCTGATCTAAAATCGTACCAAAATAATGTTCTATTGATACTAGGCTATGTGATGAATTAATCACACGCCCATGTAGACAAACAATCACATTTACATTGCGTCTGTTTAAAGGGACTATGTCAACGAAAAGGGCCTCAAGGGGGTAATTTCTTTAAAAAGTATTAAATTAACATATTAGTAATGGGCTAATGGCATGTAATAACGGTTTAAATACGGTATATATAATGGGAAGAGTTCTCGCATTCTGAGACATAATCAATTTATAATATGGGTCCTATTTGTTTAGGCCTTTTCATGTGTACATTTTGATGTCAGATTTTTCAGTATTTTGTATAATCATAGTTTACACTCGTTTCACTACAAAGCAGAATAGAGAAGTTGGATAAAACGCTGTCTGCTGTCATTTCTTTGTATGGCTCCGAAGTTTATACAATTATACTTTCGAAACTACATGTAGTTGTATCTCTAATTTTAATAAATGACTTACATTGATATCTGTCAGGGTATTGTTTTCTTATTTCCAAATGCAGTCCTATGTGATGAATTTACACACATTGAGTCAGTAGTCAAACACATTCTTTCTAACATCTTACGTGAAAACATCTATTGGTCTGTCTTATGTATGTCACAAGATGTCTAGCAGCTGATGTCTAGCAGTTGATAGCAAAGCCAGGCCCGGTAGCTCAATTGGTAGAGCGCTAGACTGTCAATCCGGGGATCGTGATTTCAAACCCCAGCCCGGCCACATAACTTGTGTGGGGATTGGTCATGAAATTATTTCTAAGGCCATTCTCCCCCTACCTCTGATTCAAGTAGGGCAGTTGTTAGTTACTGGCATAGGTATGTGCGCTTAGTACTGGTAAACCACTTAGATCGGCTAAGCTTGCCCAGGAACAGTGTGAGTAGGTTAACTGACCGCTGTGATATGACTGAAATACTATTAAAATGGCGAAAAACCCCAACAAAACAAACAAAAGTTGATAGCAAATGTATATAAGAAGGTTTGAATGTATATATCATTGACTTGCGAAATCACATCATTATTCAGGTAAATACTTTACAAATGTACCGGTACATCAAATAATGACATCAGTTGGATGACATTGCCATTTATGTCTTTGAAAGTTCCAAAACAAAATGAAACTTTTGTAGAACAGTTACACAAAAAGCTCTCAATAAAATTGAAAAAATAACTATTTCATGCATCTAGTGTAGAATGCAGACACAGTGGTGTAGTGGATATGGTGTCTGCCTTGCGTTCGGGAGGTCCTGAGTTTGATGGATATGGTGTCCGCCTTGCGTTCTGGAGGTCCTGAGTTTGATGGATATGGTGTCCGCCTTGCATTCGGGAGGTCGTGAGTTTGATGGATATGGTGTCCACCTTGTGTTATTGAGGTCGTGAGTTTGATGGATATGGTGTCCGCCTTGCATTCGGGAGGTCCTCAATTTGATGGATATGGTGTCCACTTTGCATTCGGGAGGTCGTAAGTTTGATGGATATGGTGTCCGCCTTGCATTCGGTAGGTCGTGAGTTTGATGGATATGGTGTCCGCCTTGCGTTCTTGAGGTCGTGAGTTTGATGGATATGGTGTCCGCCTTGCGTTCTTGAGTTTGATGGATATGGTGTCTGCCTTGCGTTCGGGAGGTCGTGAATGATGGATATGGTGTCCGCCTTGCGTTTTGGAGGTCGTGAGTTTGATGGATATGGTGTCTGCCTTGCATTCAGGAGGTCGTGAGTTTGATGGATATGGTGTCCGCCTTGCGTTCGGGAGGTCGTGAGTTTGATGGATATGGTGTCCGCCTTGCGTTCGGGAGGTCGCGAATTTGATGGATATGGTGTCCGCTTTGCGTTCGGGAAGGCGTGAGTTTGATATATATGGTGTCCGCCTTGCGTTCTGGAGGTCGTGAGTTTGATGGATATCGTGTCTGCCTTGTATTCGGGAGGTCGTGAGTTTGATGGATGTGGTGTCCACTTTGCGTTTGGGAAGGCGTGAGTTTGATATATATGGTGTCCGCCTTGAGTTCGGGAAGGCGTGAGTTTGATGGATATGGTGTCCGCCTTGCGTTCGGGAGGTCGTGAGTTTGATGGATATGGTGTCCGCCTTGCGTTCGGGAGGTCGTGAGTTTGATGGATATGGTGTCCGCCTTGTGTTCGGGAGGTCGTGAGTTTGATGGATATGGTGTCCGCCTTGCGTTCAGGACGTCGTGAGTTTGATATATATGGTGTCCGCCTTGCATTCGGGAGGTCGGGAGTTTGATGGATATGGTGTCCGCCTTGCGTTCTTGAGGTCGTGAGTTTGATGGATATGGTGTCCGCCTTGCGTTCTTGAGGTCGTGAGTTTGATGGATATGGTGTCCGCCTTGCATTCGTAAGGTCGTGAGTTTGATGGATATGGTGTCCGCCTTGCGTTCTGGAGGTCGTGAGTTTGATGGATATGGTGTCCGCCTTGCATTCTGGAGGTCGCGAATTTGATGGATATCATGTCCGCCTTGCGTTCGGGAAGTCGTGAGTTTGATGGATATGGTGTCCGCCTTGCAGAACGCAAGGCGGACACCATATCCATCAAACTCACGACCTCTACCAAGTGGACATATGCATACATCAGATGTTTGTGGTGTAATGATATTTCTGATATGTTTGCATCATCTGCATGTTGGTATGGTAGTTTTGACTTGTACTTACATAGAGTTTAGTCTGGGTTTGGTCTTGCAGTTCTAGTGGTTTTTTATCTATAAAAATATATATGCCTATCTCATTTTATTCTCATCAACTGACAAAGCGCATTATTGATGTAATTCTTATCAATTTCACTGATATTCTTGTTTAAGTAAAAGAAGGATGCAAAATAATTAAATTAGAAGATTCATTTCCCGAAAATACAACAATATCCAAATGAGGTGTGTCGTAGGAAAACCTGACTTAATGCATGTGCGTAAAGTGTCATCCCGGCTTAGCCTGTGCAGACACTTTCCGCCTACAGCAGATTTATGTTTAGAAGAGACTTCCTTGAAACAGAAAATAACATAAAAGCGGAAAGTGCCATCCCGGATTAGCCTGTGCGGACTGCACAGGCTAATCCGGGACGACACTTTACGCACATGCATTAAGTCCAGTTTTCCAACGACGCACCTCAGATATTTTTCTCTCAATATACCATAACCACCTGATTTTCTTACCATACGACTACATGAACATCATCACTATCAATTAAACTGATTATATAATGTCTATATTTTGTTGCCACATTTTGCACTTATCAATATTTTGCCCCAGAGATGGGTGGGGGGGGGGAGACCGACGGGCTGACCCAGGGGAATTTGACTAATTTTTTAAGTCCCATATATGCCAGCTGTCATTAAGCACACCCAAGTGATTCCCCTTAATCTGTTTTCAACTATCACAAGGTGTGAATAGTTATGCACCTGCCAGAAAATCACTACGTAGAGGTGTTAACTACCTCCTTGAGTTATCGAGGGTAAATATCAATAGGACACAAAAAAATGGAATGGGGTTAAAGGTGGTAATTTCTTATAGTAGTACATGTATTTATGATTTCGATAGTTGTTTGAGTTTGTCATCATAAAAAAATAATTGTCATATTACTTTACTATGTATCTACATGAACCAGGCCATTTACCTAAATATTGGTAGGCTGTTTAATTTCTGAGCAACTTATAGCTAGTCAAAAGCATTTTATAAGCACCTGTTATAGTGAAAAAACAACAATCACTACCAATGTTTATTCTTTTTAATGTCTGTTTTTCACAAATTAATGTCTGTTTTTCACAAATTACAAAAACAACAATCATAAGATAAGCAAAATCAAGCTTTGCTTCTCATTTTCATGAAGATGCTTATACAAACAATTTCTTGTTTGTAGACCATACAATTAATAGCCATGAACAGCATACTGGTGAGCGAGTATTTGTCGGATGAAATATGCATTTATTTTGGGACAGTTTTAATTCATGAACAAACTCAACGATGAAAATTTGCATGTAACATTCTGGGTTCATCACCCATTGGCAAATGTAAACAAAATAAGTGTCACTTGTGCGCAAGAGCAACAATTGAGGCCCTGTAAGGGGTTCATAAAACACCGTCTTTTTCACGTTGACAGTAGTATTTTTCCAGACGTTTTTTTAAACAGTGAAATATGCGGAGCAATGTTTAATAACTTTATTTAATCTATATTAGAAAACAAATTATCAAATGCGTAATTTATAGCAGAATAATACCACTTTATCAAATGATTAATAATAACTAGAGAATATAAGTAAGGCATTGAGACAAATACGGAAGCATGACGTTTTAAAGAGTTTACTAGACGTTACGTATCAATGTAGCTACTACGCATGCGTTAAACGTCGTAGCGGGTTAAATAATGTTCTGCCAGAGTTTGTCTGCTATAATAAGCAGACAGCCAAAACTATCACAAACACTGTCTGGGCCCCAAATTGGGATTTTATCGCGCATGCGCACGTCATTTTACTTCCCCAGACGACATTTGCATGCGTTTCAGACTATCAACGTAAACATTTGGGTTTTTACCAAAAAATAAACTCTCTATTTTCGAAGAAAAATGAAACAGACTTAAAAATACAAGCGTTTATTTGTATTATGATGATAAAATACAAAACACGGTTTACGAAACATGAATATTTAAAAACATCCGCATAATACTACTGTCCGACAAATACTCGCTAACCAGTATATCAGCTATTGAGATACACAAGAAAACTGTCTCATTACTGGGTTAATAATTTTCTCTATAAATATTTCTTTAATTCAAACAAGCAGTTGCATTACTTGGCTGATTTTTTCTCGGTGTGTTTTGCAGCAGCTTTCTTCTTCATCATCTGCAGACGTTTATCAGCGTTGACCACGGAGCTCTGGCCACCCTGCTGAGAAGAAGATTTCCCGGAAGCTAAAGACGACAAACTGGACGTAGACTGTGACTTCCCAATCTTGCTCACTTCTCCTAACTTCAGCCCGAATGCGGTCTCTGGCGATGACCTTGATTTTGACTCCTGTGTGGAAGGTCTTTGAAATGGCTTCTTTTCCTTCTCTTTTTCATTGTCAGGTTTTGATTTTGAACTGTCAGATGATGTAGATGAGGATGGTGGCGATTTAGAAGATTCAGACTTCGATGAGGATTTGCTTCCGTCAGTTTTTCCATTCCCGGGTGATTTAGCCTGGTTCCCAGACTTTGCCAGGTCTGTCTTCAAAGATGAGGATTTTACCTGCCCAGAGAGGTTTGCAGCCAGACTTGCCAGCCCGCTTAGTGGTTTAGCAGCTCCCACAGATGAAGAGTCTTTCGAAGATGATGTACTCTTAAATAACACAGAAAAATAATGTTTTAATGTTCTTAAAAAACAATCAGCAAAAGTTCATTTTCATGACGATTCTTACTTACATTTTGAGCTCGACTTTTCGAAGAAAAGGCAAGCTATTCTACTCACCCTGGCATCGCAGTTGGCGTTTGCGTCCGAGCTAGGTTAAAGTTTTTCGGTAAGCTAGTTTCTCAGGAATGGCTTGAGGGATTTTATTCAAACTTAAAATACTTATTCCCTACATTAAAATGAACCTATAGGCCAAGTTTGGTAACTCTAGTTTGAAATTTGACAAAATTATGGGCCTTTTTACACTTATAAATTTTACATAAGCCATTTGGACAGGTTAAAGTTTTTCGGTAAACTGGTTTCTCAGGAATGGCTTGAGGGATTTCATTCAAACTTAGAACACTTATTCCCTACATTAAAATGAACTCATGGGCCAATTTTGATAACTCTAGTTTGAAACTTGTCAAAATTATGGGCCTTTTTACAATTTTACAGATAAGCTAAATGGACAGGTTAAAGTTTTTCGATAAGCAAGTTTCTCAACTTTTCGTTTCCACTCTCTAACTCGAGAATGGATTAAGCTATTGTAATGATAATGCAAACATGGATACCTTATAGCGAGACCTCGATAGGGATTGCATATGGGGTGGGTGGGGGTCAAGGTCACTATTACTAAAAATAGAAAAATGGTTTCCGCTCAATAACTTGAGAACAAATTGAGATATTTTAATAAAACTTATACTTAGATACCTTATATTAAGACCTCACTTGGGTTTGCATATGGGGTGGGTGGGGTCAAGGTCACTGTTACTATAAATAGAAAAACGGTTTCCGCTCAATAACTTGAGAACGCATTGAGATATATAAATGAAACTTAATACATACATACCTTATATCGAGACCTCTCTTGGGATTACATATAGAGTCAAGGTCACTGTTACTAAAATAGAAAAATGGTTTGTGCTCAATAACTTGAGAATGCATTGAGATATTTTAGTGAAACTTCATACATAGATACCTTATATCGAGACCTTGCTTGGGATTGAAAAAAAATTTGGTTTCGAAGAATTTCCATATTTCTTGTTATAGAACAAAAATGCCAGTGACAAGCACAAGAAAAGTCTAGCGCGCTGTCCTCCGACAGCTCTTGTTATCGAATGTAATATTGCACAATATACTCATCTTTTCATATGAACAAAACAAAACAAAAGCTCCAAACCAGTTTTGTTTCCCGTCTGCTGAAAGCAAACAGATTGCTAGGCTCAGTCTTGGAGGGTTTGATCGTCTGATTCTCCTGCTTCTCTACTGGGGCAGCTGAAGACGGCTTCGTCTTGGGTGGCTTGCCAACCTGAGTGACGAACAGAACAGGCTACAACACAACAGGCTTCAAACACAACAGGCTACAAACTACCGGTGGGACATCGATTCGAAATTACAACTGATCATCGGGTCGGAATGGGTTTCCACTTCCGATATGATTTTACTGATTATAATCAGCTTCAAATCTCATTTTGTATTATACATATTTCTATTCTGTTATCATAGAAAATACTTAAATATGGATGTATGTTTGTTCAATTTGCATCAATTATAAATGTAAACAAATAAACAATAATTTTAATAACATAACTTTTATTTACTAAACAGATTCTTAAATACATTTTGAACATATGAAACTAGTATTGAACAGGTATATGTAACGTGGGGAAACTGTAAAACACTTCCAAATGAATGTCAAATTCGATGTTTGATTTTGTAACTGTGACATCGATAACGCACATCAAAACAAATTTACATGCCGCAAATCGATTTTTTCCGATCATCTTGCCAACACTACTACAAACTGAACAGGCTACAAAAAGAACAAGCTATAAGATTTTCATTAGTGCTATTTTCCTTACAGATGCACAGCATTTATAAATCATTGCAAAACAAACTTTTCTCCTAATCTTTTTCATCTTAATTATCTTTGTTTTGCATTAATGGTTTGATGCAAAACAAACTTTTCTCTTTAAAATTTTATATGAATCATCTATTTGTTTACTATGAAACAAACTGATATTGAGCACTGACATTTAAAAGTAATAATAATAGAACCATTAATTTAACAACCAATAAAAGGATATTTGATTTATTCAGGAAGAGTTCAACAGATGTTGTCCTTACAGCAGTAAACAAAAGACACCATGCTTTGTGGCATGTCGGAGGATGGCAGGAATGATTGGAAAATGCTTTAACTTAAAAAAAAATCATACTGTAATTAATTACCATTTTTTTCATAGTTTTCTCACACCTGGAACAGTACCAGACAAAGCGTGGATCGTTGACATCTTGCTCCACCACTGGTGGTTTGTGACACTCCTGTAATCAACTCCACAGGTAAGCTACATACATGGACATAGTATAAGTAAATTTACAGTCTAAGGTAGTGTTAAAGAATGTGATAAAACTGTCACACTTATTAAAGACTGAAAATGGTTGTCTGGTTTCTTGGAAAGTGCAAACTGGCAAATAGTACATGCAATGTTTAAGGCTTTTTTTATACTTTAAGATTAAGACTACATTAAGACTACATGAAGACTACAATCATAACTGGTAATTAAGACCATATAAGGACTACAAAATCTACTTCATAATAAATGACTTGATAGTTTACAATCCTATCAGATGATAAAGACTATAGGAAGACAACAATCCCACCTGGTGATAAAGACTATAAGAAGACTAGAAGACAACAATCCCACCTGATGATAAAGACTATAAGAAGACTAGAAGACTACAATCTCACCTGATGATAAAGATTATAGGAAGACTAGAAGACTACAATCACACCTGGTGATAAAGACTATAAGAAGACTAGAAGACTACAATCTCACCTGATGATAAAGATTATAAGAAGACTAGAAGACTACAATCTCACCTGGTGATAAAGACTTCAAGAAGACTAGAAGACTACAATCTCAACTGGTGATAAAGACTATAAGAAGACTAGAAGAATACAATCTCACCTGATGATAAAAGAAGACTAGAAGACTACAATCTCACCTGATGATAAAGACTATAAGAAGACTACACTCTCACCTGGTGATAAAGACTATAAGAAGACTAGAAGATTACACTCTCAGCTGGTGATAAAGACTATAAGAAGACTAGAAGACTACAATCCCACCTGGTGATAGACTATAAGAAGACTAGAAGACTACAATCCCACCTGGTGATAGACTATAAGAAGACTAGAAGATTACAATCTCACCCCGTGATAAAGACTACAAGAAGACTAGAATCTCACCTCGTGATAAAGACTATAAGAAGACTATAAGACTACAATCCCACCTGGTGATAGACTATAAGAAGACTAGAAGACTACAATTCCACCTGGTGATAAAGACTATAAGAAGACTAGAAGACTACAATCTCACCTGGTGATAAAGACTATAAGAAGACTAGAAGACTACAATCTCACCTGGTGATAAAGACTATCAGAAGACTAGAAGACTACAATCCCACCTGGTGATAGACTATAAGAAGACTAGAAGACTACAATCCCACCTGGTGATAGACTATAAGAAGACTACAAGACTACAATCTCAACTGGTGATAAAGACTATAGGAAGACTAGAAGACTACAATCACACCTGGTGATAGACTATAAGAAGACTCCACCTGATGATAAAGACTATAGGAAGACTACAATCCCACCTGGTGATAAAAGACTATATGAACACCAGATGACTAAAATCCCACCTGGTGATAAAGGCTGTGGCATTCCTGGCACTCAACCAACTGGTTCCCAGAGGTCACATCGAACTGTCTGAAAGGTGCGACAGCATCATATGGTAAACATGGTGGTGATATGATATCATTTGCAGCTTGGGTTGCTAGTATCTTTTACTCCTTTGCTTCGGTCATTACATTCATTATTGTATTATTAATACAGCATGCTAATAATTTAATGCAACTGGTGGCATGTGGTGGCGAAAACAAAAAGTGGTCCGCACATGTTGCATCATCCCTCTAAAATTACGGATGATAAACATATGTCAAATTGAAATAACAAAAATATGTTTCAAGAACCAAAGTATGTGATTTCTGGCTTAAAATGGACACAAACATTCAGTCTTAATTTTGCACCCCCTATAAGTTGCAAACCTGTATACCACAAGTATAGAATAAGCCAATATATAGCACTTACTTGCACACAACACATGATATCCCAAGACCAATAGCGAAGTCATCTGCATCCATACTCTTGTCTAATTCTTCCTCTGTTGACTCATCTTCTTCCTTCATCTCTGCCTTCTTTTCCTCCTTTTCTTTCTGTTTCTGCTTCTCTTTTTCGCTTTCTTTTTCAAGTTCCGCTTTCCTTGCTTTTTCCTTTTCTCTTTCGTTTTCTTTCTCACGTTCTTTTCGTTCTCTTTTTTGTTTTTCCTTTTTGCCAAAATAAAACACATTTATTTAAATTTACATATAGAACTTTATGATACTATTCAATTTGAGGTCGTAGTCAATTTTTCTTACACGTAAATCTGTTCATTGAATCTATCTGATGGTATGGAAAGATATAAAAATGACACACATTATTTCTTTAATAAGCTTTGGACAAAATGTAGCAATATTTTTGTACATGTCATAAATATCAGGCAGAGTTCTTTAAATGAGGCGTGTCGTGGGAAACCTGGGCTTAATGCATGTGCGTACAGTGTCGTCCCAGATTAGCTTGTTCTGAGCAAGTTTCATGATGTTTGGGCTATAAATGTGGTATCTGAGTGTTCACAAGCTTTGTTTTGGCCTGGTGACCTAGTTTTAAACCCCACATGACCCAGTATTGAACTCTTCCGAGATATCATTGGGACAAATGTACTGAGCAAGTGTCATGTTGATTGCACTATAAATGTAGCCTCTAGAGTGTTCACCATCTTTTTCTTCAATTTGGCCTGGTGACCTAATTTCTGACCCCACATGAACCAGTTTCGAACTCGTCCTAGATATCATTGAGGCAAATGTTATGAGCAAGTTTCATGATGATTGGACTACAAATGTGGCCTCTAGAGTGTTCAAAAGCTTTTTATTTAATTATCCTGGTGACCTACTTTTCAACCCACGTGAACCAGTTTCGAACTCGTCCAAGATATCATTTAGACAAATGTTCTGAACAAGTTTCATGATGACTGGATTATAATCTGGCCGGATGACCTAGTGTTTGACCCCAGATTCGAAATTGTATGAGATATTATTGAAACAAATGTTCTCAGCAAGTTTCAAGAAGTTTGGGTAAATATATGACTTGTAGAGTGTTCACAAGCTTTTATTCAATTTTACTTAGTGACCTAGTTTTTGACCCCACATGACCCAGTTCGAGATATAATTGTAATAAATATTCTGGGCAAGTTTCATGATGATTGGGCAATAAATGTGGCCTCTAGAGTGTTCACAAGATTAAAAAAAAAAAAATTTTTAATGGAGCGGAACAATTTGAACTCGGCTGAGATACCATAAGAACAATTGTCTGAGCAAGTTTCACGTTGATTGGGCAAAAAATGTGACTTCTAGAGTGTTCACAAACTTTTTCTATTGCCTTACTTATAAACTTAGAAAACTGGCCTGTCCCTTGGCCGCTATGTTTTTCAATGGAGTGGAACCATTTTCAAACTCGACCGAGATATCATGGGAACAAATGTTCTGAGCAAGTTTCACCTTGATTGGGCAAAAAATGTTACTTTTAGAGTGTTCACAAGCCTTTTCTTCAATTTGACCTAGTGACCTAGTTTTTGACCCCACATGACCAGTTTGAACTTGTCCAAGATATCATTAGGACAAATGTTCTGAGCAAATTTTTATCAAGTTTGGACCATAAATGTGGCCTCTAGAGTGTTCGAAAAGTAAGTGTTGATGCGGCACAACGGACGAAGGACAAAAGGCGATCACAAAACCTCACCATGAGCACATTGTGCTCAGGTGAGCTAAAAATACACCGTCCCCAGTACAGGTCGAACCTTGTCTCTGTCCTTGGAATCCTTCTTGGACTTCTCCTTGTCTCGTTCACGTGACTCCTTGTCCGAATGCTTCTCCTTAGACTCCTTCTGAGAGTTGTCCAGCCGCGACTTCTTGGCTGGCACCTCCGGTGAAGACTCCGAGCCACCCTTCATCTGGAAAGTTTCAAAGTAGTGACACATCAAGTTATTTTTTTTGTTTCACAGCTGAACAGTTATCTCGGTGTTGCTAGGAATTTGAAATGCCTGCGGCATACTGTATCCATGGTATGGCACATCCGATACAGACTATATAAAGTATTTGGTCCCAATGACTGAAAAATTATACTATATAAATAGCTATCATGTATGCATAGACTGGACTATAAAAAAATATCAATTATGCACCTAGTTATACATGTATTTTACACTTTAGACAGAAAGCGATTACCGACCGGGGCGAATTTGACATGCCGAATGATGCCAGGTCCCAGGGAATAGACTTTGGTCTGAATTTAGATCCTGATAATACTGGCTAAAATCTCCCACTGTGGGGATTTAGACAAAAATGCTTGGCTTCAGGGTGGAAAATTAGACCCAAAACATAAAATTAGTCAAATTCAGCCCGCGTGAGACAATGTGACACTTCAACACTGCAGGGTATGTATTAAACTTTGAGAAAAACACGTAGAAATAAGTGTGAAAATAATAGTTGAAAAAGGAAACCACTTAGACATAACTGTTATAAATAATAGTTATTTTATTGAAAATAATGACGAAAGGCAGGAATTATTGTGCACTATGAAATATCCTTAAAATTCACTTAAGCAAGGTCAAGATAATGACGGTCGACCGTATATCACTGCAGGGCTGCAAATGTCATTGTGCATAATTGCAAAATACAGACCTTGAACTTTGTACACTACAAATCAGAGTATTTATCAAGCCTAATGTAAAATGGAGTGAGTTTTATCTACCGTATATTCCCTAATAACATTTTGAAGATGACGATTTTGTGGATGTCCATTAAATTAAAAGTTAACAGGGTTAATAAGCATATCCTTTAGGCCATGAATAAAACTCCTGAAATAAAATATGCTTTGTCACTTCTATATCGAGTTCATGAGCAGAAGCAATGATTCCATCTTTTGGAAGTGACCTTGACCTCAGCTACACTGACCCACATACCAAACAAAGCCCTGACATAAGAAAAGTGTATACCATGTTTCAGACAAATACATCTCTCTCATGTCAACAAACTTTTTTTCTATTTTTAGCAACATTCACCTTGACTTTGGTTAATGCCACCATTTACAGGGTCAACATATAGTCGGCATCTGTATTCTCGCGGTATCTCTATTTCCGGTGGTGAAGAGAAATGCACATAAAGGTTTATCTTTTGAATTTAATGCCTTATTGTAAACATAAAAAATAATTTTGGTTTTCTTTCAGAAAATAATATGTAAGAAATGATTTCATTTAGAAACAAACGAGAAATATGAGTTTAAATCATAAATCTTAACAACTTTTGTATCAGCTTGCAGCCAACAGTAGACATTAGAGGGTCTATGTTTACACTTTCAAGTTAATAGGAAGAAAAACTCACATTTTTGTTTTGCAATATTTACAAAAGGTAACAATCCCACAATGTTTCGGTTATTTGTGATTGTTTATAAACTAATTGCAAACTTTTATTTCAAAACAAAAGATTTACCGTGAGAAACCGATGACATAATTTTTCAAGATGGCCACATGGTGACTCGAAAAACATAACTAATTTAATATCAAATAATTTACTATTAAACAAATGTTCAGTTGTCACTTTCGTGAAAAGGTTCAATTAATTGGATATTATATAAAGACAATGTGTGGTTTGCTGCTTTTGCTTAAACTATTTGCTTACAGGTTAAGTACCGCAAGAATAAAGATTAACAGGCTTTCCCATAATTTTGGAGTGATGGGTAGAAAGTAACTATGCATTTAAGTATTGGCAATATATCACAGTATATATCACATTATATTGTAAAATATTGAGATATATCACGTAATGAGTCAGTGATATCTTTACAATCCTAATAACTTACTACCAAGCCTACCGACATTTTTAATAACACCCAAACCTCCATGCCTAATTAATGCTCTCACTTTGCTTTACAGGCACTAACAAGGTGATACATGATTAACGACACATTAAAAGTTGAATGTTGACAGTACAAACATGTGGCTGCACAGGACATTTTGGCCCATTTGGTCAAAAAATGACATTTTGAGATATTATCATTTTCAGGTATAGTAATGCATTGGGAATCTAAATCCGAATTTGTTTGTGGAAATTCCTAAAATTGTAAATTTTACGGCCTTTTTCGTAACCATGGTGTAAGCATTAAATAGTCGGAAAATCCAAAAGTAGTCTGTTTTTATTACTCATATACAATCACGTTTTAAACAACATTCAAGCCATAATATGTTAAAGGAAATAGTAAAAACAGTTTAACATATAAACTACACTGCCAAAAGCATCAACATTATAAAGTCAAACAATGGTTTCCATGGTAACCAATCTTCTAAAAAATGAGAATTTCTTTAATATCAACTGATTTAATTATTTACAAATTAAACAAAAATATGTTCATTAAAAAACTTGATGAACAATTTTAAAAAGTTATGTTCACATATTCAGATGTGTGAAAATTCATAACAATGTAGATTTTACTGCTTTTTGTAACCATGGGGTAAGCAATCAATTGATTCGGAAAATCTAAAACATTTAATTTACTCATATACGATGAAATTTAAAACAAATTCCAAGCCTTCATATAGTTTTTTAGTAATCGTTCGGTAAGGATTGTGTTTTTGTGTCTAGGTTTATGAAAAGTGTTTTTCTGTGTCTACCTCCTAAACCCCGGTATTTTATTTCATCGGATGTGTCTGTTGTTTTGAACTATTTGTAAACATTAGTGCCTATACAGGTTTTATCCTTGAAAATGTTGACTTTGAAAATTGTAGCTCTTCTGGCTTTGGCTACGGCACCAATAGCTCAGACCTTGGTATCTATGAATATTGATAATATGTTTATTAAACAACAGGACATTGTGTTTACTTTTTCAAATATGTTGAGAAAGTCTCGATTAGGACATTCCTTTACATTGAAAGTGGAGCATTTTCATGATGAGGCGCTGCGTGCTATGCATACACTTCTTGCCAATATTGATGCTACAAAACATGTAAGGAAGTCACGGTTTGTGCTTGTATAATATAAACCTTTCAAGCAAATAACTACTAGCACCATTGCTAGATGGTTGAAGTCCATATTAGAATTTTCTGGTATTGACTCTGACCATTTTCAGGCACGTTTATTCAGAGTTGCTTAAACATATGTAGCTTTTACAAAGGATGTTCATTGAAGAGTATTTGAATAGTTCTAGCAATGTGTCTTTCAGTAATGCTGATCTGTCTGGTTTGGTCCTACGATGATATGTTACCAGGCTCAATAAATTATTAAAAATGTATTTTGGTTAACTTCAATGGAAGTTTTGGTTTTGTTGCCTTTCAAGATGCTATCTATACATGTGGAAGCTGAAGCGCTGGATGAAGGTCCTTACTGGAGTAAAGCCGGAGGCTGAGCATGTATAGACCATCCTCTTAATTATATGATGCTTGTATAGGTAATATTTTATCCTTTTTGATATTTCATATGATTTTATTATTTCCCACCCTTTTGGTATTTATGGCAACAAAACCATGTTAAATATATGCTTGTTTCCGGTGTGTCATTTCGGTTGCGACTGCGCATGTGCATGAGCAGGTCAGAGCGTAGTAGATTTTTTTGCTGTTTGAAGTGTGGATCCCCTCATATGTCCAGAAGAGAATGCTATCTTTCATGCTCAGCCTCTGGCTTTACTCCAATAATGACCTTCATTCAGTGCTAATGCTTGGATGAGGGCACATTTTGCGACAATAGGGGAATTATTTTTGTAGAATAGCTATATTTCATGTTTATAATCTGCTTTGTTATAAAACATTGTTTTGCTACAAATGAAAACTTAGATTATGCACTAACTTGGTTTGATGAAAAATAGCTGGGATTGTTTTAAAAAATGCCTCTATCTTAGTCAATTTTTGTCAGATTTTGGTCAATTTTTTTCTTTTAATAATGCTTATTTTTTTAGGGCAATATATACCTTATTAGCAGGTGAATTTAGGCCCCAAAATGGCCTTAAAAAAAACACTGGATAAATATATATAACAGAACACCACAAACTACAATCATATTAAATGCCCCCCTTTGGAAAATGTAACGCCTCCAAGAGGCGTTTCGTAGGGAATATATGGTAATCTTTATTTATTGATCTAGCTGATTGTCACCATGCCAATGTACAGAGATACAGAGATATTTTACCAGGCTACTTTTGTTAGAGTGGGTTAAACCTGAAAGATATGTTTATACAACATACTGGTAAAAAGTTTATATAAAGGAAACAGCTGCTTAAAGCAAAATCAATATTCTTCTTAACTTTAGTGCTGAATGAATGCTAAATAGCTAGGGCAGATAAAATAGGACCTAAAGGATATACTGAAATAGTCCCAGGTATTACTTGGAAAACAAATGGCCGAAGCCCGTCTATCCTCATTCCATAAAGGACCTGATTTTGTTCTATATTATGGATGTACGCCATGTCATGAGAAAAGTATTGAAAAAGAAGCAGAGATATACTGTGAAAAATGCGTGCAGTTTTATTGTGGGCAATGTATCAACATGCATAGGAAGTTATTTACAACACATAACACATATGGAAGAGCAGAATTAAAGAAATGGCCTGCTGCCAGGTCATGCCAAGATCTTTTGGCAAGATGCGAGATTCATGTGGATAAGAAGTTACGGATCTTTTGTGCAGACCACAGCAAAGTGTGTTGTCAAATGTGCATTTCTCTTCACCACCGGTAATTAAAGGCACATTACCCTTCATTATCACAATAAAGGGACATTACCCTTCATTATCATAAGAAAATAACGAAATAAATGTCTTCTCATGAGCAAATAAAGTTAAAGATATTTTGATTGTGTAAATAAAATGTATATACAGCAAAATAATACATAGCTTTTGATGGTAATTATAATGGTATAAAATTACATAACATTTTCTGCTGTCAACCTACAACTTTATTTAAAATAGATCCTGAGCTTCTTGTTGTGCTACAAATCTAATAATATTTATATATGGGCCTTTAAAACAAGAGCTGTCTCAGGACTGCTCGACCATTAAACCGCTTTGTCAGAGTAATGGGCCTTTATCACTGCAAAGAAAGGGCATAATTCTGCTCAAATGCTGGTCACAGTTATGTGCCTTGGCCAGTGATCTTAGACAATGAGCCCAAAGACATGTGTGAAATTTGAATTGAATATCTGTAGTAGTTACAGAGATATGTACTTGTTGCACGCATCCCTTAACCTGAATATTCAAAGTACAAAAAGGGCACAATTCTGCTAAATTGCAGTAATGGGCCTTGTTCAGTGACCTTATACAATGACCCTGAAGACATGTTTAAATTAAATATCTGCAGTTGTTATGAAGTTTCAATTGAATATTTGTAGTAGTTACAGAGGTTTAAAGTTGTAGCATGCAAACTTTAACCTGAATATCTAAGTAAAATAAGGGGCATAATTCTGCTAAATTACAGGTCAGAATTACGGGCCTTGGTCAGTGACCTAATATAATGACCCCAAAGACATGTGTGAAGTTTCACTTGAATATCTGTAGTAGTTACAGAGATATGTACTTGTTGCACGCAAACCTTAACCTGAAATTTCTCTTGCACGCAAACCTAAACCTGACTTTTCTAAGAAGAAAAAGGGGCTTACTTCTGCTAAAATCCTGATCACAGTTATGACCCTGATGGCATGTGTGAAGTTTTAATTGAATATCTGTAGTAGATATAGAGATATGGAGTTGCTGCACCCAAACTTTAACCTGATTTTTAAGTACAAAAAGGGGCAGAATACTGCTAAATTGCAGGTCAGAGTTATGGGCCTTGGTCAGTGACCTCACATAATGACCCCAGACATGTGTGAAGTTTGAATTGATTATCTGTAGTAGTTACAGAGATATGAACTTGTTGAACGCAAACCTTAACCAGAGCATCATGGCGACGGAGACACCGACGAACGGGTGAGTAGTATGGCTCGACCTATTTGGTGACAGTCGAGTTAAAAGTTAATCAACGCAATATACAAATTATGAAATATTCTGCACCATGGTTGAACAGTATTGTTGTTTCGTCTTTCAGTCGGTGCACTAAAGTATCTCTGAAAACTCGATCAGTCAAAGCCATGCCACCAGAGGAGTTCTACCAGCTTCGACAGAGTATCGCAACAATTCTTGAGCAACTGAGTAGGCTGCAAAGCAGAAGAGAGGCCAACACTGAATCTTTGCGGGTCTCATACAACGAGCGATTAGAAGATATCAGAGACATACGGCAAAAACTAAATGCTGCTTTAGATAAACTGGAGGAAGCTACAATGAAAGAACTGGACGATGCTTTGACCAGTTTGAAAGCTTCAGTCAGAACTGATGTAGAAAACTGCACCAAGCTTCGTGCTGACCTGAGACTTCTCAGCGACGCAGTACTGGACATAAGTAACATGACCAACAAACTCGCCAACATAACCTACAACAAATGTTTGAACAAGGTACAACAATCTGAAAACTATCTGCGCAAAAACTCTGAAAAGGCTGAACTTTCAATTACATTGCAAGTTAACAGCGATATTGAGAAGTACTTACACAACCTTTCAAGCTTCTGGAAGATCACAGACAGTCACCAAGTGTCAGCTGAGCAAGAGATGCCAGACAAGCCAATCATTGTAAAGGAGAAAACTACACACAGCTTTAACGTAATAAATGATGATATGTCATGCTTTAATACTCGAGGAACCTGTTTTCTGCCAAATGGTAACATCCTTGTAGCAGACATAGACAGTAATACAGTGAAGCTGTTGGACCAGCAATGGCAGGTGATCAGTCGAGGTGATGTGTCTGCTTATCTTCAGGACATGTGTCTCATTTCTCCGCATGAGGTGGCAGTTATTGCCAACAATGCAAACTCACATGAGGTACAATTTATCTCTGTCAACAATGGGCAGCTGGTGAAGGGCAGGAAGTTTAGGGTACGACACAGATGCCAGGGCATTTGCCACCACCAGGGAGACCTGTATGTCACCTCGGATACTGCACTTTATCACTACACTCGGACCGGAAAACTGGTAAACAAGCTGTATGAGGATACAGCAGGCAGCAATACAGGTAATGTCTCACATTTGTTTTTAAAGTGTGTATCATATGCATTGATTAGTCTAGATGCATTTTCATGACATGTCCACTACTCCATTCTTTGATCATTAAGGCATTACTAATTTGATAGATATTGGCTGAATATAAAATAACAAAATTATTTTGGCCTGATGAAAGAAATAAGATTAATTTGTGTCTCAAATTTTCAAAAGATATTTCTTTGTCTGTTTTCAAACAGTATTCAAGTGTGCTGTGAGCCCCACTGGTGACAAGATATACGTCACCAACTTCTCGCACCACAAGCTCCTCACCATGGCCAGGGATGGGACAGTACTGTCCACTTTTGATGACCCTGAACTACAAGGCCCATGGGGTGTTCATGTGTCACCTACAGGACAAGTACTGGTCTGTGGATTCTGGTCCCACACGGTTATACAGGTGGATAGTGAGGGGAGTAAGAAGCTTGCTACTCTGGTAACTGGGGAGGATGGGGTGTGTCAACCAATATCTGCCTGCTACAGACAGGACACTGACACTGTCATTGTGGAGCTACTAAACAACAAGAATATTTATATGTTGTTAAAGCTAGGTTGATATTTATATTGACATTGTGTTTTTGAGCCAATATGTACAAACATGCAAAATCACCACAACAGTGATGGAAGTAATCATCAATAAAACAAGAGCTGTCACAGGACAGCATTCTTTATGACTATTCAACCGCTTTGTCAGAGTTATGGTCCTTTATCACTATAAAAAAGGGGCATAATTCTGCTAAAGACATGTGTGAAGTTTTAATTGAATATCTGTAGTTGATATAGAGATATGAAGTTGTTGCACGCAAACTTTAAGTAAGTAAGGTCAGAGTAATGGGCCTTGGTCAGTGACCTTACATAATCACCCCAAAGACATGTGTGAAGTTTCATTTGAATATCTGGAGTAGTTACAGATGTACTTGTTGCACACAAACCTTAACCTGAATTTTATCTTGCACGCAAACCTTAACCTGATTTATCTTACTACAAAAGAGGAGCATAATTCAGCTCAAATGCTGTTCACAGTTATGGGCCTTGGCCAGTGACCTTACATGATCATCCTGAAGTCATGTGTGAAGTTTCAATTGAATATCTGTAGTAGTTACAGAGATATGTACTTGTTGCACACAAACCTTAACCAGAGCATTATGCTGACACCCACAAATGGGTGAGTAGTATAGCTCAAACTATTCGGTGAATAGTCAAGCTAAAAGAACAAATATGCTAAATAAAAACATCACTAAAATAATGATTATTTCATTAAGACATTCATTAAGACATTGTAAATACATAAACAATACATAACTCATTAAATATAAGTATGTAATTCACATGATACCATGATATACTGGAATACCGTTACATTGTTACACCCCTAGTAACCATGGTGTACACTTGCATCCACACATGTGTATATTTTTATATTGGATATCCTCACCCTGGCCAGGGTGTTTTCTACTGACAGGACAAAAGCACTGTGATTGTGCAACAACAGAACAACAATAATATTCTTATGTTGTTAAAGCTAGATTGATAAGTAAAATTGGAACCATACTATAAAGCATTTATACTTCAGGTTGACCTGAAAACAAGGGAGCAATCAAGTTACTGAATCAACAGAATGCTGATAACACACTTTTAGCTATTTTTTTAGGTCATTGTTTATATTGGAGTTCATGACTATAATGCTTCCATTTTTTTCAGTTCATTGTTTATATCAGAATTCATGACTATAATGCTTCCATATTATTTCCAACCATCTGACAACAATCTGTGTTTTATGAAACATCTTCTGTCATACACGTGCTAAATGACTTTTTTTGTTTCTTATAGTTACTGTTGTTATTGACCGTAATATGTTGTTTATAAATTGTTGTTTGGGTTTGTTGTTGTTGTAAATTTTTTAAGAAAATGGTTTTAAACTTACATATTTGCCTTTTTATCATACTAAGAATAATATAACAAGCAACTGGTTTACTAAGTTAGAAAACAAAATGTATATAAATATATATTGTCAATGGTACTAAATAGAAAATAATATCTTCATAGATGTGAGATGATGCTTTTGGTGGAGAAATGACAGTGATTTTTTTCCTTCTTTAAAAGGGTCCGGTAAAAACACCCATTCCGAAGCCAAATATGGTTATTTTTTCCCCAATTGGAATTAAAAAATTCCCAAATTCCTAAATACATAGGAAATGTGAATCTAAGTTGTAAATCATGAAATTAATTGTAAGGTTATAGATGAACACCATTAAAATACCAAATTCAACAGTAGTTTAAGTAATTCATGAATTAATAAATGTCCGAAAAATTATTAGCACGATTTCATGATGCGAAATTCCCAATTTGATGGGCACTGTACAATAAAAAAACTACAATTTTAGAGTTAATTACCCATTTGTTTCGGTTTTACTATTCTAGATGTATGGGTTTTTTTTGCTATAATAGCGACAATACACCATTTTTTCGGTTGTTAACATCCACAGAGGCCCTTAAAATACATTATAGCACTCAGGCTTTAATTCTTGTTTTCTGACCTCTATGGATGTTAACCACCTTAAAAATTTATATTATCCCTATATTAACACAATGTTTACCTTATCACTATGTCGTTTCTCTGCCTCTCGTTTCTTGCTGGTCTCCTCATCTTTGGCATGCTTTAAAGAGGATTTCTCTGACGTCTTCTCACTGTCACCTGACTGCATGTGGAATAGTATATATTGCATCCATATATGGTTGTCGCAAAAAAATCATTTAGTACCTGAAATGTTGTAATTTTGAAATGTGAAAATATGCCTCTTTTGCAAATCTCGAAGTGCATCAAACACTAATCCATCATCATAATTATGTAATGATTACATATACAATATGTTATTTATACTGTGCATGCTTAGAACTACATCCCTGCTCCAAGGCTTATATGTAGCTGTAGTGTATTCAATTAATAAAAGTTTGCATAACCTAAAGCATGTGTTGGGTGATGGCTACAACAGTTTGAATAGTTAAGCTAACAATAGATAATATCACAGAGCGTGTTGTACCCAACAATAAAACAGTAATAATGACATATACAAACAAGGCTTGTAACAGGATAATACATATGCCCCTGAAGCGTATGCTTGTCAGAGGAAGGCAACACAATGTCAGTTACATGTTGGAAAAAATGATGCTTCCTACAAAAAGAGTTATGGTCCTTGTACTCTGCACTTCCTCTCAACATCCATTTCATATTATGTTGTTTTATTTTAAATAACTTCACTACTAATGGAGTTATGCACTGCACAAAAACATTAACAGAAGGGCCATTACTCCATAAATATTAAAGAAAGAGTCCTTGTACTCTGCTCTTCCTCTAAATGTCCTCTATCAATATATGTGGTGTTATTTTAAATTCCTTAAATACTAAGGTAGTAATTATCTGCACAAAAGAAAACAAAGGACAATAACTCTGTAAATATTAAATATGAGTTATGGTCCTTGTACACTGCACTTTCTCTCACTGCACATTTCACATTGAATGCCAGAATTTCATCTGACTGTGGCTAGAACTTTAATACACAAAATAGAGAAAGGGTCTTTCATGGGCAACTTGAACAGCAAGCTAATAGATAAACACATGTTAACTGCTAACTAGTAATGTAACTTATATATAACAAGAGGGTCCTGAGGACCCTAGGACGCTCACCTGAGACCTTGTAACCCAATTGGAAGTTGCATACCAGAGGCGTGGCTTATTTTGATCCCAGGGGCATACGTTGAACAACCTTGAACAAACTTCTGGGCCTTGCAGTTTCAAGTAAAGATTTTTTAAGTCATTTTGCTATTTAAGTCTATATAAACCATGTGACCCCTTGGGTGGTGGCCAGATTTGACCCCAGGGGCATAATTTGAACAATCTTTGGAGAGGACCACTATGCAATGTTACGTACCAAATATAGGAAAGCTGTGGGTCTTGGGTTTCAGGTAAAGATTTTTTTAGGCATTTTGCTATTTAAGTCTATATAAACCATGTGACCCCTCAGGAGGTGGCCAGATTTGACCCCAGGGGCATAATTTGAACAATCTTTGGAGAGGACCACTATGCAATGTTACGTAACAAATATAGGAAAGCTGTGGGCCTTGCCGTTTCAGAAGAGAAGATTTTTAAAGTCCTTTTGCTATTTAAGTCTATATAAACCATGAGACCCCCGGGGCGTGGCCAGTTTTGACCCCAGGGACATAATTTGAACACTCTTTGTAGAGGACCACTATAGGTTGTTACATACCAAATATGAAACCTCTGGGCCTTGTGGTTTCAGAGCAGAAGATTTTTAAAGTCATTTTGCTATATATTCTATATAAACCATGTGACCCCCGGGGCGTGGCCCGTTTTGACCCCAGGGGCATAATTTGAACAATCTTTGTAGAGGACCTCTAGAGGATGTCACATATCAAATATGAAAGGTCTGAGCCTTGCGGTTTCATAGAAGAAGATTTTTAAAGTTTTCACTTTTTAAATCTATTTTAAGTTCTGGTGACCTACATATTCAGCTGACCGGAAAGATTTGAACAACTTTGAAAGAGGTCCACCCAAGGATCCTTCCTGTGAAGTTTGGTGAAAATCTGCCAAGCGGTTTAGGAGGAGATGTTGTTTAAATGAAAAGTTGACGACGCATGTACGCACAAACGCACGACGGACAACGGGCGATCACAAAAGCTCACCATGAGCACTTTGTGCTCTGGTGAGCTTAAAACGCTCAGCACAGAACAATAAAACAGTTCACCTTAGATTTCAGGCCTTTTCTTTGAGCTATAGCATCATCTAGCATTTGTTTAAGCATTGCTCCGGAATCCTTGCTCTTGGAATGCAGGAGCTTCAGTGCCTTGACAAACAGTGGGTCCAGCTCCTGAGTGGCCATCATTGAGGATCTGTGAAGAAAATAACTGGAATAACTGAAATGTGTTGTGGTGGTACATGAAGTACAAGAAATGGCCACAAACATATTAGCAATTCCACAAGAATTTGTCTGTATTTAAAAAATGTTTACTTTGATAGAAAATTAATGTATTTTGGAAGTTAACAACATTACAGGCATTCTATCCATTAATCAGTAATTAATATAAATATTATTGTGTATATTTCCCATCAAAGTATTGATTGTGTAAAATTCAAATGATTTTCAAAAACAGGCCTCTTTCTGCACTAAGTCAAATTATCCAATGTCTATAAATTTAAACATTTGGTTTAACAAAATTCTGCTAACCACGTGTTCTTCTTAAAACCCTATTAAATATCAAATTATTGTTTAAACATAATAAGCTGAATTAATAAAACAATATATTTCTTTTTCTTTTTTATATCACTCTATTTGGTAAATTATCTTTAAATAATCTGAATATACACTTATACAATAAAATTTAAGACAAAAATCGCTGTGGTCACCCCAATGGTACAACTAGCCAAAAGAACTGAAAGTAAAAACAATGCTATAAATCAATTAGAGTAATATCAGTTGGGTAATATCGACAGTCGTCTAATGTCGACATCTTTGTCACTCATTATGTTCTTAATTTAATTCTTCATCTGACTGATTTCATCATAAAAATACCTATGATAATCCGATTGGTCGATATTACAGGTTGCTGTTTACAAGTACATACTTCATCATGTTTTTTTAATATTATTTTGTTCACGACTATTAAGTGCATTATAGGATTATTTATTAATCAACTTTACAACATTACGCACAACATCAGTAAAAATGCACGTCTTATATCAGTTAGCATGAGTAAATTAAACGATCAACTGTTCCTGTATCAATTCAACTGTTCCTGTATGGGATCAAAGCAATGTGATTGGCTAAAACCAGTGCCTGTATGAGATTTAGCACTTTTGATTGGTCATTTGAATTGTTCCTACATGACATTGGAAATATGAAAGTTTTGAGAAACAAAATGACGCCATCTTGAAATAAATACAACAAAACACCAAAAAATCGGATTTGTAAAATTGTCAGCGTCATGTTTTTCAAATAATTGAAGTTCTTATCATCCTTCATAATAACCTTAAAGAGGTTAGGAATTTTAGTCAATAATGTTATGTTGATTAATAAACAGCAGGCCTCAGACAAATAACAGTGCCTGTATGAAATCACTTATTTAACAACATTATAGTAAAGAGAGTTATGTTGCAATGGCAAGCGCAACAATTGCAGTCTTTGGGTGACCATCAAAAGTGGAATTAGTTGCTTTTTCTAAATAAACTAATTTTAAACAAGTTCATTCATTTTTAAACCTTGATTTATGGCGTGTCGATATTACCATACAACATTATGCATTGTCGGATAATACCGACACCAGCTAATAGCTCACATGGCATCTCATGTTTATTTACATATGTAGGAAGTGGGTGTAAAAAACATGCTTGTAACAAGTGCATACCTAATGAAAAATGTGCTGCAGATTACTTACATCTTTATCAATTCATTTTGATTGAGATCATGATAATCGATATAAGCTCATTTGCATATTAGAAATTTCGCGCATTCTCATTGGCTACCTTGTTGGCTGCAGTTAATTTTAATATTGTGGATATATTTTTATTGACATGGTCATGGTTGGTGCAGAAATCATGTGAGATATAATGCATTATAATATTGCCGCGTACAAGTAATTTGTTTAAAAAACACATGCGTACCCGAGATGATAAGATTGCACCCTAAAATCAGACTCTTAAATTTATGGCCTCCTTTCGTACAAGTTCCCGTCCAAAAACCCACTAGAGAGAAATGTTGGCTTCTTCAAGATATCTAGCTCATCAACAAATGTTGCATTCTTATTCACCTATCAATATTTTCCCCCAGGGGGGAGCGGCGGGCATATACGGAACTTTAGACTGAAAGCAATTCCCAACAGGCAAGAATATGACATGACGAATAATTCCTCGTCCTGGGAAATAGACTATGTTCGGATTTTAGATCCCGGTAATATTGGCCCCCGGGCCATTGGATACACCAATTAAGCATCCCCCATTGAGGGGATTTAGACAAAAATGCTTGGCTCTATGGTGGGGAATTAGATCCCCCAAAAAACAATAAGTCAAATTCCCCTGGGATTGCCCGCTGCTCCCCCCCCTGGGGGAAAATATTGATAGGTGCATTACGCCATTAGTCTTCATCGAAATGTGCAGGTCCTCATTTATTTAATAATAGCAACAGTGTATAGACGATATATGTCTCAGGTATAGACGGATGCACACATAAGCTAAAAGGTAAGTTTAACATAAACATACACAAGATAAACTCTAAATTAATATTAAGTGACAAAAACGTAAAGTGTTGGTGCAAATATGGTTGTATTTTTTATATTATGGAAGGTGTCGATAATACCCGCCACGTGTCGATATTACCAGCCCGACAGTGAAAACATTGCTGGTTATATAAATGACTTAGGCCATGCTGTTATATAACTTTGTTAAGCTTCCACGTGCGCATAGGTTTTGAGCTCCGTCAGCCGAAAAAATAATTTGATAAGAGTTAAAAGCGCTAAAGAACGAGTGTCTAGTCACTCTGATCATTGATATTCACTTTTGCTGCCACCACGATTGTGTTTTTTCTTGCTTTTCCGGATAGTTTATATGCCATTTTAATAGACAAAAGATAGTGCCAGAAGTATTGGTGTGGTTTAACCGTTTGTATATAATAGTTGTCGTCCTTTGTTCCAACATTGACATGGTACAGTTTTGTCAATAAAAAACATTTTACAATGTTCGTCGGAGCTTTCCTTCATTACTGGCGTGGTAGCAGTGGTATTAACAAATCAACAACGCATATTCAAGACTCGAAAATCATCATATACGGCAATAGTACCATACATGTTCGGGAAGGAACTTTTCTCAGCCTGAGAACAACGAGACAGTTCTTGTCCAGTAGCTGTTTTATATTTGCATCTTTCTTTGACACATAAACCACCCAGTCAATCAGTATCTCAACTGTTACTGAACGAGCCCCAAAGCAGTGGCGTATCACTGAAAATGAAAGTACCGTATAACATCGTTTGAGTAATGGCTTCAAAACCTACAAAAAGGCTACAGTACAAACTCCTAGGACGGAACTTTTCTAAGTCAAAGGGTTAGATGGACAATAAGGTTAGCAGAAACTCTATGCTAGGTTTCACCGACAATGGAGAAGACGTTCCACAGACTATTCGCTGCAGGGCTTCATAGAAAGTCACTCACCTTGAGTTAATGAAAGACCAAATAGCTATACTGTGATACCAAGAAATTCCATAGTGAACAATTCCGTAGGATTGAATGACAACTGGCAAGCAATACTTTCTTCCTTACTGGCGCAGCAGTTTAAGTTGGCGAGGAGACTTGAAAGGACTAATCATGCTCACTGCAGGTTTATTTGAATGCAAAATGCAACGCAAGCAAAGCGGTGCAAAGGCACCCATTTGAGTCGCATCAGTTTGACGGAAAATACATACAGTGTGAAAATGCAACAACAAACTAGGATTCACTCTTAATTGAATTGGGTCGTCTATAAAAAAAATGCTTGTGTGAAATTATTAAATTTGATCTCGAAATTGCGTCTGCAATTAATTTATTATAATATTGACAAAGTGCCACATATTGACAATACTTGCATTTAATCTATACCTTTTTGTATAACATACATGAACACATATATAAAACTATGTGTATTAATGTTTTGTTATTATAATAAATTTCTGTAAACTCAACTGTTGGAAAGTTTTATGTTATATTTCAATATTCTATTAATTAATAGACTTTAAACTAGTCAGTAGTTTTAAATTATAAAATATTTTTCATTTGCTGTTTGTGTTATTAAAGCATCAAAACTATTCCATCTTCTACTGTAATATCAAGGTGAAGAAAATTGGTTTGTGTTTTCAAAACGTGTTTGTGTGTTTTTGTAAATAGGTAGCTAGGTTTTGCAATATGAGGTTGACGCTTAACAAAATATAAAAACAGAATGGCCTTAGTGGACAACAATTTTGCAGTTTGTTAGTAGAAGTATCAAGTAAAAACGGCTACTGTGACACTACATTGTGGTTTTTCTTACCCGTAATAGGGACACAGAAAGACAAAATCTGTTTCACGTCATAGAGTGTCGATATTATCCGACAAGTGAAGAGAATGGGGCCGTTGTTGTCACACCTGGTTATACTAGTTTCACAAGCCCCTGAAAGTACTAAGTAGCATAACTTGTTTGCGCTGGGCGAATGTTGAGCTATACTTTTTAAAACGGCAATATTCGTCTTCAGCAAATTAAAAAAGTATCATTTAATTCGTTGCATGTCTTGTAAATAAGACTATCCTGAACGTTGACACATTTTCCTACTTTGTCAAATGTATGGAGTAACATCAAGAAATTCAATTTCTTTGAATGTTTACACATTCAACACTGTTCAATAAGCGTCTACATGATAAATGCAACTCAGTCCACTGACACAGTTCAAAATTTACGTTTCAAACAAAACGATACTTACCATTAAATGCTAAAGTTCTAAAGGAACCTCTAGGAAACTAAGTCGAGATTAATGAGAAAAGTATTTAATTATACAATAAAACCATCCGCATTAAATTTGTTCGACACATCTCATCCAGATCGACCAGACGATTTATGTTGATCAACAGGCGAAAGAAAACAGATTAGTAG
Source organism: Congeria kusceri (assembly GCA_027627225.1). Taxonomy (NCBI): domain Eukaryota; kingdom Metazoa; phylum Mollusca; class Bivalvia; order Myida; family Dreissenidae; genus Congeria; species Congeria kusceri. The sequence continues at coordinate 25,525,181 of CM051027.1, forward strand.
CAGCTTTCTGCATAGTTCATTGTAAAGGTGATGGAATTATAGTACATCAACCTTTTGAGTTGCACGGACATTAAATAAAAAGACACGTTGTTTAATTATGTATTGGGACGTGTATTTAACAAATTAAATAAGTAACATGTTTTCGCGGTGTCTAACGACTTGAGGTGAAACAACACCAAATTGACCAACTGTCTAATTGACAGTTCTATTAAATTGTTTAGTTTATTGTTCATCAGTGAAGCTGATTGCTATTGTTTGGTCAAGAACAAAATATTTCTTGGATTTAGGTGGGTTAAGTAATGACTAATGTATTTATTTCATGCCCTGTAATGGGCCTAAATGGACATGTCATATGGAGTGTTCATTAGACTGGGTATACCAATTACCGGGAATGTTATTTTTTTACTGGCTTGCAACATCTAACAAAAAATAAATAAATAAAGATTGCTGGCATATTGTAATGAGTTTATTTACCTTTAAAAATGATATTATTGAATGGAAACCAAAGTTGACTGCAGCTAACAGCAAAATTTTAATAAGGGATGGACTTTGAAAAAAATTGCGCATGTGGGTGAAATTTATGTCTTTTGCAAATTCCTGGTAATAGGGATATTCCGTTAATAGGTATATGGAGTATAGAATTAAAATTCTATATAAATTAATTTCTTATTTCCAGAAAATGGAGGATTTACTTGGCAGGAAGGTGTTATTGGTCGGGGAAGGTGACTTCTCGTTTGCCATGTCCCTGTGGAATCGCATGTTGGCACAGAACTTGGCTGGTGACTGTGAAATAATGGCAACTAGCTTGGAGACAGAACAGTCCATTATGAAGCATCAGTGTGCTGCTGTTAACATGTCATGGTTAACAGAGAAGGGTGCGTGCTTGCTTGAGACTAATGGGCATTTGTAAAAATTACAGGTGTCATTGAAAAGATTATTAATTATTGTTCCTTATTATACTAACATTATAAATATGCTACACTAAAGATCCGCTATATCGCAATTTGTTGCTTTATTTTGCGATATCCAATATATTGTAAATCTGCCATGAATACCAATTTCCTTATATCTACAGTGTTTCTTTTACATCCAATCAATATAACATGATATAATAAATACGATTACCAGTATGTCTCTGATCCAATGCCTATGCAGGCGCAAGCTCAGACACATTGGGACCGCGGGAGGGGTGGGTACGGGCCGATCTTTGCCCCTCTGGACGAGAAATAAAAAAAATGTTGATGTAATACACGGCTTTTCCTGCATTTTTTTTTCTGCTAAAAGTGGTGATATTCAAGGTACACATTTTGATAATTCATTTTATTATTTTAAGGTCAGATAAATTTTTTAATGGAATAAAGATGCAGATTTCAACAATAGTATTTATTTAGATATCTTAAAGCATGTAACAACATGTAAAAAAACATCCGTTACAGGGTTGTCATTATAAACCGATTAAGCGAAATTTCCAATATGCAAATTGCGATCGGTAATATTACAAGGTGGCACAATAGACCCCTGACCAAATCGCTTGGACTTAGATAAAAATCCCTTGTTTCATTCGATAATGACAACCCTGCCTATATCTAATAGCAATGAAGCAAGGATAGGTATCAAACCATTGAACAATAAATGATCTCTGCTAGGGGTTTTTGATGCGAAATGGTTGTTTAACAAATAAATTAAAGATTTTGAGGTTGGTTTGGACATCAATATTAATGTACTTTGGATTTAAGAAAGAAACAGTAAAAAAGCTGCTAATTAATTTCAATAAAAGAACATTTTATTGAGTAAACTCAATTATACATTTTAATTATCGGAAATTAATTGGATCGTTAATTTGACAAGACCATTAAACAAAAGAATGAATGAAATTTTCATGCTTTTTTCTTGGCAAAATTATATTTATTGGCCAGACATTTAATGGTTATTGTTTTGATCAATAATGGGTAGTCATCTATAGGTTCGAAGCATAACTGTGGTAATTACCTTGTGCTTCAGTTAGAGTTTAAGCAGTTATCAGACAAAAAAAAAATCCCAATGCATAACTGTGGTATCTTACCTCATGTTTCAATTAGAGTTAAAGCATCCTCCGATTCTTAAAAGCTACCTGACACGTTGTGTACTGGTTTATTGATCAGGATAGCAGCCCCATGTCTATTGCAGCCGCAGCCACAATCTAATTGCAGCTGTGGGCCTATTGCAGCCGCAGCCACAATCTAATTGCAGCTGTAGGCCTATTGCAGCCGCAGCCACAATGGGCCTATTGCAGCCGCAGCCACAATCTAATTGCAGCTGTGGGCCTATTGCAGCCGCAGCCACAATCTAATTGCAGCTGTGGGCCTATTGCAGCCGCAGCCACAATCTAATTGCAGCTGTGGGCCTATTGCAGCCGCAGCCACAATTTAATTGCAGCTGTGGGCCTATTTTCTTAACAGCCACAATCTAATTGCAGCTGTGGGCCTATTGCAGCCGCAGCCACAATCTAATTGCAGCTGTGGGCCTATTGCAGCCGCAGCCACAATCTAATTGCAGCTGTGGGCCTATTGCAGCCGCAGCCACAATCTAATTGCAGCTGTGGGCCTATTGCAGCCGCAGCCACAATCTAATTGCAGCTGTGGGCCTATTGCAGCCGCAGCCACAATCTAATTGCAGCTGTGGGCCTATTGCAGCCGCAGCCACAATCTAATTGCAGCTGTGGGCCTATTGCAGCCGCAGCCACAATTTAATTGCAGCTGTGGGCCTATTTTCTTAACAGCCACAATCTAATTGCAGCTGTGGGCCTATTGCAGCCGCAGCCACAATCTAATTGCAGCTGTGGGCCTATTGCAGCCGCAGCCACAAACTAATTGCAGCTGTGGGCCTATTGCAGCCTCAGCCACAATCTAATTGCAGCTGTGGGCCTATTTTCTTAACAGCCGCAGACCAGTGAGAAATCTTAATGTAATGATGATTTTCGAAAATGTTTTTTTATGCTCCCCAAAACATTGCGGCCGCGGCTCCTGCAGTCCCTGCTCCTACATGCTTGCTATGACAAATTTTATTTATTAAAGTTTTATTTTGGTTTGTACTACATGAGTGTTGTATAGTCATTTAAATGTTGTCATTGTTTTAACATTTGTTCAAATTTTTACTCCACACTTTGTTATCTGGTTTATTTGTAAAATTGTTTATTTTATTTTTTTAGGAGTTTGTGTTAAATTGAACACAGATGCAACTCAGCTGCATATGAATTCTGCCTTCCAAGCAGCAGATTTTGACACCATTGTGTTCAACTTTCCCCATGTTGGAGGCAAGTCTAACCATAAGAAGAATAGACAACTGCTCAATGACTTCTTTGCAAGGTTTGTAACTCTGGAAAGGTCTTATGTTCGATGTTGCTTTGGTTAATAACTAATGCATGCCTGTTGATAATAAAAAAGCCATTTTACTTTATTCTATTTTGTGAAAGTGGGTCAAGTAAAATGATTGAGCTCACTATAGTACTTTAAATTGAATAATGTTTTGTAAATGATGACTTGAAAAAGTATGTAAAAGCAGTCATTGGTAGTGACTTTAGTATATGGGCTGTCATTTACAACAGCAGATATTAATCTTCACTGGTGAGTATGGCATTCATTAAAATATATTTTTTTATGATCACTGATTAAGTACCGGTATGATCTTACACTCAGAGCTGATACCTTCAAATTTCTTTAATATGTTTTTAAGGTATGCCAATAGTATCCAATACCTTTTCATATTTATTAATTATATTAATTAACACAGTTAATACTTAAGTATTTAAAAATATATTTAAATTTGTTTCATCAATAATTTATTGTTTGGCAGTTCTTCAAAACTGCTGACACCTGCTGGTCGGGTACTGGTGACCTTGTGTAAAGGTCAAGGGGGCACGCCTGCAGATCGACCAATAAGAGCATGGCATGATAGCTGGCAGGTCGTTTCAATGGCAGCAAACTCCAGCCTCGTTTTAAAAGCAGTCAGACCCTTTAATGTTAAGGATTACAACACATATTCCTCCACTGGGTTTAGGTAAGTGGTTACCATCGGAATTTAACGTCTATTTCTAGCTGTGTGCACGCTTGATTTGATATGCGTTTCTCCCTAGTTTATTTAATTTCTGTGTACTGGTATATTTTCTGGTCAAATAATTATTTCAGAACAAAATAAAATTTGAGAAAAAATATCAATCCAAAGATACCGGTAGAGGTAACACATTACAAATGATTATGGTGTGTCATAGAGGTAACATGATGTTACAAATGACCATAGTGGACAATAGAAGTATCAAGTTACAGATGATAATACTGACTCATGGAGGTTACTTATTACCAGTGATAATAGTGAACAATATAGGTCAAAGGGTAACAAATTTCCAACATTCCTTCTGATGCAGCCACTCTGTTTTAGGAGCCTTGATAAAGGGTTTCACACAGACAATGCTCTGACCCATGTGTTTGGAAGGGCCACTGCAGTGGACGTCCCCAGTCATGTGCAGGACGCAGTGGTAGAGATTCATCAGCAGAAGTTTTCATGTCCTCCCTATCTGCTGAACAAATTGAAGTGCATCCGGTATGGTGCCCTCTGATTATTTTTATGCCCCCACAAAGTGGAAGGCTTTAAGCATTGCACTTGTCCGTCTGTCCGTACGTCTCTCCATATGTACAGCCCAAAATTTGTGGACTCAACTGCTCTTTAACAGCTTTGCGGATTTCACTCAAACTTTCACAACTGAAGAACCTTAATGTGTAGGTGATCGTAAGGGAATTTTGACTGCGACCAATTTTGCCAGAATTATGGCCTTTTGTCATTTTTTCCACAATAGAATACTGGTATATATGAAAAATTTGTGGAGGCAAAAATTAGTATTGGCGACAGGCCTTTGTCTGTGTCCAAACATGAGGCGTGGGGGCATATGTGTCTGTGACACATCTAGTTTCAATCAATGTTTAACAATGTTATGTTGTTTGTTCATTATATTTTCAATGTAGCGGTACAAACATTTTGAAATTATACTCTGCCCTTGCACTTAGATAAAAATCCCTTGTTTCATAAATTTTTTGTTTTAATTTTTAATATTTAGTAGTAATAGCACCTGCTATGACAAGTAGACTGAATAAACCTGTAAGATTTCTTATTCCAACATTTCAGAGACGTTAACAACAACTCGGACCATCCCGTACATAGACTGTACCATCACATAACCAGTCTGTTACAAAGTGCTGCTTCATGCAGTGGAAACACAGTGGTGGATCAAGGCTTACAGGAGTGTCCAATATCTCAGTCAATCCTACTAGATGGAACCTCGATTCAGAACAATGCCTACCTTTCAAGTAATAAGTTGCAAGTCAGGAATGCATCGCATATGGAGGCATATATTTTACCTCAGATAAAATCAGAGGAATTTATTGACTGTCAAAAGATTGAAGTTTGTGATAAATTTGAACATAGTAAAGCATTTGAAGGAATACACGATGTTTCGTTTGTTTCCTCATCTATTGAGTTTGTTCAACGAATACCAGATTTGACTTTAGATTCGGTTGTTTGTACTTATGGACCAATATTCACAAGAGGTTGCATCAAGAAACAAGAATTTCCGGTTACTTACCACATGTCCATTATGTGTACCATTCCAGATGAAAATATAGTTGATGCATTGAACAGTGAGAAAAATACTGTAACCAAGTTTATTGGGATGTTAAATTCTAGTTTAGGTATTTCAATATATCCTTTACAAGTTAAGGAATCCACTTCAGCAAATGACGATGGTTTTGTAAAAATACTTGATCTTGTCAAGACAAACACTGCCGAAGATGAACAGACAGAGCAATGTTATGGCTGTATCTATCAAAGCAACGTTACCTGGTCCATTGGACAGCAGCATGTCTTGGTCACCTGTAATCTATGCACGCTGGCCTGCAATATATTCAGTATTCCAGACGAAAGACTTCTGTGGTCAGTAGAGCCTGGTACTACCAAACAGTTTTCACCAGAAACTGTTGAAGGAACAGAAAGCTGTAACACCGCATTCGATGATAGTAATGGAATTTCAACACTAAATTCAAAACGGGAGCTTCCCATTTTCAAATTTCAGACTGTGAGTTTGTATCCTATGTCTTGTATTCATGACATGAGCTTTTGGGAAAAAGATGGGACAGAATTTGACGAGCTGCTATTCAGTGATTGTATACGGGATGTTGTGGGCGATAACGTGGTGTCTGTCTGGCTTAAGGATGAGTACAGGGACTCTACCTCGGGGAAGAAGAGTCGGTGTTATCGATTAACATTTCAGTCCGCAGATGAGGCCATGTCTTACGATGCTTCCTGGCAGTTACAGAGCACTATAAGAATTTATGTGCAGGACAGAATGGGGATTACTTTGAGATAGAATTACTTGAGAATTACCTTCCACTGACCTGCTCTTGAACACTATTGTTTTTCACGAACACTATATGCAAATTGCACATATACTAGGACTGGGAAAGGATTTTTCGATATATTTTCTCATCTCCACGACAATCTATGGGTTTTTCAGAAAAATCCGTATATAATATTTGTTTCTGGTTAGTTCAACTGTGTTAGTTTTTGCAGTCAAGACATTAAATTACATTTTATTCAACAAGAATGCCCTAGGTCGCTCACCTGAGTTAAAGGCATCATAATGGCTTATAACAAGAGTGCCGAATGGCCCTAAAGCACTTACCTAAGTATAAAGACCTGGGCCTTGCAGTTTCAGGTATCTAAGTAAACACTTTCATTGAAATATCTCAATGCATTTTCAAGTTATTGAGCAGAAACTGTTTTTCTATTTTTAGTAACAGTGACCTTGACCCCACCCACCCTATATGCAATCCCAAGAGAGGTCTCAACATGAGGTATCTATGTATAAAGTTTCATTAAAATATCTCAATGCATTCTCAAATTATTGAGCTAAAACCGTTTTTCTATTTTTAGTAACAGTGACCTTGACCCCACCCAGCCCATACACAAAATCCCAATCGAGGTCTCGATATTAAGTATCTGTGTATTAAGTTTTACTAAAATATCTCGATGCATTCTCAAGTCATTGAGCTGAAACTATTTTTCTATTTTTAGTAACAGTGACCTTCACCTCACCCTCCCCATTAGCAATCCCAAGCGAGGTCTCGCTATAAGGTATCTATGTATAAAGTTTCATTAGAATATCTCAATCCGTTCTTGAGTTAGAGAGCGGAAATGAAAAGTGCTACGCTATTTAAGTTTATACAAACCATGTGACCCCCGGGCGTGGCCAGTTTTGACCCCAGGGGCATCTTTTGAACAATCTTTGTAGGGGACCACTATGCAATGTTTCCAACCAAATTTGAAACCTCTGGGCCTTGTGGTTTCGTCTGAGAAGAATTTTAAAATCATTTTACCATTTACGTCTTTATAAACCATGTGAGCCCCGGGGTGTTGCCAGTTTTGACCCCAGGGGCATCATTTGAGCAAGACCACTATACAATGTTACATACCAAACATGAAACCTGTGGGCCTTGCGGTTTCAGAGGAGAAGATTTTTCAAGTCATTTTGCTATTCAAGTCTATGTGAACCCCGGGGTGTAGCCAGTTTTGACCGCATGGGCATCATTTGAACAATCTTTGTAGAGGACCACTATACAATGTTACATACCAAATATGAAACGTCTAGGCCTTGCGGTTTCAGAGAAGATTTTTAAAGTCATTTTGCTATACAAGTCTATATAAACCATGTGACCCCCGGGGCGTGGCCAGTTTTTACCCCATGGGCATAATTTGAACAATCTTTGTAGAGGACTGCTAGAGGATGTCACATATTAATATGACAGTTCCAACCCTTGTGGTTTCAGAGATTTTTTTTTTTAAGTTTTCAGTTTTTAAATTTATTTTTAGCTCTTGTGACCTACATATGTAGCGGACCGGAACGATTTGAACAATTTTGAAAGAGGGTCACCAAAGGATCATTCCTGTGAAGTTTGGTGAAAATCTGCCCAGCAGTTTTGGAGATGTTCTTTGAATGAAAATGCTGACACACGGTGGACAAAAGGTGATCCTAAAAGCTCACCATGAGCACGTTGTGCTCAGGTGAGCTAAAAATACGAAAGTCTGTGAACAAGTCCCTTTAACAATATCCAGTCACAATGGATGTAACATCCATGAGTATAGTTTAAACCTATTCACTAGGGATGGCATCGAATACCAAAATCGATATTCAAATATTCGCATTTTCATTCAATCGAATATTCGCACAGATTCTTATATTTCCTACTTTGAGCTGTTATCATACTGTAACTTTTTGTATAAGGTTTCAGTACCAATTAACAAATTGCCTATTTATTATTTGTATAGAATTGTTATCAATAAAAATCGAGTCAGATCCAAATATTAAAGGTATAAATATACATAATGTGGAAGTAAAACAATCGATGTTCGCTGATGACGCATCCTTTATGTTAGATGGCACACAAAAATCATTTGAAATACTAATACATGCAATTGAACAGTTTGCATTAATATCAGGTTTAACACTTAATAAAAACAAATGCAAAGTTTTAAAACTAGGCGCATTTAAACACAGTGAAACACAATACTGCAAACATAAAATTTTTATTTGGAACTCTCAACACGCATCAGCACTGGGTATAACGTTTAGCAACAATCCAAATGAAATAATTCAGTTAAACGTTCCAGCAAAAGTACAGGAATTTGAGAATTGTTTGCATAAATGGAAAAGATGGAACTTGACTCCAATAGGGAAAATAACAGTCCTTAAAAGTTTTGCAATACCAAAGTTGGTATACCCATTTACGGTCCTGCCGAATCCTCCTGAACATATTATGAAACAAATCACGCATACAAGCTTCAAATTTCTTTGGGACGACAAACCAGACAAAGTATCTAGAAAACGTATTGTTCAAGATTACACAGAGGGGGGACTTAAAATGTTAGACATAGACTGTTTTTTAAAATCTCTCAAAGCAAGTTGGGTTAAACGTTTTATCTTCCAACAAGATTCAAAAATAATTCAAATATACACAAACATGCTTACAAGCGTTGGTGGAAACTTAATTTTTAAATCAAACCTTAAGCCATCTGAAGTGAAGGATTTAAAAATAAAATCGGAATTCCTAAAGAATGTAATACATGGATGGCTCTGTGGAACCTATAACGAAGTAACCGTGACAGTGTCTAAACAAATTATTTGGAACAACTCGTCTATAAAAAATAAAAACAAAACACTATTTTACAAATCCTGGTTTGACAAAGGGGTTCTATTTCTAGAACATTTATTTGACTATAGAGTAAAGCAATTTTACTCCTTTTCAGACATACAACACCTATATAATATAGAACAAGGGGACTTTCTGAAATATAATAGTTTAATCTGTAGCATTCCGTCTGAATGGAAACAAACACTACAGCAAAATAATATAGACTATACAACCCCCGATAATATGTTAAATAAACTAAAAGATTCTACAAAAGTGTGTAAACTAATTTACAAATTACTGTTAAAAAGAGAAAAACCCATTGAATTCAAACAAATGAGCAAATGGAAAACAGTATTAGATTTGGAATCTCTAGACCCCAAGACTATTTTCAGCCAACCACTCAAGTTATCAATTGATACTAAAATTAGGTATTTCCAATACAAATATTTAATGCAGATCATCCCCAACAATATATACTTATACAAATGCAATTTAACACCCTCAAATCTATGTGACTTTTGCTCTATGTACCCAGAATCAAATTTACATTTGTTCTGGGAATGCCAATGGACCCAAATATTTTGGACTGATGTAAAGCAGTATATACAAGAAAAACTTGGAATTGAAGAAAACATAGAACTAACTTTTACCACTATGTCCTTTTGTAACTGCGTAACAGTAAACAAAAATGATTCATTCTGCATAAATTTTATAGTTATGTTAGCTAAGTACTATATTTTCAAAAGCAAACTTGAAAAACGTGTGCCTCAAATAGCCAGTTTTCAAAATGTCCTAAATCATCGCCTCAAAATTGAAGAAATTATAGCAAAGTCAACTAATAAGAGCCAAATACATCAATTACGCTGGAGATGTTTTATGGAGGCATCTGACGAACGTGAAAGCCCCATCCAAACATCCTAACTAATTTTTTAACCAGCTTTTCATTTATTTATAACTTCTGGTCACTGTCCAGTCACTTTTGTGAAATAATTGTTTTTTTTCCAAATACACTTTTTTATTATTTTTTTTTTCCAATGGTAGAGTTAAACAAACAAAACTTTTATTTTCAAACACCCTACTTATATTTGATAGATTTTTTTTTCCCTTTTCTTCATATACACCTTTTAAATTGTCCTCCCTGACAAAACATTAAAACATCTTTATTTTTTCTAGACATACTTATGTACAAGGTTTATAAATGGTGTTTTTGTATGTTCAAGTATAACAAATATGTCTATGAAAATTAATAAATTTGGAATAACAAAAAACAAAACAAATTGCATAAAGATTCGAAACATTCATGCACTCTATTAAGAATTAAAGAAAAGAAATGAAGGTCCCCCTTTTAATTGTTCTTTTGTTGGAGAAGTTATTAATAATCCCCAACCCACATATTTCTAATCTATTTGGACACGTGCCTGTCAATAAGCAGATTTTTAATTTGAGCCATATTTCTTAGCTAAAATGACTGCTATATGTATGATCGCACTTTTTTAATTTTGTTACACTTTTGATGTCTAACCTCTAATTAACCCTTGTGGTTTCACGTTGTCTGATGAAGGCGTGTCTTACTGGCAACTAGACGAGTGGCCGCTGACGCTGACGTATTCAATATCTCTTAATCTGAAACGTGACACGGGACCATTCTATTGAAAACACAGAATGACTTGAGGTATCTCTTGATAAAATCCTTCTTTATATTGAAAGAAAAATACTTTTTTGAAGCAATACAATCTGCGAATATTTGAATGGCGTTTTAACTATTTGAATAGCGATCATTAAATCGAATATTCGAATAGTTTTGCCATCCCTACTATTCACTCTATCTTGATTTATTTATGTCAAAAGCCTGGGTTTTGTTGCGACACCTTTGGTTTGTTTTGTATGTAAAACCAGAATTTGACAGTATGGAAATACATGTAATTCTAGACTTATGCAGCTATCAATGTTTTCCCTTGGGGTGGGGGGACATAACAGGACTATAGACTGAAAGCGAAGTGGGTGGGAATTTGACAACCGAATGATTCCGGTTTCTGGGGTAAAAGACTAAGGCTGGATTTTAGATCCGGGTAATACAGGCCCCTAGACCATTTAATAGACATATAGCATCTCCCACTGAGGGGATTTAGACAAAGTAGCTTGACTCTAGGGTGGGGAATTAGACCCCAAAAAATATTTTTCAAATTCCCCTGGGTCAGCCCGCCGCTCCCGCCCTGGGGGAAAATATTGATAGTTGCATTACTGATTGCAAGACGGTCACCATATAGCAATGGATAGCGTGCCTTACTTGAGGGTTTGAGTATCAAGTTTGTGCTGGTGTTGTTGACTGAATTTTGAATGGAATGTGCCACTAGTTTAATTCAAAAATTGCCTTTCAATATATAAGAAAGTAAAACAATATTCAATTGTGTTTTGTATTTTTATTTTTGATCATTTTTCTCCACACAGGAATTTATGACCTTTCAGCTTTTGCTAACAAATACAGGGACAAATAAAAATTGGTGACGCCAGAAATACTGCTGTATAAATGGTGCAAAGGTCGACAGACAGATTCTATGATATTTGCACATGCAAAGCACATATACAGGTACAAAAGAAACTCAAAATGTTTCATAATAAAATGACCTTTGGCCATAAATATTTTGTTCAAAGTAGCTCTATGTGTTCTCATATTATTCATAAGTATTTATTTGTTGTAGTTTTTTTGTACAGTATAATCGAAGCATAGTTATAGCTAATACTAGATTAGATAATGATCTAGAAAAAAATTGTTTATGCAGCAGTAATTATTACATACTATAAACACCTATACAGTTTGCATAAGTATTAAAATCATATTTCAAATTTACAAAATAAAACTGTCTCAAACTTTACGAAGTAAGTTATATATATCACATAAAACATTGTACATGTATTTGAATAATAAATACGAAGATGAAGACAGACATAAATAGTGATGAACTAGCTATATGCTTAATTTAGTAGTTCTGGTAGTATAGTTTAACAATATCAACATGCAAATATATGTAATAAATCAACTTGACTCGACCGGTAATCGTACATTCGGTTCTCAGATCTATGCAAACAAACATTATATAATTGTTCCAAACAGTTTTATATGTATAATTTTTTTAACATCTTGCTAGCTAGTTAATATATTTATATATTAATACATAATACAGAAGCTACCCATAATAAGTGGTTATTTATAAACTGCGATTTAACAAGGATTCACTAACTAGCATACATAATTTTCAAAACATAAAGATCTATTTTCTGGATAACAATTTGAACTACAATACTTAAAAAATATAAAATTTGACTTTACAGCCACAGTAGCATGTTGAGGAAGTAACCACTACTTTTACCACTTAAGAACTACACCATCTCTCTCAAAGAATATATTACAAAGTTCACATTTGTAAAACGAATGAGAACATTTTGGCTTGTATGTGACATTTGAAGTGAAACTTAAACCAACAGATGAACCGTGTTTCCCAGCCAACGCAAGTGTAGCAAAATGAATTAGGCAGCCTCGTTTTGAAAACCATTTATTGACAATTCCGTTGTACGAAAGTAAGTTCCCTGTTATCTAAGCTATAAGGAATCCATCCGTGTGTACATGTACCTCTCTGAATGATATAACTTGTACCACGAGTTAATCATTCACAGACAGAAGACACTTTGACATAACATCCAGCACAGGGAAGTGTGCGGCAGGTCACAATAAGACAGCACACTTTCATAAATGTTTCCACGTGCAACTATAGCCTTGTTCATTCTTGTATAAATTAATCACATGGTTACTTACATATCTTTTTGACTTGTTTACTTTTCTACCAAAACATTAAAAGACAAGATAATGGAACATTCTTAATACTAAAGAAAAATCAATAAAAAAAGTTTTATATATAAACACCCCTTCTTGGATTTCCATGCGGGTATATCTGTTGTGAACTTTACCATGCACTTCTCAAAATGTGCCGATAATCGGTTAACACTACCTGTAAAACTCAAAGCCTCCAAAACATCTGAGATTCTTCTACAACTGATAACAGAGACAGCAAGACCACATACACATGTATACAAACCAGTAGGTTGCTATAGAAACCCAGAAAAGCCGTTAAGTCCATAACAAGTAATAGTCGAGTACAGGTAATATATTGTGAGTGTATACATGAATTATAGTTTAAATCTATTCTTATCTCGAGATGAAAATAATCAGAAATACAGCCCTAGTCCAGTTAATCAGTATAGTTATATCAGTGTAATATTCAAAACAACTGAAAGGTAGATTACCTAATTACATGCTGGTGAAATTTACAATATTCTAAACAACTGAAAGGTAGATTACCTAAACACATGCTGGTAAAATTTAATATCTACCTTTATAGTTCTTCACTGTAAAAGAGGTATTCCAATCAAATATAGTTCTAACAATCAACGCTGTATCTTTCTGTTATAAATACAAATTTCCATGTAATATAAAATTTAATACGCAGTTAAGTGCATAAAGTGATATTCATGTTGTTAAAACTTGATGTTTTTTTGCAATTAAAATATCTATGTTTTAATTTACACTTAGTGTAAAACACTAAACAATCAAACAAAACACACGTACAAAGCGCATTATAAAAATCACTAACTATTAAAACTAATAAACCATTGGCACCTTTTCTTTAATTGATAGCTTAAAGATATGTAATACAATAAAGTGTGTCAAAACAAAATAACGTCTAAATGAAATTGATGAAAATCACATTTAAATATGGAGTTGGACAAAATGTTAAAACAAGCTGAACTTAAAGAGTTTATGGCGAAAACTCTTCAAACTGCAATTGTACCAGTAGTTACGGGTAGTACAATTTTTGTAGTCAACGAGATGGCAGAAAATTCAGACAGTTGTAGTTGGTGCAATCTAAGACAGACTTCTGGGTGCTGTCCAAACATGCTTGCATAAGGCAGACAAACAATTTCTTCAACATTAGTCGTTTCTTAGACCGTCTACTGTGTTTCCTTCACTTTTCATTTAACGAAAAAGTCAGCATGGCTATTTGTCATCTCACAAATTGCAGTCATGTCATGACAGAGTCGTCAACTTATCAGACCAGCTCAGTAGACAGAAGAAGCGATGTTCATATAAAAAAATTACTGCTTATAGGACAAAGAATACCGGGTACACTCAATGAAATTTTAGTCCACTGAAATTGTACACCGATGCAATGAATTTAACTAACAGTCTTGGTCACATTCTGATGACAACTTAAAACATTGAACTTCCAATCATAGAATCCTAACTCCTAAATGACTCCACGACTACTGACATTCTTACGTAAAGAAACTTAATCTAAGTTTTGGCCAATAAAACCAGTTGTTACATACTATATGGGTTTTGTCATTAATTCGCTTATATGAGGCACGTCATGGGAAAAACGGTCTTAATGCATGTGTGTAAAGTGTCGTCCCGGATTAGCCTGTGCAGTCCGCACAGGCTAATCCAGGACGGCACTTTCCCAATTTGTGTAAGGTAATATTTTCAAAATTACATATAAATTAATGAATCCAATTATAGTTAAGTAAATAGTTGTTAATAATAAGTTGAAAATTTGTGTACATTTATTAGAATTTCATGTACACATGGAATAAAATGCTAAAGAAAAATGATGATTTTAAAGCTTAAGATAAAATTTCACTTAAGATGTTTCTGACCCCTGTTCTTTTCTAAGAATGTTGTTAATCAGAATCTGACCTGGTATTCACCGATGTCATTATGTGGCGCGTCGTGGGAAAACCGGACTTAATGCATGTGCGTAAAGTGTCGTCCGGGATTTTAGCCTGTGCAGTCCGCACAGGCTAATCAAGGATGGCACTTTCTGCCTAAAGTGGATTTATGGTTAGAAGAAACTTCCTTGAAAAAGAAAATACCATTAAAGAGGGAAGTGCCGTCCCGGATTAGTCTGTGCGGACTGCACAGGCTAATCCGGGACGACACTTTACGCCCATGCATTAAGTCTGGTTTTCCCACGACGCGCCTCTTATAAGAATTCTTTTTTTAGAATGATTTGATTATGACATATTACACATTGGTACCTGGCATATTTGCAAAGTCTCATATATTCTTTTCTTGAGACTAAGTATCTTCTATAATCTTAAGTCTAAGTATAGATTGCTGTACAGGTTTCAGGATTTTCATAGTAATGGAGCCTAGTCACGTACAAGTTTAGTAGGAGTTTAGAGACAGAAACAACAAAGCTTACGAACAAGCTTAATGCAGCTTAAGCCTTTCCCAAGAAAGTGGGGCCTTAAAGAATACATAAATTAAAAATGCACATCAAGGCGGCATAACAGAGTACCGGTACTACAAGTATATTTACTGGCAGAAAATCTGTCAACATAACAACGAGTATTAGTATAGTAGCTCAGCATTATACACAGCATAGTTGTTAGTATTCCAAAATAAATATGCTTCAAAAATGTATACAAAACATAACATCACAACCCTGTAATAGATTTTGCTTAACAAACTACCAGATCTGCAAGCAATGCTAAAATAATCTTAAACCACATGAACAATGGTTATCTAACAAATATTGGTTTTAATTACCAATCATATGTGGGTTGGTATTAACGAAGCATCTGCAGTAATTTCTTAAATATTTTCACTTAAGTCCAAAATATGAGTGCATTATGTTTCTTTACTTAATAAACAGATTCATATGTTGTTGATGTTCCTAAAATAACATTTCATAATGATGTTATTTTAAAATATAACTTAGTGCAAAACGGTTTCTTTATGGAATTATACAGTTACGGAAAATTCCACATTTAAGGATAAGGATACAATTTAACTTAGGATGCTTTGTGAATACCGCCCATATCGTGTACATTTCCCTTATTGTGTTTCCTAACAGATGTGTAACTTTCAAATGTAATACACCTGCATATAAGTACTAATAATACCATTTAACTTAATGATAATCTTTAAAAAATAATGATTCATATTTGTGTTACTGGTCCAAGCCCAGCTACTTTCTTGTAAAAGTGTACTGTATTCGCAAAACTATCTATTTCAAATCTATTTGGAAGTTTAATTCCTTTTGTTTCACTTCCATACATGTATCTCAATCACACTTTTGTATTGATTAACTTCAATTCACCTGTTGATTTGTAGGCTATAAAATACAAACACACACAAACTGAAAAGAAAGCTACATATTTGTACAACATACTGCCGTTTGTATTATGGTACTGTACATGTAACTCCTTGGTGTGTGCAATTAATTTTGCTAGATATCTGAGCAAAACAGTTTATTCAAAATACACCTAATCTAGACTACAGTGAATGACAGACTTAAAATGCTATTTAGTATAAGACAAATGGAAGTAAAACGTGTAAAGAAGTAGAAAATGACAATGTGGTGATTGTGAAAGTCTCTATTGCAACTGGTTCCAGGGATCCACAGGCGGCTGTCGAGATGTCATGGACTAGAAAGCCATCACACGTTCTACAACCAGGTCCCCACGTGGTCGTACACGCGCAACAGACGTGGTTTTCTTGGTTTCCCAACAGCGAAGAATGCAGATGACACACAACATGGCAAACAACACCGAGCATATCCAGTCTATATCCACAACTCTGAATGTTACAACATCAGCCAGTAGTAGGCATCTGTGCACTGTTACACTGTAACTGAATACAGTTGGCAATAGGCAAATTTGCCGTTGCGCCAATAAACTCTGAACTGAAGTTTGGTTTATTAACAGCCCACAGCCTTCACCACCGTAGCTGTGAACTTGTTACAATTGCACATTAGAAGTTCCTCATGGTCTCCGTCATCTGGAGCTGCTGGGCAGACCCTGGTCCTGTCATCCGCCTGGGCCCCTGGGGTGGGGACTGACCCCCCGGCTCGCCCCCCTCGCTGTCCTCACTGCCGTCCTTGCGCTCCTTGTTGCGGAACTTTTTACGCCATGATGGCGCCCGGCGGAATCTGCCTCCTTCGCCCTGTGAAACGAGAACTAGTGAGTGTGATGGCACTGGGGCAATGTGCAGGCATGCTGGGGTAATGGGATTTACACAAGATTAATCAGATATTTTTTGGACAAAATGAAATATACCTGACACTGACCTTCTTGCATGAATATATTACAAATCTGTTAGGATGAATATATTTGTTTCCATACTGGAATTAAGTTAAATCAATATAAGAGTATCCCACTGAAACTTAAGTTATGTTATTAATAAACAAGCAAAACAAATGTACAAACAAAACCAAATTATAAATATACAAAACAATTTGAATTGAGTAATTATGCTAATAAAGTTCACAAGTGTCAGGTTAATGCATCCGAGCTAAATTGAGAAACTTACGCAGATAACGTCTATAGAAACTATTTTGCAACTTATCTAGGTAATTTATTTGAACATCCTGAGCAATTTATCAACATTATAAAGCCTATTCTTGCATAGCAAACCACTAATCCTGATAACTGTTTCTACAGACTGAGCAATTTATCAATAACACCCTTTCATTATAATGTACATATTGAACACTTTATCCTGATAACTTCTGTTTATACATATTGTGCAAGTTTTAAGTATAAAAATATAACTTGCCAAATATTTGTTGTCGCTGTATCTAATACATTTTTTTATTTTGCGAACACATTAAGAAATATAATATGCACATAATAAAAATGAAAACTTATACAGTCACAGCATGCCACTTTACAGAGTGGGTGGGGTGATTCATTTTCAATGTCATGCTACAGTGACCAATTAATTTTTGATACAGTCATGTACAGTCATCTTCTGGCCTTTATTTTTAAATAAATTAACCCAAAGAAATGTGCATGAAAATAGCTGTCTTTTTAAATTTCAGAATAACAGATTTCATAACTCATATACTTGAGTATGTAAAAAATAACAACATAGAAGCAACAAAATTTGAAGACATTTCTTAAGTAAATGTTCAATATTTTATTGAAGAATGCTTAAATAAGTGAAGTGATAAAATCACATACAGCTACCAGTAAGCACAATCATTATAAAAACTACACATCTGCCATATACCGGTAGACAAAACAAGATTCACTATGAAAACACCGATTTGGACCACTTGTACATTAGTGCATCTGCATCATTCAGGTATACACGAAAGTGCACAGGGCAGGGGGCTCAGTGAATACAGACAGACTTGCTGGAGTGAAAGATCTTGTAAAATCTTTAAATGAAAACAAACTGGCAGTCTGTTCTTTAGAAAGAAAAGTTTTATATACTACATCTATGCTAGAAATGGTAAATTGCATAATGAGGAGAAACTAATATTTGAGTTCTTTAAAAAGAGTCTGTTTGTTAATAGTAATAAAACTCAGAAAAATAATAACTATAACTAATATTTATATTACTGATAGCTGATAAAATATAAATGACAGGAGTTTATTCATTTTGGATATATGTTGAACTCATTTGACATAGCATTCTCACTTTTCTGTAATAATGTATAATATGGTCTCTACAATCAACAGAATAGGAGGTGTGTCATGGGAAAACCAGGCTCAATGCATGTGCCTAAAGTGTCATCCCAGATTAGCCTGTGCAGTCAGCACAGGCTAATCCAGGAGGGCACTTTCCGCCTACAGTGGATTTATTTTTAGAAAAGACTTCCTTGAAACAGAAAATACCATAAAAGCAGAAAGTGTCGTCCCAGATCAGCCTGTGCGGAATGCACAGGCTAATCCGGGACGACACTTTATGCACATGCCTTAAGCCCCATTTTTCCTTGACACGCCTCATAGGTTTTTTGACAAGGTAATATTCCAAACAGATGACAATGTGATCCAATGAGCGTACATGTGTAGATTGGTAACTCAATGGTACTGGTAAGATGATGTGGATTAGGTAAAAGCTGGCTTTAATAAAAGCTTGCTTAGAAAAGCAGAAGGGATTGGAATACGGGTGTTAGAAACTGTGGTGTTAGTGATATTTCATATGGATTACACAGCATTGTAAATGTACAAAGCTATATGTGATATACCTGCATATCTGATTATATACAATTTTTCAAAGAACTTACATAGCAAGTTTCAATTCACTTCTTTAATACAATAAAATATAAAATTGTAACCATAAAATTATTATCTCTTTTCCAGAGTATTTCTATATCTAAACAATTGCAAGTGTACACACATATCGATGAAAATGAACCAGGAAAAGTCCAGTTTTATAAATATATGTGGCGTGGCGTGAGAAAACCGGTCTTTATGCATGTGCATAAAGTGTTGTCCAGGATCAGCCTGTGCAGTCTGCACAGGCTGATCCGGGACGGCACTTTCCGCTTACAGTGGATTCATGTTTAGAAGAGATGTCCTTGAAACTGAAAATACCATAAAAGCGGAAAGTGCCATCCTGAATTAGCCTGTGCGGACTGCACAGGCTAATCCGGGATGACACTTTACGCACATGCATTAAGACCGGTTTTCCCACGACACACCTCATATTTCAATACACAACATCAAATTTCAATACACACAAACAAAAACGTACATGTACAGAGGTCGATACTAGCACGCGCCCTGCAAGCCTTGCACCGGCTTGAGACACTTTGAGTCCGTTTCCTGGGTAGAACCAGTACTCGGTGTCTTTTGAGGAATATCATTTGAAAGCTCCCCGAGTAGGGATCAAACTCACAACCTCAAGATCACCAGGCCGACACCATATGCGTTACACCACTGCGGGTTCGAACTAACTTTTAAACCGGGCTTGCTCAGATTCTCAGTTTTATATAGACGGGCTTTTCTAGCCATCAAATAATATAAGGCTTTGGGCCTGCTTGGCCAAACAGGTAATTTCGATGACTGCATGTACATGTACATTTGTTTCTTACATTTACATTAAAAATACTTAGTTAATGATTTATTTATAATTATATCTATTTATCACTGTATACCATTCATGATCATACATGATGATACAGGTTGGTGACCAAACATAAGCTTTCTGTCGCAACTCAACCTTGCAACTTTGATTTCAATAAATTTCATTTAACTGTCTAAAGTAAAACCAAACATTTATATGAATAATTACCAGCAAAGTAAGAAATACGGAATTTGTAGATAAAAGTTCAAAGCAATGTTCAACAATTGAAAAACACTGTAAATTATAACTTTTTGTGGACACATTTTACTACAACAAAAAAACTTTTACCAATACAGCTGAAATTCCATGAATGAACATGCTTGTTAAGAATTTTCTGCTAAATCAAAGTGGGAATTAGCTTCCAAGTGTATCTTTAAATAGTGTATTACTTGTATTAATTCTCAATTATATCTTGACATTTTGGATATATCTAAGCGCTTCAATACCCGAACATTTATTTCCATACTGATTTCCCATTGATAATCTTAAAGTGTTGACAACTGAGACTAGTGTGATCATGATGGTCACTTTCCAAATTTGACACACATGTAAACACATTTATGTATGTACACAAATTGAATCACTGGCCATTTGTTTTACATGCAGTACAATTATTATTAATACAATACCATTACTTGTTAACACCATAACTGCAGTTTGGTACAAATATTTATCTGATAGGGACAATTTTGGATAAGTCATTTTAAATTCCAAGTTACTTCCATACAATGAATTTCAGCAGTATTTCATTAAAAAAAATATTCAAGCAAAGAACATCAAGATTATGTTTAGTCACGTGGCTGCAATTGTTAACTCACCCCAGTAAGCAGTATAGTGAGGGTCGGTAAGAAAGTCCACAACCAAGCACAGCAGAGGCGAGGGCCATTCAAAAAGTAAACAAAAAGAATACAGACCTACCTCCTCCAATTGTCTGTCAGTGCCTCTGGCCAGCAGATTATTAAACTCGCGTTCTAATTGTGATCGTACCTGAAAAGGTGCAGATACATTGGGCTTTAAGGACAGTTGAACATAAGTGATTCATGTCGTGGGAAAACTGGGCGTAATGCATGTGCGTAAAGTGGGGTCTGCACAGGCTGATCAGGGACGACACTTTCTGCCTACAGTGGATTTATGTTTAGAAGAGACTTCCTTGAAACAGGAAATACCATAAAAGCGGAAAGTGTCATCCCGGATCAGCCTGTGCAGTCCTCAGGGACGACACTATGCACATGCATTAAGCCCAGTTCTCCCACAACATGCATTGTTGGTTAAGGACAATCTTCAAAGCCAGAAAACAGAACCATAATGATATTCAATTAATTCTGTGTTTGCAAAAACCAAGCCATGGGGTGTGAACAACCTGGTAATGCATACCGGGCTTGGGTATAATATTTATGTTGATGACAAACTGCATTCTAAGCAATCCACTAGTGATGGGCAAATCCGTAGAAACCGGCCAATTGATTAATCGACATAATCGACCAGTTCAACCAATGCGATAATCAGTTATAAGCGATAGTTTTGTACTACAGTCTAACCTCCGGTAGCGACATCCTGCATTAAGCGACTCCCTCCGTTTAATGACCATTACTCATTCCTCCCAACGGAAATTATATTAAAAGCGACCACCTGTATTCCGCGACCACCGACCATCAAAAGTCATCCCAATTAACCTTGATTAGTGTATTAAGCGACTGAGTGTCAGTTCGGCAGTTACGTTGCTAAGCAACTGTGACATTTGCTGCAAAGGGTGTTAATCCACAAATTAGCAATTATCATTGTCATCCGATAATCGATAAGTTTTTCATGAGCAATCTACTCGATTATGGGTGCGACTGTTTAATTCCTCTTCTTTAAGTGGTATTCGGACCGACTTTTAACCATTTAAGCGGTTATTGTCGGCGTTTTCCTCTGTTTACTTGACCCGAAATTGTCTGAGCATTCCGTCTGCGGTTTAGTGAGGGAAAGTAGGGCAGCGTATTTTAATAGCACGCGCTGTGACGTCAATTACTACTGTGTAAACATGGTTTGACATATGGCGGGTGGGCAAGTCAGTATTTTCAGAATTGTGCAATGTTTACACTTTGTTGGATTATATGATTAACGCGTAAGATAGTTCATTTCTTACGTTTGAAATTAGTTCTTTAACGGAAACACAGGTTGATGACGATAACAAATACATGTAAAATCATTTGGTTTCCAGACCGAATGACAATTGAAGAGTATAGAATCGCAGTACAGTTATGCTAATTTATTTTTTAATACAACATACTTGTGTAATATAATAATGTAAAATAAAATTATTTAAATAATAAACCAAATATTATTACCACTTATTTATTCTTTATTCCTTCTGAACATACACAATAAAATTGAATAAACAAGATATGTTTATTCAGGTAAAAAAATCAGTAGATGTATAACCAAAGACCAACTGCCTTTGCAAGTTACACTGCATTAAGAGACCACCTGTGTAAAGAGACCACTTTTAAGAATCACCATGGGCGGTCTCTTAAGACAGGTTAGACTGTATATCTTTTCCATTCTTTACAACTGGAAATTTGAAATTAAATGTGTAAATAAATTGCATATTTATGTAACTCTTAATAATAATCTACTATGTTTGGAATAAAGAAATAACAAGAGCTGTCAGAGGACAGCGCGCTTGACTATTCGAAGTATTTCAATGGATACATATTTTGGATAGTGGAAGGGACATAAATTTGTTAACTTTTAAGTGAAGCCTTGTATAGTTTATACATTTTTGGAACAAACACTTAAACCACAAAATCTATGTAAAAAGCGTACATAACTCTGTCAAAATACAAAACAGAGTTATGGGTAATGTTGCCCCTGATAATAGAATTGAAAGGTTAGTTCCAAGTTTCAAGTGAATAACTTATGTAGTATTGGAGTTACACAACTTTTGAATATAAACTTTAACCAGAAAATCTAAGTGAAAAAGGGGCATAACTCTGTCAAAATATCTAACAGAGTTATGAGGAATATTGCCCCTGATACTGGAGTTGATGACAAAGGTATATTCCAAGTTTCAAGTGAATAACTTACGCAGTTTTGAAGTAACAAGACCTTTAAATAAAAACTTTAACCAATTCACCCGCAGACGCCCACGCCGATGCCGACCTCGGGGGTAGTAGGATAGCTCACCTATTCTTCGAATAGTCGAGCTAAAAATGATGGTTGGTATTGTATTATACTGTTTAACATTTTAATTGAAACAAATCATTCAAAAGATCAAAACTAGCACACATACACAGTGTGTAACAGTAGAGTTAGGTTAAACAATATGTAGATCTAATATTAATCTGACATGGCTTTTACAATACAAATTCTATGATAGTGATGATATGAGTATTATGTTAGCACATTTATTTTAATTTCCCTGTAGTGTAGCAGCTTTTTTATACGCGTTTTTTGCTGAGGACAATATTATTTAAATTAATAAAGACGACAGATACAGACTTTCATGACTTGTCCTTGATTTTAAAATTGTGCATTGTATATTTTAAAGAGATTTGCAGTGGATGGCGTAAGAAAACAGTGGATGGCGTAAGAAAAGAAAATTGGGTTTTGTATATAACATTGTATTATGTGAAGTTAGAATAAGACATCAAACATAGAATAGACATGATTTTTTCCTTTTTTCAAATAAAATTGTGCATTTCATGTTGTTTAAATATGTTTGTTATATAATGTATTTATTTTTGGTATAATTTGCATTTTTCCATGATTCTTTTTAATTAAAACTGATTGTGTTTTTGATCATTTTTACTGTATTTATAAACTGTGTTCATGCACGCATGGACACAATTTTTAGTGTGAAAATTTTGTAAATGCATACAAGTATATAATTTTGTGGAAAGATCAATTTAGCTGATGCAGTTATATATGTAGGTGTCTATTGCACTTACTACTCTGCAATTTTTTTATTTACAAATGGTGAACTGCATATAAAACGTTGGTGTAATAAAACAGTTCCATTCTTTGTTTGACGTCTTATTCTAACTTCACATAATAGTGTGTTAATATGTATATGTCGCATTGTTGCTGAGAATCTGCTTGCATTTTAAAGTAAACGTACTTGACCAAAGTTTGTCTGACCATAAAAAATGCACAAAACAGTTACAAAACACTATATTCTAAACATATTATCTTTTCTCGATTAATCGATTGCCGGAATTCAACGTCGGCGTTAACAAATCTTAGCGCGAAATTTATTTGACTCCAGTCGATTATCGACCCATCGCTACAATCCACCAACTCAGCAATCTTAATTTTAACCTAGGTTTATTAAGTCCAACAACAAAGAAATCTAGCATCCCTGTATTATGTAAAGTTCATCTCCAATTAAGTACCCCATACATGTATTAGGTCACTGAATATAGGAATAATGCAACTCCAGAGACATCATCAGGAGGAGAAACCCTTATTACCAATCGCTGAAGTCAAACAACAAAGCAATCTCCAATAAGTGTATGAGTTCCATTACGTTTACCAACTCAGTAATCCCCCATACCTGCAATATGTCCATTATGTCCACCAATACTTACAGAAGTATTTTGTGTAGGTATTTGTAACGCCAGAGCCATGCTGTTGTGGTCAAAGCTCTCATCCAGTGCTATTAATGCCCCATGTAGACCAGATTCCAACAAGTTATTCGCATAGTCCCGTAAACCTATATTATTCACCCATCGGATTATTCTTTCATTGGTCCATACTAATGCATCTGCAAAGAGAGCATTAATACAAAAATATTAATAAACAAACTGTTTTCATAATTCATAACTAAGCATGGAAAAAGACACTATTTTATACATTTAAACATAAGTGTCACAGGGAATAATAAATGTTAAAATATGTCAAACAAATACTGTAACTTAAAAAGGCAACATCATTTATATGGGATGGGTTTCTAAAAACATGTACACCAGCATGACAGCCATGGAATACTGCAAGTAACAGCATACACCGTCTATATCAATCAGAGTTTCACACAGCAAAAACACCAGTTACGATGAACAATTTTATTCTAAATTAATTCAAAGCATTCAACAGAAAAATTATACAGTCAATGGCATTAAACCAAGAACTTGAACTATCATCGTTAAACATGTCCAACAATGAAATATTTCTAAATACCTTTTTCAACTTAACCAAAAGTTTAACAACTGTAAATCATTACTTGTAATGCTTCCTAGTTAGTGTTACAAATGCCCTATTCAGAAATCGGATTAAACTATGAAGCAAATCAATTAAGCTTTAGCAGTTGCACATTGTAAAGCTTACCTATATTTTCTTCCATTGACTTTTCTCGTCTACTCTCCAGCTCTTTTTTATCATAATTCACTCGCTTTAAACAATTGATGCCATATTGTAAACTAGTTCTGAAAAATATAATATCAAACAATTACATGCATCTTCATACCCATTCAGATAAATATGACCATTACCAGTTAAAATCAAATTAAAACATAATAATTACCAACAAACACTAATGGCAGATAAGGAAGATTAACAAATATTCCCCGAAGGAATACATTACTGAATGTACATTGAGGCCATATAAATTTTATTCTATGTTTAGCGTCCCCATGAATTTTCGAAACCTACCAACTAGGCAGGAGAAAACAAACAATGAGATGATAAAAAACATTTTTCTTTCACAACTTATTCAAGGCAGTGGTACAAGCTAGCAAATGTTTACCTGCAAAACTGTTATATATCATCTTCACATTGGGAACCTACTTGAACACAGCATTTTAACTGTGCAAAATGACTAGTTGCACACTGATTTTACAAATATTGGTAAAAACACCTCAAAGTCGTTTTTTTTCAAATTTTTATATGCTTTCCAACTGGATTTTTCACATCGTCAAAATTGCTGTTTTTTTCGTTCAGGCATCCAATAATCTACCAGCCCGAGCACACTAAACATAGGATCAAATTGGTATGGCCTTCTCGACAAATTTCAGGGTTGGTATCAACAACAGTAAGAGTTTGACTTTGTACATGAAATACATACATACTAAGAACTTTTATGAATTTAAGAAATTGACTTTTAATGAAAAAGCTTTGTGAATATGGGCCAGATTTTTTTTATTTTATTTAGAGAACTGGTTAGTACAATGGAATAAATTTGTCTATACACTTTGCACAAAACATACCAAAGGTAACCAATTACTGAGCATACACCCACCTATGAAAGCTATCGACCATTTTGAGTTGCCCGCGGAGGTCTTTCTTGGTGAGGTGGTCAAGCATGCGTGCGTCCACGAGGCACTCCATAAAGTGACTGCGGTACTGCGGCAGGCCCAGGCTGGGGAGCCACTCGTTACCGATCCACTCGTGGTTCATGTCCCCGAATGCTAGTGACTGATGGAAAATTAACGCGTGGATCAGTGTTTATGTCAAGAAAATGTCGTAAAAATGTTTATGTGAATAATATGCTACTTAGCTTACTTTGTTGCTTCATTATATGATAAGATTTCAATTAAACATCAGTTAATCAAATGAATTTATATATATATACGAGGTCTATTGTGGGAAAACTGGGCTTAATGCATGTGCGTAAAGCATCGTCCCGGAGTGGCACTTCCCACTTTGATGGTATATTCTGTTTCAAGGAAGTGTCTTCCAAACATAAATCCACTGTAGGCGGAAAGTGCCGTCCTGGATTAGCCTGTGCGGACTGCACAAGTTGATCCGGGACGACACTTTACACACATGCAAGCCCGGTTTCCCAAGACATGCCTCATATATACATGTACTAGGCCAAATGACTATGACCATTACTAAACTTCTGCTAATCTTAAAACTTTTATTACAGCCAAACGAACAGAATTTCATACTGTGATACGAACAACCACTTTCAATGCTCAAAATTTTAAGTTATAACTAAGTTTGCGATTGAGTACCTTAATAGTCATGGGCCACAATCATGGGCCAGATAACGGTCGTATCAATAATAACATACTTCAGTGAGTCAGGAAATCAATGAAATCGTGTCAAATATGAACCCGCTTCGATGCCACCATGGCACTTACGTCTTGTGAGGTCCGAGGCGCGGAAGGACTGGTAAGGCAGACCATCTCCTGGATGGCCAGCCTTAGTTTGAGTCTGTGCAGGGGGTTGCTGATGCCGATCTCGCGCTGAATCTCCTGGTCCGATAGCGCCGACATGATGGCTCCAGACTTGACGTTGGCCCGGCAGGCAGCCACGTACCAGGCAGGCATACCCACCCACAGCTGAGGAGATAAACAAAGAGTATTAATTGATTTCCAGAGGTGGAATACAATTGATTGGTTGGGAGTCTATTGTTATTGTGTGATAGTTAAGGGGTGATGAAAATTACTTACCCAACAAAGTTATTTACAACACATAGAAGATTGTTCTAGTGTGGAGCTATCAAATTTCTTCTTTACTCATTAAAGATTAACACTATGTTAAATACACAAGGTGCATTTAAAGATAAGACACATACGAATAGCTATTTGAATTTGCAGAGCCAGCAAATGACTCACATTTTTTCACTTATAAGCGAAGCATTTCTCCACAAAAATATATCAAACAGTTGTGTAACTGTAACACCCAGTATAGAGACAGAACAAACAGACCAACCTCTAGCCAAGCTCCCATGGTATAGAGACAGAACAAACAGACCAACCTCCAACCAAGCTACCACGGTATAGAGACATAACCAACAGACCAACATCTAGCCAAGCTCCCATGGTATAGAGACATAACAAACAGACCAACCTTCAGCCAAGCTACCACGGTATATTGACAGAGCAAACAGACCAACCTCCAGCCAAGCTACCACGGTATAGAGACATAACAAACAGACCAACCTCTAGCCAAGCTACCAAGGTATAGAGACATAACAAACAGACCAACCTCTAGCCAAGCTACCACGGTATATTGACAGAACAAACAGACCAACCTCTAGCCAAGCTCTCATGGTATAGAGACAGAACAAACAGACCAACCTCCAGCCAAGCTACCACGATATCGAGACAGAACAAACAGACCAACCTCTAGCCAAGCTCCCATAGTATAGAGACGTAACAAACGGACCAACCTCCAGCCAAGCTACCACGGTATAGAGACAGAACAAACAGACCAACCTCCAGCCAAGCTACCACGGTGGGTCCGTTCCACCCGGTAGAGACATAACAAACAGACCAACCTCTAGCCAAGCTACCATGGTGGGCCGGTTCCACCCAGTATAGAGACATAAAAAACAGACCAACATCTAGCCAAGCTACCATGGTATAGAGACCAACCTCCAGCCAAGCTACCATGGTATAGAGACAGAACAAACAGACCAACCTCTAGCCAAGCTACCATGGTATAGAGACAGAACAAACAGACCAACCTCTAGCCAAGCTACCACGGTATAGAGACAGAACAAACAGACCAACCTCCAGCCAAGCTACCACGGTGGGTCCATTCCGGTAGAGACATAACAAACAGACCAACCTCTAGCCAAGCTACCACGGTGGGTCCATTCCACCCGGTATATAGACATAACAAACAGACAAACCTCCAGCCAAGCTACCACATTGGGTCCTGTTACACCCGGTGTAGAGACAGAACAAACAGACCAACCTCCAGCCAAGCTACCACTGTAAAGAGACAAAACAAACAGACGAACCGCTAGCCAGGCCACCACGGTGGGTCCGTTCCACCTGGTATAGAGACAGAAAAACAGACCAACCTCTAGCCAAGCTACCACGGTGGGTCCGTTCCAGAGGGCGAACGGCGTGCAGGCCTTCATTGCCTCCTCCAGGAGCTCCTCTCTGAAATCACAGACACTGGAAGTGAGGTACGTGTTCATTGGTGGATAGACAGATTCTTTTACTGGCAAATGGATTTCAGTACATAGTTATTTAAGCCATGTCAAGAAAAAAAGGTGTTTTAATGTCACATAGATTTAAAGAAGGAAAGATGCTAGCAGTTTTCGTATGAACCCACAATTAATTTATTAAACATTGAAAAAGTTTGAAATTAAAGATTCAATACATATCTATGAATGTAATAGTATAAAGGTAAAGACATTGAAATGCATCAACAGCTAACCAAGTATCAGAATTATATTGCATACCAGTAAGTAATGCATATAGGAAAAAGAATTTGTTCCAATTAAAATCAAATAGAAGTTGAATGATTGCTTACTTGCGTTTCTTTCTCTTGTCAAATTCTGAGGGACCCAATCCTCTGCCTAAAGTGTCAGTGGCATCCCCACTGGCATCGATATATCCTGGACCTGTGGGGCAGACACATCCCTTACCATGAAAATCATACAGCTTCTGACATATTGAAACAAATCAAATCACATTTTGTATAAGCATGTTAGAATGTAAAATAGTTACGAAAGTAACAGAAATATTCACTTAGGTTAATTAAATTTCTTTTCAGGAATGATTTACATCAAAACACTCAATCACACATTAGTAACCACCATTTTATGGTGCATTAGAAATTCTTCATTATTCTTACAAATTTTTTATACCACTTCATCCTTTGAAATGACACAACCTACGGGAAAGATAGAATGTGTAAATATGTAGTGGAAGAACTGATTTACAATTATGTATAGTAGGCCTTGAGATAACTAGTTGTCAGACTGTACAGGACAACTAAATTACTGGTCAGGACAGGTAACTCCAAAAGCAACCTCTCTGACAGGACAACTAAATTACTGGTCAGGACATGTAACTCCAAAAGTAACCTGTCTGACAGGACAACTAAATTACTGGTCAGGACATGTAACTCCAAAAGCAACCTGTCTGACAGGACAACTAAATTACTGGTCAGGATATGCAACTCCAAAAGCAACTTGTCTGACAGGACAACTAAATTACTGGTCAGGACATGTAACTCCAAAAGCAACCTGTCTGACAGGACAATTAAATTACTGGTCAGGACATGTAACTCCAAAAGCAACCTGTCTGACAGGACAATTAAATTACTGGTCAGGACATGTAACTCCAAAAGCAACCTGTCTGACAGGACAATTAAATTACTGGTCAGGACATGTAACTCCAAAAGCAACCTGTCTGACAGGACAACCAAATTACTGGTCAGGACATGTAACTCCAAAAGCACAACTAAATTACTGGTCAGGACAGGTAACTCCAAAAGCAACCTGTCTGACAGGACAACTAAATTACTGGTCAGGACATGTAACTCCAAAAGCAACCTGTCTGACAGGACAACTAAATTACTGGTCAGGACATGTAACTCCAAAAGCAACCTGTCTGACAGGACAACCAATTACTGGTCAGGACAGGTAACTCCAAAAGCAACCTGTCTGACTGGACAAGTGCATTTGTCGGTCCTGACTGAGACATTTTGTGTAATAACAATACAATTTGTCAAAGACTGTCTGAGTTATCAGTGAAAAGAAATTAATGCAATTTATAATTATTAAAAGACTGACATTTTTTTTAAGGTTTGTGAGGAGACTGCAAATGAATTGATTCATCACAGTAAAGTTGAGTTTATAAAGTAGTTATTTTGATGAGTATTTACTAAATATCAGTTCCGCTACTATTAAAGGAAGAACAGCTATACTATGTGCCACCAGAGATGATACATGTATTTTTTACTTCAAATTGAGACTGTATATTATTTTAGTCAGGACAAGTAATGACACGGCTCACGCTGCCGTTCGCCAATTGAGACATTTGCGAAAATATTGAAAAATTGGCTCAAGAAAATGTCATATTGGCTCAAATGACAAAATACCCTGACTTTGTATTTTCTGTCTTTTCCCGATATGATAAAAAGCAAATGGTACTGATCTGGACGTTAATTATGTACTTTCTACAGACTGGTTTATGTATAGAGCACATAATTTATGACGCAAACGGTTAATTTCCAATAACCAGTCTAGCACATCTGACATGTGTGTTTCGACTGGACAATTTCTTATCAAGTTTTATCAAACTTATGAAACACAACAAGCTGTTTGTCAGCATTCATTGTTTTAAAGATGATTGCTAGCAAGCTCTCGTAACATCAGCAGACGCAGCAGTTAATTAAAGGATCGTCTTGTTGATAAATGGAGTGTGAAAATGGATGTCAGGAATATGTCAAAATGGACTGGTTATTGGGTTGTTTACATTTCGGACATATTTGACCAGCTGTTTGTTCTTGAGTTCTTACTTCAAAATATGCTATCAACATTATTCAGTTGCTTTTAGTATGGCTTTTTTTGTAAATCTGACACATCTATCTAGTGTTTATTTGCTCTGAACTTGCGCTTTTATTTATTTAGTTACTTGTATTTACCAGAAGGCAACAGTTGATTATGTTAATTGTTATTAATTAATTTTAATTTCTGGATATATTTGTAATTTATTAATTGTAATTTATGGATATATTTTGTTAAGTGCTTGTAGATATTATAACAGTCTATGTTGACAGAAAAAATAATTTCCTAAGTTACTGTAAGAAAAACAACATTGTTTTATAACTCAGAGTAATATTATATTTATTACCTAAACAAGTGCAAGTGCTTTTGTAAATACCATAAGGGCATTAAAATAGAGCACAGTAAAATATATAACATTTAAAACACTAAGATATCAGAAGATGTATGTTCCATGACAATGAAATAAGAAACGATGACGCGAGTCGATTGAAAAATTGGCTCAAGAAAAATTGGAGCCAGTGTGAGCGCTGAATGATATTCTCAGGAGAAGAAAAATTTACAGTAACTTGTCGGACTGGTCAGGTAGATTTACAAGATAGTGTTGAGCCCTGTATAAACTAACTTCTTTACAGCAACTGAGCAAAGAGGAAAAGGCATAGAACACTATATAACTAGAATGCAGCCCACTTAGGCCAAATAAAATAAATTGTGTGTTTTGGGCAATGGTCTCAAAAAAAGTTAGGTAGGGTAGGGATTGAGTTTTTTTTAGTTTTTTTTTTTAAGTCTAGCCATAAAAGATAAACAAATGACAAGCACCTAACCAGCAATACTAATCCATCATTGAAGAGATCCAGAATACTCAGTTAATAATATAAAGCGCCTTTTCGACACAGATTATCTAGTTAATCCCGATTATCGTACTTGAAAAAATACAAATCTGACAAATTCAGATTTCACGGAAAACAAATGTCTCTAAAAACTTTATGTTTGGTTATTTTTTCGGTAGGGTCGGGTTGCCCCAAGCTCAGAACTTTTTTGTTTTGGCCACATACCAGGTTGCATCTCCCTGCTCATGGACCCCTTGTGTTTCTGCTTCTCCTTTTTGCTGAACAGCGTCCGTATTGAGGACTTGAGGCCCTTCTTCTTCTGTGAGCGGTTCAGCGAGTCCTGGCTGCTCCCCGTACTGGAGAGGGTGCTGGTGGTTGTGTTGATCACCGTGCGGCTGCGGCAGAAACATGTGCATGTTCAGGTCAAAAGTAGGGCTGACAGTTGTAACAAAGGCTTGGAACAAATGTAACATTCGAGGCAATTTACCAATCATTAAGAAAATATTTTGGTTTTGGATCATTACCAAAATGTAACCATTTGTTCACTAGCCCAGAAAATTTCATAACTTTTTGCATTAAGTAGCTAACTAACTGACTAACAAACCAATGCCCGAAAAGACCTCCTTGGCCAAGGTAAAAATTCATAAAATGAGGCGGCGTGGAAAAGCACAGGCTAATCCGGGACGAAAACTTTACACACCTGCATTAAGCCTGCCTTTCCCATAACACACCTCAAATCTATTCGCAATATCAGCCTTTTCTGGTGTACATACACACACATCTATTTATAAAAAATTGAATGACTGAAATGTTGAGATTGTATTTTTATAACATATATCCTAATTTAATAATGTAGCTGAAGCTGAACACTGATAATCACACCAATACCCATGCTGAATTAAAAACTTTTAACCTGAACAAAAGTGAAAAATTTCCACACAAAAAACCTCAAAATCTACTGGAACATTTTAAGTTGCAGACAAAAACAGCGGATCAAGCATGTTTATATCCACTTCTTCCAATTTTCTTAAGGAAACCAGGCTTTAGTCTCTTATTTCATCACGTCAAAATTATTACTTTAAAAATGATGTTACAACACAAAATATTACTTATGGTGATTATTTGACATACACTTTTCATTCAAAATATAGTATGCCATTACAGTATTACAAACGTACACATTATTGCAATATGACAATATTGAGGTTAAGCAAATCCTGTTATACTGTACTTAAGAACTTTGGAGAAATCAGCGCCAGAAAATCATTCTAGAGTTCCAACTGTAAACCATTATTCTACGAAATTATTTTCGGAAACAACGGAGCCTACCTGGGGCTGCCGTCTCCGCTCTGTGAGAGGGCGTTCTGTATTCTCTCAAGGCGTAGAGAGCGAGGCGTGTGAGGTGGACTGGTCTCACAGTGGATCGGGCAGCTGTCGTCCTTGATTGACGTGTCATCACGACTGTACGGCTGCACAGTCAGATACATGTAGGTACAGAGGTTGTTATTGGCATATAAAAGAATAACATGACATTTAAAGTTAAAGAATCTTTTAAAGTATATTTGTGGCGCGTCGTGGGAAAACCGGTCTTAATGCACATGCGTAAAGTGTCGACCAGGGTTAGCACAGGCTAATCCAGGACAGAACTTTCTGCATACAGTGAATTTATGTTTAGAAGAGACTTGCTTGAAACAGAAAATGCCACAAAAGCGGAAAGTGCCGTCCCGGATTAGCCTGTGCGGACTGAAAAGGCTAATCTGGGACGACACTTCACGCACATGCATTAAGACCGGTTTTCTCACGGCGCGCCACATTTCTTTAAACTGGTTTTAAACAATGACTCCTTTTTTGGTGTAGCTCGGACACATTAACCTGACACTTATGTACTCATGATCAGCATAATAACGCTCTTGAATTATCATCTATATACTAGGTTTTGTTTGTGTGCATGATTCATGTGTTTATTGATACGATAACTGTATTTTCAGTGGACAGATTTACAATTATTTAACTTGATTCCAGTATGGCATCTTATATATTCGTCATAAAGGATTTGTAATATATTAATGCATAAAGGTCAGTGTTATGTTAATATGTCTAAGCTATAAATTACAATACTGCAATATGAGTTCTGCAAAAAGGCTTGAAATCATTAAAACTGAATATTTGCACAAAACTTTGATTACACAAACATATTTATTGAACAGTTTATCAAATAAGCAAATATATAAATGCATGAACTAAAATAGCATATTTCTTAAATTATAAACATTTCAAGTGTAACCGTTCCGACACATGTTAACGAGTTATTACACAACAAAGAACTGCCATAGCAATACTATATCAATAGCAACCAGTGACTAGCAGCAGACTTGTGACTATGCGACTACAAGACAGATCTGCGAGTGGCATACCACAACCAGTGACTATCAGCAGACTTGTGACTATGCGACTACAAGACAGATCTGCGAGTGGCATACCACAACCAGTGACTATCAGCAGACTTGTGACTATGCGACTACAAGACAGATCTGCGAGTGGCATACCACAACCAGTGACTATCAGCAGACTTGTGACTATGCGACTACAAGACAGATCTGCGAGTGGCATACCACAACCAGTGACTATCAGCAGACTTGTGACTATGCGACTACAAGACATCTGCGAGTGGCATACCACAACCAGTGACTATTAGCAGACTTGTGCTATGCGACTACAAGACAGATCTGCGAGTGGCATACCACAACCAGTGACTATCAGCAGACTTGTGACTATGCGACTACAAGACAGATCTGCCATACCACAACCACATTGTTAACAAACATCTGCAGTTTTCTCCGCTAAGTAAACTTATAAAAAATCAAAATGCATGGAGGATATTTGTTTGTTTTCAGTGTAATAACGCGTTACATCATCACTGGAAAGGGAGACAATTAATATTTTAAGAGCGCTTGCGCGAGTGAAAATATGAAAATTGTATCCCTTTCCAGTGATGGTATAACGTTTATCACACCGAAACCAAACAAATTTCTTTTTATTTTATGCTATGGAGTATTTTTATTTCACTGATATTTTTCTATATTTCACAACTTAGCATAAAATATATAGAGGATATTTGTTTAATGCAGTGTAACATCATATTTTATTTCATAAGTGGTCAAAGAAACAATATTTTCACCAGTGGTGGAGCCACGAGTGAAAATATCCAGTTTCTATGACCACGAATGAAATAAAATATGATCTTACACTGCATTAAACAAATTTTCTTTTTATTTCATGCTTTGAACGATAAATAAAAAAATGCACGAGATGTGCGGAAGCATCACAAGTTTTGTGTATTATGACGTCATAAATATGACGTCATTATGATTCCAAAATTGTTGATCACTGTTGTGGTGGGAAAATAGTGCCACTCTTACTGCGTTGTTGTCCCTTAATTATATTTGTATTGAATTTTATAATGTGTTCTTTGTTGTTTAAAAAGGCCGATGAAAATACACTGACGATTAGGGTATTGACATACTTTCAACAAATAAACATAAAAACAAAGTTCAAAGTAGTTTCATATAACCAAGAGTGAAATGATCAAACATTATCATTTCACTCGACCTAGAGTGAAATGATCGGGTTATCATTCACTGGTATTCTCCACTCATTCACTGCATAGCATGAAATAAATGTAGTTATTTTTTAAGGGCTTATGAGGAGTAAATATCTTAGAAAGTTGCATTCAATATAATTGTAGCCTTATAGTTGTTTGTATCTGTACCCACTTGTATGAAGTTCAACATTTTTCTTCTACAAACGTTCTTAATACGGCCAAAAATAAAATATTGTTTGTTTCCCTCCCGCGACCCATACTTTAAAAATATGGGTAGGTATGCACGATTATTTTTTTTATTAAAAACAAAAAATCGGCCAAATATGTCCATTTGGGTATAGTGAAGCATATTTTATAATTGACAAGGATTTTATTCAAACAAAGTAAGACATTTTGTAGTGATTTTGTGTTGATTGATAATAAATCATTGGAAATTGTGTCAAAAAAACCTACTAATACAAGGAAACTTGTGTGCTTCATCTACAGGGTAGATAAACAAATGATGTTTTGACAGTCTTAACAAAATCAAAATTAGAACTATTTGGGATAGAGGTGATTTGTTCAGCTAGGTAGTTGGGAAAACAAACATTTTACTTTTGGCCTTTGATTCCTCTAAGTAGCGGCTATATTTATTGCTGCCCCAGTGTCTAACCTGTAGAGGGCGCTCGTCTGCGGAGGCGGAGGTGGCGAGTTGCGGACTCGAGGACGAGTATGTGTACAGGTGGGTCGGCATCACCGCGCCAGGCTGCTACAGAAACACACCAAGGTCACCAGCTGTGTGATACCAAACCCCCACCCACACTTGAAACACCTAGACCCTTAACACCTTTCCTTGCATACAGTGGTTCATGTTCAGGCTTTATTCTTGATATAGGAGGCGCGTCGTGGGAAAACTGGACTTAATGCCTGTGCGTAAAGTGTCGTCCTGGATTAATCCAGGACGGCACTTTCTGCCTACAGTGGATTTATGTTTAGAAGAGACTTCCTTGAAACTGAAAATACCATAAAAGCGGAAAAAGCCGTCCCAGATTAGCCTGTGCAGACTGCACAGGCTAATCCGGGACGACACTTTACGCACATGCATTAAGACCGGTTTTCCCACGACGCCTCTCATATGCATTTTATTAACATGACTAAAATTGAACAGTTTCTAGACTTATGTAAACTTGATTAAACAAAGTCTAAAAAATGTCATTCTTGTCTTATTAAAATTGGATATTTTCTAGAAGGTTTAAGTGGACTTGATAATAAAAAAAACAACGTCAGAAGTTGAAGCAGAATAAATAAGCTTCAAAGCAGTTAAGAAGGGTCAGTAAGAAGATTTCTTGAAAATTAATTCAAATTCTACTGACCTTAATAATGACATGCTTACTTATAATTTACTTGTTAATCTTTCTTATTCTTAAATTCACTACAAGTGAGTTAAAAAGATGTTCTAGAAGCCCGGTTAGTGATGTTAGATCTTAGCAAAGCAGATGCACACATAACAGCACACCACCTGTCCGGCAGATGACAACACGCGAGGGGGGACAACCATCATAGCCACTTACAACAGCACACAACAGATTGTTAGGCAGAAAGGTGTTTAAATTTCATAATGTGCAATGATAGATTTAATGGTGTGTTGTTTTTCTCAATGTTAAATTATTTCTGGACATTTTGTCATACCTGCATGTTTTTCCTATTACACTTTTTATCATGCCTCAAATAAAATAGAGCAGCACTTCTAAATATTTGGTGCTGCATTATACCTACATAGTACTTCAAGCAATAACCATTTTAAATGGTATAAAAGTATTACTGCAAACATGCTTTCAGATGTCATTCCCCCAAGTGTACATATGACATATTTAAACAAAATGAAGGTAAAATGTTTTATCAACACATAACTTCTGAGATTATAGGTAAAACACCATGCACACCTGGCTTCAGAATTTAGGTAAAAACAAGACAGTCAGGCATAAGATTTAATAATTTAACATTTAAGCAAAATTGAATTAAATCACACAATATATGGAACAAAACTAATAAAGCTATTCAAAACATTTTTACAGTGTCCAGCAAATCATTTGGTAAAATACATATGTATTTCAACAGAAATAATAAGTGTTTTTAATACCCGCATTAAAGTTTATGAAATGGAATATTTTCAACTATTGTAGCCAATGTTTTTCATTACGTCTTGAGGAAATAATACAAATGTTATGGAGCGGAGAAGTACATGGGCTATATTTGGATAAAAGGTGATGATTCAATCCTTGATTGGAAAGAACCAACAGAAAACAACATACAAGCTGGTTAAATAAGCTGTTTTTCTTTTCAAACAGTGTTAATAAACTGTAAGAGAACATTACACAGAGCTCCTGATAACTTTTTGGGGCAAATCTTATTTTACTCTCTAATTTAAAACTGAATTCTTGAAAATGATTTATTAATTCATCTTTTACAATTGCATATGACACATCAATATTCAAAGTTCTAAATCGGACATTTAACCACCATGTTTGTTGCCATGACATGTGAAGATTTCGTACTGGTTTTCAGTGTGCAGATAACACTATATGCACTTCCTATGCTGGTATAATTAATAAGTAATGCAATACATCATAACCTATTAAACGGATGCCGGATCAAGAGACTTCGAAGCATTTAGAACTTGGCTCATTTTTGCTATTAAAAAGTGTTTCCATGTTTCAACTGTTTTGCTGACACAGTACCACAATGCTTTACGACAGCTTTTGATTCGTCAGATCTTCCATATTGGGTAGAACTCTATTTTGATTACTTATTTATTGTGGTTTTGAAAAAAAAACATAGAAAAGCAGCACCGTTTTCTGGCTACAAACTGGCGTTTTACACTTCTCACGCTTCCATGAACCGGTGTTTTCCACCATTTTGATTTTGTTTACCATTGCACAGAAGAACGGCCCACGTGATTTCGGCTCAGAACAATATGGTCAGACGTCCACGGCCGAGGTATAATTTACCCACCTGAAAAAACTTTCATTTCATTTAACTATATTGCTCGTTATATGATATACGTATTAAAAGAAATGTACTACTACGATATTGACACGCAATTCCTTGTACAGTCGGCGAACATCGAACAAGTGATTGTTAGCCGTCTCGACTATCGTCCGTTTTGAATTTGGGCTCTCATTCCAAATAGAAAGTGCTTAAGTGACGTCATGAATTACAGTGAATTTTGCTGTATTGAGCGCCAAGACAATTCCGTCCTTGTGAGTTTCCAACCTTGCTGAAATTGGTTTTCATACATGTTACGCGCGTTTGCGAATTATGAATTCTTATTTTCATTTTTTCAATGCGTAAATCTAGATCATTTTTGTTAATTTAAATGCGTATTTACGCCTTTACTTACGTTATCTGGAGCTCTGCATTACAAGTATAAAACTTGGGGATGGTAATAAATATAATTGTAACAACAGCTTCCAAAGCAATGACCAGACCACACTTCCACTTCAATGCCGGGACAGAACAAGAGCTGGGGATGTACACGCACGCACACTGGGGGGTGGGAATGGGTGGGGAACTGGTCACTTACAGCGGTGCTATTTGCGAGTGAGGCTGCAGTGGTGAGTGAGGTGGGTGGGGCGAGGTGCTGGGAGGAGAGCGGGGGGCTATCAGTGGGCCACCTGCCGGACAGGGCCTCTAGACTACCGGTGCCTACCCGACTTTCCAGCTCCTCTGCTCGCTGCTCGGTGGACTCTTTCTCTTCCTGGATCAGTCTGCAATACACAATGCACATGAGATTTAAACAGGATGCTCGGAGACTTGAACTAAACACGTGCAGCCTTTACATTAAATTCAGTTTTGAAATCAGGGACTTAATACAGAACATGGTGACTCAAACAAAGGCTTAAAATACAACACATGAGAACTAAAACAATAGCACATGGACTTCATAAAACATAATTTCACTTAATGTAATATAAGACTGCTTTATACCAGGATGGATGCATTATACCTGAATGAATGAAAGCATACTTTTAATGAGAAATAATAATTCATTATTGTATTCATTATTCTCGTAGAATAAATTCTGAGACACAATGTACAGCAATCAGACTTGCGAATACGATGTAACAACTTCATAATGAATACCTTAAATTCTCGCGTATAGGACGCCCCCGCGTGTAAGACGCACCTAAAAAGTTCAGATCCTAATTTGTGGAAAAAAAATCTGCGATGTGAAAGCTTCTAAACATCAAAATCGTAAACTTAGCATCCATTGTTTATTGACACTGAAAATATTTTTGTCGTGAAAATCGCAATGGGAATACATTATACTAGATGTGTTTTCGCTGGAGAGGTGTTGAGAAGTATCAAGAGTCAACACCTTTAATTACACCATAAGCGCTAATTGTCTGTTTGACAAACACGATCAGTTTTGCAAGAATGACACCATCCTTATTGTTTGCAGAGCAGTATAAAAGGTGTGAAGTATTTTGTCAGGTGGTGTTTACACTACGTTTCATTAACCCTGGTTCTTATATCTTGTGTATTATGTTTTCTGCATATATAGTTCGTAAAAATAAGGAACAAGAATATAAACACGCAAAATAAGAATATATATTATATAATACTATATTTTTAAAAGATACCAATATAAAACAGTGCGAAACGTATCAGGTAAGAATACTTGCTTATATAAGCGTCTTAGTGACGTCGATTGAGCGTCCATTCAAAATGGCGCCCAAAACACTACAGATGATATTTATGATAGAAAAACTAGTTTTTGCTTATATCTGCGTATAAGACGCACCAAAAAAATGCTAAGAATTTTGGCTGCAAAAAAGTGCGGCTTATACACGAGAAATTAGCGAGATTGTTTATGACCAAGTGTTCATATCACCTTATCTCATTATTGATTGCGTCAAGCTGTTCTTGCAGCATGAGCGCGAGGGTCTGAGCGTCCGTGTGACCGGATGGGGAGAGCATATCGAAGGCACCAATGAGACTCTCGTTGCCCTCGGACCCCTCACTGCTCGTGTCAAACGCGTGCTGCACGTTCTCGATGACTCGTGCCTGCTGGATCTTCTCCCACTCCTGCTCGTTCAGCGTGTTTACCTGCGGGCAGGAGGCAAAGTTTAAAACTTGAAACTTCTCAGGCTTATGTTCAAAACCTCTGTTATTTTTACCAGTTACCAAGCAGCTAATGGATCCAACATTTTTTGGAAATTATTTAAAAATTAAGATATTTTATATCATTTTCTGGGAAATTTATTTTCGAATTGACGTTGTTTTTTTATCATTTCTTTGCACCAATCTAGATATTAGCCCAGTGCCCCAATAAACTTTCATGGCCTTAGTCGGCAATCATAGGTTATAACACCGAAACTACAAAAGCTCAATGCTGTAATTTCATCATAAATTTGGTTTCTATAGTAATATCCTCATAGCCATTTTGTAATTTTCTCCTCAAAACACAAAGAATGCATGTACGTGCTGAATTTGAATAAACACACAAAAAATGTGAAATGCAATGTTTCATGGAAAATTTTAGCTGAAAGTACATAATATGTTGACAATGTTCAACTTGATTAACACATTCCATACAATCAAGCAAATCATTACACATTAGAAAAAATGGAAACAAGAGCTGTTAGAGGACAGCGCGCTCGACTATTCGAAGTGTTTCAGTTGGTACATATTTTGGATAGTGGAAGGGGCATAAATTTGTTAAAATACAAAACTTTTAAGTGAAGCCTTGTATAGTTTATAAATTTTTGGAACAAAAACTTTAACCACAAAGTCTACGTAAAAAATGGGCTAACTTTGTCAAAATACAAAACAATGTTATGGGTAATGTTGCCCCTGATACTAGAGTTGATGACAAAGTTAGTTCCAAGTTTCAAGTTCAAAACTTATGTAGTTTTGAAGTTACAAAACTTTTGAATATAAACTTTAACCAGAAAATCTAAGTAAAAAAGGGGCATAACTCAGTCAAAATACAAAA
Organism: Congeria kusceri; assembly: GCA_027627225.1. Lineage (NCBI taxonomy): Eukaryota > Metazoa > Mollusca > Bivalvia > Myida > Dreissenidae > Congeria > Congeria kusceri. Next base: position 25,566,892 of record CM051027.1, read on the forward strand.
CAGAGTTATGGGGAATGTTGCCCCTGACACTGGAGTTGATGAAAAAGGTATATTCCACACTTTCAAATATAAACTTTAACAGAAAATCTAAGTGCAAAGGGGAAATAACTCTGTCAAAAGACAAAATAGAGTGATGGGGAATGTTAACCCTGATACTGGAGTTGATGACCAAGGTAAGTTCCAAGTTTCAAGTGAATAGCTTTTGTAGTATTGAAGTTACATAACTTTTGAATATAAGCTTTAACCACAAAATCTGTGAAAAAGGGGCATAACTCTGTTAAAATACAATACAGAGTTATAGGGAATGTTGCCCTTGATACTAGAGTTGATGACAAAGGTTAGGTCCAAGTTTCAAGTGAATAACTTATGTAGTTTTGAAGTTACAAAACTTTTGAATATAAACTTTAACCATAAAATCTAAGTGAAAAAGGGGCATAACTCAGTCAAAATACAAAACAGAGTTATGGGGAATGTTGCCCCTGACACTGGAGTTGATGAAAAAGGTATATTCCAAGTTTCAAGTGAATAACTTATGTAGTTTTGAAGTTACAAGACTTTTGTTGAATAAAAACTTTAACCAAATTCAGACGCGGACGCCGACGCCGGGGGTAGTAGGAAAGCTCACCTATTCTTCGAATAGTCAAGCTAAAAATGCATGAAAACTAAACACCTGTTATCACGGTAAACATATAAATCCTGTCATTAATATCTATTCAGTTTGATTTTATTTAATAAATTCATCAAAAGTGGTACCTTATTAGGATCATCGAGTGTTTCGCGGCCGCGCTGTGTTCGTCTTGTAACGCTGCCCTCTGGACTGCCGTAGTGGCTGGAAAACCCATCGCCTTGACTGTAATAACTCGCGCTTTTATACTGCATGCTCAATCCACAATACTTATCAATAATCATACTTGTTATTGTATAAATAGTGTGATAAGTGATTAATTAAACAATGCCAAAACGGAAGTTATTGACTATGTTAAACTTTGAAGGAAAAAAATCCATTATGCTTATGTAACTTACAATACTACAGTAATATTACAATGTCAGAAGTCACTAAACCTAAAGAAATGGTGAGTACGCAGCTGAAGAGGTTACATGTTCTTAAAGCCGCAGTCCATAGAATATACATAGAGAATACATGGTTGGTGCCGGGATGAAGAAAGTTTATCCGGCGAGGCTTAGAAAATGAAAATAGGACAAGCTTTAGCGAGCCCTATTTTTGTTTTCGGGCCGAACTGGATAAACTTTCTCCTTCCCGGCATCTACCGTGTATACTTTTTATCCTGATTTCTATTCAATTAAATTTAAAAACACCAAACACTAATTAAAGTTTTAAATTTAAAAAATCTAGACGGGCCTCGACCTAATAACTTGCTTGCATGAATGCGTACTACCCGGAAAAAATAGTTCTCTATTTCTTAATCACCTTTTTCAAAAAGCAAAAGTAAAATATTAATAAATCTTATTTGCTGATGTCAGTACGACACGAAAATGACGTAGTCAATTTGCTTTTGTTTTAAACCAGATTATATTGGTTTTTAAAGAGTTTAATTACGTCACACCAACTACGTCATTCATTTTGAGTTGTAATTTTACACAATGTAGTCAAACCAGAACGCGAGTGTTTTGAAATCAGAATAAATATTTAGTGTTTCTGTGTTTTGGATGGATTATATTATGCAATAGCATTCAGACAAAAAGTGTATTTAATATTTGCCTCGAATGTAAACGGTGAGATTGATCTCTTCATTTTTTAACGATTTACTCGGATAGTTGTGGGTGGGGGACAGTGTAACTGAAAGTGAAATAAATCATAAAATGTTTCGTTCTACGTTACAGTTTTGATGAATTTTTTTCATTTCTTTTCATCGGAAATTTATATAAAAGGTTATTTCTTTGATGAATATGCTCTGTTGGTTGACCAAAGAAAGTCTATCCACAAAGAATAACCCGCTTGCATCAGATTCAAGTGTGTTAAAATGGAATGGAACTGGAAGGAAGTTGTTGATTACCAGTTAAATGGAATGTGAGGACAAAAAACTCATTTGTTGTTTAACTCTGTTAGACTAGACAACACAGTTTGTATCGATGAAAAACTCTGGTAAGTAGACTTTATGCTGTGTCATTCTCGACAATGTTGTTATCCGGCGCATAGGAATACCTATAAACGGTATACCACAGTCACGTGATCTACTGCCGGATATCAACAAGTTTATACGGTCACCGCTTTATTAGGTCACTGTTTGGGTTAGTAGCAGGATAAATGTAATTCAATACATCGTAATTTGACAATAGTTCTAATGAACGTTAATGGTATTTATTCGACTGAAAACTGTTCCTTATGTACGAATGGCATTTTATCAGGTCTATGTACGAACGTAATAGATAATAATGTACATGCTGATTTACTCCATAGTCATCACCAGTTATCGCAAACAGAAACTATACAATAAAAAGTTATCGAAACATTATTATTATACCGATTTCTATGAGGTTTTTTGTATATTGATCGGTAAGATGTCCATTAGAAACGATTTCTGCGAATTTTTATTTTTATTAACATATTTCTGGACTGCGGCTTTAAATGTAATTTGTGAACTGCCAAAATGTTACGTAAAACACATAACTTTTCAATTCCCCACTGAACGTGCTAGACCTACCCTAGGTGTTCAATCTGCTGACGTAGAGTGTCCACCTCCCGTTTAGCCCGCTGCAAGTCTTCCAAGATACGCTCCTGATAACACATTATTACGTGAAAACATAATTATATTTAACAGTAATTTATGGAAATTTTAAGCTTTCAAGCTTAATAGCAAGACAATTTTACTTTGAGGCACTTTTAAAAGTACCTCAAACGAAAGACAGCCTTCTAATTTGTGGAAATCAGCTACACACCTCCACACAGGCCTGCCTGACGAGTTTCCCTGAAAACTCCCCAACTAGGCCATCCCACATGGACATCAGCTACACACCTCCACACAGGCCTGCCTGACGAGTTTCCTAAAACTCCCCAACCAGGCCATCCCACAAGGACATCAGCTACACACCTCCACACAGGCCTGCCTGATGAGTTTCCCTGAAAACTCCCCAACCAGGCCATCCCACATGGACATCAGCTACACACCTCCACACAGGCCTGCCTGGCGAGTTTCCCTGAAAACTCCCCAACTAGGCCATCCCACATGGTCATCAGCTACACACCTCCACACAGGCCTGCCTGGCAAGTTTCCCTATCATGCATTCCCCCATATCCACAAAGCTCCTAAGAAAACTTTTATCTTGAGTTATATTTAAGTGAAAATTTCGAATACAATTTTCTTGTGTTTATCTATATTTGAAACAATGTAAAATAAGAAGTATCTGTTAATTCTTTACTGAATTAAAAATAAACTAAACTGACCTAGCCACAGAACTAAGGAATTTCATGATTTGTAGAAATTAAATTAAGTTGTCACTAAGGAGTTTTGTGGGCATGGGCACTGCTCAATCTCCCACTCAATCCGACCAATTCCCACTCAATCTCCCACTCTATCCCACCAATTCCCACTCAATCTCCCACACAATCCCCCACCTTCTCCTGCTGGTTATCGTCGAGAGCCTTCCGCGTCCTCTCGAGCTCCTGGGTGAGCTGGTTCTTCTCCTCCAGCGCCTGCATCTTCTCCTTTAGGTGGAGCTGCAGCCGCTCATTGCTCTCCGTCAGCAACTTGTCCACCGTCGCCGACAGACGCGCGTTGTGCTCCTCATTCATCTTGTCTCGGTGCCGGGCCTGAAAAAGTAAGATTAGGATGATGAGATCTCAATTTTATTTAGTTTAAACCTGTTTATTTCAAGCTCACTCGTGTTGAAAGCCAGAGGCTTATTGAGATATTTTTTAGTTTGTTTTCTGGGTAGAACCAGTACTTGGTGTCTTCTGAGAAAGATTAGGAATTGAACTCATGGTCCCCTGATCGCAAGGCAGACACCACTGCAACCTGTATTCAACTTCATTTGGCAAATGGCTATGCAATAGAAAGTTTTAAACCACTTTTTGGTGTCACCATTAAAAACCCTATGAATTTAAATAATTACAAAATTAATATAATCTTCATAATCTTAATACAAATTCAAACTTATTTTCTATAAGCACCTGAAAATTGGTAACATTCATTAGTGGCAATATCATGTTGTGTTGTTACTATATTAAAATCCTAATTAAAGTCCAAAATGTGTAGGGGGTAAATTTACTTTCAGTCCAAAATTCATTGGTTTGCTTAGCAGTGCAAAATAATACAATGGAGGAACCTTGAATAATGCAGAAGATATTTCAAATATACATACTTTTTTGTTAGGACGTACTACATATTGACTCAGATACTCAGATATCTTTAAAGGGTCAATTTTCAATTTCCATGTTGACGCAAAACTTCGAAAATTTTTGCATAAATGTACACCCTGATTGTATTTTCTGTATGTATCTTGTGGATTTCAGAGCGTAAATTAAGCATGTATGCGCATTATCTGGTCACAAACCATAAACTCACCCGCTGTAGCTCTGACTCCTTCTCCTGCACCTTGTCCTCGAGCTGCTGTAGCCGCTCGTCAATGGATCCGTGCCGCTGTTCTGCCTCCGATAGTGCCTCCATCCGCTGCTGGAGCTGTGCCTCCACCGAGGGTAGGCTGTCCGCCTTGCGCTGAGATTGCTGCAGCTTCAACTCTGCCCCCTCTAGCTTCTCCTGGATGGTTTTGATTTTCTCCTCCAACTGTATGTGGCAAAAGAAATCGAGAATAACTAACTGCACCAATGATCTAAACGGGTTATCAATCATAATCAGAGAACCTGAATGCAGGTATAGCAATAAAATATGAAAGGCCAAGTTTACAAGAAGATATTTAAGGATCCCCCATGCAAGAACAGCAACTTGCAATGTATTGTCAGTTATAGATATCTATACAAAATTTAACGACCATATTTTGCTCACACAAATTCAGATGTTCACAATGCATTGTCAATTATTTATCCATTTTCTACCATAATTCCACATACAGATTTGAGAGTGTCCTGCTTGGCGGCGAGTTCGGACTCCAGTTTATCGTTGAGGTCGTGGAGTGAGGTGGACTCGCGCTGGGCGTTCAGGTAGCGCTTCTCCAGCGTCGCAATCCGCTCCTCCTGGTCCTCCTTCTGAGCTATCGACTGAGGACAAAATACAGCACGCTGGTTTGTTACTCTATTTCAAGTTAGTTTAAACATATGAGGCGTGTCGGGGGAAATCAGGCTGAATGCATGTGTGTGAAGTGTTGTCCTTGATCAGTCTGTGCAGTCAGCACCGGCTAATCAAGTACAATACTTTCCACCTACAGTGGATTTATGTTTATAAGAGACTTCCCTAAAACAGAAAATACCATAAAAGCGTAAAGTGTTGCCCTGGATTAGTAGGGATGCAACGGAAACCCGAAAATACCCAAATCCTCGGTTCCATAAAAATTAACTCGATTTCGGTTTGTCATTGGAAAATTCTGGTCGGGTCGCATATTAAAATAATAATGCAATTCAACCTTTATAATCCTTGTCATCTTTCTTAAAATTCTTCTTAATCTAAAACCATAGTTAACAAATTATTAAAACCAAGACCCAATAGGTATAGGTGTTTCTATATGACAGTTTTTTTTACGAATGAACGCAAATATTCCGCTGGTGCTCTTGGATATTGGAGTGCATCTCTGAATGAACGCAACTGTACAGCTGTATACACGTCTTAAGCCAAGGAGTTTCAACCCATCAAGTTGAGGAAATGGGTGTGGCAGAGTGCATTGGCATTGGCTTTTAACGGTACTGAATTTAAACTTAGAGCATTGTTATTTATATGACCAAACCTAAGTAAATGTCAAATTGATTGTTAATGAAAAGAAGTGATAAAACGAAACTGTTGACGAGTTGGGAGTGTGGTTATTCAGTATTCATCCTTTCCTTTTCTTGCGCCATATAATTTCCCCGTCAAATTCACGCCTCGAATGACGAATCAATACCTTTATAACGCATATATATGCATACACATGCATTATTTCCTGCTGAATTATTACCGTAAACCCTCTGCAAAAACCTATGCAAATAACTTACCGAATAAATCTGTATAAACGAGAATACTCTTTTTGAAAACAAAGTTTATTAAGGTTTATTTCTTAGAACTTAAATATCCTTTAATACAAATAATCTGTATACATGTATCTTTTCCCTTCAGTTTTACCTTGTTAGTTTCCTTATCATTCAACTTCAGTCATTAATATGAAAAACATGAGATTTTGGGGTATAATACATGTATATACTCTATTCGGCCCAGAATTCTCGTAAGCAAACAACATAGAAATTCGTTGGTACGAAATTTCCTGGTTTCTTTAAATAGGGACAATTTTGATGGTACTTGATTTCATGGATTTCAACATTTGAAAAAAAATGTGAATACTAAACTTTACGTTCCTAAACTACATATTCACAAATCAACAGGTTGCAATGCACGCACAGCAGATCACATGATCCGATAATATCTGCTGATGACTTGTTAATTAGCCACATGTGAACAGTGGTATATCTATGGAGCTGATAATTGTTCGATGAGAACAATTAAAATCTGCCCTTATTGATTCCAAATGTTAATTGGCATCTAATTGACATTTGTGTTTTCATAACAATATCTCCAAACTGTTACTTACAGTGGCCCCATTCGAGAGATAACAATGAGTAATAAAAGCCTAAAACACTGAGGTGTGGAAAATTTTTAACTGCCCCTTATTTTTGCATCTCAATGTTATTTGACTTTAATTGGCATTTGTGATAAATCTACAAACTGTTACTATGGTGGCTTCAATGAAAAGATAAAAAGTGTATAAAGTACCTTGAATATTTCTTTTAAAAATATGACAGTGCACATTAAAACTGGATATATTTTGGATATTGGTAACATTCTGACGCTTATGTATAAAATTTCATTGGGACTTGAATTCGTGTTTAGGCTTACAGTCGAATTTGTTCCCCACAAATTATAATGGTTTAACAGTACATTCTACATAATTATGAATACCACAGTTTAACTTTCACCAAAATATAATTCTAACCTCTCTGAGATCTCTCTGCAGCTTTACCACTTGTTCCTGAGCTTTGATTAAATCCTTCTGTCCCGTAGTGTAACTTTCCTCTAATTCAATTAATTTGTTATTTAATTCTAACATTTTTGTTCGAGTGTTTGTTAATTCAGAATTTTGCTTTTCTACAGTTTCTTGCAGTTCTATAACTCTATTCACATCTGAGTCCGGATCTATAGAACCATTTGATAATCTCTGAAAGAAGAAGGATAAATTCATTTAATTTTAATTACTTAACAAGCCACAAATTATGAATTATACTGCAAGATCAAGAACACCTGATTTCAAGTCGATCAGCTAATTAAAGGAACTGGTACTGACGGAAACATAGATGGAAAAAAAAATCAGCAAAATTTTTATCATACACTGAAACATGTTAAGTAAATTTAAAATACAGTTAATAAACGTTGTAGTGTGTTTTGTATACATTAAGTCTAAAAATTCATATTGCTTTTATTAAAATCTTATTAGTATTAGTCTAGTCTACTAGCTGAAAACAAGAACATTAACTCTGGAAATTCATTAGACTGAAGACAATTGTTGCACATTACAAGGCCCAACATACTTTCACTGTGACTAGTTTTACCTTTGGATGGTGCTCCTTCTCGAGCATGTGGTCTGTGCCGGGGGTCGGTGAGGTGGTGTCTATCTTGAGAGCGTGTCGGCTCTCCTCGACAGACCCGCTAGAGTGACGGGACTTGGTCTGCAGCTCCCGCAGAGTGAACAACTGCAAGGTCAGGAAATGTGCGAGGAAACCAGAATGACAATGTTAATTTACATACGTGACCTAACAAACAATTTTTTTTTAGCAGGCTGTAGTATTTGAATTTTTAAATATAGTTAATATATCAAATCAAAACTGTTAAATCAATATAATTACTTCACCCAACACTCGTGGTAACAGGATTAATAAAACTGACAAAGCATTAAACAAGAGGGCCATGATGGCCCAAAGCGCTCACCTGAGAACTGGTACAGATGAAGACCACGCTGTTGTGACAGGTTTGAAAATTAAGGTATCTGAACAATACACAGTGGGGTAAGGATCAATTTTGATTTAAAACATCGGTAAGTGCAATGGGCTAGCTAAAGTAAGAGTTGGGTAGTGGATGTGCGTTTTTTTGCTAACGGTTCTCAAATCATTTTTCTTGATATTCTTCCTGACAATTCTGGAAAATGCAGAAACAGTAGATATTGATGTCTTTTTCGCAAACAGTTTTGGAAAACTAGTTGCAATGCAATAATTGCGATGGCTGTGCTATAAGGTAAAGTTTTGCTTTTTCTTTGATAATTTTCTTTCCAATTATGATAAATGATGTTTATGCAGGCTCTGAAGACATCAAAGTTGCATGTACAAATAACTGCATGCAAGCCTTGCAACTGTTGGAAATCAAATTTTATCAATAAATTTTTATGGTAATGCGCAAACTGTGTAAGTTTGGTCAAAATTTAAATCAAAAATCGTGTGTGCAAGCCAATCATTGATAACGTGTTGATGTTTTTTTCCAAACACCAGGGGCAATAACTCTGGTGTTTCTGGCCCGATCATGCTTATATTCTACCTCAACTGCAGTCTTACGTTCATAGACAAACTGTACAAGATTGGTGAAGATTGGATGAAAAATGAAGTCTCTATCCTGAATAATGTCCATTTTTGCATATTTTTTCACAAAGAGCAATAACTCTAGTGTTTCTGGTCCAATCTTGCTTATATTCGACTCCACCTTTAATCATATGGTCATAGACAAACTGTGCAAGATTGGTAAAGATTGGATGAAAAATGAAGTCTCTATCCTGTATAATGTCCATTTTTGCTTATTTTTTTCACAAACATAGGGCAATAACTCTGGTGTTTCTGGTCCAATCTTGCTTATATTCGACTTTAACTGTAATCTCATGGTAATAGACAAACTGTGCTGCAAGATTGGTGAAGATTGGATGAAAAATGTATCTCTCTATCCTGAATAATGTCCATTTTTGTATATTTTTTTAATAAACAAAGGGCATTTTTTACGACTGCTGAGATCTGATTGTCCTACACAAACTGTGAAAGTTTGGTTAAGATTGGATGGAAAATAAAGTCTATACGTTGGAAAAAGGCACTTTTGCACTTTTTTTCATGAAAAAGGGGCAATAACTCTGGTGTTACTGGTGTGATCTGACCCAATAACAATCCCATCCGAGATTTTATGGTCTTACACAAACTGTGTAACTTAGGTCAAGATTGAATAAAAAATGTAGTCTTTATCGCGATAACGGTCCAAATTGTTGACGGCACCTTGACGACGGGCGATAGACAACGGACGATGCCGGAGAGGTCCCCTATACCAATAGCTCACCGAGCACTTCGTGCTCAGGTGAGCTAAAAACTGAGAATGAAAGCTACCACGACTTTGACAGAGCAGCTTTATCTTGCTAATTCCATTCACGTTTTTACACATATAATAAAACTTGACATTTATGGCATTTATTTTCATTCAGTAGTAGCTCACCTCTTGATTGGCAGTGGCTAGCTCCTCCTCCAATGTGGAGACCCTCTCCAGTGCCACACGCAGTCTCTCACGCACCTGGCAAGGGTAATTATATGTAATATCAGAAATGGCAGGCCTGTCAACATATAAATACATGTTATGCAAGAAAAGGACTATTTGCAGACACTATCTGTCTCACAATAATAAAACTGGGTCAAATTCTACAGCCTGCTAAAAAAAAAAAATTGTTAGGTCAACAAAAATGGTGAAAACCCAGATATTCTACCTAAATTTTAATATTATAATATATTTTTCTGCCACCACGGAAATAAATTGTCAAGTGCAAATATGGGGATCATATGTAAATAAATATTAATAACAACTAAATAGACACAACAATCTCCATAATATCTGCCATGGATGACATTGTGCAAGATATTGCGTGCCAGGGAAAAAGTGAGCACTTAACTCTGACATTGCTAACATCATTTCCATTTATTACTCAAACAACATTTGTGGCGTGTCGTGGGAAAACCGGACTTAATGCATGTGCGTAGTGTCATCCCGGATTAGCCTGTGCAGTCTGCACAGGCTAATCCGGGATGGCACTTTCCGCCTACAGTGGATTTATGTTTAGAAGAGACCTCCTTGAAACAGAAAATACCATAAAAGCGGACTGCACAGGCTAATCCGGGACGGCACTTTACGCACATGCATTATGACCGGTTTTCTCCTGACGCACCACATTTATATTTTATTACGATAATCATTCTGATGTGACCGCTTACGATCACCTTTCAATAAATTATTTATGAGCAAACATCCGAGATTCTCCAGGTCACTATACAAAGGTTATGTGAAGGCAAGAAGAAACCTCACAATCTCAAAGGGTTTAAAAGCTCAGGACTAGTATTCACAAAGCTCCTAAGGGAAATGTTAACTTAAGTTTTACTTAAGTGAAAATTTCAGATCGAATTTCCTATGTGAAATCCAATGATTTCTATACAAAGAAGGCTGCAATACTAAACATATAAGCAATATTTACAAGTTTACAATATTTTAATGTTAAAAGACAGATACACAAAACAGCCAGGGACTTAAGGAATTTTATTAATTTAAGGAATTTACTTAAGTTTTTCCTAAGGAGCTTTGTGATTAGCAGTTTTAAGCATTGGTTACATTGTGTGACACTGAAAATGATGACCAGCTGAAAGGAGGTAAAATCACACTCCTGCCTATTAGTGATGAGCAAATCGGTTGCAAATGGCCAGTCGATTAATCAACATAATCGACCAGTTCAACCGATGCGATAATCGGTTATAATCGATAGTTGTGTACTATATCTTTTCCATTTGTAACAACAGGATATATCAATTTATATGTGTAAATAAATTGCATATTTATGTTATTCGTAATAATAATCTACTATGCATGGAATTAAGAAATCAAAATGATGGTTAATATTGTATTTATACTGTTTAATATTTAATTGAAAACAACCGATTCAAAACTAGCACACATATACAGTTTTCAACAGTAGTTAGCCTTACATGTAACGATAAGTAGATCTAATATTAATCTGACATGGCTTTTAGTGATGATAAAGTTCTCTAATGTGTAAGCACATACAATTTATTTTCTCTGTAGCTTTTTGATATTCGTTTATTGCTGGCGATCAGATCATATAAATTAACCAAGACAATAGATACAAACTTTAATGAATTATCTTTGATTTTAAAATCGTGCATTGTATATTTTAAAGAGATATGCCAGAAACAAGTGGGTGGTAAAAATCGGGTTTTGTACATGTATAAGTCGCATTGCTGAGAATCAACTTGCATTTTAAAGTAAATGTACTTGAGCAAAGTTTTTTCTGACCGACAAATGCACAAAAACGTTTACAAAATAATAAACGTTAAAACATTTTATCTTTTCTCGATTAATCGATTGCCGAACTTAAACGTCGGCGATCGCGATCACAAATCTTCAGACGATCATCGGCCCATCACTACTGCCTATAATACCTTCTCATCGAGTGCCTTGTGGTGCTCGAACAGGGATTTGAGAGCCTTGAGGACCTCCACCTCGCTTGAGACTCCTGCCGGGGACGAGGCCTGTCGCTTCACCACTGTCATACGCAGCGAGCGCTCGTGCCGCGACACCAGGCATTCTAGGTGCTCCAACAGCAACTAATGAGAAGTACAGTCTAGAGTTAGGTATATATGTATTGTCACCAAATCCATATGGTATTCATTTCAATTTAGTTAGTGTAAGTTGCAACGTATATCACCAAAATCTGACGCCTTTTCAATTTTGCCCTTTGCAAATTTCAAGCTACTAAAATGAGGCTATAAGCCTCAAAATAAAGTTAAATAACAATTTCATCTTAATGGCCCAGGTTATTTTTAAGGTTTTGTGATCGTAAATGTGATAAGGAATTAACTGAGATAATAACAGTGCCTTTAAAAATGTTCTGTCTCAAAAACCCTAAAGCGCATGTATTTTCATGGATAAAGATATTATGCCTCAATCACAACACAGTTAAAACAAAAGGGAGATCACCTGTACCTACCCGAGTGTTGTTGCGTTCAGCCTTAAGTTCCTGGACCTCCTCCTCCCTTTCCAGTAAGGATTCCCGCACATTGTTCAACTCCTTGGTCAGTGAGGCCAGCTCCTGTGAACAACAACAACACAGTCGTGTAATGGATAGGGTGTCTACCTTGCGATCGGGAGATTGTTTAGTTTAAACCTATTTATTTTAGCTTGATAGCATTGAAAGCCTTAGGCTTATAGAGGCACTCTCGAGTCAGTTTCCTGGGAAGAACTAGTACTTAGTGTCTTTGGAAAGATCCTGAGAATGCTCCCTGAGTGGGGATCCAACCCGGGACCTCCCAGTTGCAAGGCGGACACCATATCCACTGCACCGTTGCGACCTTATTGATCGGGATATTGCGGGTTTGAGTCCAACTCAGGGAGCATTCCAGCCATCTTTCTAAAGACACTCTGCACTAGCTGATTCTACCCAAGAAATGGACTCAAAAGTGTCGTTAACAACAAGTCTTGGTTTTCAACATTATCTTTAATAAACAAGTTTAAACTAAACTAAACTAACAATGGAACATGAATGTGACTGCTTTACAACAAATTTTTTATGTCAAAAGCTCAGGTCAGCAGGGCACACCCTGGCAGTAGCAAAACAGGAAATTTTCTTAGCAAAATGTACATGCCATATATTAAGATCATACTCATTTTTGGATCTTTTTATAATGTTTTGTAAAACAAACCATTGTAGCCAAACAATTATCATTTAGCCAAATGTTCTAGTGTCTAGCCTTCTACTAGTAATTATGGCAAATAGCTGATATACCTCTGGTTCAGTATAACTTGGATATTTCTGAACTATTGAACTATTGACAAAATAGGAAATACATGAGAAATAAAGCAAATAGGAGGCTTATTGCCGGTATGTCAAATTAAAATGAAATGGGGATGATATATAAAGACAAGATAACATGGCAAATGATAAGAACAAATCATACATCCTGAACATGTTTGTATTTTGTTTAGGCAACTGGCATTAAGAATTTCAGCTGTATAAAAGCAGAATAGCAGAACTTATAGGAAACATGGACATAATTTGTCCCAAAAATGCATGACTTTACTGCTTTTTATACAAAATATCCACCTATAAAAGAAGGACTTTCACGTGCCATGATAAGAATGTCTCAGCTAAGTGTTGTTTGACAAAAATTAATGAAAAACATTCATCAAAATTAGCAGTTTGTCCATGCAAGTCAAATATTACTGGTATTACTTGAGAGCAAGAAAATGTTATAAGCATGCCCATAAAATACTGAGAATCAGACCAAGCCCCCTTCAAAATTTACCAGTGCAGTGCTTGTGCTAATTTCTACCACTGGATGAATGTTTTTAGTGTTTTAGTAAAGTTACATGTCGCAACACAGTTGTTTTGTTGTTGTTTGTTTGTTTGTTATTGTGATGTTTTTTTAAACCTTTATTTTCATCATCACTCAATTGTTGTTGGAGTAAATAGTGACCAAATGACATCTTCAAAATATTATCCAAACCTCTTCTAAAGTAACTTTTGTTAGACAGACACTTTATGCAAACATGTAATGTTGAAAGCTGCAAGTTTTATGTACCCCACGCAAAAGCCAGTTTCTGCAACCAGAAATTACACTTCCAAAAAGCATCTAGAAGGGTATGATTTATGAACAAGCCAGAACACAAAGTCCATTACTTAGCAGCATGTAATTTGTAGTCCATAGATCTGTAGGTATGGAGATTTGGCAATTAAATATGACACTGCTGATGAATCAAGACCAGAGGCAGAGATAAGCTCTCTGGGCTTTGGCTGGCCTACAGGAGAATACAGAAGAACATTGTTTATCAATGGATTGTTTTTACTGTCATTACATACTGGGGTTCCAGTTCAAATTAACATGTGTATTATATAATTTCCAAGTTTTAATAATGTTTCACATGATATTAGGTAGATATGAAAACATAGCAATTTTTTTCGATGTCAAACTAAACCTTCACAAATAATAATTCATACCCAAAGCAGGCACGAGGCAAGTTTTGTTTTGTTTGTTTGTTTGGATTTTTTGCCGTATTCAGTATTTCAGTCATATAACGGCGGTCAGTTAACCTACTCACACTTTTCCTGGGTAAGCTGGTTTACCAGTACTAAGTGCACATACTTATGCCAGTAAGTGACAACTGCCCTACTTGAATCAGAGGTAGCGGGAGAATGGCCGTAGAAATAATTTCATGACCAATCCCCACACAAGTTATGTGGCCGGGCTGGGAATCGAACCCGCGATCCTCGGATTTGTAGTCAAGCGCTCTACCAACTGAGCTGGCCGGCAAGTAACTGGACCGATTTTGATTTATCACCATGTAATCAGATTTTTCTTCACATAATCTATATTTGCAATGTTATTGGGAACTCTTACAGGTAACCTTTGAGCAAACGAAAAAATGGGATCAATATAAGGTGTTCCTCTCAATCTAAGCAATGTAATACAATCAAACGTCCAGATGGACATTGTATCCATTGGCCTTATCTGGTTATAGGACACCTAAACTTAATGGCAAAGGGTATCATGATTATGATACTCAGAAATTATCAGCCCCTTGCTGACCCCTTTATTGCAGCACTGCAGACTCGTTTGTGTCTCTGAATCAGTCAAATTGTTTGCAAGCACTGACATTAGCAAACACCAACCAATCACAGGAACACTGGTCATAAGTCATGAAGACACTGCAACAGTCAGAAATGAAACCACTCATCCAACAGGCTTCAACGATAAATCTTCAAAGTTAACACTAAGATTCCAAAGTTGCACACGACTGTGACCAAAAAACAAACTCTGTCTCCAGAGACGTGATTTCTGGAACACTTCCCTGGAAGGAAGTCCCTCAACATACTTCAGTGGACATTGGTTCCACATAAATGATACAATGTTAGTCATCACTTCTCAACAGATCTTTTAAATAAAGCCACCACTGCTTAACCAATCCAGCAAATGTTTCACACTTTTTGCATATAAAATTGAGGCGTGTCATGGGAAAACTGGGCTAAATGCACTTGCGTTAAGTGTCATCCCGGATCAGCCTGTGCAGTGTCAACACAGGCTGATATGGGATGACACTTACCGCTTTTAAGGTATTTTCTGTTTCAAGGAAGTCTCTTCTAAACATAAATCCACTGTAGGCGGAAAATGTCGTCCCAGATAAGCATGTGCGGACAGCACATGCTGATCCGGGATGACACTTCAGGCACATGCATTAAGCCCGGTTTTCCCACTACAGACAACAATGATGCATCCAAAAGGAAGAAATAAGCTGCAAGGAGAAAGTATTGCATTCCTGATCTTCAACAAAGAACCTATTCTTTGCACATGACTTCAAAAGCACAAAATGAACTCCAGTGTGCTTGAAACCGAATGCAACCAGTTTCAGTGTCATTTCAGTCCTCCGCCTTGTTTGGTGGTATCAAGTTCTTCATTAAAGAACCATCTCAGAAGTGCAATGTCATCTTGGTGTAGCAAAAACAAAGCCACAGTGGTGTCACAATTCAAACACTGCAACATTGCAAGTAACAATGCTGTATAAACATGAAATAGCCATATTTTTATACACAGAACAAAACAATTATTGTACGTTTCCAAGAACAGCACTAAATTGACAGAATATCACCAAGTTGACACATTTGTAGGACTAAACAGCATTCATTATACACAATTTCTATAAAAAAGTATTCAAAAGTGATCTACATGTTGGTAAATTCAGAAAGTGCGAACCCAGGTTAATGTTGACACTACCAGCAGGTCAACAAACATAAATAGGTGTTATTCAGCAGCGAGTATTTACCAAGCCATTCATGTAACTCTCCGAAACAAGTCGGTTTCTGATAGTCTTACAATCAATATAACAATTAGACAATTGCTCCAAATTGAACCATATTTCTTGTATAAACGTATCCCCATAGGAATTGCCGGCAATAAAAGTGAAGTATTGTTATTCTCCTTTTTGTTGGTGTGCTGGTCTGTTGACCAACTCAGTCAGTACGTATAATTTATTTATTAAAAAAATGCTCATTATCTTCTCATATCTTGTCAACTTATAATTAATACAATAAGTCAGGAAACTATGTTCAGATAATTTCTTGTTGGCCAAACTACCTGGGAATGGATTCTTGCTAATGAATAACTAAACGCAGTTGTCTTGCCAATATGCATGTCTAGAAAGTGGACAACTTTTTATGGGTAATATCAAACTAAAACCTTGTTCCTGTGTGGATTTCCAGCCACTCGTATTTACAGCATTTTTTCCAGGTACCATATACAAACTTATATAGTGGAGGTTTTATAAAGCTGTGTTAGCACTACCAGTAGCCGAAATAGCCATTCCTGGTCTATGATTTGGAAGTTTTGCTCATAATATTTGCAAGTTTTGCTCATAATATGTGGAAGTTTTGACAGTTTGTTTGTTTGTTTGGATTTTTCGCCATATTCAACAGTATTTCAGTCATACGGCGGTCAGTTAACCTACTCAAACTTTTCCTGGGTAAGTTGGTTTACCAGTACTAAGTGCACATATTTATGCCAGTAACTGACAACTGCCCTACTTGAATCAGAGGTAGCGGAAGGATGGCCGTAGAAATAATTTCTTGACCAATCCCCACACAAGTTTTGTGGCCAGGCTGGGAATCGAACCCACGATCCTCGGATTTGTAGTCAAGCGCTCTACCAACTGAGCTAGCTGGCCCAGCTAAGTTTTGACAGTATTTTGCAACATAAATATGTATATTACAATCTTCACACCAAATATAACTACTCTTAGAATAGTTATTATTTTACTACAGTCATGTTTTTCACTCCATTTTGTTTTTCAAGACCTATTGTAAATTTGGAATTGCACTTTTTGAAAGTCCTCACTTCCAAGTGTTGGATATTGGAAGTTTTAATCATTTTTTGGACTTTTTGATACTTCCATTGCTGCAATTTTGGAAGTCCTGTGGCAAAAACTGGGAGTAAATTACTCCCAAACATCCCTTAATGCAAGCCCTGTGCTACAAAATTTCTAATCGGCTACTAAAATTTCTGAAAATATTTGAAAATGATGCATATTTTCACACTTTGTCTGAGGAAAATATTTGTAAATAACAGATTATCTTTGTAAAATTTTGTTGGCTACTATATCAGATTTGTTAGTGCCAACATAGTAAAGGTTTGAACCTCTTCTCTAGCAGAAAATAATGCACCTTTCCCTATGTTTAGAAAATCTAACTATATGCTTATAGGAAACAGGTTATGTCACACACACAAAATTCATACATCAACTCGCATAAATCAACTTGTCAGTGTAAGACCTAGACTCTCACTACTGCATAGAATCCTATTACATAACGTTAAATTAAGAAAATATAAAATACGCTTAATAAGGTACTCAGCAGTGGAGAGATGCTAGATCAATTATGACTAATACTGCTATCTTGCTATGATGCAGTATGCATTTCCTAAAATCAATAGAACACTAGAAGAAGTCTGGTAAGACAGACTTTCATATGACCGCAGATTCTCAGAGGCCCATGCTGTTTATTATAAATGGACTCAATATTTTATTTTTCCAATGAAATTCAATAGTTTCTTTTTTTTCCCAAAGAATGTGAAAAACGTAAGCAAATGGAAAACACTGAAATTAAGTAAATGCATTACTTAGCGTAATAGAAGCATTAAGAGGTTACATATATACACTCAGTGTGACTTGTTTCTGATCCAAAAGTAAATTTTTAAGGCACTCAAAAAGGAATTGACATGAACAGTTTAAACTAAGCTTTTAATGCAAAGATTTTCAAAATGACAGGGAACACACTTTTATGTGAAGTTGGAATAAGACTTCAAACATAGAATAAACTGTTTTATTACAGGAATGTTTTACATTCAGTTTACCATTTGTAATTTAAGAATTTTGCAGAGTAATTAGTGCAATAGACACCTGCATAATTTTATAACTGCATCAGTAAAATTGATTTTACCACAAAACTGTATACTTGAATGCATTTACCAAATTTTCACACAAAAAATTGAACTGTGTCCATGCGTGCATGAACACAGTTTATAAAAACAGTAAAAATGATCCAAGACACAAACAATTTTAATGAAAATGTCTTGGAAAAATGCTTAATACACCAAAAGTATTAACAGAATATAACAAACATACATAATAACATGAAATGCTCAGTTTTATGTGAAAAAAGAACAAAAATCTTGTCCATTCTATGTTTGATGTCTTATTCTAACTAAACATAATACAGTGTTCAGGGGAGCAATGAAATTGGCTGATTCTTTGCTTGCTTCACAGACACTTTGGTCTTTTGACAGTTCATTTTACATAGTTATATTTAAAAGGGACCCAATACAAACAACTTATACATACATGTAACATTCTAATTGTCATATATACTGGTAGCTAAAATTGCCAGAGGCTATTATAATTTTTGAAATTTCTTAAAAATGAAGCATATATGGAACTCACATTTTCCAAAATGGCAGTTATTTTTACCAAATCTAAACATCTGACTATTTATTTGTATTTCTTACTGTAACCACCAACATTGCATTGTATATTATATTTTTAATTCACATAAATTATAATTAAATAGATTGAAAATGTGCCCATGCTCAATATTTTAACAGACTACACACATTTTTATTAAATATCAATAAAAAACATTGTTATTTTTTTTTTACAGGAATAACCAAGTAGCTATAAGCAGAAGAGCTAACTGCAGGCTCTTTTATTTTAATAAAAAAGATACTGTTCATGTTTGATGGACATTTGGATGGATAATGGGCAGATGTAGATCAAATAGCAAATAATTTACAAACAAGTCTAATTTTTTCAAATGTACATTTCTCATCAGATATGGCCCTAGGTCGCTCATTTGAGTGTAAAGCATCATTATGGCTTTTAACAAAAAGATTGTTTAAGATTTCAATACAGCCATATAAGGAAAACTGTACTGCCTCCCGGCGGCCATTATTTTTAACGAATCAAAGTGATCGCCGGGAATTTGGTAGACGGTTACCCAAAGCACATGTATGCGAAAATATTTTGAAATTTAGCCAATGGTTTCAGACAAGAAGATTTCTAATGTTTTCAATATAGCCATATAAGGAAAACTGTTTTTTAACAAATCAAAATGATTTCAAGGAATTTGATAGCGGGTCACCCAAGGAACATTTATGCGAAATAATTTTGAAATCCAGCCGGTAGTTTCAGACAAGAAGATTTTTTAAGTTTTCAATATAGCCATATAAGGAAAACTGCCCCGCCCCCCTGGCGGCCATGTTTTTTAACAAATCAAATTGATTTCAAGGAGTTTGGTAGAGGGTCACCCAAAGAACATTTCTGTGAAATTAGTTTGAAATCCAGCCAGTGGTTTCAGACTAGAAGATTTTTAGTTTTCAATATAGCCATATAAGGGAAACTGCCCCGCCCCCTGGCAGCCATGTTTTATAACAAATCAAAATAACTTCAAGGAATTTGGTAGAGGGTCATCCAAGAACCAATTCTGTGAAATTCTTTTGAAATCCAGCCAGTGGTTTCAGACAAGAAGATTTTAAAGTTTTCAATATAGTTATATAAGGAAACTGGCCCACCCCCCTGGCGGCCATGTTTTTAACGAATCTAAATAATTTCAAGGAATTTGGTAGAGGGTCACCCAAGGAACATTTCTGTGAAATTATTTTAAAATCCAGCCAGTTGTTTCACACAAGAAGATTTTTAAAAATTTTAATATAACCATGTAAGCAAAACTGCCCCGCCCCCTGGCCGCCATGATTTTTAACAAATCAAAATGACTTGAAGGAATTTGGTAGAGGGTTACCCAAAGAGCATTTGTGTGAAAACTATTTTCAAATCTAGCCAATTGTTTCTGACAAGAAGATTTTTTAAGTTTTCCAGTTTTTAAGCTTTTGGTTACCATGACAACCAGAGTTTTCAATATATTTTAATAAACTGAAGGAATTGGTAAAGGACCATCCCAGGAACATTCCTGCCAAGTTTGGTTAAAATCCGCCTAGTGGTTTCAGAGAAGAAGTTGTTTGAAGTATATGTTGACGACGGACGACGGACACAGACTGACCACAATAGCTTACCTGCACATAAAATTGAGGATTTTTACTTCACAATCACTGTCGAAACCCACGGTATATATTCCGTTACCAATACATTTTATACCGTGGGAGATTAGCCTGTCAAAAGTTTGTTTTCATGAATATTGATGAGCAACTTGCTGACCAATGAAATTACAATGAAATTTTAAGTAACATTGAATTCTCCTCGAATAAAGTCTGGAAAACAATTATCAGTTGACCGGTTACTAAGTCATTGAGTACACACCTTGAGTAAAAACCGACCACTTGCAGGATAACGGTAAATATGATAAAAGCGAACACCGTCTACATGCCACTGTTTTAATACCTCGCCGTTTCTATTGGTTGAATTTTCGGTGCCGACGTGGACACAGAACCAATGAGATGTCTCATGAATTATTCATGAGTACGATGTTTTGCTAGCCTAATTGCCCACGGTCGATCACGAAGCATAGCGTTTTTAAACGAACGTGGGTTCCGACGATGCTTCACAGTAAGAGCTTCAATCAACCTTGTGTCAGAAAATATTTTACAAAATCTTCGTCAAAACAAGGTAAAATCTTTCAAAGTAGTTCACCATATGGAAAATAAAGCAATTAATTACTATTAGATTTTTTGACAACTGTTAGGTATTTTCCTCAGAATAAATGAAATGCCTAACTTTTAATGGAGAATTTTTTTCTTACTTAAATGGAAAACACTTTATGAAAAGAAGCACTGCCCCTTTTTGGTTGCAAAATATGTAATTTTGACAAATTATGTGTGCATGATTGTTTTGATAAATATGCCAAATAACCAGGTTCAGAAGTACTTGACATCGTTTCCTTATGGTGACCACTTACAGAACTAGTGTTTTATCCAGGAAGGCAGAGGGGCATGGTGCAATATATCCAAAAAGGGCATTTTAGCGCGCTATGTCCTTTTTAAAGGGCACATGTGTTTCAGTGTATTGACTGTGGGTATCATATTTATATATACAAAGTTATTTAAAAAAAAAAACAACATAAAAGCATGTTGTCACACTCTTGTACCAACTACAAGATTTGCACACGCAATATTCAATATTCACACGGATCAAACTAACAAGAAAAACATCTCGTTTGTTGTATATCTGCCGAACTCGTTCATTTTATGTCATTCTCTTTATAGAACGTAAGTAGTACGCGGCGTGTTTTAATATAAACTTGATTGTCCGTTAACGAATGGAGAAATTTGGGAAGCAAATTCTGTGGATCACATAATTATATTCTTAGTAATTAAAGATCGATATTTTATATTTACAAAACCTAAAGATTCGCAGCAAATATATAATTACCTTTCAGTTCCGTCTGTCCTCTGCACAAATTTTAATAAACTTGCGGGATTCGGAGCGATTACTCAATAACGGGAATGTGAAAAGTGCCCTCTGCCTTATTGTTGTCCGTTAGGTACAATAACTGGTGTACTTCTTAAAGTGTGAACAATTAGTTAATTAAGGGCTGTTTGTCGGCTCATTATGAATTGGCTTATTGTTGTCAGTTATGTGCGCTAATTAGCCTATAATTGTCATCTTTTTTTAAGTGTCAACAAATAATAATACATATAATTGCAATAAAATAATTAAAGAATGTGTAACTCATATGATAATAGAAGATAAATTTAATTGTGTTTATTTATTTTCAACAAATTCATGACTTAATTAGCGATCTTTTGGGTGTTTATCCTACAATGGAGACATTATATCGCCGATAAATACACCATGTCCGGGTTGACAATAATCTTAAATAGGAACGATTGTCCGGACTGTCAAAATATTGTAGTAACGAATGTCTGGGCTATCAAAATTATTTAGAAACAAGTGTCCGTGGTATCATAATCACGTAGGAACCATTGTCCACTTATGTAAAAATAATAGAGTAGGAACGAATGTCTGTAGGAACCGATGTCTGGATACCGGCGTTGACAGGTAAGTCATATTTGACACGCATACCATTATACAACTTGGTTCTCTTTCACACCTCAAGTCTCTAGACACAGAACCCCACTACCGGTATTGGACCCAAAGTTAAGCTACTAAAGGTTTCGTCAATCAATTAAGTACATTTAAATAAAAAATAGTACATCACCTAAATATATATTAGTTTCTACACATACATACTATAAGTCCATTTTCAGGTGTCAATATTTGTAATTTTACATTACCACAGTGCTAAAAGTATTTGTCAATTGAAATAATGAATCGTATTAACTAAAAAATCAATCCGTAACGAACACGGATAATGAAAGAGGGAATGTCCAATCTACGAGTTGACGTTGTATCATTATGTTAATCATATACGCATCATCAAGAACCAATCTTACAATTATTAGTACAGTAATAGCTTAAATTATATCGCTTAGACACATGTGTCGGCAATAAATCGAGCACAGTAATCGATTTAATCAAATCGATCAGAAATTCATGTGTGCAATATATCGAGCACAGTCAGTGTGATAAAAACAGAAAACAGTGGGTGCACTTTGTGCAGACATAGGGCCGATAAAAGTGGTCAAGAGGCAATTAAGATCGTTATCGATTAGGGCGAGTGGCGGCTTTTGCCTTTGAAAAGGGCAAAGTGGCACTTCAAAAAAGGGGCATGGCGCTGCGCCTCGCAAAAATGGCCTGGATAAAACACTAAGAACCCTCTTCCAGTCTCCATGAAAGTCCCAAATCCATTACTGGCCACAAGATCTGGTAATCTCTTAAAGCAGCAGTCCAGATATGAGGCGCGTCGTGGGAAAACCCGACTTAATGCATGTGCGTAAAGAGTCGTCCCCGATCAGCCTGTGTAGTC
The DNA here is from genome assembly GCA_027627225.1 of Congeria kusceri. Taxonomy (NCBI): domain Eukaryota; kingdom Metazoa; phylum Mollusca; class Bivalvia; order Myida; family Dreissenidae; genus Congeria; species Congeria kusceri. The sequence continues at coordinate 25,589,980 of CM051027.1, forward strand.
TGTGTATCAATAGTTCAGCCTGTGTAGTCTGTGTATCAATAGTTCAATCTTTGTACCAAGTTTCATGGTCATATCTTACGTACTTTTCGAATTATAACAGTATATAGTTTATTCTTAGCAACAGTCATGTGAACTTTGATCCCTGGTGAAAAATAAAAGGTCCTGCAAAATCCTCACATTGCCGTTATAAGTATACCAAGTTTCATCGAAATATCTTCAGTACTTTTTGAGTTATAGCAGGATCCAGTTTGTTTAATTTTATTTCTATTTTTGGTAACAGTCACGTGACCTTTGACCTCTGGTAAAAAAATAAAAAGTTGTGCATAATACTCACATTGCTGTTTTTATGTATACCAAGTTTCATCGAAGTATCTTCAGCACTTTTTGAGTTATCGCAGGAACAAAATTTTGTGGACGGACGGCGTGACAGACGGACGGAGGGCAAACCTAGTCCCCCTCCGGTGAAACACCGGTAGGGGACTAAAAAAAAACAATCCCGACCTACCTACCCTAATTTTTTGGGGCATGTAACCTGAAACGAACATATTTTTTAAACGCCTAATGAGACCACTGACTACAACTTCATTATTTGTCAACATTTTCAGGCCTTTTTCTGACATTTGGGAAACAGTACCTGGTATCATCGTTTTAAATTGGGAATTTCTCGATGTAAAATTTGCCAAATTGGGAAAAGAATTTACCTATAAATATTGTTGTTAGTATAAATTTCCATTGGTTGGTATATAAATACAAATTGTGACATTTAGTCTTTTCATTCTTCAACTACTTCTTGATGGAATTTAATTCACGAGTGTCAAACCAAATTCTCAAATCATAGTCGAATGAATGGGAATGGGTCAGAATTTCTGACCCCTGAGGCTATTAGAAAAAGGCCTGGCAGCTTTCATATCAGAGGTATGATTGCAAATAAACAAAGACTTCGATGACTGAAATTAGTAATGCAGTGGGACAACCGCAAACTGGAGAAAACTATAAAAATCAAAACTAACTCTTAAACGCTAGTAGCAGAATCATTTGGAAACATGCAGGACGTGAGAACAATCTCATTAAAATCATCTCCAGTCGAACGCTACTATATTATCTGCTGACTGAATCTGCTGACTTCGCATTAGGGGTCATGTTCAGATGACCTTTTTAGGAGCCAATCAAACTGTTGCCTTCAAAATCTTGCGGTATAACTTCATATATAAACCACAAATTAACGTGCAAGAAATTAACGTGAACTTTGGATGTTTACTCGCCTAAGGTACCCCTATATCCATTGTTATCCCCGTGAAAATTAACTGTAAATGATTTATTCCCGAGGATCAGCTGGAAATGAATCACTTTTCAAAAACCGTGGCCAAACATTGCTGTGCAAAAGGCAATTTCATTGGGCGCAGCAGAGCTGATGTTTTATTGCTCGGAAGGTCATTTGAACATGACCTGTTATACAATGTCTTCAGATCCTAACAATGTTAGGATTTGATTTTAATGAGATTGGACGTGAGCACATATTCTACAAATCTCACAACCCAAACATATTTTTGCGGTTATTAAATTGAAGGGAAATCTTACAAAGTACAAAGGAAAACAAATAATTATTACCTTTTATTAATTTATTGATATAACGCCCAATCCCCAAGACTAATTTACTGCAAGCTTAATGATATCATTAGCTCTCTAATTCATTTCTATTTCACACTGACAGATTCTTCACCATTTGCGGCAATTTGATTTACAATTACCAGTATGGAGTCTGCACAAAATACAAAGCTTTTATATTTTTACTTTTACACATATTAATTTCTTACGATATAAAGACTAATCAGGAATATGTAAGCACACATTAGCATCTAAAATTCATGTAGGGATAAAAAAACAAACAATGTTGACACCAGGCCTGGTATACACAAAGCTCCTAAGGGTAATCTTAACTTCAGTTGTACTTAAGTGAACATTTCAGATCAAATTTTCTATGTGAAATCATATGATTTCGGTACAAAAAAGGCTGCAATACTAAACATTTAACCAATATTTACAAGTTTACACCATTCTAATGTTAAAAGACCTATACATGAAACAGCCAGAGATTTAAGGAATTTTATGAATTTAAGGAATTTACTTAAATTGTCCCTAAGGAGCTTTGTGAATACGCGCCCAGGGCTTTCACTAGGATTTAAATCCCAAGAGTCATGACTCCTGACTAAGTCATGTACACATAATCAGAGTCACTTTTAAAATTACAATCTTATCTAAACATGCCTGTTCTGGTAGTTGGAAGAATTGCCTAAAATTTAATCAATGTGAATGTAGTTAAAAAATTAAATGCCAAGAGAGGTCAGTGTTGTTTTTGTACATGATCTAAATTAGTAAATTGTTTTTAGTGCATGTGTTGCTATTTTAATTTAATCCAAATGTTGTTGTTTATTGTGGGTATTTTTCAATGCAATGTGCAACAAACATTACAGTTGTGCCTTTAAGTATCAAAAAGTGAACTAAAGTTGTGCAACCAGTTAATCAGGGTTCATACAACTGATAAAACCAAAATTCCATGATTTTTCCATGACATAGCTCAGTTTTCCATGGTACAATCAGAACATACAGAAGTCAAAATAGTATACTGATATCCACATGTTATTTGATCTACATGCCATAATTATTCATCAATGCTGATTAGCGCCCTGTAGCATAAAACAGAATTGCTTGTAACGCTGCAATACCTGTCTGTTCATCATTACGCTCTCGATTTAGATTTTTTGTTTGATTATATTTCAATGGAATTGATAATTTTTATGCACTTACAGGCATATTCAAGGATACTTTTAAATTTTTCATTACAAATTTAAAAAAATTCCATGACTTTTCCTTGATAAAATGCAAATTATCAAGATTCCATGATTTTTCCAGACAAAGCTCATTTTCCATGACTTTTCCAGTACGCATAAACCCTGGTTATTGTTATTGATCAGGGAAAGTCAAAGTGCAAAGTGAATTGCCCACAGACACGAGCATAGCACATTCTTAGCATAATCCATGTGACATTGTGTTTGTTTGGTCCTCCAAAGTTTAATTAATATCTGTGCATGAACAAAGTTATACCATTTCTAGAAACAAGCAATGGAAATTATATATATAATCAAAACGAAATTTTAAAAGAAACTGAGTGTTTTTACAAAAATTTATACTCTAAAGTGAACAATAACCACAATATTGATATCCCAAACTTTTTAGAATATTCTCATATTCCTAAACTAAACAGCGACCAGTCAAATTTATTAGAAGGCCTTCTCACATATCCAGAAGTTTCAAATACTCTTAAACTTATGCAAAATGATAAGAGTCCTGGGTCGGATGGCTTTACAACAAATTTCTTCAAAGTTTTTTGGAATAAAACTGGCCATTTTGTAGTTAGGTCCCTAAATTTTGCATTTACTAATGGTGAACTATCAGTGACACAAAAACAAGGTATTATTACCTGCATTCCAAAACAGGATAAACCAAAACAGTTTTTAAAAAACTGGCGACCTATAACTCTTTTGAATACTATATACAAATTAGCTTCAGGTTCAATTGCTCATCGTCTTAAATCGGTTTTAGATATATTAGTGAATAAAGACCAAACAGGATTTGTTAAAGGGAGGTTTATTGGTGAAAACATACGTCTTATCTATGACATAATGAATCATACTGAAAAATATAATATTCCGGGACTATTAATGGTGATAGATTTTGAAAAGGCCTTCGACACATTATCTTTTGATTTTATTAATAACACTTTATTATTTTTTAACTTTGGTCCTTCATTCATGAAATGGATAAAGTTGTTTTATACAGAAATTTTAACAGCAGTTCAGCTGAATGGATTTTTAACTAATTTCTTTGAAATACAACGCGGATGTCGTCAAGGAGACCCCATTAGCCCCTACTTATTCATTCTCTGTGCCGAAATACTAGCTGCAAAAATAAGAATCAGTAAAAATGTAAAAGGAATTTTTATTAACGGCGTTGAGTATAAAATCTCTCAATTTGCTGATGACACATCTTTACTATTGGATGGAAGTGAAGCCTCTCTCAAATCTACTTTAGATATTCTACAAGATTTTTCTTTGATTTCTGGACTAAAGGTTAACTTTGAAAAAACACATGTTATTTGGATTGGAGCATTAAAATATAGTACACGGTCAATAAAAACAAAATGGAAGCTCAATTGGGGAAATACTTGTTTCAGATTACTTGGAATTAACTTTGATGTTGACCTAGATAAAATGATATCATTAAATTTCGAAGACAAAATTGATACAATAAGTAATTGTATAAAGTCATGGAATAAAAGAGAACTTACACCCATAGGTAGAATAACAGTTATTAAATCATTGTTACTGCCACACTTAACTAATTTGTTTGCTACCCTACCAAGACCAAATACACAATTTTTGCATAAACTTAATAGTCTTTTTTATGATTTTGTCTGGCAAGGTAAAACAAGAATAAAAAGTAAAGTTCTAGTCAAAGATTATACTGATGGTGGATTGAAAATGCTTGATGTTGTTGCATACATGAATAGCATCAAATTAACCTGGTTTAAGCGTTTAATACCAGGTGCCGATAGCAAGTGGTGTATTTTAGTTTGCAATAATATTGTAAATATTAACCACTTATTCAATTTTGGTAAGGTCTATGTTAAAAATATTCTACAACAATGTAAAAACCCATTTTGGGCAGATGTATTTCAGTCATACATGGATTTTATTGATAAATATGTTATAACTACTATAACCGAGTTTTTAGGATTACCTATATTTTATAATCACAAGTTGTTGGTTGGTAATGAACCAATTATTGTCAAAGCTTGGTATGATCGAGGAATTCGTTATGTTAAAGATCTTATGAAAAATGATAAGTCATTTCTAGATAGATCGGAATTTAGCAAGAGAATTGGAACTTCAGTGAATTTCCTGCAATATGAATGTATTACAAAATCTATTAAAGTCTATTTAAAATCTCTTCATATTGCCGACAACACAGAAATAATGGATACATGTTTCCCCTTAATACCAAGCTATATTAAGTCATTAATTATGTGTACAAAAGGTAATGCAGTTATATATAAAACTTTCATCAACAATCCAGAAATTCCTTCATGTCGTGAAAAGTGGAATAGTATTTTTAACATTCATGAATCCGAATGGAAGTTTTTACATATTTGGATATTTGATGTCACACAAGATTCTTACTTACAATGGTTCCAAATTAGGATAACTCATAACATATTAGGTTGCAACAGCCTTCTTACCAAAATGAAAATAGTTGAGTGTGACAAATGTACTTTTTGCAAAACTGAACCAGAAACACTTATACATCTTTTCTGGGATTGCACAATTGTTCAAGCGTTCTTATCCAATGTAAACAATATTGTTTATCAAATTGATGCTGAATTTGCAATGAATTCTAAATCATTCATCTTAGGCTCACCTAAAAAAGCCTATAATCTATTTTGTCTAGAGATAAAGCGTTACATTTTTCTTTGTAAACGAAGAAACACCATCCCAGCATTAGAAGGTTTAAAAAGACTTCTAAACTTATCATGCACAATTATTGAAAAAACTAACCTGTCTGAAGAAAGAAAGGGCTGTATGAACATTTTAAAATTATTTTGCAGCCGAAATTAAATACATTTATTAATGTTAAAATATTAACTGTTATTGTTTATTTTTATACACCCACTCCCCTCAATCAGCATTGATATATTTTGATGGATAAAAATGCTGTAACATTTACCATGTTGTTTTTTTCTTTTTCCTTTTGTTGTTCTCCTGTACTTATGCATTTATTGATTCTCTACTACATAAATTCTATACATGTCATAGCATATATTATAGTGGATTAAACCAAGTATATGTTGCTATGTAAAAAAAAAAAAAAAAAAAAAATATCTGTGTTATTAGGTATGTGGTTTCCGGGAATTTGCAAATTAAGGCATGTTGATGATATGTAAGCATGTTGGTAAATGACTAGTTCAAATAATAAGACGTAATCAGTGGATTCTGAGCTATTTTTTGTATGGGCACAATCTACACTATGTCAAAACAGTTTATGCCAATTTCCTGTAGTAAAGTTATTTCACATGAACTTACGATTTTTCTTGTCAAACTTCAAAATATCTATAGTACATATAATTATATCATGCATATATTGATGTTATTAATCCATGTTGTAGCAGAAAACTGCACATAAATAAAGCAATTTTTTATTTATTAACAAAACCTCGTAATGTTATCAAATACACTACACTCGCGTATGTATACACATTTATGTAATGAAAGTGGTAAAACCAATATCGGTTTTGACGAAATCTATTAATAGCGGACACAGCTTTCTATTGCGCACAAGGTAAAATATTTCGTCTAAAGATTTGTTTCTGTAGGTATATGCGATCCATATTTTTACTGGCTAAAGAAAAACAAGTATGCAAGTTTCACATTTCTCAGAGCAATATGGAGGACTTTACATAGAATTTGAACCGTGCATCTGTTTAAAGATAAGGATTATGTGTAAAAGTAAGTTTTATGTTGACTTTTTGGCATGCAATTGGTAAATTAATGTTTATACTTCATGTTGAAGCATTGTTAAGTGAATAATCAGTGGTAAAATATGAATTTGCAGCTTTCAAGTTTCCAACAAGTCAGAACGATGCCACAGGAAAATGTCACTTACCGATATGACTTACTGCTTTAAGTTTTAATTTTTAAGCATATTGGGCCCTGCCCGAACCTTAACTTAAGTAACCCATTGTGTATGTCCTTGGGATTTTGTGATTACCGATAAGTCTACTGTCAATTATTTCCATCCCCATGTGGAAAAAAGAGCTTTGTTAGGGAATAAGAATGTCATTCCACAAGACCAAATAAATTATTTATTACTGAGCAAGAAACTATTGTTTCTGATATAGACATGTGAAGCAGATACAATAGTTTCATGCTCAATCCTTGCAATAAAAATATTGGAAAACAAAATCACTGTTCAATATATGTTATCCACCATTTCATCTATTAGGCCAATATAGCCTGATATGCACCTGAGGTTGCGTTGACTGCAGCTGACGCTGAAGACTGTCCTTCTCTTTTTCGACCTCTTCGAGTCGTGCCTGCGTCTGCGACTGGTGTTCCTGAGCATCGCGCAGTGCCTCCATCAGCTTATCTCGTTCATCTAGCATGTTTACCATCAGCTGCTCAAAGTTGGCATCGTCCCCGGACTCCTGCGACTCACGGTCGGTGGAACCATCCTCCGATATCGTTGGCATGACATCGCACATCATCTTGGACAATTATTTATGGTATATCTTTGTGATTTAGAAGTGTTACAATTAAAATGACTCTAAAATGAGCCTTCTGTTAACAGTTTCTGAGAGTGATGCTGACTAATAACTCGATTTTTTCGTTTATTTCACTATAACGCGAATATACGAACACTATATAAGCTTACGTATCATGAAATGGTGTCTGTCTTTCTTCGACGCTTCATATCGATAGAAAAATATCTAAAACATGATGATTTCATTCAAAGATTTCTTTTGATCATCCCGGTTAATAATTTGCATCCTGGCAGCCATTTTCTTGCGAAGTGTGTCATACCCACAATGCACCTGTGCAAAGGGCGGTAATTCTAATCGATTAAAATCAATTTGTCCATTGTTACTTCCCTTTACTAATATGCTATATGAAGTGCGTTCTGTCGTACAAATCTTGAAATTTTGTTTAAATATGTTGCACTTCGTCACCGACGTGACAACAAAATATTATGTTCACAACAGTTAATACTGACTGCAAATGTAGACAATTTGTCTGGTACCGCAACTTTTCAAAAATATAAATGAAATGTACATGCAAGTACTTTACTGTGCAGTATTGGAGTCACTGACAAAATATAAGTAGTCCATTTAAGATTCTTCCGCAGGAGCTTTATGAATCCTCACTCAGGGCTAAAGATGGCAACGCTATCATTTAAATATTTGTTTGGAGATGCATTGAATTTTGAACAACCATAGCTGCTACCGGGGTATTTCTTGCTAAAATTAAGTTAACATTTATTTAGGGCCTACCGAACAGGTGCGTAGCTTGGGTTAAAACAGTATAGGCACATTAGTCGGAATCTACAAAATGACGCTGTATGCGATCATTTGGGCCAGGAGTGTTTATACTCGTATGTGGCTACATACAACTAACTCCAGCTAAACCCCGATTTTGCAAATGAATTGTAAAATATGCGTGTGTTTCGAGAAATTTATTTCATATTGACGTAATCGACTCGTTAAACAATGAAGTATCAACACAGCCAAGAAAGATCCCTCACCCCCGAACCCTATTGTTTTTTTTTTTTTTTTTGTCATATTTACATTTTTCATCACTGGAAAAAATGTATAGGCACGTGCCTATAGGGCCTAAAAGAAGCTACGCCCCTGCCGAAAGTTTTCAATATCGATGCGGTCGTGTACGTGCTTAGGTGGTGGGGAATTAACTACCCAAAGGGAAAGCCACATGTCCGATATGAAGAAAACAGATCCAACTCACAGGGCTAAACTCAAGTCGCCACCCCTGGCCATGCATGAAGCTAACTACTAAGACAGTCACCTCCATCCATGAGCGCTCGTGCACCACTAGGTGGTCATCTATAGGCGGATTTAGAGGTGGGGGGGGGGGGGGGGGGCGGTAGCGGCATACACTCCCTCCATCATAAGATTGACTAAGATTCTATGTTTTTAAACCTCACAATAACACTTAATAAATTAGACGGTCTCTCACATAAAAAATGATGTAGGTTTTTCAAATTTCTTATCAGAAGCGTAGTGTACGCAGCGTAACATTTTAAATGCCATCCACAGGCACGAATTCGGGCCCGGGCTTTTGGGCTCCAGCCCCCCGGCCCCCCCCCCCCCCCCAGCTGAGCCCGGAACTATCTACTACTAAAGGGCGTGTCAATAAGTTTACTGTATATTGCCTTATTTTATGACTTTGTCGGGATTGGGCTTTTATCTTACAAAAGCAGTCAACAGCTGGCGTGTCACTTTGTGTACAGTATCTTTATCCTTATCTTTCAATTTATCTGTACATTTAATCTGGGAGCTCTGTGGTACTTTGCTGAGCATACACCAATCATGGTGTTCGAGTGGCTGGAAACATATTAATTGGTAGAATAATATTTGACACGGGCTAGGCGTCGTTAATTGACCACGGTTGGTAGCACACTTATTGCATAAGTGAGAGAGTTACTTAGTCAGATTATCTGGTTTAGGTATAGGTACGACACATATTTCATTACGAGTAATGTTTTTACCATTTTAAGGCTGATAATGACACTGAATCCCAAATATGTTAGGAAAAAATCTAACCCTTTACATTTGGTTCATACAGAGATGCATCGATGCAATAATTATATAATATTAATAATGTCATATAATGCGAATAGGCTTGTAGATACGGACACAGTCCATGTAAAAGTCAATATAGGGAGAAAAGCTTGATATTTAAAATTTGCAAAGATATATCTACATAATTATGGTCCATGCTATAGCCTATTTTTGTTATAGGGTATAATAAATAAAATATTTATAATGCGTTCTATTTGGTCCAAAAAATGTATTATGTAATTTGTCGATTTTTATGTACGACTGTTAAACTTGAAACAGTCCTATTAACATAAAACGAAAAACAACGAACAAAACTAGTTATAGCCATCACAAATGAACATTCCCAATATATTATAATCCGGGAGGCAAAATAATCCTGTTTTTTTGTGCTTTTTAGAAGAATATGTGAGCTTTTCTACTCGCCCCGGCGTCGGCGTCCGTGTCTGATCTCGTTTAAAGTTTATATTAAAAAGTCTTCTAACCTCAAAACTACATAAGTTATTCCCTTGGAATTTGGAATGTACCTTCGTCATTAACTCCAGCATGAGATGCAACATTCCCCATAACTCTGTTTTGTATTTTGACAGAGTTATGCTCCCTTTTCACATAGATTTTTTGATTAAAGTTTATGTTTTATATCTTGAAAACTACATAAGTATTCCAATTGAAACTTGGGATATACCTTTGTCATCAACTGCAAAATCAAGTGCAATATTCCCCATAAATATGTTTTGTATTGTAACAGAGTTATTCCCCTGTTTACATAGATTTTCTGGTAAAAGTTTATATTCGAAAGTCTTATAACTTAAAGACTACACAAGTTATTCACGTGAAACTTGGAATCCATCTTAGTAATCAACTCCAGCATCAGGTGCAACAATCCACATAACTATGTTGTGTATTTTGAAAGTTTTTGTTTCAAAGTTGTATAATTTCTAAACTAAATTAGGTATTCAAAATTTACGCCCCTTCCACTTTCCAAAATATGTACCAACTGAAATACTTCGAATAATCGAACGACTACTACTATTATTACTACTTCTACTGATGCTGCTGCTTCCTTTGTTATTGCTACTACTGGTGCTGTTGCTACCACCACCACTACAACTACCACCGCTGCTGTTGCAACTGCTGCTAAAATAACTGTCACTACCAATTCTACATCATCTTAGTCCAGCAACCCCGGTCAAACCTGGTCTGCGGCCGGCCCATACTAAAATATAATTAGAAAATCGCAACAGCATTCAAATGTGTATATTTATTTGTATTACCATTGTGAACTTAAGTGATACTGTTTGAGATAATTCATAAGATACTTTGTAAAGACTGCCCCAAAACCGACTACGCATTATGTATTGCTTAAAGTTCTGCATCGTGCAGTGCTAAATGCGCCGGATTAGCCTATGCGAGTGTTTTGAAATATCATTAAATTCACATATATTTAAATTTGTGATATTTTGCATTTTATTACTTTCAGTAGCAGCAGCACGAGTAGTACTATCATCATCATCATCATCATCATCATCATCATCGTCGTCGTCGTCGTCATCATCATCACCACCATCACCAGCAGCAGCACCACTACCACCACCATCATCATCACCACCATCATAATCATCATCATCAGCAGCAGCAGTAGCAGCAGCAACAGCAGCGTTATCATCATCAGCAGCATATATCATGATCACGAAAATAATCAGCATCATTATATATCAATGTCCACTATTTTTATAAATAAAATTAAAACACAGACAAAAATTTCTTAAATGACTGTCAGTAATTTTATAAACTTTAAGTATGTGGCCGATCTGCAATATACGGTGGCCCGTGGTCCAGTTCGTGCACGTGGAGTATTTATGGATGACAATGTATTCGAGAAATGCCCAATGTTCGGAGCTGTCGGAGCTTGAATGTCAGTGACGGAAAAAAACACATACATAGGCTGTGATCCCAATTAGACATTTGATTAAAATGCTAAAAAGAAAGAGAACGTTATCGATATGGTTGACATATGTATCGGCATATATGGGTTAACAAAAACCGCAACGAGTCCGACCGTCGCTAATTTCTCAAAGACCCGAGTCCTGCACATGAATGTTGCTAGCCGCCTTCATATTTGCTTCTAGTCGGGTGAAATATTGAATTTGTTTTAAATAAATTATGCGAATTTAAATGAATCAAACATGCTTTCTGACAGCCCGCTCAGTAATTAATTAACTATCTGTTGTCAGCCAGGCGGGTCAAGTGGGATAATTATTGATTGCGAAAGTGAATTACCATCAATATTTCAATGGCGACATCAGTTACAGAGACATATTTCCTACACCGCTGAATATCCACGTTTTTGCCGTCAAGCTGTTATCTTTCAATAAATCGTAACCGTGTCGCGACATTGGGACTGCGGAATTTTGAGAAATTCATGTTCTTTATTGTGTGTTAAAGGCGGACTAGACGTTTTCAAATGTGAGGAAATAAATATGTAAGTACATTGTACATGTACGTCAAAGAGGAAATTATTGTTGCGTTGTTCTTGAGCTGTAGTATCTGATACCTCTCTAGAGGAAGATGTTTACATATTGTTAATATGTACATTAAATTCATTGTGAAGTGGAATAGTACGTAGCAACCGGAGAGTAAGTGTACCTTAATATTTTAATTTTGTATCAACATATTTGCGTCATTTATAAACAATTCTAACATGATACTCACTAATTTGTCTATAAAGAACCAAATTATCGTTGTTAAACTACCCAATAAACAACGCAAAAAGTAGCCCCGATTATAAGCGGAGCATATAGCAAAATGTAGTTTTATTACAAATTAAAAAATATTTGTCAACTCATGTTAGAATCGAAATAATTTTCGCATTATCGTTGTTTATCGGCCAAATTTCAACTCTAAGTCGTTCTGATGCATGGCTATTAAAACACCCGGGCTAACGCCCTCGTGGTTTAATTCCTACGCATTGGAACTCCATATATTTTACTTAAGAACTATTGTGTAGAATTTTTATTCGGTAAATGGTGTGTGAACAGCAAAATGCGTTATTGATTAATTATTATGGCAAAACAACAAATTTATGTTTAATTTACTGGATTGCCACGGCATTATTGTCGTTTTTTAAACGCGTTAAAACAGAAATGGATTTATAGACATGTTATTAACTGCAAACATAGGTACGAACCACACTAAAACTGTTTTACGAATTTTAAATTATAATGTAAATGATTAATCATGATATATCTCGTATTTGCATTCATTTTGCTTTATCTGGGGCAATACGTGATTATCAAAATCCGTTGGAAATACCTTAAAGGGGCTTGTTCACAGATTTTCGTAATTTTGAAAAATTACATTTCATGTCTTTACTGAATACACTTAAGCAATATTGGACAAATCAACAACAAAATATTATGTGTAGAATTTTTTTTTTTTTAAAGATTTGCCTTCGGCCGTACTCGAACCTCCGACCGCCGGGATAAAAAAAAATCCGTCGCGCTAAACTCTCACTATACTGACTTTCAAGTAAAGAATTTAGAACGAATGTTTTTTTCAAAATACCGACGAAAAGCGTTACAAACGTTTTATACGGTTATCCATTTCAATTGATAATCTTTCATAAGCGAAGATATATGTCCAATATATTTCTTTGTCAGTAGTATTATTTCGCTTGTTTATCTATAATGTATATTTGTTTTTGAGATCTATGACCAAAAAAAGAGAGAAAAACTGTCATTTTGCAAATCTGTGAACAGGTCCGTTTAAATTGATTGTGATGTGGAATAGTACAGCAACCACAGAGTAAGTGTTCCTTTATATTTAAATTATTTATCAGACGTAACGACACAAGATGGCGTACATTTAGAAAATCTACATTCGTTGTGTCTTAAACGCACTATAATTTTAATACGCGGCAATAAATATGTCAAGTGATTCATCAAATTAAAGGTCTTAGAAATATCTTTAGTTTGAAATCAAAATCGTATTAATTTGTTAACTAAATACCCAAGAATTGCAGGAATAACACAGAAATTACGTCAAATTAAGTGTATGAAACGGAACAAAACGGTACTTCTCGGAATACCTAAGATATTGTAACTCATTCAATTATACTTCAATTTGCAGGAAAATTGGTTATATGTGGTATATTACATACAACATTCAGGGGCGGTTCCAGGATTTCGGGTTCGGTGTGGGGGGGGGGGTCATCATCATCATCATCATCATCATCATCATCATCATTAAATGCACTTTGTGTCACTGAATAAAAAAATGTTGGCTCATCTGTATGCCATGAGCTTGTTTGATGTGCCTGTCCACAAAATACAGTTTGGTGTTTTTTTCCCAATAATAGATTTTTTTAAAACTTTGTCTGCAAGGAATACATACAAATACTACGTGAAAAATGAAATAAAAACAGTCTTGTTTTGATCTTATTTGCAACTTTATAACGTGCACTTTTGCATAAAAACTGCTATATTTTCGAGTGTCTCAAGACTACCTTAAATCCCCAAGAAAAGATGAAAAGGACAAAATTAAGGTTTGATGTAAGCTTATATTAATCAATATACATTTAATGAAAGCAAACATTACCAAAAAATGCATTACAGAATGTAAATGCTGAACAAATCACATGTTTTATGTTTTCAGTGTGACCGACAAAGCCGATGAAATTCTTACTGTATGAACCACAATTTTAGAAATATATAAAGTTCTACATAACAGAATTCTGCCAAACTACTTGAATGTATTAATCTATATGTTGTCAAGATAAAACAAGAATAAAATGTATAGGTCACCATATTATTAATCGAATAAAATTGTAAAAAAAGATCACTACCTTCTCGTCATTTTTCACAAAATACAGCAATTTTACAGACCTAAGTATACAGTTTGCTAGAAATACAGATACAAGATGGAAAAAAATTCATACAATGTATTAAATTCATAACAGATTATAAAAGAAACCATTAATAATGGTAATAACTTCAATATCAATAATCACAACTACTGAACATGGACAGACAGCCGACATTTGTCATTCGACTAAATGATACTATGTTCTTTTTGTGACCGACAAAGCCAAAGCGATTCTCATTTAATAAATAAACATTTTTCTAATTATATTAAATTTAAAGAATTCTGCCAAAGTACTTGAATGTTTTCATATATATGTTCTCATCATAAAACTAGAAACTATTGTACCGGTCACATTATTAATCGAATTATATTTTAGAAAAGAGCACTACCGTACACCTTATTTTTGCATGTTTGAAAAATGGCACTTCAACAAAAAGTATTCGTAACAGCTAAATAAACCAATAACAAGAATACTAATTACTACTAGTAGTGTATAATAATAATAATAATAATAACTTCAATAGCAGTTATCACAAATACTGAACGAGGACAGTTTGCATCTGATGTTTGTCAGTAGAAACATGCATTCGCAAGGCACAAGGTTTCGCTTGGAATAAAAATGATTTTGAAAATAATGAAACCTCTTTGTATTTAGAATTGAAGTATATTTACAAACAAGAAGTATTACATGCCTTAGCCTACTGTAAAACAAGTTTTAAAAAACATAGCCTAAAATGTATATTTGTTGATATAATGTATGTAATTGATACAGAATTCAAACCTTGATGTAGTGGCACAAAATCAAATATGTAGGTTTCTAAGCATCAGTATGGTGTTCCAGACCCTCAAAAGTTTTTCAAAAGTAATGACAGTTCAGGATAATTCAAATGTAAACAAAGGAAAACTTGAGCTGCATAGCACGAAAGAGAGAGAACCATATTCAGGTATAAAAACAGACGCTCTGCTGATAAACTGTTTACATGGTTGACAATGTGTAATATTGGTTTATTCATTAATTTAGTTTGTACAAACAAAAATATGTTAAGCTGAGTGTCAATTTGGAGACTTTAACACACCACTGCTTTAGGATTTGTCTTTAAGGCAGTCAAATAGTTTTTCAATTATTTTCTTATTTTTTGTTACTCTTGGTTTTCCATGTGGTGTCAATTCAGACAGAAGAAATTTTAGCCCATCCAGTCCGCCTCGTTTAACTGATAACTGAAGGTGAGCTAAACAAAGTCCACTGTTGGCTATTTTCTCTGTCATTCCTTTGGAAATGATATTGTTTACTTTGAGTTCATTGACTGTTTCAATGTTTTTTTACACTTTCACACTGATATATTGAACTTATTTTTTTTTTTTTTTTTTTTTTTTTTTTTTCGTGCAAAATTTTATTTTCACCATATAATATTACATACATGCATGTTATTGACAGAGTAGTTCATGTATGTACATGTACCGTATGGTTGTATATAAATACAATTGTAAACATACTACATACAAAACATACATTCATATACAATATATACAATACTTGCAGTTTTGTATTTCAAAACATTTTGCAAAAATACTAACTTGTACATGCATACTATATACAGTTTTATATGTAATCGTGTATGTCTTCTATCTATACAATATTGCACGTAAGAAAAATAACCTAAGTGCTGAGTTACATTGGGTATAATACACTGATAATGCAGATTTTACAAAATACTGGTGTGGTAAACAATATTTATTATGTGTTATAAAGTATTATGTCGTTATAAGAGATGTCTGTAAATGTTTTGACAAGGGACCAGTTTCTCAGTTCTTCATCTGTTTTTATTGTAGTTTTATATATTTCAAACGTTTGCTTCATACTATTTACAAGTCCATATTTAGATGGACTTCTGTTTTTCCTCTGGCAATGAAAGATATACCGTTTAATTTCAAGGCATACAATGTTTAAATCATTCATTTTTGAATTTGTAATTCCAAGTATTAATTCCTGACATGTCAACTGAACATGTAAGCTTGGTCGACTTCTATGAATAATCTCGACAGCAAAATTAACAATTTCTTGGGTATATGGACAGTACCAGAACAAGTGCGTAATGTTTTCTACTTCATTGTTACAGAATGTACATAGATTGTCAGCAGCAATTTTCATCTTGAACATAAGTGATTTTGTTCCCAATATTCTGTGTACTATTCTACATTGGAACCATCTGATATATGTATCCTTAGTTAAATTGAATACAAGTGTATGTACGTTTTTCCAGTCAATATTAAAAAATTCTGAATTCCATTTTGTTTGACTAGTTGGAATGTCACTGTTTTGGATTAATATTTTATAAATATGTTTTTCTTCTTTAGGGCTAGTTACTATTTTCTTTATGTAAGTTGGTAATATAGGTCCCTGAGTTTTATTGTAAAAATTTGGCAAATCTTCAAAATTTTCAATATATTTGCTTATTATGTTAATTAATCCATGGTACAATAGGAAATTTACATTTGTTCCGACATGTAAATCCAAAACTTCTTTAGGAATAAAACAATCTCTTTCTATCATAATATCTCTAACAAAACGAATACCTCTTTCATAGAGACTTTTAATATAAATGTGAATATTGTTTATTTTAAAATTATGATTATAAAAAAGAGGCATATCCAGAATATCATCACTATTTATTATTGGCAGCTTTTCAATATACAATATATAGTTTTTCAGGACATCGAGCCAAAATTTATTTTTCAATTGTAGGCATATTTTCTCGGCATACATTTTACCAGTGTTAAAAAGTGTTTTAAAATCTATAAACGATTTAACAAATGAATAACAATTTCCATCGCCTGACACTAATCTCTTCAACCAAATTATTTTCATGTATTTTTCAAACGAACATATATCTATCATATTTAACCCACCTTCGTTATATTCCTTAACAATTACAGTAGCTTTTATTTTGCTTGGTCCTGCCCAAATGAAGTCATAAAATTGTTGATTAATTTGTTTCATGGTGTCTATTCCTGGTGTTGGTAGTGTTACAAATAAATGATTAAGTAAAGGTAAAAGCAGTGATTTGACAATAGTTATCTTTCCCAGCGGTGTAATATTTCTACGATTCCAATGACTTATTGAACTCTTAATACTTTCGATTTTGTTTTCAAAATTTTTCATTACCATGTTTTCTAAGTTAATATCAAACTCTATCCCAAGAACTTTAAAAGTAGTTGCTCCCCATCTCAGTTTGTATTTAGTTTTTATTGATCTAGTACTATACTTCATAGAGCCGATCCAAATTAAGTTAGTTTTTTCATAGTTTATGTTTAGTCCAGAGTATCTTGAGAATTCATGAAGCATGTCTAACGTATAATTAAGGGATGGTTCAGATCCGTCAAGAAATAAAGATGTGTCATCAGCAAATTGAGATATTTTATATTCTATGTCTTTAATTGTTATACCTTTTATTTCTTTGCTTTCCCTTATTTTAATAGCAAGAACTTCTGCACATATAATAAAAATGTAAGCGCTGATTGGGTCTCCTTGTCGACAACCCCTCTCTATACAGAAAGTGTTTGACAAGAATCCGTTTATTTGTATGGAGGCCATAGTATTATGCAAGAACATAGATATCCATTTTTGAAGCATTGGTCCGAAATTAAAAAAACTAATAGTTGTTTCTATAAACTGAAAAGACAAAGTATCGAATGCTTTTTCGAAATCAATTGTCATTAGTAATCCAGGTAAATTATTATCTTCAGCATATTTCAAAATATCGTAAAGTAGTCTAGTGTTTTCACCGATAAATCGGCCTTTAATGAAACCAGTTTGATCTTTAGAGATTACAATATCGAGTACTTTTTTTAATCT
The DNA here is from genome assembly GCA_027627225.1 of Congeria kusceri. Lineage (NCBI taxonomy): Eukaryota > Metazoa > Mollusca > Bivalvia > Myida > Dreissenidae > Congeria > Congeria kusceri. The sequence continues at coordinate 25,608,099 of CM051027.1, forward strand.
ATTTGCAATAGAACCTGATGCTAATTTGTAAACAACATTTAATAATGTTAATGGTCGTAGATTTTTCAGATAACACCTCGGCTTGTTGTCTTTTGGAATGCAGGTTATAATTCCATGTTTTTGTGTTATAGACAAGGAGTTTGTAACAAATGCATAATTTACACTTCTTACTACGAAATGACCTAGCTTCTTCCAAAATACCTTAAAAAATTCAGCAGTAAATCCATCAGAGCCAGGACTTTTGTCATGTTTCATATTTTTAAGCGTTATTGTTACTTCTTCGATACTAAGCAGTCCTTCTAATGAATCAGATTGAACTTTATTTAATTTTGGTATATTAACATTAGCTAAATCTGATTTTATATCATATTCAATTTCGTTGTCATTTCTTTTGTATAATGTTTTATAGAATGAAACAGCTTCATTTAGAATATCATTTTGCTCCTGCAACTTTACACCATTTTCCAATTCAATAAAAGGTATCGACTTGTTTGTATAATGATTTGATTCAAGCGAGCAAAAATATTTAGAAGGTTTTTCCCCATCTTCTATCCATTTAGCTCTAGCTCGAATAAGAGACCCTTTAAGTTTATTTTCCCTTACATTTTCTAATTCATTTTGAAGGTCAAGAAGTTGTTCTGAATTAGTAACAGTTAATGATTTTTGAAGTATATCAATTTTTTTAATTAAATTAGATTCATGGTTTTTGTTCAGTTTAGCTTTATATGATGAGAATGAAATAGTTTTTCCTCTAATTTCCATGAGTAATGTTTCCAGGAATAACTGGTCATTGATAACAAACTGTAAGTTGTTGTTGTCAATGTTTTCTATGTTTTCTATGTTGTAGATGGGAATACAATATTGTTGTTTAACATTTTCTATCAAAGTATTAATGCAGTTTAAATAGTCAATATCCTTTAACAGTGAATTGTTGAATTTCCAGAGCCCTTTACCATGTGCTATATCCTCAAAACTTAGTTCTAAGTCAATAATTGAATGGTCTGATTTATAACATGAATCAATAGAGGATTTTCTAATTTTAGAAGACAAACTATTAGAAGTAAGGAAAAAATCAAGTCTAGCCTGCTGTAATGGTGTTAACCGTCTCCATGTATATTGTTGGGTAGTGCCGTTTAGATATCTGAAAGTATCAATGATATTATTATCTCTAATAATAGATTGCAGTGTTTTTCTTGCATTTTTATTATTATTAATGGATGTATAATTTAGATAGTCCAAGTTAACGTCTAATACACAATTAAAGTCTCCACATATAATATATTCGTCATTTTGAAAATCTATTATTTTTTTTAAGAGGTCTGTAAAAAAGATGGGTGTATCTTTATTAGGCCCGTATAATGTGCATAAGGTAAACCTGTTTGTCATATATGTCAAATCCAATAATAAGTAGTTACCACGAGAGTCATTTTCAATTTTATTTAATGTGATTGGTAAGTTTTTTCTAAACAAAATGCAAACACCTCTTGAATTTGAAAGCCCAAAACTAAAATAACATTCCCCGTCCCATTCTGAGTATATTTTATTTTTCATATCAGGAGTAAAATGACAGTCTTGGAGACAATAAATATGTCCTTGTTTTGATTTTAAAAAATCAAAGACATCTCTTCGTTTTTTACTGTTATTGAGACCCCTACAGTTGTATGACATTAATTTTAGATTATCCATTTAAATAACGGTATGATGAAAAAATGTGCCATTACATATATATTGTTAAACAGATATTTTGGTAGGAAATATACAACATTTCTATCTTTTAAATTCTGCATGTTATGATGCAAGTAATTCAGCAAATTAAACACAAACATACAATGTAACAAGAACACAATGTACAAAAGGAGGTTCAAGGTATGTGGAATGATTGTGGTTTCAATCAAACAATGAGTTTTATATACATCAAAATACATGATTTTACAACAGATATGGTTACAATCATACAATGAGTTTGACATACATCAACATACATGATTTCACAACAGATATGGTAGCTTACATACTATTGCATTAGTGGTGTATCACCTAATCACATCTGATGGTGAACATAACATAAAATACTGAGATGAGACAAAAACACTTATTCTTAGATATAAAAACTGCTTACAAATGTATCGTATGAACTTAGATCATAAGTAAATCAGTATTGAATATTTGCAAGCTATTTCTGTTCATATATAAATACCTAGATTTATATTGTAAAAGAAAGTGTCCTCAAATATACGTGTAATAGGTTTCACAAAATTATTGTAAAAATGAGCCGCAAATGAGCAAAAGGTAGGTTATTTAATTTTTTAATCTCCATGATTCACAAAATAAGTAGCCTAACAACACAAGTACTTGTAGAAAACAGATTGTGACAGTCAGTTTCTTCTGCATGCTTTTCAAATATTTATCAATTTAATATTAACACAATACGCAATAATTTTGCAAGGAAAGCTTAAACTTATCAAAACATATTTATTTTCTTAAATCTGCAACCTTTACGCACGTTTATTACAAATACATATGTACTAACAATTATAAATAAAGAAACAACATTATCTTGATATAGTAAAAACATTTACATCAACTTCCATGTGTTGCAAATACCAATTACATTCATATCTAAGCTTAACAAATATGTATACAAGCAGATCATTTAGTAGTGTAGTTATTTTATTACCCCTAACAAAGGAAGTGTAAAAATAAAGCAGTTTCAATAAAACATATACACATGCATGCAGCTTAAACCTTGTAAAGCATATATAGATAAACATACACAAGTAGTATGAGTAGTTAAATTTTGTTCAAATAAAAATAGTACGGATGTTTAATTTTCTATAATAGTAGAACCGCAGCAAAATAATTTATACTACAATCATAATGTGTCTTATTTTACACATTAAGTTAAGATGAAAAAAGTAAATTTACTGTACGGCTGTGTTGATTTTGTGGTATATTTCCAATAAACAGTAGGTGACTTACATCCTGTAATAGATTATTAAAATGATAGTTTTACATTATAAGATAAACACTTCAGTATGCCTTATAATAATAATGAAATACATATAACCATCTTTTCTAGCCATTGTATCACCTGTGTACAAACGTATAATTTGTTCTATTTATTCAGTTGATTAATTTCTAAACACCGTTTTGGAAGTAGATAAGGACTTTAATCTGCATTAGGTATAATTAGATAAAGGCTATATGGGCATGCTAAAAATAGAAGTCAAAAAAAACTATAGTCATTCACCTGTGTACAAACGTATAATTTGTTCTATTTATTCAGTTGATTAATTTCTAAACACCGTTTTGGAAGTAAATAAGGACTTTAATCTGCATTAGGTATAATTAGATAAAGGCTATATGGGCATGCTAAAAATAGAAGTCAAAAAAAACTATAGTCATTTTTAGCATTTAACCAATTATAAAGTTTTTATCTTTATTTACATTTGGATGTGGGATACTGTCGAATAATTAATTGGTGGCTTGCACCAATTTAGACTAAAATTGTTTTGTTTTTATTATGTATAAAAATATTATTGATATTTTTTTTTTTTTTTTATTGCCCAAAAGTTTTATGATAGTTAAAGAAAATAGGTATAAGGGTTTTATACAAGTTTTATTAATACCTTTTTTCAAAAGTTTTATGGTAATTAAGGAAAATGGGTTGAGGGTTTTATCAATAATTTACAATTTCCAAAAAAAAAAAAACAAAAAAAAAAAAAAAAAAAAAAAAAACAAGTTCAACATGTAATACATTTTAAGCACAAAATGAGTTTTTTTGTTTAAATATACTGTCATGAATAGTAGACAATTAGGAATATACCACTTTTGTTTGTAATGTTCATCCCTCCATCCCTCCTAGTGGCCGCTCACGCCATTTCTTCTGTTCTGTCTGAAGTTTTCGATAACTTCGTTCACATTGTCATATATGTCAAATTTTATGCGTTCATCTGCGATAGTTTGTCCATATACTGCCCCATTGAAATACCATGCACTGTCAATATTTGGGTGCAGATAAAGTCTGTTGATAAGCCCCTGATTTGGTTTTGTGACATCATCAACCAGCTTGTATCCGTTGCTCTTCATTGGAGACCGTTTCCGCATGATGGCAGATTTTGCACTGTTGTTAAGCAGCTTGATGAGTACTGGGCGGATCTGCCCCCTCTTGGTTGGGATACGGTGCATCGCCACTATATCAATCGGCTGAAGGTCAACCTCTGTGTGGGTCTTCAGGATTTCAGTCACAGTTTTTGCCAGTGATTTTTCATTTTCCTCTCTATTTTCTGGTACATTAAGGATTTTTATGTTATTCTTTCTTGAATATTGTTCGTTATAGTTAGCTTTTTTATGTGCTGTTTTGCTTAGTTCAGTAGTTTTATCGATTTGTTCTTGTAGTGATTTGTTGTTGGTGTCATTGTTGTTTTCAAGTTTTTGTATTTTCTCTTTTAGGTTTTTGTTGTCAAAGTCCAAACTGTCAATTTTGGCTTGCAGATCATTTACTTTTTTGCTGATTAGTTGTTCTATCTGTTGATTCATGTTTTGTTCAAGTTTTTTCATTAGATTTGTGACTGTGCTCGTGATAAGCAATTCAACTTCATCTTTTCGCAACATGTTTTTGAGATCTTCCCTTAAGTTGGAAATGCCCTCAGTCATAGCTTGAAGCTGTACATGTATAGAATTTAATTCCTCCATGCTTGAATTGCTATTGTCACTTGTATCTGGCCTATATTTTTTGACAGCTGGCTTTGTTTGTGGTTTTGCTCCCGTGAAACTAAGTTTTGGCTGATTTTTTGTAGTATTTGTTGTATTGCTGCTCATTGTTCAGATGGTGCAAGTACAGTTATGTTCTTGCCTCAGGTATTCTAGCAAATAATTGGCAACCACTATTCCACTATTCAACCACTATTCAATAGTTATAATCCGTTAATCATATAATCCTATAATCCTTTGTACACACTGATGTTTAGGGGTTTTCTCAAGGTGATGTTTGATGGAAATCGCTCAGGTGTCACTCAGGTGTCACACAAATAATTTAAAAACCTTTTGTATACACTTCTTCAAACTGTTATTTTATCAGATAAGTATTCCATAAATTCACTTTTTCCCTACATTCAATAGATCTTTATACACATGTTGTACTATAAATTACTATTTTTTTATCACTATAGACATGTATTTTAATGCATTTTTTGGAGAGCAAATTATCCACACATCCCTCCAGTATCGACCTTGACCTTTTTTGAACTTATTGATTGCTGACAGAACAGTACAGCTGCGATCCGAAAATTGGGAGTCTGTAACACCAACAGTAGAGCACAACTTCTGCAGGCTTCGCACATCACCCAGGGCATTGTGGGCAGAATACTGTTCTCTCAAAAGATGACTCACAAGATACTCTTGAGAGTATATTTCAAGGCCTGTGTGTGTGGCCTTAAACAATGAGAGAGTGTCAGCTATCCGTAAAACATACTTTGAAAGTGGCTCAATGGAAAGTGCGAGTTCAAATGCCCTAATTATACGAGGAAAGTCGAACTTTAGAAAGTTATGACCCACAAGAATACAAGGCTGGTGCTGTTCAATACAAACATGTTAAGTGCCTCTACAAATGTTTTAGTATCAACATGCTGACCATTGTAGAACATTGAGCTGCCCGTGACAGTCAGACCTGTAACTTCAGATGCCGTGGGTGCTATCTGTTTTGACGGGAAAACAGTTGAAACATTGATCTGCACAGTTTGCAGCAATTTGCATTATGTCTGCATCTTTGTGTAATGATGTTGTTTCAATATCACAGAAGATTTTGTTAACACCAATCAACTCATCAGTTTTAACCTTTTCAGTTGTTTGTAAACTTTTAGGAGGGGGAATTTCTGTTACGTCTGTATTACTACATGTTGCTATTCTACTTTGATATGTTGGACCTTCATGAATTTCACTTCTAATGTTGTCAAACTTTAGCTTTGACTTCCGTTCCAATTTTCTTCGCTTGAATTCAACACTGTTTGCAATTTCAATTCTTCGCTTGCGAAGTTTGTTTTGTTTGGTAGCATGAAATTGTAGCAATTTTCCAGGTGATATTAAACTTTGATTTACTGCGTTCAGGTAAGAAGCTCCAATATTTTTCTGTGCTACGGCACAACTAGTTCTGATGTGAAGACTTTCTGAGCCAGAGTAGTGTGTTTTTTTGGAGCCTTTGCAGCTACCATACAGTTGAACGACTCCACGTCTTTTGTTGATGCACCTGGGGCTATTTTAGCAGCATTCTGGACCACAACATTAAACACAGCTTCTAAAGCTGACCTAAGGGTTGCTTCAGTCAAAGATCTACCATAAGGCAAACCTCTGTGTTTATAGGTCTGTGGACTTTTCTGTAGCCACACCATTCCCCACAATGTTCATGGTCTCCAAACAGATGAGGGACAATTTGTTTAAGAGCTGATGTAAATTTCTCAACGTCACCTTTGTTTTGCGCTAAAGCATAGTTGAAACACTTTTGTATGTGTTTAATAACCATTACTGAAAGAACTTTATGTTTTTTCTGTAGGGCATACAAGCTGTTGCCAATGTGATTCACCGTGTGATTTTGGTCACTCCATTTCTCTACACTGTGTGTCAGATCTTTTCTTACTCTAGCTAAAGTTGTACAGTCGTCATCCATTATAAGGACACCAACTTCAACATGTTCTGATTCAATTTCTTTTACTAGCTCTCCTGCCACATCTGGCTCCATTGCTTTTGAGCTACCAGTCCAATTTCTAGTGCATTTTATGATCTGGAACCACATTGCCCTTAGCTTTATGATAATCACATTTCTTACAACTTTTGGAGCGTATGCCATATGCACAGAATTTTCCTTTCAAGTTTCCTATCATAGTTCCTACGCCTAATCTGCTGTCATAACATCTCCCTGAGCCCCTTTTCTGCCAGCCCATATCGTATTTGAATTGTCCTGAAAGACGGGTCTTTGCCGGATCCTTTGAATATGTATGGTCGGAATGGACTGAAGTTTCAGCACAACCAACCTCTGCAATAGTTAAATGAAAAAATATTTAGCCATACATGTAAACATGAAGATTCTCATTAAAGATGAAGTTCAGCATATTGTCGATAAAATATTTACTTTTATTCCACAATATGGGCGGCATTTTTAAACTAAGTAAATATTATTTAGTGAGGTTTGTCAGGTTTGGTGACAGTTTAACTGACTGGTATTCATAATCAATAATTACAATGTATTAGTTATACTTTTATATAACAAATATCAAGTGGAAAGCTAACTCCAATTGTTTACTGTGTTGGTTAAAAAAGAGTACAATTAACAGATAATGAATGTACTCAAAGCCTGAAAAATATCTTTCTTTCTGAATTTGGGATATAAATGTTATGCACACAGGCATTGTAAACACCGGTGTTCAATAGAAAAAAGGTGTGAACTGCTAGAAATTTGTTTTTGCTTCATGATCTTTAACCCTTTAATGTGCCGGCTCAGGAAAGCCCTGTCTGGGCTATTCATGTGTAAGTTCCGTCACTACAAAATGCTTTCTACTCTGGATGCTAGGTATACAGCTTATACAGTTATGATACGTTTACCTATGACACATCAAGCTGAATGAGGAGGATGGGTATCGCCAGTATTAGTTGTATCACAGCCTGTCGGAATCTCACACTCTGTCACACTATCGCCCAGGGATGCACTGCTTGTGCGAATATCGATTGTGGTTGCACTGCTTGTCATGTCATCATCGGGTCCTGTCAGGCTACTTCCAGGGGTAACATCTGGAAAAGAATATATATTAAATTTTATCATTTGATTATTATTTGGCTCATTGAGTCTAGTATTTATAAGAAAGTGTGTTACAAAATCCATCAAAATATGAAGTGTTCATCTTTATAGATATTTAGTATCAGTATTTTACTTTATCAGAGTATATTAAAATTGTTAATTATATATTCTTCCAAGGGACTTGTTACCGTCTTTCTCTGATCAACATATACAAACCTTGCAGTTCTAAATGAGCATCTTGTAGGGCAGCATGTCTTGAATGGGAATCATCTGGGGAGGCGTTGGTGTGAGAGGTACCAGCAGCCTGAGTACTGAAATATTCATCAAATGATCAGCAAAATTGTGTGCTATATACCGGTATCTAAGTTTTATCGTACTTTATCAGAGACTTAGTTCATTACACATCAAATTGCTATTTGTATATAGTAACAGACATAACATCAAAGTGAACACATCGGTTTATTTAAAAAAAACAACAGCAAAACAGACACTAGTGGTTTGCATACAAAATCCACTAAATTGTGTTGTTTAAATATAAATTATCACTAAATTATCAAGGAATTAAGAGTCATGTTACATTTTTCTGTATATACAGCAATTAAGCTATACTTACCACAGGCGCCTTGTTATTTCTTCCTCCTCTTGTTGCAATGCTCTTTTACAGGATGCCTTTGCAATAGAAACTATGTGCTGACCAGTCTGTTAACAAAATAATAATAATTATGCCTTACAAAGTCCATGACATGTGGGAGATCTGTTTCTATTTGCATTAACAACGGGTCAACACTGCAGAAGATGGGCATGCTTTCCCCACAATCCCCTTAACACAGTTCCAGTCTGATGCTGCTATAATATGAGCTGACTTGCACTAGCAGCGACTACTAATGGAGCGAATGTTAGGATTTGATTTATATTAGATCGGCTTTCCCACTTGAAACAGCAGTGGGTGACAAATAATATTCAGTTAAATCATCACAGTTGCCATAGCCATCCACCTCACTGCACAACCGTGTCCTGAATTTGTCAAGGCATAAACAGGGTATTGTTTTAATAGTGGAAGTAGAAAATATTTACTAGTGTACATGCATTACTTGTTCAAACAGATTAAACATGTACTTTACTCTCAGCTTTCTTCAATGTTTTATGGTGAATGCTGGGAACTTCAATTGAACTCATAAAGTTGTTTATATGGGTCAATCCAATACCAGAATGCACCATCCCTGAAAAAAGTTCAGTTAGGTCATAATACTTCATCTATTTTTTTTTATAAACTGTTACATTGTGCCTTGTCATAATTAGTAGTGCCATATTAAAGAAATCAAGAAATAAGACCTAAATATATCATTTGTAGTAGAACTTTCCATATTAACATACCGGTACTACAAAAGTACAACATGTAAGCTTTTACTGATAAAAAACATAAAGTGAGATATTTTGCCAAAGAACAAAAGCCTGTATCAACAAATAAATGAAAAAAATAATGATCTTTAGGCAAACCTTAAAGAATTGTTTGTCATTGCCTACCCAAGATTTCTGGTAACAGGTAGGTAGGTATGCATTCATGAATGGTCCATTTACTTTAGTGTCAAAATATAGCGTATAGCGTTATTAACACAGATATTGCTTTTGTTTATATAAACAAGTATCTCATTCTGTTGATAAAACTAGAGTTTTCTAAACTTTGCATGCAATAGTCCTTAAATTAGAAAATGAATGCTGACAAATTAAACAGCCCGTTGTGTTTTCACAAGTTTGATAAAACATAATAATAATTGTAATTAAAAAAAACGTTTGAGTATGGACCATTTCGTCGGGTCGGTAGGCAATGGCAAAAAAAGATAATTGTAATGTTGGCCTTATATGTAATGTAAATATGATAGCACTCTCATACGTTATAATGAGCGCACAACATGCTTACAAACAAGCCAGTGACCATGTTCATGTAATTACAAAGTGTAGATACTTCTGAGTGGAGGTAAGGAGGTTACTTGAGATAGTAATAGGTATACACATTCTTTCTAGATAATACATCAGCAGAATACAACAAAGCAAATAGCATGCATTCTAGTCTACTAAGTGGATTTGTTAAATATTGCTACAGCTAAGTAGATTAATACCATCACCATTTTTTACCTGTTTGTTCGCAGCTGTCGAAACCTGAAATGTTTTCATTTTTGTCATGTAAAATTAAAAGATAACACAAAATATTTTGATTACATATTCAGTCTTCAAAATAACCCACTTCCCGAACACAGAAACAAATAAAACAACTTTTTCAGTTAACATTTTTTACCTGTCTGTCTGAGAGTTCAGGTACCAATACAAATTTATGAAATTAAAGGGGCATATTGACAGTAAATTTCCCCTAAATATAGACACATATTGAAACATATTTTATAATTATAAAAATAAATATTTTACTGATCATTTATAAAAACGAAACTTTGTGTGAAGCGATTATTTCGTAAATACTTCTTTAAAGATAATTTTATTTTTGAAAATAATACTGTATTAGCCGTCGATATGACCCTTTAAAAGTTGACAGCTTGAAAAAATATTTATTGATTATTATTGTAACATATGCAACATTCAGTCAATAAAATTAAAAATATAATACAAACCTATAAGCTGCCTTTGTATTGACTACAAATGTCTGTGGCCCTCTTTGACAGTCCTCGTGTCTGTGTCGTTTGCTAGTGTCAATTTTGTTCATTTTTCCACAGTTCCTACACATCACGGTTAAAACAGAACCAAACCCATATCGATCCTCACGAACTGTATTAGTTATGTTTAATGCAGAAGAACACACAACACATTTTTTTAACCGTTCAGCTATAAAGGACAACTCCACAATTCGCCTTCCAGGGGGTAACACATTATCAGTAGGAGACGAGACGGTAACTGTATCTGATACAAGCGGAGTTTCTTCAATATTCGGATGAGTGTCCGAAATGATAGCGTCCGAAATTCTGCTTCCTTCTTGGAGTTTTTCAGTTGACCGTTTACTATTGGCATGCCATGCTGTCAGACGAGCGGATGACAATAATCCTCGTACTGATTCTTTTTTCGATACAAATCTACCTTTTTTTTGTGGCATCATGAAAAAAAACTAGCAAACAAAACACAGACAAAACTCCCGGTAAAAGATCCGAAAATCCGAATATGTATCAGCGAATGTCAATGAAAAAACTAACAAGTTCACAGTCATGCTCATCAATTGTCTTCAAATGTGTTATGTACTGTGTGTGTTGTTTTTTTATCGAACCGAACTAACGGACAGACAGACGAGCATGTTTTTCTTTACACGAAGTATTGCGATAGGAAGGTACTCGTATGAGTTCGTGGTGAAATAATACGACAATTGAAGCCGACGTTGTATTAATTTCGCTGACTTATGGTGCTGGAAAAAAACAATGAAATCGTCAAGAATTGGAGCCGACGTTGTGGACACCCCTCTAATCAATCACTTTATATCTTTTTTAGGAATCCATAAAACAATATGAAACTTGGTATGATTGCTAATGGAACAATGAAAAAAGAAGTTTGTTATTTATATTTTTGGAACTAAACTATTTATTGAGACAGAACTGTTTCCACTCGGAATTAGTCCTTGATTTTACTTGAATTTTGACAACTTTAAATCGTATTTATTCGAAAATTGTAAATGTCAATTATGTGGTATCCTGTGCCAACGGTGCATAGCAGCTGACATCTATATAATATAATATGAATTTAAAATGAAAGCAATATCATTTACAAATAAGGTCTATATACCTATTGTCTATAATTTATCGGTTTCGATGAACTTTTGCGCCGGTACTATGTTGTACGTAAGAAATCGTAGGGGTCGGGCTAGGTCGTGTATGTTTTACCGAATTTGATGTGTATGTTACTAATTGAGCGAGCGAAAAACATTTTTAGCATATGTTTCCAGTTTTGACCGTTTTGTATATGCACATATATGTATAGTCCGGTGGGGGGGGGGGGGGCGTCCGCCGGGTGAGCCCCCATGGAGCCGCTAGTGACATTAAAGCATTTGAATCTGACATAAGTTGGATAAGCAGTTTGCGAAGTGGTCGCTTTTGAATGCAGTGTTGAATGTTGAAAGATTTCAGTTTGTAGACGATTTTTTTAATTTCTTATTTTTGATTGTCGATTAAACATTGTATTTTGTTATAATTAGGACAAACGTGGAATGGAATACATCTTGAGTATAGTTTGGCTTATTAAATTTTGTTGATGATGTTACAAATATAAATATTACATTGAATAGAGTTTTTAGGGTACCCCCAAAATGTTCCATTCTTTGAAGATTTCGTGACGTTTGACAAGTATGATTTTTCATTGCTGATATTTTTGATATGCGTTGAAATTTTCAGGATTATAATTTATTTGATTTCAGAAATACATCTAAATTATATTTTCTCAATATATTTACTTAAGTTATATATGTTTATACAAAATACGTACTGAATTGGTTATTAGGGTAACCCAAAATGTCCCACTAATTAGAAACATCAACGTCGTGTATTACCGTTTAAAATATTAAATAAATCAAGAGCCATATTTATTTAAATTTGAAGTTAAACGTCTGAAAAAGACTCAACTATGTTGTTAACAGTTACTTATATTATGTCTAGTTTCTCCTGTTGTTTAACTACTTTTAATGAGAAAATTTAGATGCTGTAATTCAAACACGAACTTAACCTAACCAGTAGCTTCTCGTAACTACTCTTGTTCCCTTTATTTCATCTAAAATTAAAGAAATACGGTAACAGCGACTTTATTCCTGCTTGTTCATAGAAATATTACATGTTTTTGTTTAAAATAATAAAAACACAGTTTATGTTAAAGCTGTTTAACTTACTATAGTATGCAAGTGATGAAAAACAAGAAATAACTAGTCGCATACCTTATAGATATTTAACCATAAACCATAAATCATATTTAAACGTACAGAGAATGCTATAACCACGGATAGCTGTTTTAATGGGTGCAACACATTGTTAGTTCGTAAAGAAAACAAAATATAAAGAATTTGTTAAAACCTGATCCTTTAGTACACATTTTGTTCATGATTAACAATATGTAAAATATTCTGAAATATATTACATTGCCCCATCTTTTAAAATGCATTTCTCCGTGCTTCAACATTTATTTTTCAAATCCTTAAAAATGTATGTATAATGCTAATTATAATGCATACACTTACACATGAAATGAATATACTTGTGTTTTTCATTTATTTCGAAGTTCAGTGCATTGCATATTAGGTTAACAAGTAGACGTACAAAATATTTTTCTATTAAACTGACGTTCAGTATGTTCCGCTTATGTACGCCACCTTTCAACGTTACATCATCATCACAGTTGCGTCATTTATAAACAAGTAAATAAACAAGGCACATTTTAGAAACAATGACATTATATAGCCCCTTTTCCTGTACATTCGGCCACATAAGAGCTAAACTGCTTTTATACCCTAAATGAACACGGTTTCAACACCAGTGAGACTTTTACCTATAACTTTAAGGTCTCTCCTACTAAATAAAGGCCAGATAATGTAGAGATCAGCCATTCACATAGTTACTGACAAATTCTAGGAATGTACCCTAGCAACCATGAATTCGTCAGATGTTTCCTATCATTTGGTTCAGTCTTCGTTTTGATAAGAAAACACCAAAAGTTTGTTACAATTTTGATACAATTCATTAGAAGTATTCTTTATTAGACTAATACACACTAGCATACAGTTTGAAAATGAATGTCTTGGCTTATGCACAAAGTGTGTAGCAATTTTGGGGAATTTCTTTTTAAAATCTTACTATTCTCAGACAAAATCTTAAATTCGCATTTTTTAAGCCCAAACCAATATTAATGTGATAGAATAGTCTCAATACAGATAACTAACACAAATTTAATAATAAATAATAGTTGATTTCCATTATCTGGAGTTGGCTGAATATATAGCAATGGCTGAATCTATAGGAAAGAAGTATACTAGTAGTTTGATTAAAATATGATATTTTACGTAAGAACTGTTGTGTAGAACGTTTATTTGCTGAGAATGTGTGAACAGTGAAATACGTTCTTGAATAATATTTATGGCCAAACAACAAATTCACGTTGAAATTTATTGACACCGCATTATTGCAGTCGTTTCAGTTAAACCTTAAATCAAAAATTGTATAAAATGTTTCTAAACTGCAAACATAGACACAAAACCCCATTACAACTATCTTACGAATTTTAAATAATAATCGTGATTAATTATAATAGATCTAGTATTTATATGGATTGTTCTTGACCTGATACAATATGTGATAGTATCAAAAGGTTTTGGAAATACATAAATGGAACTTGTTCACATATTTTTATACCCCCACAAACGGAGTTTAGGGGTGGGTGGGTATAGGAGTGAGCTTGTCTGTCTGTCGGTCCGTCGGTCTGTCGGTCTGTCGGTCTGTTGGTTTTTGGTTTCCGGATGATAAATCAAGAAATGCTTGGCATATTCAAATAATTTCTGTTACACATGTGTAACATAATAGAATACAGGTGAAGTTCGATATTGGTTACAAACCACTAAATTTTGACAGAGTTATGGCCCCTTTTCGACTTAAAATTCCCTAAAAACATGGTTTCCTGGCGATAACTCAACAATGGCTTGACGTATTTATATAATTATTGGTACACATGTGTAGCATCATAAAATACAGGTCAAGTTCGACTTTGGTTACAAACGACTAAATTTTGACACAGTTATGGTCCCCCTTTTTGACTTAAATTTCCGAAAAACAAGGACAATAACTCATGATAGGCTTCACATATTTAAATTATTTTGGTACCTACGTGTAACATTATAAAATACAGATCAATTTTAATTTAGGTTACAGGCCCCTAAATGTTGACAGAGTTGACAGAGTTATGACTTCTATTGAAATTAAATTTTTTCAAATACACTGTTGACCATTCACAAATTAAAGCATTCTCTCTCTGTCCATTTCTTTTGAATGGATGCCATAGTTATGTGAGGGGTATATACGTCACTCATGTGACAATTCTAGTTGTGAACGTTTAACTTTATCAGAAACATTATAACTCTTAAGGCGTACAAAAATATGTTTGTTTCAGGTTACCCGACCTACTCTAAAAATGCCCCGACCCTAGAACATTTTTTTTTTAGTTGTCAGATATTTTTTTCGCTTTATCTACTTTGTTCCAATAATTATTTTTTTATATAAATAAGTGTTTTGTTTTGATAGCATCAACTTCAAACCAATATTTAAGGATATTACTGATATATTTGGAATATTTTATCACTTTGAATCCTGAAGTTAATCATCAAAACAACAAAAACAAACTTAAATGTAACCTGATTTTTTTTTACGCCTAACCGAAACAGATGGGCTAAACTAAAACATAAAAAGATACACAAAGTGGTGTCAGTTCCGGGAATTGAACCTACGACCTCGGGGTTTATCAGTGTGTACATGTTAAATGCTTATCGGGTGCTTCGGGATTCTCTCCTCTGTGACCATCGGAAAACTTGTTAGTTGCATGGGTTATAGTGCTAGGTACAAGAGATGCCCCGTTCCAGAGGTTACATTGGGTCGTTTCGTCTCCGGCCCCAAGCACTTCGTACACTTCACATAATTATGAGTTTATAAATATTGCCGATTAGCTGCACAGATTCGTATCGTTATAATGTTTGCCTTTAAAGAGACCTGTTCACAGATTGAGAAATTGATAATGTTATTTTTTTTGCAATATATCCCCAAAACAAAAATACATAATATGTACACAAGCAAAACAACACTACTAACATATAACGGAAATAAGAGTCGTTTATGAAATCAACAATCAAACGGATACACTTATAAAGCGTTTGTAACGCTTTTCATCGGTATTTTTGGAAACACGTAACTCGCGCATAGCGATTAAAATTCAGTGTTAATTTTGTAAGTCAGAATAGCTGATTGGTTTGCGCGACAGTCTTTTGATCCCGGCGGATGTGGTTTGAGTCCTAGGGAAGGCTTTTTTTGTTAGCTCACCTGAGCACGAAGTGCTCGGTCAGCTATTGGTATAGGGAACATCTCCTGCGTCGTCCGTCGTATGTCGTCCGTCAACAATTTGTTTCGTTTTGAAGCTGGAGACTTCATTTTTCATCCAATCTTAACCAAACTTTCACAGTTTCTGTATAACTATAAACTCTCGAACGGGATTGTTATTGGGCCAGATCACACCAGTAACACTAGAGTTATTGGCCCTTTTTCATGCAAAAAGAGCAAAAATGCCTTTTTCCAACACATAGACTTACTTTTCCATCCAATCTTAACAAAACTTTCACAGTTAGTGTATGACCATCAGATCTGAGGCGCCAAAATGGGCCAGATCGAGTTTCAAACATCGGAGTAATTGCCCGTTGTTTCTGAAAAATTATACACAAATGGACATTATTCTGGATAGAGATTTCATTTTTCATCACGAATCTTGCACAGTTTGTCTATGACCATGAGGTTACAGTTGAAGTTGAATATAGGCAAGATCGGACCAGAAACACCGGAGTTATTGCCCTTTGTTTGTGAAAAAATATACAAAAATGGACATTATTCAAGATAGAGAATTCATTTTTAATCCAATCTTCATCAACCTTGCACAGTTTGTCAATGACCATAAGATTACAGGTCAAGTTGAATATAAACAAAATCGGGCCAGAAACACCTAAGTTATTGCCCTTTGTTTGTGAAAAATATACAAAAATGGACATTATTCAGGATAGAGACTTCATATTTCATCCAATCTTCACCAATTTAGCACAGTTTGTATATGACCATAAAATTAAAGGTGAAGTCGAATATAAGCAAAATCGGACCAGAAACACCGGATTTAGAGCCCTTTGTTTGTGAAAAAATATACAAAAATGGACATTATTCAGGATATAGACTTCATATTTCATCCAATCTTCACCAATTTTGCACAGTTTGTCTATGACCATAAAATTACAGGTGAAGTCGAATATAAGCCAAATCGGACCAGAAACACCGGATTTAGAGCCCCTTGTTTGTGAAAAAAAATACAAAAAAGGACATTATTCAAGATAGAGAATTCATTTTGCATACAATCTTCACGAATTGTTCACAGTTTGTCTATGAACGTAAGATTACAGGTGAAATCGAATATAAGCATGTTCGGGCCAGAAACAACAGAGTTATTGCCCCTTGCGTGTGGAAAAATACATCAACAAGTTATCAATGATTGGCTTGCACGCATTTTTTTGTATTCACTATAGACCAAATTTACACAGTTTTCATATAACCTTAAAAATTGAATGATGAAAATTCATTTCAAACAGTTGCAAACCTTGCATGCAGTTATTTGTACGTTCAACATTGATGGCTTCAGAGCCTGCATTAACATCGTTTATCATTGGACAGATAATTATCAAAGAAAAGCAAAACTTGACCTTATAGCACAACCATCGCAATTATCGCATTGCAACTAGCTTTCCAAAACTGTCTGCGAAAAAGACATCAAAATCTACCGTTTCTGCATTTTCCAGAATTGTCAATGACTTAATGAAAAAGGGTCAAGGAAGAATATTGAGAAATGTGATTTGAGAATCATTAGCAAAACACCGCACATCCGCTACCACGTACTTTAGTAGGTCCATTGCCCTAACCGATGTTTTAAATCAAATCGATCCTATCCACCTTTGCGTATTGTTCAAATACCTTAATTTACAAACCTGTCACAACAGTATGGTCTTTATCGGTATCAGTTCTCAGGTGCGCTCTTTGGGCCATCATGGCCCTCTTGTTAATTTATTATTTTTTTCTTTATATAATATTTGTTTTTCGTTAGTCCAACTGCTTTAGTTTTTGCAGATAATACATAAAATGACATTTATTTTCAAAAAACATAAAAATCTGTGAACAAGTGCCTTCAACACATTGATAAATTAACACGTACTAAACACAGTTATCAAAGTTGTGTGTAACCTATTTTTACAGGATTGAAGTGCATCTTTTAACAGTGCGACACTTGAATGTTGTTTCAAAACCAGGACAGTGATAAACTTGAAAATGCAATAAAACGCTTGTTAAGTGGACCACACAAAAAAAATCACATTTGCAGCGTGTCCTAGGAAAACCATACTTAGGAACGTCGTAAGGATTTTAACGTAAGAAAACGCTCCACTGATTTATGACGAATAAACTAAAAATTGAATTATATATATATTAAAAATTAACATCGTTATTGCAGGTAATCGTAACAGACAGTTTGTATTTAGTTTGTACTGATCTACGACACGTATATATTCCAATTTACATAATAGGCGTGGCCTGCGAAAACCGGGCTTAATGCGAACTGCACAGGCTAATCCGGGACGACACTTAACGCAGAAACATTAAGCCCGATTTCCCACGACACGCCTCATATTAGCATCTTGATTGTCTGATTTAATTAATCAGTCATTATAATGATAACATTCTTAAATCCAATAGCGATATGGGTATTTGAATAACATGATAAGAAGCATTGTTGAGTCTGAAGAATTGTCATTTTCTGTGACTGAGTGGATCAGTGTATTTGTAAATATCGTAAACATTGCTAATTTTCAACACAAGTAGTGTTCAAAATATTATTATCAAACCCAGCCTATTTGTACATACAAGTACATACGCCAGAGGCGTTTACTGATATTGTAAAGATATTCAAATATTAACGCTGATAACATTGTCAAGACTTGCCGAACTTTTAGTGTTGTCTTCCTTTCAAAAGTCATTTAGAAGAAGTGTTAGTGTAAATGTATGCCTTAGTTAAGCCAGCTTTTCTGGTGTCGGTATTCGGCTGTCCATACGAAACGGTTCTTTGAAGTGGAAATACATGTTTATAATGCAGGCATAAGGGGAGGATTGCGTCTTTAATAAATGGTAATTTTATTATTTGTTTGTCAAGTTTCTATAAGCAAGTAAATTTTCATTCATAATGTTTATTTCAAGAATTGTTTGAAGAACAAATTAATATGCCGTTCCTTTTGTTATTCCTTTATTTGTTTTGTATTGTGTTCAAAATATTACTAGCTCTATCAAACCCAGCCTATATATGAACGTCCTTGGCGTTAATTGAATTGTACCGATATTCAAATATTAACTGTGATATAATACCTAGTTTTGTATTAAAAATGTCATTTATTGGCGTTAAATTTCACCTCAGAAAGGCCAGATTTGCCTATTGTTATCATTTGGCTGTCCACTTGGCAAGGGTTATTTGAAGTGGAACTACGTATTAACAATGGAAGGATAACGGAAGGATTGAGTCCTCAATAAATCGTAATTTTATTAGTTTTTGTCACTCCCTATCAGCAAGAAATATTCCGTGTTTATTGGTAACGTTTAATAAAAAAAATGTTTTAGTTTTGAAGATATTTAATTAAAATGCCGTTCCTTTTGAATTTTCTTTCTCGTATTTTGTATTGACCAATCGGGTTGGGCGCCATATTGTGCGTTTCTTTACTGTTTGACTAGCCTGCATGATAAGAAAAACAAATAATTTACCGTATTTAGATACGAATTAGGGTGACAGATTGTCTGATATGTGCTTGAGTAATTGAGCGGACTGGGCTTCTTTCTAGCACAAGTTTTTTTTTTGAAACACGGTGTCTTCAATGTTCGTGGTATAATGAACATTATTTGTTTGAACATGTTATCATTAGAGTAATATTATAAAGGCAATGAGGGAAATGGATGGATTGCACATGTAAATATTCCTCAAATTCTTTTTTCGATTTGGGACAATATGTAATTGAGTATCAAAACGGTTTTATAAATACCTAAACATTTTGTGAATGTTTAACTGTATCAGAAACATTTTAACTGCATAACCAAAACGTTTCGGCTAAATAGAACCATATAAAAAAGAAACAAAAAGTGTTATCAGCACCGGGAATCGAATCGTTTATCAGAGCATGTTGAATTTGTGTCTTGTTAGTTGTATCGTTGATGGGTTAAAGTGTTTTGGTACAACGCGTCGACACCAAAACCAGACAGAGTGCAGAGGTCATCTGATGGATAGCGGCACGTGGAGAAAAGTGATTTGAACTTCTGGGTATTAAATATACAAGCACTTGTTGGTCGCAGATACAATAAACTCGAATCAAACGATTTAAAAGCAATATTTAATAAAAATGACATTATATTATTGACAGAAACATGGTCTAACGAAATTTATTACTATAATGTGGAAGGTTTTGAGTATTTTATTGCACATAGAACGCTTAAACATAAACGTGCGGTTAGAGATAGTGGAGATATTATCATATATGTAAAAACTCAATCTGTAAATTTGTTTCTTTCTTAAAACATTAGCAAGATTATTGTATATGGATTAGGATAAAAGTTGAATGCGTTAATTTGAATGATGATTTGTATTTTTGCAAGATTTAAATTCTAGAGTTGGAAAATTGAATTATTTTGTAGAAAATGAGTTTTTATATACTTTAGATATGATGCCCGACGATAACATAATGGAAACCTATATCAGTAGAAATACACAAGATACTATCATAAACGAAAATGTAAAATTAGTAATTGAATTTTGTAAACACACGGGCTTACGCATTATGAACGGTCGAATAGGTAGAGATAAAGATATTGGCAAGTATACATGTGTTAAACAGAACGGGTCTAGTCTTGTTGGTTATATGCCACCGTAAAAGCTCTATGTTTTCGGACACTTAAAAATGATTAAAAAATTTCGTGACAAAAAATTTGGATACACAAAAATATTCCCAAATTACAGGTGTCCGAAAATTTATAGACACTATGACAATAATACAATTACGTTCGGATATGTCTTTGTATAACGTTTTTTTTTGCCGAATATACACGGATAGTATTGATTAATGATTGCGCGTGCTTGTTAAATACCACGCCGAATAGTGTCCCCTTTGTACACTCACTTGTTTTTTCGGCGTTGCTGTGTAAGATCACTTTTGACCTAGATTTCTTACGATAATTATGCCGCGGGAAAATTGAATGCCGATAGAATTGGGCAAATTTTCTAATTTTAAGGAATGCAAACTTACAACAATGGTTTAATGTATACCGACAACTGTTGCATAATTTTGGGGATTAAAATGTACATAATTATTTACATAAGCGGCTGAAATAAAGTTATAAACATATTCTCGATATACACTCTAGAACTGAGCATAAGTATGAACATATTTTCTCATTGTATGTCATGAACAGAATATTATGTTCCCAGAATTAATCCACTATGTTGTTTAGCCTAGCGGTACGCTCTATAAATAATAATTGATTCTAGCGAGTTCAACACACTCACGATCATTCTAAAAATAGCCTCCTTTAGCTACCGGTGTATAGCTGTATAATATACATGCATCATTCAGCGTCCAGAGAATCATTAGAGCGAATATTTCAATAAAGGGGGAATTTATGTTATTAAACTGACTGTGTATGTTAATTTGAAATTGAATTGCTGTTGCGTTCTGTTAATAATTAATTAGAATTGCACATTTGTATCAACTTCTCCAGTCATGAGATGTTAATCAACCTATAAAAAGATATGTTTCAATATATAAAATGTGGTGAAATAATTCTCTGAATACGTCGAAATATTATTGATGTTACTTTTACTTCATTTGCGTAGCATTAATTCATGATATGCAAAACCAATTATACACAGAAACCCTTGATGCATCATTCCTACCGAATATAATTTTCAATAGCCATAGTCTTATGAAATTTTATGTTTGTGCTATCAAAATGGAAGTCATCATTATTTCAAATGCGCTGAATGTTCTCTGAAGATTGCTTTTCATTAGGATACACGGTATAAGGCTAAAAAATAATGAATTGTTTCTCCGGCACTTTTTCAAAAAAATCAGGAGGGAGGGCGATTTTTTTTTTCTCCTACTCTTGTCTATTGGCACTATGTAATGGCCTAGTAAAACAAGTAATTAAGTACAGATTAAAGACAATTTCAAGTTTTAACAACAACATATGCAATCCTTTTATATAAAATTCTAAAGATAGATTTATTAATCACAAACCGTCATTTATGCAAGCTGATGTAAAAAGGCAATCAATTCGAATGTTTATAATTAACATAAGTTTCTTCAAATTGGTACACCATCAACATTAAAATACTTCTATTTATAGAATTTAACTTTTCGTAATTCATATTTTTTATAACTGTAAAAAATAGAAATTATTTTTGCAGTAAATCACCAATAATTGTTGGAGAGGAAAATCAACACTTGTTAATGCAGCTGGCATTTTCGATCGTTTCCATATGACTTATATTGACACAGATTTTGTTCAAAAAAATATGGAATGAAATATGAAATATTACACAAGCAAAAGCATATACGAAACAAAAGTTTAAATCAACAAATAGAACATATTTATATAGGTTCCCAATCGAATATGACTTTGTTTTCAAAATTTACAGAGTATTATCAAGACAGAAAGAAAGTTACTGGAAATACCGAAATATCTACCGGGTTACTCTTCATCCGCTATGTTAAAATGCGGATTCGTTTAATTTCAAGCCGCTGTCCATGGGATCTTATTCAATACATCGTAATTTTAGTAATTTTAGTAATAGTTATGAACGTTTATGGTGTTTATTCGTCCGAATTATGTTTCTTATTTACGAAAGGCATTGTTCAAAAGCGCTTGGTACGAACGAAATACACATAATGTACATACTGGTTTACTCCAGAGTCATCACCAGTTATCGCATACAGAAAATAGACGACAGCAAGTTACCAAAATGTTAATAATTCACGGATTTCAAATGCGTAGTTTTTGTATTTGGTTCGGTAACATGCCCATTAGAAACACTTTCTACAAAGTTATATTTTTATTAACGTATTTCTGGACTGCTCCTTTAAAACCCGGGCCCGATCGTCAAAAAAAAGTTAATAACTATTTTTTGACATTAAATCAAATTCGTGGCGGGCCATAAAAATACGTTGCGGCGCTGTCTGAGAAACGAATCATTAACTTTTAAGCCTATACATGATTAATTGACTTCGAAATGTGTATGTATTATGCATAGATAACTTCTAAGATGTAGGTAGGGTATATTACTTAAGAATAACTATACGCGTCTGATAAAATATATTTTTCATTCATTCCTGTAATTATTTTCGTACATTGTTAATTGGTAAAATTTGTCTGACAAATTTTATATAATAATGAAGTTTACGTAAATTATTTAGGTTATTCGTGTATCACTAGTGAAAACATGGGGCGGTATGATCGGTTAAATTACGGTACAAATATTAATAATTATTGAATTAATCACAAATTAATTTTGGGATCTGAAACGTTTTCTTATGGTTTCCCAAAAAACCTGGGTCCGAGAAGTCTCCTTATATAGGTGGGGACCGAAAAATCTGGGTCCGAGAAGACACGTTACCGATCATCTTGGCACTCTTGTATCATATGTTCAGGGTAAAAATGATATCTCGGTATATTAATGTCAACGCCGATTGTCTTTTTTAAAGACATTCCTTGTTTGTTAGTTTTTTCTTTTTTTTGCTTTATTGTACCGCTGAACTTTTATTTGAATCAGAATACATGTCAGAATATTAATGCATGTTGTTTTTTTTTTGCTTTTCTTACAGGTAAACTTTTATTTGAATCTGATCCTGTCTGAATGATGAATGTTATGTTTGTTATCAATTATTGAAGTGAAATAAACAAAATAAATCAGAATCCACTAATTTCAGCGCGTTGCGTCGTCTTTCAAGCTTTGAGATAAATGCAATTTCACAGCTTTGCTATGGCGTACCTGAAACGACATTACAACAACAACTGTGAATAACTTAAGTAGAATTTTTTGGTAAATAATTAAGACTGGATAAAACTGGTTCCTTAAAACGCTCATTTCAACAACATATTGAATATTCGATATCACTAGTGGTATAAACCCATTATTTATGGCACATGGCTCTTCACCCGCAAAAAGCGCTAATGTAACGATCCACCGACTCCACTCGTTCACCTGCAAGGTTTTATTACCTTTATCTGGTTTTCAAAACACGTGCGATGTGTCACCGGATTACCGCAAACAGGTTAGAATTCTGCTAAAATACCACTGTCATATAAAATGTCCGAAAATTAAGATTCATTACTTATGGTTTAAAATCAGGATGTCCGAAAATAATTATTTTTGGTCACTATATATTATATATAGTGACAAAAAATAATTATTTTGGCTAAAAAAGAGGGTGTGCGAAAATTTGTAGTGTCCGAAAACATAGAGCTGTTACGGTATGTAACCTGAACTTACGTCTATTTTTAGTTCTTTTGTTGTAGATGAACCAACTATTGAATCCGATCGTTGTGCTATTTATTTCTTGATTAAATCATCGGGTATACAGGAATATGCCAACAAGGGAGATAACAATACAGATGATTATGTGAAAGTAGAATACGTATAGGATATTGACCGAGTAGGAGGTCTTTCTGCGTAGGAAAGACCTGTCCACGGGCAGCATGTGAAAACCGAGAGCGCGGAGGTCAATATCCGACTTACATACCGGAAGGTGACATAAATGCCGCATAGTTGAATCACACAAAGAAGGTGTCTATGGTATGGTTCTTTCGACCATGTTAGCAGGTACTTTTGCTCAGTTTATCTCCTCAATATTGGTATGAAATTTATAACGTAACGCGCACAGAAATAAATTTTCCAAGACTGTAAAATATAGTTCACATTGTAATGGCAGAATTTGTTTTCGGGTCGTAGAATCTTTTTTTGTATTATAATTGTTTATCTGTAAATAAAGAACGATTTGTCGTGCTGATGCTAAAGCACTTGTGGTAAATTCCTTCGCATCGGACCTGTTAATCGTTGTTAATTAGCCGAAAGCAACTCGCAATCGAACATAATGTCTTATTTAATTGTTTATTGATGAAAAAAAAACAAACACAGTTGTCCATACACAAAAAAAACATTTCTTTATAAATTAAACAATTAACGCTGAAACTGATTTGTATTTATTTGGATTTTTTATATTCGATGTAGAATGTATATACAACATGTATATAAATAGTTGGTACATTTTTAAACAAAAAAAAGTTTAAAAGGTATCACTAAACAAGAAGGTGAATGGCTTTAATGCGTGGTATAGTTTAGCGTATGTTTTTTCTAAGATACAATAATAAATGATATACGTTGCATTATTTTCTTTTATAGAAAATCATATATTGCGTCGTACAATTAAACAACCAATCTGTTACAAGTCATTATATTCATAACGAAATTGTTTTCTGCCTTGACATATTATATATATTTTGTATTTTGTTGAAATAACATATATATGCAGAAAGTCCAAAAAATCGAATGTGTACATGCACATATATGTATTTTAGAACTACATCATGAATGTACACATGCTTCTCGTGGACAAGTCTTTTTTTCCTCGTGCACGGGTCTATCTTTTTGCACGTGGACGGGTCTGATATCAGTTTGGGAAGACCCGACCACGTGCAAAAAGATAGACCCGCGCACGAGGATTGTATTGTTCTCACAGGTCATTCCGAAAAATATAGACCCGAACGAAACAAAGAAGTAGGTATGTAATGTTATACAACGAAAATATGTACAATTTTATCAATGAATTGCATGATTAAAACTATCAATCACATTTATAGTTGTTATCTGAAAAACTATCAACAATTGAGTATGTTGAACAACTAGATGAAAATTTGTCCTGTTTTTATAATGACTTTCAATTGATATGTGATAAATTTTTTCAGTACAATATTAGTAACCGACCAAAGGCAGAATATCGTTTAAATAAATGGTTCGATAGTGAATGTGATTTTAAAAGGAAATTTTTTGATAAATCAATACCGATATAGTAAGACACCAGAAAACATAATTATTTTAGCAAAATCGAGATCGGAATACAAAGTAGTAAGTAAAATCTCTATGTTTTCGGACACTTAAAAATAATGTCCGGTGTATAACGTTTTTTGCCGAATATACACGGATAGTATCGATTAATGATTGCGCGTGCTTGTTTAATACCACGCCGTTTAGTATAATTAATTTTTAGCGATGTTTGCTATGAATTTGAAATATTTTCATATGCATTATTTTATTTTACAGAAACTTACGCCAATACTGCATTTTTGTCGACCAAGTTCAAAGATTACCATCTCGTATATTATTTACCTGTAATTAATGCCAAAAAAAATGAAAATTGTGATTTTCTTGTTTGTTCTTGAACCAAAATCCTTAAACGAATGTCTTTAAAACCTTCACATATTCGTGCAACTTGTGATAGGGTGCGATAAAACTGGAGCCTGTTTGTCACACTTATCGTGAAGAGTAGAGACATAGTACCGTAGATAAATGAATGGTTAATTGGCACTAAGTGGCATATTTATTATACGATATCACAACCGGTATACACAATCGGGTAAACCCATTATTTATCGCACATGGCTTTTTACCCTATACCACTGTCATATAAAATGTCCGAAAATTTTGATTCTTTAATTATTGGTTAAAATCAGGATGTCCGAAAACATATAGAGACGAAACATAATTATTTTGGCTAAAAAAGAGGGTGTCCGAAAATTTAATAAAAAGCATTGTATTGATAAAAAGGTTACATCACAGTTAAAAGGAGCAAGGTTACACAATGCTGAATTATATTGGAAAATGCTTAAAGATATATGTATGCCAAGAATAATAGTTGTTCCAATATAGGATTATCTCATTTTTAACATTAAATTAAGGCTATAAATAACCCAGACTCACGTTTTATCAAGAAGATGATAATATTTTATATTTTAACTAAATATTTTTGAATGGGGAATTACAAGTCAGGTTTAATGAATTAGACAATGATATAACTCATGACGATATTTACAAAGCATGTACACAACTTAATGCCGACAGATCTGGAGGTCCAGACTTTTTAAACATGGCTTCCCATATTTATCAAATTATATTGTACCACTATTTAACAAGATATTTAAATTGGGTTACTCCACTTATAAATAGACTGAGGGATACATTATACCATTGTTTAAAAAGGGGGATCCAGATTAACCAGAAAATTATAGAGGCATTACATTGTTTAGTACCTTTGGCAAATTATTTACAAGAGTTATATAACAGATTAAATACATGGGCTGAGAACTATGACACATACTCTGAAGCAAAAGCTGGTTTTAGAAGAAACATGGGTACAATGGACAACATATTTATCATGTCTAGTGTTATTAATCATATTTTGAATCAAAACAAAAAATTGTATGTATGCTTTGTTGATTTTACTAAAGCATTTTATTTATTAGTAAGAGGAAATATTTTTTATAAACTTATACAATACGGTATTCGTGGAAAAATGATGAATGTAATACGATCTCTGTATAGTAGTGTTAATTCACGTATCAAATACACAAATTATCTAAGCAACACTTTTACATGTCAGCTAGGGACACGTCACGGCGACTGTTTATCGCCATTTATTTTTTTCTATGTATCTTAACGATCTTGAAGAACAATATTTATTGAATGGTGCAAATGGTATTTATGTTGAGCACTTAAAACTTATTCTTTTTTTACATGCAGACGACGTTGTCATTTTTACCTCAAACGAGAACGAACTAGAACAATCACTTGATTTACTTCATGATTATTGTGGGATTAGGGGGATTACTGCCCGTCACCCTGACCAGGGTATGGGCCGCCAACCACGGATCTCCAGAGTTCTGGGCCATGCTCTCCAGCTGGTTCCAGGTGTAGCCCATCTTGGTAGTGACGGTCTGGAGGTCGCGTCGATAGGTGTTTCTTGGACGGCCTCTTTTCCGCTTTCGCTGGGGGTTCCACCGCAGCTCCTGCCTGGTGATGTTGGCTGGCATTTTCCGTAGGGTGTGCCCTATCCAAGCCCATCTCCTCTTCCTGATTTCTTCATCGATAGGAATTTGGCAGGTCATTT
The DNA here is from genome assembly GCA_027627225.1 of Congeria kusceri. Taxonomy (NCBI): domain Eukaryota; kingdom Metazoa; phylum Mollusca; class Bivalvia; order Myida; family Dreissenidae; genus Congeria; species Congeria kusceri. Next base: position 25,635,884 of record CM051027.1, read on the forward strand.
CCCTGAGGTTGGCGTTGCTGATGGTGTCAGGCCATTGGATCTGGAGAATCCTTCTGATGCAGCTGTTAATGAAGGTCTGTACTTTCCTGATGGTGGTCTTGGTCGTCCTCCAGGTCTCTGATCCATACAGTAGGACTGATTTAACATTGGAGTTAAACAGTCGGGTTTTGGTGGTGGGGGACAGTTCTCTGCCTTCTCTGCTTCAGCTGCCAGCCCGTCCACATACGCTTTTTTGTTCTGCGGTATCATTTTCTTCACTACTTTATGGGCTTCATCGAATTCTTGTTGAGCCTTGGCCTTTGCTGCTCCTTTGCTGTTATCCACTCTTTCTGCTGTTGTTTCTTTAGCCGAACTACTTCTTGGCATGATGATCTCAGTGCTTCTTTCACTTTATGCCACCTGTTGGTTACTCCTTCCTCTTCTTCTTCGTTAAGTTCCTGAAGTACTTCATACTTGTTCTTTAGTGTCAGACAGAACTCTTCTCTGATCTTGGGGGTCTGTCAGAAGGCTGACGTTGTACTTGGCTCTTCTGTCTGACGTGTCTGTGCGGTTTCTCTTCTGCTCCTCTTCTCACTCTGACATCTTGCATGGATCTTCTGAATTTCTCGCAAATGCAGACGTGGTCGATTTGGTTTTCTGTCACATTGTCTGGCGATAACCAGGTGTTCTTGTGGATCCTCTTGTGGGGAAAGATGCTGCCTCCAATGACCATGTTGGTGAGTGCACACAGGTCCGCACATCTCTCTCCATTCTCGTTCATCTTTCCCAGTGCGTGGGTACCCATGACTTGTTCATATCCGGTGTTGTCAGGCCCAATCTTGGCATTTACATCTCCCATGATGATGGTGACGTCTTTGACCGGATAGGTCTCGAGGATCATCTGCAGTCTGCTGTAGAACTGATCTTTGTCCTCTTCTTCACTGTCATTCGTGGGGGCGTAGCACTGGACGACATTCATTTTGATCTTCTTTTTCTTGGTGCGGAAAGATGCTGTGATGATCCTGTGGACATGCGCCTCCCATCCAATCAGTGCCTTCTGTGCCTGCTTAGACAGCATGAAGAGTACTCCCTGTGTGTGGGGTGCATCACTCTCTTCATGTCCAGAGTACAGCAGCAGCTCTCCCGACATCAGTCGTGTCTGCCCAGCTTGGATCCACCGTGTCTCACTGATGCCTAACAGTGTCAGGTTGTTACCCCTAATCTCGGCTGCTACTTGCGCCATCTTTCCTGCCTCGTACATGGTCCTAACATTCCATGTACCGATGTTGATTCTCCTGGTCGACAGAAGGGTAGTCGGCTTGATGGCTTCCTTTCGACTTTCACCACCAAGCGTCATGCATCTTCTTGGTGAAGATCCTTCCTCTCCCAGGATAAGTTTCTCTGTTACTTCTGTTGTTGCCGTTTCTGTAGCGGTTTTGCTTTCTACGGGGTGGGGGTGCTAACCCCATGCCCAACCCTCCTCCTTTTTCAGCCGGGCTTGGGACCGTCCTTGGCGATTACTGTACTAAATGGAAATTAAGCGTCAACGTTAATAAAACTAAAACTATGATTTTTAGAAAGGCGGGAAGACTGAAAGATTCTCTTAAATTTTTGTATGACGGAAAATAAATTGAAATAGTAAAACAATTCACTTATCTTGGTATAACATTTACTTCTGGTGGTTCATTTAATAAGACTTTCGAAATTTTGAACGGACAGGCACTTAAGGCTACTTTCAAATTGAAGCAATACTAAATAAAATTTACCCATATTAAAACTAGTCATGTCATAGAACTATTCGAAACACTAATAATGCCAATATTGAATTCAGGATCAGAAGCATGGGGTTTCTCAAAAAGTGAACAAATTGAACGTATACACCTACATTTTTTGAAAAATTTACTAGGTGTTAAACTGAGCACACAAAATGACTTTGTATTCGGAGAAGTAGGTAGAACACCACTATATTGTAACCGAGTTATTAACATTATAAGATTTTGGTTGAAAGTCGTAATGTCACCGGACCGAAAATAGATTAAATATGCCTACAAAATGATGTTAAATGATAGGGAATTGTTCCATACCAAAACAATTTGGGCATTAAAGTAAAAGTACTTATCGAAAGCATGGGTTTTTGTGAAGTATGGTTATCTCAAGGAGTAGGCAATACTAACTCTTTTTTACAAGTTTTTAAACAAAGGCTAAAAGACAGTTTATACAAAATTGGCACGAGCGATTACAGTTATCCTCAAGGGCGAATACATACTCATTATTTGCAAATTTTAAATTTCAGTGCTATCTTGATAATGTCAAAATTAAAAAGTTCAGAACAGCATTAAGTCGCTTACGTGTCTCCTATCATACGAGGTAGATGGAATAAACCGAAAAAGATACCTAGAGGAGATAGAAAATGTCAGCTGTGTAATATAATAGAAGATGAGTTTCATTTTATTTTTGAATGTCCTCTCTATCACACGGAAAGAAAATAATATTTAAATAAATCATATTGGAAACGACCAAACATTCCTAAATTTATCGAACTTATAAACACCGAAAATGAACGTTTATCAGTAAAACTTGCGACCTTTATCTATTAAGCATTTCAACTGCATGACTCAACATTTTAGCGTATTAATGTAAATGAACTATAAATTACTAATGTAACTTACTTTTCTCCCACATCAAATTATTTCATTTGTCTGTTATTTGTATAATGTTATTTTTTTTCTCCCACGTAAAATTATTAAATTTGTCTGTTTTCTGTATACTGTCATGATAATTATGTTATGCAACATGGATCACGATGCTTCTTTCAACTTAATTGCTGTTTTATAACTGTTTGAACTCATGGGCTTATGCTTATTGTTCGAAATAAAGTTCTTCTCTACAAGAGACGCACCGTTCCGGAGGTGACCTTGGGTATTTTCTCTACAAGGGACGCACCGTTCCGGAGGTTACCTTGGGTATTTTCGTCCCCGGTCCGAAGCACATAGTACACTGCACATAATTATGAGCTTATAAATATTGCCGTTAAACTGTACAGATTCGTATCGTTATAATTTATGCCTTTAACATATTGATAATTTAACACGTACTAAACACAGCGAGAATTTGAAAATTTACTCAACGTCAGTAGTTTCTACATAATGGGCCCATATTCTAAACATTTCGTATGATTTTCGTAAGCTGTTTTTTTAATGAAACACTCGGATTTACTTAGGAACGTAGTTCGGATTGTTACGTAAGAAAACCGTTCGTACGAAGTTTAAGTAACGTTACCGATAATTATAAATGTATTAAAGTGGTCAGTTAGTCACAATCTACTGTTTTATGGCGAAGAAAACTTAACATTGAAAGATGTATTAAAATTAACCTCGTTATTGCAGGTAATCGCAACTGACAGTTTGTATTTAGATTGTACTGATCTACGACACGTATGCGTGTATATGCCAATTTACATGTTCATATATTCTGTGAGAAAAACGCTGCAACATAATGCGATTTACTTCACGCACCATAGCCATATGTATATATTGATATTCTTCTTAAAAATACATATCATCTTTAATGTCTGATTTAATTAATTAGTCGTTATAATGACAACCTTCTTTAAATCCAATGAAGATAACGGCATTTGCAAACATGATAAGAAGCATTGATGAGTTTGCACAACTGTCATTTTCTGTACCTGAGTGGACAAGTGTATTTGTAAATATCGTGAACATTAGTAAGTTTCCATACCACTGGTGGGTGATCAAATTATTATCAAACCCAGAAAGTTTGTTCACACATGTACGCCAGAGGCGTTTATTTATATTGTAAAGCTAAACAAATATTAACTGTGATAATATGGTCAAGACATGTCCAGTTTCTAGTGTTGTAGTTCTTTCAAAAGTCATTTAGAAGAAGTGTTTGTGTAAATGTGTACCTCAAGTAAGCCAGATTTTCTGATGTCGGCATTCGCCATTAAAAAAATCTTTTCTTTGAAGTGGACATACATGTTTAAAATGGAAGCATAAGGGAAGGATTGTGTCTTAAATAAATTGTAATTGTATTATTTCTTTGTTCAGTGTCTATAAGCAAGAGATAGTTAATTGTCATTTATAATGTTTATTTCAAGAATTGTTTGAAGAACAAATTAATATGCCGTTCCTTTTGTTATAACTTAATTTGTTTTGTATTGACCGGTCGGGTCGGGTGCTATATTGTGTGTTTATTAATTGTATGATCAGATGATATTTCATGATAATAACCATTATTAGTCCCCTACCGGTGTTTCACCGGAGAGGACTATAGGTTTGTCCTCCGTCCGTCCCTCCGTCCGTCCGTCCGCAAAATATTGTTCCTGCGATAGCTCAAAAAGTACTGAAGATACTTCGATGAAACTTGGTATACATATAAACGGCAATGTGAGTATTAGGCGCGACCTTTTATTTTTTACCAGAGGTCAAAGGTCACGTGACTGTTACTAAAAATAAAAATTAACTACGTCCGTACGCAAAATATTGTTCCTGCGATAACTCAAAAAGTACTGAAGATACTTCGATGAAACTTGGTATACATATAAACGGCAATGTGAGTATTATGCACCATCTTTTATTTTTTACCAGAGGTCAAAGGTCACGTGATCATTACTAAAAATAGAAATAAACTAAAACAATCTGGATCCTGTGATAACTCAAAACGTACTGAAGCTATTTCGATGAAACTTGGTATACATACTAACGGCAATGTGAGGATTATGCAGGACCTTTTATTTTTTACGAAAGGTCAAAGGTCACGTGACTGTAACTAAAAATAGATATAAATTCGATACTGTTATAATTCGAAAAGTACATAAGATATGACCATAAAACTGGGTACAAAGATTGAACTATAAGTATCCGTCTGTTTGTCTCTCTATGTGTTCGTTTGTTGTCCGTCCGTCTGTCTGTCCGTCCCCAAAACCTGGTTCCTGCAATAACTCAAAAAGTACTGAACTCATTTCGAAGAAACTGGGTATACATATACACGGCAATGTGGCAATGTGAGTATTATGCAAGACCTTTTGTTTGACCAGAGGTCAAAAGTCTCGTGACTGTTACTAAAAATAGAAATAAACTAAATACTGTAATAATTTGAAATGGACATAAGATATGACCATGAAACTTGGTACAGAGATTGAACTATAGGTTTGCCATCTGTCTGTGTGCCGTTCTGTCTGTTCGTCCGAATGTCTGTCTGTCCGTCCGTCCCCAAAACCTGGATCCTGTGATAACTCGGAAAGTACTGAAGACACTTTGATGACACTGTGTATACATAGCAACAGCAATTTGAGAATTATGCACGACATTTTATTTTTCACCAGAGGTAATGTGACTGTTACTAAAAATAGAAATAAACTTAATGCTGTAATATATTGAAAAGTGCATAAGATATTATCATGAAACTTCATGAAACTTGGTACACAAATTAAACTATGGGTTTGCCCTTCGTCTGTGTGCGTCTGTCTGTCTGTCTGTTCGTCCGTCGGTCTCACTCTGTCTGTCTGTCCTGTCCCCAAAACCTGGATCCTGCGATAACTCAAAAAGTACTGAAGATAATTTGATGAAACTTTGTATGCATAGAAAGAGCAAGGTGAGGATTGTACACGACCCTTTATTTTTCACCAGAGTTTAAAGTCACGTGACTGTTACAAAAAATAGAAATGAACTTAATACTGTAATAATTCGTAAAGAACATAACATATGATTGCAATATCGGTTTAGTACTGCAATATCTCAAAAAGTAACTCGAATGTCTGGTCAATGTTACTAAAATAGAAAAAAACAACAACTTAATACTGCAGTGACAAATGGGAGTTAAATATGAAACTTTGTACATCTACAGATAAAGGGCGATTTGACGGTATTGCACAATGTTTAATTAGTAGGGTTTTCGGTATTGGTATGGGACTCCTGTACTGCTTGCAATACTATCAAAGCCTTGTTTACTTAGATACGAATCAGGGTGACAGATTGTATGGTAAGTGTTTGAGTCATCGATTTTCTTGCTAGCACAGCTGTCATCGGCGAATTTAGAGGGGGTTGGAGTGGCGTACAATTCTTGATTTTTTAAACCTCACAATAATATAAACATGCATTTCGTTGCAAACGTCGTCTTTTTTAATCAATTTATTGCTATTATCAAACCCGTTCTTTGGTATTTTAAGTACTTATATATGTTAAAATGTTACTTTTTGACGATATTGCACCACGTCTTAACATGTAACAGACACCATCAGTTTGACAGTTACTGAATAGTTCCGCCCCAATCTAACTACTAATCCTGTACCGCGTCTGGCTGTCACTGTTAATGAAGCACTGTGTCTTCAATGGTTAGATGTACGTGATCTTATATAATAATTTGTAAAATAATTTTTGTATTCAGAGAAAGAGTATAACATTTTGGCACCGAGGAAAATAGTTAACATGAACAATAAGTATTCTTGACTGTAACTGAGTGTGTGAATTTGTAAAAAAAAGTTCTTTAATTTTAAACTGTCAATACCAGCTTTGAGGAGAAAACCATGTGCATTTTTTGCAACCAGTTTGAACATTTAGAAACAGTTAAATCGGTTGAGAACCAGCTACCAATTTACAGAACACCATTAGTGCCTTGTCACTGGTATTGTATGCTTACTCGTATATTGAAACCTCCGAAAGCTATATCACAGTCGGTCATCACCAGTTTGTTCAAGTGTTATCTGGCGAGTCAATGTTTGTTAAAAAGTTTGGTTTGTATTGGCTATCGACAACAAATGTAATCACCGTTCTAGTTAAATGTTTATTATGAAAAGTACGATCTTCTTTCAAAAAGGTATAACAATTACATGTTGTATAATAATTCATACTAGTTTGTGCTAGTTTGTACAAGTTGTATCTATGTTTCTTTGGGACAGAACTCATTCAATCATAATACTTTGAACTATGTTTGCTAATTATTATCCGTTCATTTCTTATTTTTAATTCAGTCATTAAAATTATATATGGACCACTTACAAAATAAACTGGTTATACATTAGTAGGCGACACGTTGCAAAGGATTAGGATCAATCGACTTCATATTGATCTAATTACAAACACTAGGGTCATCAACAATTCAGGCGGCGAGGCACAGAGTCTGTTCCATTCATCAAACATTCGTTCCAATAATAAGACATGACATTGGAAAGCTGAAGCATAACAAAAAGCAACTCTGACAATGAATTTTTATATACAGCTGCGTTTAAAAAATATATATTTCAGTTGATGGTCAGTAGATATAATGTTTCAACATGATACCATTATACATGTGGAATATACGGATTACAAATAAGATCGAGTAAGTATCACTTTTTTCCTTGGAGCTGGGTTTTGAACTGTTAGTCCAAATTATTAGACGTATTCTAATTATTAACTATTTTAATATGAGGCAGAATCCACACTACGATATTGACTAAATATAAAACATGAAAAAAACACAATAAAATGATTAAAAACTGAATCGAGTAGGAGTATTTGAACTGCATGACATGTAACAGTAATTATCATGCAAAATGAAACACATCCGTTTCAATGGAACAAAAAATGAACAATAATATATATTAGCATGGAGAGTGTTTATATTAATTTGAAGATTTTAAACGGATATGTTTTAACCATAAATATAGTTTTAACTAATGTAGTTAAATTGTCTAATGATGGAAACAATATATGCGTGATATCATTATATATGATATGTATTAAAGAGGCACTCTTCAACAAATACTTTGATATACACTATAATCTAGACTCGTATATATTATTTTCAACATCCTTTTATCTGAACGTAATGAAACACAAAAACAGAATTATAATGATCGTCATCCATCACAAATATACGTTTTCTAGTTTTTATTTGCTAATGTAATGCAAAATTTAGAGAAAGTCTAATTAAAGCAATGCATGTCATTAATTGCATTTACACTGATTCAAATTAAATGTTAGTTTATGTAGACACCTAAAATTATACAATATTTCAAGTTTTACTTTTATTTCAGGTGCTCATATGTACTTCAAATTTTGTTTTCATTACGAGTAGAGCATAAATTACATAAATTGTTGCTTTATATATACTTAACTTTAGTTTGACATGGCATATCGATTGCGTGGCCAGCTGTTCAAGTCACAGACTGCCACTAGTATCAATATTCGGATCATCTAAGTTTTACTGTATTCATGGTCTACAGTTACTTGTCCATTCTGCTTTGTCGTTGTTTATTCCCCATATAATGAAATTCAGCGATAGTATCTCCATTGAAAAACATCGGATGGTTATCAACAATGGCTGTCCGAAATTATTATTTGCTGTGAATGAAACGAAAACGCCCTTTAAGGTCACGGCAGTTTAAGGTCACGCCGTATCGGTTATAATAATAAGAACATAAACTTACGGTATACTTTATTAAAACAATAGTCGGTAAAAAATGTGACCGAAAAGTAGAACTGTTGCTAAGCAACATCTGTCACGGTCTATAAACTGACCAGCTTCAACGTCAATGGTTTTCTAAATAATGGGCCCGTGTCCTAGACATTTCTGAAGATTGTCGTAAATTGTTCTTTATGAAACACTCGGATTTTCTTACGTACGTCGTTTAAGAAACGTTAATAATAACTATAATAGTGGTTAGTTAGTTACAACCTACTGGTTTATAACGAATAAAACTAATATTTAAAATATATATTCAAATATTAATCTCGTTATTGGAGGAAATCGCAAGTGAAAGTTTGTATTTAGTTTGGTTTGTACTGTTCTACGAAACATGTACCAATTTACTTTTACTTCAGTAAAGCGTACTTCACGCGCAATATCCATATGTATACATGTATATTGATATGCCTCTTTTAATACATCTTTAATGTTATCAGTCGTTATAATGATAACCTTCTTAAAATCCAATGAAGATAACGGTATTTGCATAACATGATAAGAAACGTGGCTGAGTATGAAGAACTGTCATGTTCTCTACTGAGTGGGACAAGTTTATTTGTAAATATCGTAAACAAATTAGTAAGTTTAAACACCAGTGGTGATTAAAACATTATCACAACCAGCCTATTTGTCCACACATGTACGCCATAAGCGTTTATTGATATAGTAAAGATATATTAACTGTGATAACACTTTCCGAGTGTTTAGAGTTATAGTACTAAAGTCATTTAGAAGAAGTGTTAGTGTAAAATTATACCGCCGTTAGAAGAATACCGCCGTTTAGAAGAATTTAGACGAAGTGTTAGTGTAAAATTATACCGCCGATAAGCCAGTTTTTCTGCAATCTACATGCGGCTGTCCAAATACAAAGGGTTGTTTTAAGTGGAAGTACATGTAAACAATTGAGGATATTGGAAGGATTCTTTTCGACGAAAGGTAGTCTTATAAGTCTTATATATATTTTTGACACGCATTTACATTTTAGTTTAATTAAGGTAAGTTACTTACTTTTTAACAATAAACGGATAATGTAACGATTGTGTTTTCAATAAATGGTAATTTTAGTATGTTTTTCACTTATCTCTAAGCAACATAAACATAATTTTAATACATATATTTTATTTTGAGAATTGTTTTGGAAAATATTTATTTAAAACAACACTACCCATTTTTATTTCCTTTTTCATTTTGTACTGACCAAACAGGTTGGGTGCCATTTTGCGCTTTCATTACCCGTCAGGCTAGATGATATGTCATGATAATAAATCAATCATTTACTTAAGAGTAGAATTATATGTATGGTGACAGATGTATGGTACGTGACTGAATCATTGAACTGGTAGGTCTTCGTTCTAGCGCAAGCTGTTTATAAAACATGGAGTCGTCAATGGTGAAAGGGACGCGATTAAATAAACATGCTTAGTACAATAAGTTTTACATTTAGAGTAATAATATGAAGGAACTGAGGGAAATGGATTACAGGATATGTGAGTATTCTTTAAAGTTATTCGATATGTTAGAACTGTTGATAATTGTTACACCGTCTATACTATCTTTGAAAAACAAACAATGCACATTTTTCGGAACCAGTTTGTACGTTAAGAAACTAATTTAGATACAATTATAGTGCCTTGCCACTGGTACTCGTGTATTGAAACGTTCGGAAACTATGTCACTGTTGGTCATTTGATCTTAAATTTAATCAGTTGTGTAACATGATCCCGTCTTTTCATGACCAACGAGATACGTGTTATATGGAGAGTCAATGTTTGTTTTAATTGTGGTTTTATATTGAATATCAACAACATATGTAAACACCGCTCTGGTTGCATGTTTATTATAAAACGGGCACGACCTTTCGAAATCACACCCAAAATACGTAAACGTACGTATGTAAGAATTAGCAAATATAGTTAAAAGTATTAGGACTGTGTATATATCTGCTAACAATATGCATAGATAGATTTAAGTTTTATATGGTAAAAATGTGTCTCATTATTTTGTATAAGTTCGTCAATCATAATACTTTGAACTACCGGTATATTTGCTAAATAGGATACGTACTTCGTAATTTTGATAGTATTGTGAGTGGACATTTTTATGTAAAGTTAAACAACACGCTGCAAATGTTACCGATCAATGGACTTGATAACCAACACTAATTAACTGGTTATAAATTAGTAAGCGACACGTTGCAAATGTTAAGGATCAACGAACTTCATACTGATCGATTTACAAGCACAATAAGGCACAACTTAACAATGCAGGCGGCGAGGCATAGAGCGACGTCCAACATTTCGTTCAACAATAAGTCATAGCGATAGGAACAGAAGCGTAACGATAAGCAGTACTGAGGTTTAACAAGAGCAATGTTTTCTAGGGTTCACTAAATATGTCATCAGTTTATGGTCAGTAGGCATGATAAGTCGTTACGATAATATAATATGTGTGTATTAAATGGATTAAATATGTGACGGAGTAAGTATTACTTTATTCCTTTGAGTTTGTCTTTTAACTGTATGCCACGTAACAATAAAATCGACACACTTAAAACACTGACGCGTCAGTGGCACAAAATAATAATTTTAGTAATGTAGGTAAATATGTAAATTAATATGGTGATTAATCAATGGGGAATATTGCTTTGAAGAATTCAAACTGACGTATTGTAAACAACATCGACACATTTAAACACTGACGCGTCAGTGGCACACAATAATAATTTTAGCATTATATGTAAATATGTAAATTAATATGGTGATTAATCATTGGGAATATTGCTTTGAAGAGTTTAAACTGACGTATTGTAAACACCTGAATATAGAGCTTTAAAGAGACATGTTCACAGATTTTCGCATTTTTTAAATTATGTCATTTAATGTCTTAACTTGACAGATTTAAGCATCTGAACTAAAAAGCTCAAGTGTAATAACAAGAAAAGTATTTAAAAACAAGAACTGTCTTTAAAAAAAACAATCGGCGTTGAAATTAATATTGAGATGCCATTTGTTTGCCCTTAATCTAATACAAGGACCAAGATGATCGGTTACGTGACTTTTCGGACCCCATATTTTTCGGTCCCTACTAAGAAGTTTTCTCGGACCCCAGATTTTTCGGGCCCTACTTAGGAGACTTCTCGGGCACTAGATTTTTCGGACACCATAAGAAAACCTATCGCCCCAAAAATTTGAGATAAACTCAATCATTGTTAATATCTGTACCGTGAATAAACCGATAAGATACCGCCCCATGTTTCTACCAGTGGTACATGAATAAGCTAAATACTAGTTATGAACGTTAACATAATTGACACAAAAATTTGTAATGCAAATTAAAAAAATTAACATTTTCAGAAAATAATAGATGGAATGAATGAAAATTATTATTATATATATCAGAGAAGTGTACATAGTTATGCTAAATAATATACTATGTATCATTAGTGTTGCACTTAGTGTACTGTATTCATGCTATGCAAATGATGTTAAAGTAACATGAATTGTATATTCAGAAACGTCTCGACGTATTACGAGACTTCTTTCACCGCATTTTACTGATAGAAAGATGTTTTACATTTTATAGATATAATAAGAAGCTGATAGAAAAGTGCAATTATAAATAATTCTTAATTAAACACAACCACAATTCAAATATAAATTAACATGCGCAGTAAGTTTATAAATTTTCCATATATTGAAATGCTCGGGTTTAGGATTCTCCGGACGCTAATTCATGCGTGTGTATTAACGCAGCTTTACCGCGCGCTAAAATAATAAGAAATATAAGCTCAATCAAATTCGCTAATATTTTCTTGGCTTATTTATCAGAAAAATACCAGAAATGTACCACTTTATATTTTGTGCTTTCGAGCTCAACAGGCAACATTGCACGTTGTGACCGACCGTCGTCGCCGTTAATTGTAGCATTGTAATTGCTATTTATAGAGCGCGCGGATTGTAGGCTAAACAATATAGTTAGTTCATTATGTGAATGAATATAACATTCTTATCATGATATACAATTAGTAAAATTGTTCATAATTATGTTAATTTCTAGAGTGCATGTCGAAGATATGTGTATAACTTTATTTTAACCGCTTATGTAAACAATTTATGTAAGTTTTAATCCCGAAAAGTATGCAACAGTAATTGGTATACGTTAAACGATTGTTTTAAGATTGCATTCCCTAAAATTAGAAAATGTGCCCGATTATATTGGCATTCAATTTTCCCGCTGCAAAATTATCACAAGAAATCTAGGTCAAAAGTGATCTTAGACAGCTACGCCGAAAAAAAAAGAAAAGAAAAAAAATTGGTACCACCGCGCTTGGAACCCGGGGCCCCCGGATTAAAAGGCTATCGCCTTAACCACTTGGCCATTCCGACTTCTATATTTCGCCCTGCATTTTTTACTTTATGTAAGTGTTCCACGTGATGTGAACACTTTCCACGAAAACAACAGAAAAACTCCAATTTATTTCATTATTTAGCGTTATAAACGCTTTATAATTTTATCAATTTCAACTGATGATTAGTCCTAAACGAAACGGTTTTTACAGTATATTTCTTGGACTGTTGTGTTATTTTGCCACCTTGTATACACTGTTCTTTTATTTTTTGAATCGGTGAAAAAAAGTTGAAAAATTGTCAATTTGTCAATCTGTAAACAGGTCCCTTTAAGCAATTCAGATCTATTGTCAATTAACATAAACAAAATGTTCCTGAAAGTTAGCCAAATAGAAAGACACGAGATTCGTATTCACTATACTATAGACAGATGTCTAAATTTGCCAACATACTTTCATCTGAAAAGAATTCAAGCGAAGTAATTAAACAAAACAGCATACAATTTGTCATCATATATTTGTTTTCTAGTTATATGCTAATGTAAGTAAAATGTAGATTGAGTTTAGGTCAACAAATGAATGTCATCAATATCATTATAACATTCTAGTTATGTGAACTGTGAAGTGAGTTTAGAAAAACAAAAAAAAATGATCACTGATATAAATTTAATAGTAAGCATATGTACTATACATATACGCTATGTTTTTTTACGTAGGTATGCGAGACGCTATAGTACATGATGACTGTAATTGTGACAGACGTTTAGTTGTGTAGTTTTTGCGCCTTTTGTTCATACAAACTGCAAATCAAATTATCTGATTAGTAATCTTAATTACGGATGTGATTTTTGAGTCGCACTTATATTTCAGGCCAATTAAGTAGAATGATCGTATGATTTCTTCTTGGAAACGAAATCCTTATGCAGACAATTTAAATGTACTCGTAGCAAAACATCAATACACTGGTATTGTTTTGATTTTATTTTCATTACGTCATTGATCTTTATCAAAACAATTTGATCAGAAGTTCGGAAAATTCGAGTTGAACATAACTGTTTAAAGTAAGTAAAACACACCTAGGTGGATCTATATGGATATGTGTGTGTGACCGCGTCGAAGTTTCTAAAACAAATGGAAAATAAAACGAAATCCGGTATATATATGAAGTAAGTATTATCCGGTTGTGTTAGAGGTCGATATCCATCTTAATAGTTTCTTTAACGTTTATTTGCAGGTGATTTGCAGTTGAGTTTGCAGGTCAACACTTTGTAGCAAACGCCATGTTGGAAAGGTTCAGGGACTTTAAGGTCATCGTTGGGATCATTTCCGGTTTGACCCTCGGCCTCCAGTTCGTCGTTATGTACAGTAAGTCCACGGCTTGAGATACGTTATAGTGTACAGTAAAGGATTTTAGAACAGTTAGATTTATTCCTCTGTGATGATGTGAACTGTGGTGTATACATACATAATCTTACTTTTATTTTAATGTTATTTGCAGATAATATGGCTATTTGGAAAAAAACAGCAATTTTAAAACACAGTCTTTATCTTTAAACAATTGTTGCCATACATGTGGTATTGAAGTAAACCTCGACAAAAGTAAAACGAAGACCTTTAAAGCTGGATGAAAAGTGGTTTTACAATAAAATCCCATTCGAAACTGTTGACAATTTTAACTATCTGGGTTAACTGTTTTGTTATAGAAGTAGCTTCATACTTAATAGTAGTACCATTTCTGGTAAACACTACTGGCTCTTAATGCGCTCATGAATAATATAAAAAGAGCTCTTCTAAAGCCTAGTACCAAATGCCAATTATTTGACGCATTTGTAGAATCAGTTTTGAGTTGTGAAGTATGGGGTTTTGGCAAATCTGCCAAAACAGAGAGAATATATTAAATTTTTTGTAAAACCCTTCTTAAAGAGAAACAATTCACGTGTTCAATAGCTGTTTATGGAGAACTTTGACGTTATCTATGTACCAAGCATTGTTAGATGATTGTAATGCCGACATGTCATTAACAGAATTACCAAAAAAACGACAAGGCTGCAACGCCCAAATATTTCGGTAATAATTTGATCTTTCTCTTAACAATAATTGACGTTCAACTTGTTATACTAAAATAATTAAATACGTCCAAATACCTATTGCATTTGTTTTTTCTTGGTTCCATAAATCTCTTACGCATTTTTGCCAATACAATCTATTACGCTTTTTTTAACACTGTGTACGTGCACCGAATAGTTATTGTGTTCCTTGTGAATAATTCAACAACCTATCTAGAACTTCGTCTTTTTTACAACCAATGCATGTCGTGACTTAAATAATGTGGAGAATTATATAAGAACTTTGGAACGAGTATAACATACCACTGTTCCCTTTTTATTCACCTGTTAGCTGCCCACATTTAGTCACACATTAGTTTCATTGGAAGCTGTCGATGGCACAGTTTTATAATGTGTATTATCAGCAAACCAATATGTTATTTTAGCTGGATTTTGTACAGCAACATATACACACATATAATCACTACCCCAATCGACCCAACCACCGCCAACATCAGCTATAACGTGTTAGTTAAAGACACAAACAATGCTGTAAATCATCATTGTGTTTATCGCCTGTTTGGAGAAGCATCTACCTGCATTGTTTGTATCTATTTTTGCAGACTTTGCCTACAGCCAGACGGTGTACAGTTTGGATCGACCAAAGCGGGTTTTATCTGTCAAGCTCAAGGTAAATCTGGTAAACATTATTTTGTTTGCAATTTACCGGTATAAACTGTTTACACGTATTACGAGTGATGAATTATGTGGTTGAATAAATAATTATAGCAATCATATTTAAGCTTGCATTTGAACAATATATATTTTAATGCCTGCAATTCGTTAATTTTATAACTAAATTGGATTAACGACGTCGAAATTGTATATCAAAATTGGATTGAACGACACACATAAGTTTTAAAGATGTTACATGAAAGATAGGTTTAATTCTAATTTAAATTTTAATGAACATATTATGAACGTGCACATGAAGGGTCTGTTTATGCGTCATAAATAAATATATTACGTCATCAGTTGACAAACCACGTGACACTTTTTTTTCTCAATTCAGGAGGTCGACAACGTGATCGCTGTCCCTCTAAGTGCCCGAATATCTCGTGCACACAGTCACCATATCAATGACCATCTGGTACATGACAGCGACATCATTTTCCCCAACAGTCCGCGAACACATTCTAAAAGTATGACTTCCTTTTAATAAGTCTATGTTAGCTTATAAATATTACATATAAAGATTTTGTTTTTATACGAAGTGGTACATGCATAGTATTACACATGTCTTCGTTTAAATGTTATTGCATAATTTCTGATTAATGAACTATTTGTGTGCGTTGTCACTTTATCTATTCACTGTTACATGTCCAGTTAAACAGTATAATTTTATATTTACATACGAATACATTAATGGATGCGAACGTATATAACGTAAAGTTATATTACTTGTTTCATGTGTTTATTAATATCCATGTTAAAATGTATCAGTTTTATTTTACCGGCAATCTCAGGCGACAAACCCTTTGCTTAAGTATGACCATATCAATTCTTGTACTGGTTAATGAGATGTTGCTTGAATAAATACCAACTTGATTGATTAAGACAGTGTATCCCCAAACAAGGACATCTTCAGCCTTTTACGCATTAGACTATACTACATTACTATTATCTTTCATTATGACAACAGTTTGATAAACCACGAGTAGTTGAGTTCAACCTTGTCGTGACATATTACATTATTAGCCGTAAACAAGATATAAAATTCTTAACATAAGAACACATTTTCATGGCGAACTCTTTCCAGCCATGCATCGATGGCTCGACTGTGGTGAATGAAATACAATAATAAAGAAGTTAGCACATTGTTGCAAAATCGCTTCATTCGCTTGTTTACCTGCCTTTTCTCAAGGAAACTTTTAGTTCTAATCATAAGGCAAGATTTTTTTTTTCTTGGTTCTAGGATCCGCCGACCCGATTTTTTCCAAAAAGCAAAAAAAAATTGTAGAATGTATCCGATATCGTAAAAATGACCTTGTGAAAAGGTTTCAGCCTGTTATACGGGATGCAAAAAAAACTCTGAAGAAATGACAAAACTGTATGTAACATGCATTGTGACTGTATACATATCGCTGTATGATTTATATGATCTGCTCTCTGTTTTTTTTATAAAACATGCAACACTTAAAGTCAGAAGAAAATACTCAGTAAAACAAATTAAGATCTTGGAGTCATTGTATTAAATATACATTTATAATTTTATATCACTATTATAGTTAACAAATTTCATTGGTTTTAAATTGATTTATTAATAAGAGATATTTAGTTAGTTTTCTCTTCATTAAACATGCTGTTATGCATATAATATGGCCCCTGTCAGTGATATAGGCCTACTGTGTTTAAGTGTTAGCATATTTTAACAGTAGTTGATATGTGATAAACACTGCCGTTTAATATTACTATAAGTGGTATTAATGTCATGGTTATCATGCAGTGATTAAGTTAATGTTGTGTTGTATGATTTTTTTGTAAGTATAAAGATTCATAAAGATTTTAATATCACTGCCCATTTCCCCAGGTGAAATCTTAGCCATTAATTTACTCAAGTCTGTGTTATTTTTTTATTTTTATTTGTATATTTTCCCCTTCTCCAACTGAACACTTTTCCAAAAATGTCCGAGAACCATTAAATAAAGAAACTCTGGCCTAAATTGCAGGACAGTTCGTTCATTCAGATGTTTAATAAGGTTGCGTCTTTAGCCTTGCAATAATAAATATTGTAGACATATGTTTTACCGGCATGTATATGAACAAAGAACTAGTTTGTGTTACAATGTGGACATATAATACCATATAATATATATATGCATGGTACATGAAAAGACAACAAGTTTATATACAAAAAGATGTTCTTCAGTTGACAATATCTTTTTTAAAGCTAGTGCTGTAAGATTAAATGAGATTAGTTGTTTTGGACTTCTAGGCATTTTTTATCACCAGCCCGGATACAGGACTTGGATTTGCGGAAAAATGTAGCACCTACTAACCCATACATATATAAATTATATAGTTTGCAAACCAATGGCAATTGTATCGTATGATATTATTTTTAAGCGTTTTTGATTAGATTCTAAAAGTGTAGTACACTTCTGTGCAACATAACATAATAAGACAGCCGATAAACTTCGTTTAAAGACAATGTGTAAGTAATTCTAAGTTATTGTGAGGTGTAAAAATCGAATCTTTACGGAGAGTACGCTGTATTCGCCCCTCTTAATCCACCAATAATAATCGTTTCCTTCCTCAGTTTTGGCATATTCAGGTTCGATACCAGTAAATCATTGTGTATTCCTCCGTGGTCCATTCGAAAGTAGTGCCTATTACTGAAGAGTTCCTTTTCTCTTCTGGTATAAAAGCCATTAAGCAATCTCAGACATGCCTTTTGTGGTTATTTCGTTTATCCCATGTGTATCTGGAACATGTTGGTGTATTTCATTGGAGGCTAACTTGAACGGTGAACGTTTGGGGGGTGTTTACTGTGGTATGGCGCTTTTGTCGGAATATGACTGCCGAAACCCTGTTTTCTACCGGTGTCCGCAATTAGGCGGGATTCATTTTCTTAGAAGTTACACGGCATTTCTTTTTTATTGCAATTTGTGGATGAAGAAAGATTCGTCTTTAAATTGATACCATGCTGGCACAATCTGAAATAAAGAAAAAGCTATAAAAATGTTTGGAAAGTTCGCCATTTTATAATGGGACCGTATGAGAAATGGAATTACCGGTATCTGACCTCCAGTCTGACGTTAGTTTTTTAACAAACAGCTGCGCGCCGGTCCATTCAATGAATAGCGATTTTCCTTTCGTGTCCACATGTCGTCTTCGAGATAATTTTAGAATTTCAAACCTTCAAATTTTATTATTTTTCATTGTAATTTTCAGGACGCCTGACAATTGCTATTCCGACCATACGACGCTCCAAAGGCAGTTACTTCGAGACAATGCTGCAGTTCATGATCAACTCCACGACACCGGAACAACTTAAAGAGATCTGCATCGTAATTTTACTCGCCGACTTCAACCATACCGAGTGGAAAGCTGACATGGAAACGAAATTACGCGAAAGGTATTCGGAACATTTTCGGACAGGAACGCTGCAAGTTATACACGCACCGGTCGAGTTTTATAAAGGTCTGGAAGATTTTGGAAATAACAGTTACTTGTTTTGGCGCACAAAACAGAACTATGATTACGCATATATCATGAAATATTGCGAGAAATTGTCGGAATACTATATGCAAATGGAAGATGACGTCATACCCGTTGCTAAATATTACGGTGCTATATTAGACTTCATTAATAAACAATCAGACGACAACTGGGTGATGTTAGAGTTCTCTACCCTTGGTTTTATCGGCAAACTTTACCATTCTCAGCATATATCAAAACTTGCAGATTTGCTCCTCATGTTTTCACACACTCAACCGGTCGACTATATTTTCATATATTTTAATGTTTTAATGGGCGCCAGAACAGCGATTCGTAAACCAACATTGTTTCAACATATGGGATTTCATTCGAGTTTAGAGAAAAAGATTC
Source organism: Congeria kusceri (assembly GCA_027627225.1). Classification (NCBI taxonomy): domain Eukaryota; kingdom Metazoa; phylum Mollusca; class Bivalvia; order Myida; family Dreissenidae; genus Congeria; species Congeria kusceri. Next base: position 25,655,333 of record CM051027.1, read on the forward strand.
AGCCATTAAAAGACCAGTTTTTCGACTTTCCTGAAAAGGAATTCAAGGGAGATAATCCGGATGCCAAATTATACACGAATATTAAATACAGCGGAGACTTTCCATTGGAACTAGCGTACTCAAGATCTGCTGGTTTCTTTTGGAGCACGGAAAGCGGGAAAATTGATTCACGTTTGACAATACTTTTCAATGAATCTCAACCGTTATCACATGTTATAGTGATAACCGGAAGTAGGGACCACCCACGTGACATCATTTACAAAGGCATCGTTGAAGGGAGCGTTAGTTTCGTACAAACTGGAGATACGTGCGAATGTAGTGATACTATACAACTCGGAGTTTTTAAAGACGGTCAAGCTTTTATTGAAAAAGAAGAAATAAAACAAGCTTTTGGTGGCGTAAAAATCAAATGCCTTCAGTTACGATTGACTAGTGCACAAGTAGAATGGGTGATAGTGAGGGAGGTCGCAGTCTTTATAGACAAGCACTAACAAATATCTCACAGTATGTAATAATGAAAAACAGTGCAATTGTTTCATTAATATGATTGCTACACCCAGTGTTTACAATAATTCTGCTTCTTGCTTAACACTGTAAAACTGCTCCATAAGTATTGTCAATGTTGCTTCTTAAGGTTACGCATGCGCAAATAAAATATATAAAATATTCAAAATTTGATCTCACTTTTCACCATGACCAAGCTACTCTCCAGTATACCACCATACATTGTTGGAAAGTTGAGGACATAACCTTTTGAAAAACAGCATGTCCAAAAAATTCTATGTGTTGTAACTCAAAATATTTACCTTAGAAAAAAACACACCGGTTTTCACGGGCATGGAGGCTGCCATTTTGCGCATGAATACATGGACCAAATGTTATGATGCTGGGAACCACTAGACAAAAAGTAGTGCACAAAAACAGCCTTTTTTCTTATTGCTTACATATATACCTTTAAAATGATACCAAAACATATCATTTGAACTGTATTTTACAAATTATATGCATCCTGCACTCAACCATATGTGCTTATTGTCTAGCTGACAGCCTATGTAACCCTGAGGATGTGACTTCCGTTTTGGGGTAATTAGACCTTAACATAATATTATTTATGATATCATACTAAACAATCATACTAAACCCCGGTTAGGTTGGTTAATGAAAATCGATAATCCTAAAGGCCGGCTGCTGATCGGTACTAATCGGAAATGATCGCTAAGCTCTTATCTTTATGACATCTTTCCAGGCCCCCTGCCTCTTAAGAATCTCTAGTAGATGCACCTTGCGACAAGCAAGTACCTATATCGTGTACACGTATTTGTATTTTATTTGTTAAATTATCCCGATCATAATTTAGTTCTTCGCTTTATTGTTTTAACTCTTTGAAACTTTAATGTAGTTCAGAGTCGGTATTCACAAAACTCCTAAGGGAAAAGGTAATGTGCGTCTTACTTAAGTGAACATTCCAGTTCAATTTTCTTAAGGAAACTATGAAACGGTACATTCTAGTTCAATTTTGTTTATGAAACTAGATGATTTCGGTTCACAAAAGTGTAAAATACTAAATACATAAGCAATATTGACTAGTTTAAATATTTTGATGACAACGGACGTACACAGTTTTATACATGATACAGTCCGAGACTTAAGGAATTTTACGAATTTAAGAAAATAACTTTCCCTTATCAGCTTTCTAAATACGGGCCCTGGACAGTCAAACATTAATAAAAGAGACCTTACAATGACCACGTTCAAATTTATCATCATCATTATCATCATAATCATTATCATCATCATTATCATCATCATCATCATTTTTTTCAATCAAGATATTGTAGTTTTAGGTGTTATATACACTTTTTCATGAATGTTGCTGCATAAAAATATGTAAACTATTGTTACAGTTAAGATATATCTTAGAAATTAGATATCTATTTTATCGTAATCTTACAAAATATCAGCGCAGCAAAAACAATTAGTTTAGACCTTCTTAATTTGTAGTTTGTTTAAGAACACATTATTTGTTCTACATACTGTGCAAATGTAGGTCCCCAATTAGTGGTGGCCGTCGATCATAGATTTTATATTGTGTTTTCACAAGGTTTAACTAAGGTGTCAAAGTAGCAAACTGTCATAACAGTTTCTATCCACAAATAGTGTCTATCGACTATCTGTTCTGTTTAATACTGCCACATAAACGATATTTTTATTTTCGTCTATTAAACTAAATGCGTGAAGTGATTGATAAATGTAAGTTTTATAACGCACGAACTATAACATTAAATATTACATTATATTTTTGCCTCGTTTCAAATGAAAAGAATATATTGCCCAACATGATAATTATTACAATATGTGTAATTGTCAAAGCAACATTTGTTCAAAATAGTAAAATTGGCACTTGTGAATTTCGTTACCAGGTGCCTTCACGATCTATTCTAAAGTGCGAGCCGTATAGAAACATGTAATATATTAGTGTTCTCTCTGAGTTTGATCTTAGTTTATCTACAGATGTTGTCTTGGAAATATATATTTGTTATCCTATAATTGTGTTTGTAATCGCATCTTTATTATAGATTGAAATAATTGCTTTTATTATAGTTCTTCATCCATGTGGATTCATAATATTGTTGCGGGTATGCAGCCAACCCCAAACCCCATCCACCTATATGATGTTTTCAAAAATAATTGCGAAATTGATGTATTTTGAAAAATCTAACATGCTTTATTAAGCTCTTAAAACGTACATTTGTAAAGAAAACGTATCGTCTTCAAAAACTTTACTCTGAACAATGTACTCTATTATAGAGCCGAAACATCAAACAAATACAAGCCACGCACTTACCGAAAGTCTAGATTTCTGTCCTTCTAACCAGCAAACTGTTCAATTACACTTTCAATGTCAATATCCATATATTAATGACGATATATGTATGTAGGCAGCAGTGTACAATCACTAACATTATCTGACTTAAATTGTTTAAGTAGATCTAAATAATTAATATTATTTTCAAGGGTGTATCTAAGGCAAAATCGAATGTAACGAAAACATACATACATTTGCATAAGATAATTTGTAATTAGCACTTAGTAGTAGTTTTATATGTACTTTACATTTTTTTAGCAATAAGTCTGCCGGTTTGAAACGAATACATTTCATTCCTTTTCAATGTTGCCGCTTTTATATGAGTACACTACATCAAATGCAAACATGTATGTAACTTTATATTTACTGATTACGCTGAATTTTCCGTTTTGCTGTTTTTCTTATTATAAAGTTTCAGTCACTTTATTCAAATATTCTAAATCAAATTCAAATACTATTTTCCTTAAAGATCCGGAACGGGTTTAAATATACGCATTTAGTCACGTGTCATGTGTACAAATTGTCTGAATTTTTTTTAGTAAACTTCATGTGGATTCAGCCGTGTACTCGCGTATAGGCAGCTACGCGCCTAAACAGTTTTCTTTCCATTAATTACATTTATCCTGCCGCAGGCATTATATTCACGTTTTACATTTAATAAACTCGCTTTATATTGAATAATTTATTGTACACAAATAAAAACACATTTTAAATGTATGTCCTCTTCTAATTAGTGCAATGTCAATTTAAGTAATGTAAGTAAAAATGCATATATTTGATAAACAATATTTAAATATCACCAATATAGCATTACTTTTTTTCCTTCGGTATTGCATTCTTTAAAATACGCTAAATTGGTCGTTATTTACAAGCCATGATCGCGGATAACAATACTAAGATTGTTATCTTTTTATTACCTCCATAATCTTAGCGGGGAGCATATACAGCCATGACGGTATTGTTTCACGAATCAACTCGGTATCATTTGACAACGCTCGTTTATTTCCGTATTGTGTCACGGACCTTAATTTTAAACTATAGGTACCCCATTTAAGTCTGTATTTCCGCGCCTAAATTTTAAAATAATTAAACAAAATTAACACCACTCGAACAAGCAAGGAATGTATTTTCTGAATCCGTTCTTACTTTTCTGACAATCAAGGGGACGTCGATTTTTTATGAGAAAGATGAAAATGCAACATTTTTTCAACCAAGTTCATCTCTATAGAAATTGGGCGATGTTACGAAAGTGCAAATTCACCCGCATTAATTTTAAAATAAAATAAATTTATCTTTTCAAATCTGTTTGTACTTTTCTGATAGTCCAAAACTAAAGAAGTTACAGCGAATAATATTCAAAGCTCTATGAAATAAATGTAAAATTTACGCGAGAAAAATCGATTTTTATGTCGCGTTAAGAAAGGAGATTGTTGCACTTGAAGTTTAACAAATCATTTCATAGTTAGATATTTTTGTATAATGCTTGATTTATAATTTGCTTTACATATATGAAACATGTAGTTTGAACTTATAATATTGCTACATGACATCTTTCGTTATAATGTTTTGTAAATGGCCAAAGGCATTTGTCATATAAACATGTAAACCAGTTAATATGATTCATATTAACCTTTGTATCAACGCCAGTAGCTGACTACAGGTGACTGATACGAGTACATCCAGATCTATATACTGACATATTGTCATTGCATTATGTTGCAACTTTTGTATTTAAACAATTTTGCAGCGTTCCAATATCAGTAACGCATTTCCCCTTTCTATTCCACGACTATTCCATTTAAGCTAAATTTGTATTTACTTTGAATATATATATTTCTCTATACGACGTTCTGGAAAATAAGAATGTTACAACATAGTAACTTACTTTACAGTTACCCTTGGTTAAAACATACCTGGCATTCTGACACGTCGCTGTAACCCGTCTTAAATAATTAAGAAGCATATCGTGATACATGCAATTGAGCAGTAAATATTGACAAAACAAAATAATGGGTTTCCGAAAAAGGTTTTGTACTAAACAAAAAATACAAGTGGATAATACAGAGCAATTTTAACAATCTTCGTATTGTTTTGGCTATACTAGTGGCGAGTCATTTCTTCCTGACAAAACACATTATATCGCTTAACCGCCAAGTAGAAAAAGTCATTTCGTATAACGAAATGTTTTACTGTAATAAACCTGTAAACCACTAATTGTCTACAGGTGCTAGCAGATCAAGTCACAGACTTTCGCTAGTGTCAATATTCGGATCACCCATGTTACTGTGCTTATGGTGTACATCAATAACACGGTCATTAAACCCGGTTATTTTTATACTGTTATGTTATTGCGAAATATTTCGTGAAAATTACGGAAATTAATTTAAGCATTCAGATTACGTATGCGATAAAATTGGGCGATGACTTACAATCGTGTTCATGGCCAAGTGGTATAATTACTTTTCTAACAACTAGGAGGACCCTCTTCGAATCCTGCTTATATACTTGTTATTTAATAAACTCCTTTTTTTGTATTTTCTCGTGCAGTTGTCCCGCAACTCATACCAATAGCATATGTTTATGAAGCCACAGAAGGTTTAGTTTATTTTGAACTCCTTTATTATTGAATGTGTTGTAACATGGCCTTACGTAAAATATTCGGATAGCGATGTGAAGCAGACTAATGAAAAATAAATGAATAAACAATGAATAATTTGAGAAACAAAACAAATGTAATGCCAACCTCAGTTGAAACATGTTCTTACGGTTAACAAAACTATATCGTAAACAATTGCACTATGGTATAAGCTTAATAAATGTAAATTAAAACAAAACTTCGCATGCGTTTGTTTTGGGAAAAGTCAATAATTCTCCGGTAAACTGAACGAAACAGTACGACTATTTTACAAAGCCATAAACAACCGTGTTCAGTAATCGTGTAATAATTCATCAGTGACAGTTTAATATAATCGAACAATACCTGTAATGGTCTACAGGTGCTAGCTGATCAAGTCACAGACTGTTACTGGTATCAGTGGTCGGATAATGCGGGTTTTACTGTACTAATGGTCTACAGGTGCTAGGTGTTTTTCACGAACATTAATTTACTGGAAGATGAAATGTCAGACAGGGACATAGTTGTCGGAGGTTTTAAAACTAGAACACGAGTGCGCATACAGTACCCGTGACAAGTCACTCATTGTGTTCTGTCAATTGGTGACTGCATACCAGGCAATTTAATGCTCAGTTTGCATTTTCAATACTATATGAATAGTCGTGTGTAATCTATGTATGCGTAGTGAAAACAGTTTACGAAATGTTAATAATAAGGTATTATTCCCGCAACTTTTAGAAATCCATAACTACATGTGCGTGCACGTGTCAAAGCCGGCTCAGCAATATCAGCGCTGCTCAAAGTTCAAATATATAAAAGAAATCAGCTCGTTTGGTGTAATTTTAAGAAAATCGTGGTATGATAAATAGAAATACATGGTACTGCCAGGTCTTGTGTAATATAACAGGTTCGGGCGAATAAAATAACGGCTCGGCAAGCCCCGCCGTTATATTATTCTAAGCCTCACCGATATAATACACAAGACCAGGCAGTAACCTGTTATTCTCTATATAGTTCAAACAATTCGAGTTGTATATATAATTAAAACTAGTAGTTTACACTTTTTTAATGTGTTATCTTGTATACTCATTCATACTATGTTTAAGAAATGGAAAGCCCCACTGAGGGCCGTATGGCATTGTAGTGACCAGCCAGGCAGCCACAAACTGTATGTGGACCGAAGCCGAAGGCTGAGGTTCGCGTACAGTTTGTGGCTGCCTTGCTGGTGACAATAATGCCATTTGCCCAGAAGTAGGGTTTTCTATTTCTTATATTATACCGAACAGTGTCTCTATCGCATTTTACGAACCTAAAACGGTCATATAGATAAAGAAGGGCATATTTATATGAGGTACAATATTGTACAATATTTGCTAATTTCCATACGTTATGTCGTAACTTGTGAATGATTTTGAAGGCCAATGTATATTTAAAGCTATGCAGCAATTATTATTTGGCTATAATTAAGTTAGCGACACCCTGCAAATGTTAGCGATCAATGGAAGATTACCAACACGAGGGACATCTACAATACAGGTACAAATGCTTGCTTAATCTCCATGATGTGTTCTTTCATTACAATAAGACAAACATAAATTATTTAATTTCTAACTAATATTCATTGAGTTGAAAAAATACAATCGCACATATTAAAGGGTATGGCTTGGGCAAGCATTTTAATAAAACATTTTAAATACATGTAAATACATGAAAACATACACATGCAAAACATTTTCTGGCATGTACATTCATTCACAGTAATACTATTAAAATCAAACGACGCGTACAAATATCCCATATAAGTGCATACAGCAACATATAACTTTTGCTTATATTTAGCTTAAATATTTTTCTGCTTGTTGATTATCCCAAATCCGGGATGGGCGCAGATTTCCTCACGGGCACTCCGTACATAAATCAGTGTTAATGAACAGATTCGAGTAAAAGTGCTAGCGGGATACGCTGGTCATTCAATTTATTTCCCATCTATCTATCATTTTTAGACTGTTGGCGCAAGCCAACAGGTTATAGTAGGTGTATTCAGAAATCGGTATTGAGGGAACTACGTCTTTACTTTCCAGGCTACGAGTCAGTAAATCGATAAATTACTTCGCTTCACTCGCTGAGCAGTGAGGCTTCCTGTTATTGATGCTACCTTCTCTGCAACCTCCGCGCAGAGATTTGACTGGTTCCGAGCATAGCTCTAATCAAATACCTGCCGTCATAACAAACCACGTGATGATGATCGATTTAAATCTTCCAGATATTATTTATGGTTTTAATTACTTATTTTCTTTTTTTGTTTTCATTATTGACTGCAAACGATATATAAAATGTCCAATTATGTAGAAAATTGCACTGAGTTGAATTAAAAAAGTTAAAGTTAAAACACGTAATCCTTCCAGATCCTTGCTATTGTTTTTGACGTGTGCATAAGAATTATGGACAAGCAATGTACGTCTAAAGAGAGTTTTGAATGTATTTTACTAATACAACTTATTTTTATTTAAACTGGTATATCCGAACATAGCGCTTGTGCTAAAAATCACTTAATATTGATTCAAACTTATACGGTTTATCGAATTTTTTGACCCGTTGTAGATTGACATATATGCATAGAATTCTGTTTGCTTTTTAAATAGTTTGCACAAAACTATTTTCCTTCCACGAATTACAAAGAATAATGATTATAATATCGTAGGTAAATAGCATTGAACTAGACGCTATTAGTTTTAATTTGCAAAAAACAGTGGCCTGGATCTCCATCTTCAATTAGGTAAAATACCAGCTTATACCAATGTATTGTAAGTAGAGTGAATAGTTATAAGTTTCGTGATTTTTTTTCTACAAATGATATAACAGACAGGTGACTTACAATAAATGTTCCTTATGATAAAAATACTCTTATAATTCATTTGCTGTTAGTTTCTGTTCTCGCCAACAGTCTTTCTACGCTGTCAGCGTTTTGATTATATTAATGCCAGGAGGACGTATGAGGACCCAGGGCTCTAGATCAATGTAAAGGTTCGTTCATCGCCCCCCACCCCAAATTCCTCTACACAATTTTAATTTAAAAAAATCAACAAATATGCAGATCCTACTAAAGCAAAATCAATCAGCATTATGTCGACGACAATTAAATGTACGAAAACAGGGAAACATTTGATACAAGTAATTTCTAACTATATCATGTATGCACTTTATACATTAAAAATTAACAAAAACTGAACATACTATAGCCACGGTATATTTACATTAAACTTACTAAAATATACATAATTAGAATTATAATACTCAAACTAAACATATCGCACCATCGGCGTTACAAAGAAGTCCACTACCAGTGATCGTCCTAAACAACAACAAATGGATGACAAATAATCTGGAAATATAGAAATCACTGTTATATAGACACATAATTACAACTTTTTGCATTTTCACGTAAACGCTGCATTTTTATTGGATAATCAGCTCACGTGACCTTTCATTCATACCCCGATGAACAGACTGCGTATGCAAATTACTTCGTTATTATCCACGACCGTACTACTTGTTCGTTTTCTATTTCTGAAATGACGTCATTATTTTGCGCGAACCTTGACGATGTTTACTTTCATTCGCTACTTACGAAAAGACGTCATTGATTTGCGCGAACGTTTACTATGATACAATCGTTCGTAAACAAAATGACTGACTTATCCGTTGCTGGAGCTGCAGACGATGAAATTGTATACGCATATTGGGAAATGTGAATTGCTTTTACCAGAAAGGTTACTCCAAAATGATCCACAGCGATTTGGAATGTCTGACGAGGTATTAGAACTGCCGTTCGACGAAAATGAAACCGAAACTAAAACGGGGATTCCTACGCCAGAGGCTACACGTCATTTGCGGACCGTAGACAGTTAAAATTTAAGTTTAATCCACTTTGGATTATAAGAATTGAATAATATTTTTCATCATTTCATCGGTGTATAAACTGCCGGGAAATTCTGCCTAATGTAGGCTTACTTTTCCCGACAGTTTATAAACCGATGAAATACAGAAAAATAATATTCAATTCTTAATAAATGATGCATAATTTATTTTTAAAGCTGGAGGGCTCCGACACATGCAGAAAATATAATATTCAAATAAATATGTACGCGAATAAGTAAGGTGCGAAACAGATGCATGCATAGTGAGCATACATGGCAACACAAAATATACAATTCTAACATACGCTTCCTATAATAGTAAGCAATGAACACACAGTTATCAAAACAATGTATAATGTACCTACTATTTTAACAACTGTAAATTTGTTTTCCGTTGATTAAAACTATGGAATATATAAATGGCAATCGATTTTATAAGAAATTCATTGGGAGTGTTTATGAAAATATAAAATTTATTCATTGTTGGATGTAGGCAATATTTTTGAGGAAAGTATTGATCTGTTAAATTTACGTAGAATTTACAGCACGTATGAAAATGGAATTCATCTTCAACGAATTCTTCGTTAAATTAAACTTATAGTTTATACCGACCTTTTTCGATATTTAAACTGTGCGTGCTGACCCTAAAGCTAATACATATGTGTCTAAATGCTTTGATATCTAAAATGTCTAAATATTTCTTATACTTGAATTTAGTGTTGAGCATACTATATGAACTTAATTATGAAGAAGACATTACGTTTGAATGCCATGTCTATAATAATTAGTCTTTTAGTATTTAAACAATATTTTCAATTAACTGCTTTTCATTATTAGCTATCTGAGTTTCCCTTACATATCCATAACAATTTACTTGTAAACAATTTCTAAACAAGGAAACCCAATTTGTATATCCCACTTGGTCGTCTTGAACCATCATATTGTAGCATTTTTTAACATATCTGTTATTTGGCACTTTAAATATTTTAAACATATACTTAAGGACCCTTATAGTAGTTTCAATATGTAATGGGTACCTATTGTATTGACATAACACTGCTACGTTGTTTGCGTTATAATTTACACATAGAAACATTTTACATGTTAACACTTTTAAAAATACAGATTTAGATATATTGCTGCTATATAATAAACTTAATGTAGGCCCTAAAACACGTTTACCTTTATACATAAGGGTTCAACCTTTTTATTTACTGACAGTTGTCTTGTTAATGTTAGACCAAAATAGCAAAACTCTGGTACAGATGTAATTGACATATTATTGCATGTTCATTATTCAATTTGGGATAGAATACATCCACTTTAAAGACTACAATATTCATTTCTTTGTATTAACTCTGTTCTATGTGACAGAACAATTCCCACCGGAAGTCGCAGCAAAAAGGAGGCGTCTCTTTATAAAGGTCAAAGAGGAAAAGCAGGCGGGAAAAAGGGCGTGGGTGTCATACGACCCTTTATACATTGACGGCAGGCCAGTGAAGGACGCGTAGGAGGGACCGGATGGACTTAAGTGTTTAGCCTGGAACTGCAATGGAGCAAGTGCAGCAAAACGAGAAGACCCAGATTTTCTCTCTTTTATCTTACAATATGATTTGATTATTCTGTTAGAAACATGGACTTGTAAATCAAGCAAAATTGATCTTTCTGGCTATGATTGTCATAACTTTTATAGGAAATATAGACATAGGCAAGCAAAGCGCAATAGTGGAGGTATAGTAATATACAAGCGCAAAAGCATTAGCAGTGGAATATCTATTGTTAAAAATACACATGATACTATCATATGGCTTAAAATAGATAAACATGACTTTAGCAATAATGAAGACATATACCTTGCAGCCGTATATATGTGGGGTAGTTCTTCGCCGATTGCTAACTTGATAGATACGGACCTGTTTGAATCACTTAGTAACGATATAAATCATTATCAGGCTGTGGGCACCGTTCTGTTAGCTGGTGATTCTAATGCTCGAACAACTTGTAAAAGTGATACTATTATTTGTGATTCATATACACGTGATATTGACCCTGAATATTATTCATCTGATAACGCGTTACCAAAATATTCAATGGACAAGGGAAGTAACTCTCAAGGAAATAATTTACTAGATTTATGTAAGGCTACGGCATTGAGAATCGCAACCAGGAGATTGGGTTCAGACTTTAGTATTGGTAAATATACACGCTGTAATACAAATGGCGCAAGCGTAATTGATTACTTCTACTCAGCGAACATTCTTTTAATGCCGTAGACAATTTTACTGTAGAAGATTTTAATAATTTTAGTGATCATGCCCCACTGTCTTTCAATATGATATGTAACAGTTTTTATAGAAGAGCCATACATAAGTGAGTACGTAAAATGGAGTGATGATAAAAAGTAGGGATGTCAACGAATAATCGAATACTTGACAGAATATTCAAATATTAAATGAGTATTCGAATGGCAAAAAAATGTATATAAAAAAAATCTCCAAAACAAACTAGTTTAATTCTATAATCCGCGATCATTATGTTTTCACAGTTACCTAATTTGACACGTTGACATGTTATTTAACACCAATGATACCCGTATGCGTAGTGGGAGATAACATATTAAGCAAACTGTGACAATCGAGTCGTAAACGGTCCCTAAGAAGAGACAGATATTTGCGAAGTTTTTGTACGTAACATTATTTGGGTGCTAAACCGAAGCTAATTTGAGACCGATGTTTTCACACTGACGCTAATTGGAGACAAATGTTTGAACAATGTACGGTGCATTATGCGGTTGAGGTGTTACTATTAATTTAATTTAATTCCTATAATTAGCGGTGCATTAACAACATTTTTCATGCCGACTTTAAAGCATTTATTCGCTCAATATAACAAACAAAAATGAGTAAAACAGCACTGGTATATATTCTATGTGTTTCCCGATTAATCTCAAAGTGGCGGATCCGTGGCCTAGTGGTCACGCACTGGCGTGGACAGAACGGTTTTTAACGACACATTAATTTGTTTACCTATTATACATCCTGGATAAATAAACACAAAGACTCGGACATTTAAAAAAACGAAAGAATATTCGAATATTATTCGAATATTGAATTCGAATATTCGAATAGCGTTTTGGTATTCGTGTCCATCCCTAATAAAAAGCAACATTTTCGTGATGGTTTAGTTAGTAGGGCCTCGGATTTTAACAATTTATTTCTAAATTATACTGAGCAAAGTGAAACAAATGTTAATAACATAGTAAATAATTTTCACAAATAATGTAAGAGATGTTGCTCATCCCTTATTTATCAAACGTGTTAAAAATATGCACAATTCGCAAAACATATTATCTCAGACAGCGATAATTGGTTTGACCAAGAATGCAGGCAAGCGAAAAAAGATTGTAGAAAGATGCCTTGTATTTATATAAATTCACATCGTGATACTGATAGAATAGAAATGTGTCGATTGAAAAAAATATATTAGGGGATCTAGATAACCAAATAACATGTAATGAAGTTATTAAAGCTATTGATCTTCTAAAGAAATGTAAAAAATCGCCAGGAAAAGATAAATTGTTAAATGAATACTTTATAGAAGCTTGTGATATTTTGGCCGGTTTTCAATATAATCTTTAACAATGGGAATTTCCCTGTATGTTGGACCAAAGGAATTATAATTCCCCTACATAAGAAGGGTGACAAATCAGACGTTAATAATTATAGAGGTATCACATTGTTAAGCAATTTTGCAAAGTTATTTACATGTGTACTAAACCAAAGAATATTAATATGGTGCGAAAGTAATGATGTTATTTCTGACGCTCAGTTTGGTTTTAGAAAAGGCAAATCAACTATAGATGCAGTTTTTATCCTTCATTCAGTTATTTAAAAATATGTAAATATGAATAAACGTTTGTATTGCTGTTTTATTGATATGAAACGTTCCTTCGATTCTATATATTTAAACGCACTAAGGTTGAAGTTATACAAGTCAAATTTGGATGGTAAAATGTTACGTATTATACGCAGCATGTATCAGTTTGACAAATCATGTGTAAAGCATTGTAATACCTATTCAGATTACTTTAATATAGCAGTAGGTTTAAGACAGGGAGAGATAATGTCAGCGATACTATTTTCACTTTTCGTATATGATTTAGAACTCTTTCTGCAAACTAGACATATTGCTGGAATTAATCTACAAGATATATGTTTGATTTAATTGCTTTTTGCAGATGACATGTTTGTAATTGGTGAAACGCCTGAAGATTTACAACTGTCTCTAAATTGACTATATATGACTATTGTAGTACATGGGGCTTACAAGTCAATATAGCAAAACCCAAAATTGTTGTTTTCCGTAAACAAGGAGGTACAAAACGTAATGAGAAGTGGATGTATGGAAATGAATACTTAGACATGGTTAACGATTTTATCTACCTAGGTGTATCACTGAATTATACTGGAAATTGTAATCTTGATACTAATACTTTACGTGGTAAAGGTTTAAAGGCACTAAACACATTGTTATCAAATTTGAAAACATATGATTATAAACCAAAGGTAGCTTTGCAGTTATTTGATGCTTTTGTTTCGCCAATTATTACATACTCATGCGAAATATGGAGTTTCTCTAAGTCTAGCGAGTTAGAAAAATTACACCTAAAAATTCTGCAAGGCTATTCTTGGGTGTCAGAAAATCAACTTCAGATGTTGCCGTATACGGTGACCTTGGTAGATACCCGTTATATGTTAGCAGATATGTACGTATTATCAAATATTGGTTAAAACTTATTAAAAGTCACAATACTGCGATCATTTATGACAGATAGTCTGACTGATTTAAATAATAACAAGATAAATTGGTTTGGAAAGGTTAAGGACCTACTTTCTAGATATGGATTTAATTATGTTTGGGCTAATAACTCACAAATCAATGAAAGTAATTTTTTGTCTTTGTTTAAGCAACGAGTTATTGATGAATACTAACAAGAGTGGCAACGTGCCGTAACTGATAATAGTGTTTTCATTGTATATAAAGCAATAAAAACAACATTTCATTTCATTTGAATAATATTTAGAAACAATCGCATCAAGAAATGTAAGAACAGCGATTACAAAATTACGTCTTTGTGAACATAAGCTGAGAATACAAACTGGTAGATACGATCAGGTAGATAGAAATATGCGGCTTTGTCAGTTATGTCAAAATAATGAAGTGGAAGATAAATTCCACTTCTTAACAGAAGAATATATTAAAAATTATTATAGAATCAGGCCTAGCATGTTTAAACTCACGCAATTGCTAAAATACACAGAATAAAAGTAAACTGTTTAGGTTAAGCAAGTACATATCAGAGGCATTAAGTATTCGCCAAAATATTATGATGAACAATTAATAATAGATGTTTGTATATATGTGCATATTGATGTATATCTTTAAACATATTCTATACCATTACTGCTTAATTAATATGATAGTCAAGTTGTTATTGGTATATAATTGTTGTTTACTTTAATGGACATACGAAAACAGTTCCATTTTAAATAGATGTAATATTCTTATGTGCAATCGAAAATATAAATAAAACGAGATACAAGTCTACCGCGCGTTATTCACAAACACAAAAGCTGTCAAAAATTTGTAGCCTAATGGTTAAACACAAAGTTACCAATCCTTTGGATGTAGGTTCGAGTCGTGTGTTTTATTTTTACCTTTTAATTTGGGTTGAGTCCATATGATATGCATACCTTTTATGGTTAATGAACTTTACAATGTTGAAATGATTAATTTGCAATGCTGACAAGCATAAATATAAGATGTATTCGAGATGTTGCACTGAACAGCCCAGTATCTTTAAAATACAGTTGCCGGTCGCTTACAAGGCAAGCAATTTCAAGAACAAAATGAAAGCCCTTATATCCTGCAGACATTTGACGTCTGAAGAAACACTATTTTGAGTACGTTACAATAACACGATATACGAGGAACAATTACGTCTAGATAAACGCTTATGAACATTTGAACAAAATCGACATTAACCGGCGATAGAATAATACCGACCACAGCTTTGTATTCTACAGAGACAGCCAGGGAAAAGCACACACAAATCTACAACAATAACACAGTAAAATAAAACAGTTATCACACATTAAGGGTCAAAGTCGAGATAGAAACGACGTTGCTTATATAAAACCAATTCTAAACTGTAAACAATACGAAAAGTTTGTACTCGAACCAGTGATGCCAGGTTAACATCCTCAATGAAGTTTCAACTTACATTCTCACCGAAGCACTCAGTACGGTTGTCGGATTTGTAACATAAAGTTACATTGGATTATTTTAACTGTCCTCGTTTAAGCTTACGAAAATTATCGAGCATTGACGGAATGACATCGAAGATTAATGAGGAGCCAGGTCAAACCTAACGCACAATACCAGTTAAATTACTACTGTTACAAATATGCACAAGCTCATCTATGTAGGTCAAATTACACCAAAACGGAAGTCACATCCTCAGGGTTACATACTGTCAGTTAGATAATAAACACATAGGGTTCAGTGTATAATGCATATGATTTTTAAAATACAGTTTAAATGATATATTTTGGTATCAATTTAAACGTATATATGTAAGAAATAAGAAAAAAGACAGTTTTAGGGATTACTTTATCTTAAATGGTTCCCAGCTTCATAACTTTTGGCCCATGTATTAATGCACAAAATGGCAGCCCCCATGCCTGTCAAAACCGGTGTGTTTATTCTAAGGTAAATAATTTGAGTTACAACGTATAGAAATTTTTGACATGCTGTTTTGTCAAAAGGTTATGGCCTTATCTTTCCAATAATGTATGGTGATATATTGGGAAGTCGCTTGGTCATGGTGAAAATTGAGATCAAACATTGAATATTTCATATGTAACAATGAAGGAATTTATTTGCGCATGCGTAACCTATGTATAGGATAGACCACGAGCAGCCGTGTTGTACGAAATTAACAAACGACTTAGACCATACGTATGAAATGGTTTGTTTAAGACTGAACGCTATTGAGCAATTAATTGGTTGGGCTTGTTATTGATAACAACCAAGAGTGTCATAATTACTGGCCTGAAAAAAAAACACAATCCACGAGTATTTCGGACATAATTACTATGGTTTGCAAATAAGGTAAACATCTCTTTACACAACTGGGTCCATTAAGGATAAAGATTAGTGTTGGTACTGATTCACTACGAAAACTCAATACGAAAAGAAACTATTACAATACGTAAAGGCCAAAAAGACGAATAGCCTGCAGAGCCGTGTCGACATTGTTAGGACTAGAGAAATATCAGGTAAATTTACACCTATAGCTAGCATAATAATTTATATGAGAAATGAATAGAAAACAAGTTGCCATTTAATAATAATAGTTGCATTTTTAGCTCGACTTTTCGATGAACAAAATCGGGTTATTGTCGTCGCTCTGTCGTCTGCGTCTGCGTCAGCGTCTGCGTCAGCGTCTGTGTCAGTTAAGTTTTTTAGTTAAGTTTTTTTTGGTTAAGTTTTTGTTTAAGGTTTTTGGTTAAGTTTTTGTCAAAAACCATCAAAGGTATCCATGTGCAACTTAAAATACTTGTTCACTATCAAAAGGGTAATTTATTACAACAAGGCGGTAACCCTGTGATTTGTATTTCCAGAGTTATCTGCTCTTGTTTGGACTTACAACTTAGAATATTTTAACCTTTTTGTTGAATAGAAAATAGATACTTGTTTATCGTGCTGACCGCATTCTGCAGCCTGGAGGAGTTACCTCTTTCAATGATTTTGTTGGAGTAATTACCTATTTTTCAACTTAAAATTTACGCTTTAGATCAAATTTCTCAATACCTGTATGCGGTATTGACTTGAAATTCAAAGTACTTGAGCACAGTGATGAATTTATACAGTAGACAAGAGGAGGTAACTCTATCATGGATTTCGTTTGAGTAAATGCCCCTTTTCAACTTAGAATTTTCGCTTTAGGTCAAATTTCACACTAACTATAAGAGTTATTAACTTGAAACTCAAAATACTTGATTGCAGTTATGAACCCATTCTGTAGACGAGGTAACTATATCAAGGATTTTGGTGGAGTTGTTGCCCTTTTTTCAACTTATAATTTTAGCTTAAGGTCAAATTTCTCATGATCTATAGGAGTTAATGACTTGAAATTCGACACACTTCATCAAAGTGATGAAACCATTATATTAACAAAGGCCAGAATAATATCAAATACAGGAAAGTCGAGCGTCCAGCACCTGTAGGCAGTGCTCTTGTTCTTATTTTAAATCTGAAGTTATCAATGCAACATATGTAAAATATTACGCAGAATAGTTTAAACGGAAATGATGCTACAAATGTATTAAATGGTCTTATATATAGAACAAATATAGATATGGTACTGAACAATTCGTATGCTATTACTAAGAAATTTCCAGAGAGTTTCTAAACGGAAAAGTTTTGCTTACTCGGACATACCTCAAACAAGGAATAATGAAATGATCAAGTGGTTTTCATCCAAAAGTAAATTCTACTGTCTTAAATACGCGTAGTCTACTTTCGGTTTCTGGTTATTATAGTGATTTTTATGGTACAGTAAAATTACCGTCACATAAAGTGTAAACTAAATTTAAAGAAACTTTAAAAAGAGGCAATACTTTCTTGAAAATGTGTGTACATTTTTCATATAATTGCAAAACAATTTTTTTTTCAATATATCAAACTTCTATATGTGTGCCTTTACAACTCAATAATACTAATTCTAACTATTTGTGTTTATTAATATACATTTAATTCGCATTTTATATCAAACTGAAGGAAAATATGTATATTTGAAGAGCTCATATCAGTGTTATATTTAACAAATATTCAAAACTGGTGATATGTAAAGGCAATATGCAAAATGTATGTATAACAATACATTAGCATTAATTTACCAATGAATTATATATTTTAATTATTGTCAACTGCGCGGTGATCCTATAGGACGGGATACAAAAACACAAGGCAAAATTTAGTTGGCAATATGATTTCCCAACTATAGTGAACCGAACTGTAGACATTGCAATGGTGTGTGTGGTAGTTTTTATCGAGTGCACCGGGATTCTCTCCCATATGGCCATCGCCCCCAGAAGACATTTTAGTTGGGTTACGAGGGATAGTGCAAGATACAGGAGACGCCCCGTTCCAGAGACGACCCTGGGTCTTTTAGTGCCCGGTGTGAAGCACCTAGTACACTGCACCTCGGTTTAACGTCTCATGCGAAAGACGAGTTAGTAGGTTAGGGTGTAGCGGGGGCTCGAACCTGCGACCCCTGAGTTGTGAAACCAGTGCGTTACCACTAGACCACGGATCCGCCACTTAATGCGGGTTATAGAATATAGCCGTGTCCTATATGATTTAGTAAACGGCTATTCTGTATAGGATATTGACCTCCTACTCGGTCTTGTCCATGGGCAGCATGTGAAAACCGACAGCGCGAGTTTATATCACACCTTAAGATCTAATAAGGAAAGATTTAAACATTTTACTGTTACATTCTGCTATTCTGGGGAGTGAATACGTAAAATTGAATACAGTTGATTTATCTTAAATTGCAGATCTAAAAATAGAACAACGTGGTTGGCTGAATATCTCGTGCTATTTATAGATTGCCTTCAGCTTAGGATATTTATAGAAATACGTTCACTTCCTTTGTGTAGAAAAAATACTTAATTTATTAATACAAAGATTTTGCATGAATTATTTGTCAAATTAATTACAATTTTAGCAACCAAATTCACGGTTCTAATTATTTTTATATTTACATTTATGGTAGCAGTTTTTCACTAATAAATATTTACAAAAATATGTTTCGTTTTGTACTTTAGTCAAATTAACATGATCACGAATATAGTGGCTGAGTATAATTGGCCGAATCGACCGAGACAAAGCATACTTACCTGGTACAGGGAATACCTTGATCATTGATTTTGGATTGTGTTATTATTTCTACATACTTAATTATGTAGTTCTCTTATTTATTATTGTTAATTTTACGGATGTAAAATATAACATCTGTGTACATGTTGGCTGTATCGTTCTGCTGTACCGGTTGCATGTACACATATTCGGTGTGAACTTTATTTTAAACCTTTTAATTATCTCCCCTTTCAATTGTGTTTACTCATTGTATCTAAAACAATACACGTTTAAGTCGATCTTTCAACATCTATATACCCCTAGTATTTGTAAACGCTGTTTTACCGATAGCGATTTACATTCACTGTGTTTACATTTAAACCTCGTCTGTCGCTATGGCTCGGTAGGGTCACCGCCTCATTATCGGTTTTATCTCTACCTATTCAGTTCTGGGCGTGTTGTAGTGCTGTCACAGCTGTTGTTCATTTATCTTACGTTCAACCTCAGTTTATGGGCGCCGCCATCTTTGTTTTAAACTTTGACCTTTTAAGTTTAAAAAACAGAACATTAAGATGTCTCTTAAAATAGAAAGCATAAATATTAATGGATTTAGATCCAAAAATAAGCAACAGTATATTAAGGATTATATCCAAAAAAATAAACCTAATGTTTTATGTATCCAAGAGACTTTTATCGATATTTATTTTTTGGCAAAAGAAATTGAAAATTTTATTTCTAAAGACTACACTTATATTTGGAGTTTTTCAAATGGTCAATCGTGTGGCGTCTGTACTATAATTATTGATCCAAATATAATATGCAGTAAATTTCAGACCGATTTTGATGGTCGATTCATATATGTTGATGTTAATTATTTAGCACATGATTTCAGAATTTGCAATATTTATGCTCCAAATGCTCCTGGGGCAAGAAATGATTTTTTTGAATCAATCAAGAAATATCTAGTTTCAAGTAGTCATCTTATTGTCCTTGGAGATTTTAATTTTGTGTCAAATCCTAAATTAGATAAATTAGGTGGTAACATTGATAAACCTTCTGTGGGTTGTTCTGTTTTTAAAAATATTATTGAAAAATTCAAATTAAAAGATACTTACAGATATCTAAACCCTACTTCTAAAGCTACAACATGGGGTAGTAAATCTAATAATGGAGAGTTCATTAGTTGTAGACTGGATAGAATTTATATCTGTAATTTAATTATTGAATGTTGCTATGATTCTATAATCACCCCATTTCCATTCTCAGACCATGACCTTGTTAGTATTTCAATTAAATTAGATAATGCTAATGAAAGTATTACTGTTGGTAAGTCTTATTGAAAGCTAAATAATTCTATATTAGAAGACACAAAGATTTTGTATCTGCCTTTGAATTTTATTTTAAAGTTATTACAAAAACAAAATTAAATACATTAGACTGGTGGGATGATATAAAAGTTAAAATCAAAGAATTTTGTATTGATTATAGTAAATCAAAAAGTAAAAATTCATATAAGGAAATTAAGGAATTAATTAAACAATATCACACTTGTACAGATACCTCTATAAAATTAGATATAAAAAATTCATTAAATAATTTACACACCAATATTTTCAAAGGGGCATATATTAGAAGTCAACTTCATGTGCTTGATAACAATGAGAATTCTAGCACATATTTTCATGACAAAGAGTTCCAAAACGGACATGATAAAATTATTACCCATATAATTGATGGTGATATTCATAACAAATCTTCTAGTGAAATTCTACAAACCTTTAAATCATTTTATGAAACTCTATACACTGAAGAACCTGTAGATATATCCTTAAATTGTAAATTTTTAAACAATTTACCTAAAGTTTCAATTGATGACAATGTTATGCTTAGTAGTCCTTTAACTTTAGATGAGATCACTTTAGCTCTGAAACAAATGGACCATACAAAATCACCTGGTAGTGATGGTCTTACTTCTTTTATTTATGCCAAATTTCTTCATTTATTTGGCCCCATATTGTTAGAATTATATAATACATGTTTTCAACTTGGCCACATGTCCGAGTCCCAAAAACTGTCCTTTATTACTCTTTTATGTCAAGATAAAGATAATAAAACATCTGTTAAAACTATAGACCAATTTCTTTATTAAATATTGATAGGAAAATTTTATCAAAGGTCATGGCCAATAGATTAAGTAAGGTTTTGGCCTCTATAGTTGGAATTTCACAAACTTGTTCTATTCCTGGGAGATCCATTTTTGATAATGTACATTTACTTAGAAATATTATCAGTTATGTCGAGCAGAAAAATTTAACAGCTTGTTTTATCTGCTTAGACCAGGAAAAGGCTTTTGACCGTGTCTCATGGCCTTTCCTGTTTAGCACCCTCCAAGCATTTGGTTTTGATAATACTTTTATACATTGGATTAAGGTTTTATACAAAGATATCAAGTCATCCGTCATTGTAAATGGACATATTTCTGAGCCATTTGCATTGACACGTTCAGTCCGCCAGGGCTGTTCGTTATCTCCTCTCCTCTATGTCTTATGTTTAGAACCCTTTGCTAAGGTTGTACAAGATGACTCAAATATTAATGGCATAAAAACTCCAGGGGGAAAATTTCATGTTAAAATGTCCCTTTATGCTGATGACAATACTACTTGTCTATCAGACGACAGGTCAATGTCTTTCTTTTTTAAACATGTATCAGACTTTGAAAAGGTCTCTGGGTCTAAAATTAATTATAAGAAAAGCTGTGGAATGTTTTTAGAGAAATGGAAATCAAGGTCCGATCATCCTTTCTGCATTTCTTGGGTAAAAAATTGCAAATTATTAGGTTATAGATTTGGTCACAATTTAACAGATGATGATTTATTTCATTATTTGTTAATTAAATTTGAAAGAACACTAAACTTATGGAAATCTCGTGGTAAATCCTATAAAGGTAGAAGTTCTATTTTAAACACGTTTGTATTATCTAAAATAATATATTACATACAATGCCAGACAGTCCCTTCCCATTATATTAATTTATTTCAGAAACTTTGTTTCAAATTTATTTGGGGTAGAAAATTCGAACCTGTGTCAAGAAAAACTTTATATTTGCCGTTTGTAAAAGGGGGCTTGAATGTTCCAAATATTGATTTGAAAATAAACGCATTTTATTTAAGTCACATTTTTAAAATTATTAACAGTCATCCAGCTCCATGTGTTGAGTTTGCAATCTATTGGATTGGGATACAGTTAAGGGAATTTAATCCTTCTATTGCCTCAAATAACATTCCTCATAGTGATGTTATTCCCCCGTTTTATTCTAAATGTTTAAAAAAATTTAATAATTTTGTTGAAAATTCTCAAACAAGTGTTCATTCAACATGGCCTGTCAAATACATTTATAATTATTTAATTGAATCAATGAATCATGAACCAAAATGTATCAAAGATTTTAAGTCTGTGAATTTCAAGAATACTTTTAAGAATGTGTTTTCTGCTGCAATCGATTCAGTCTGTAGAAACACCTGTTATAACTTAGTCCATAACACTATTTTCACAAATCAATTTTTATATTGTAAAAACATGTCAAAATCTAGTAAGTGCACTTTTTGTTCTAGTCCTGAAACTATTGATCATTTGTTTATCCAATGTTATATGTCTACTTCGGTTAACAAAGTTGTATTATACTTAATGCATGTCCTTACTGCAGATAACCATAAACTTTCTGTAAAAGAATTTCACTATTTAGACCTTGATAATGCATATGGTTCTGAAATCAAGTATGTATTTTTAATCTTATTGTCAGAATCCAGACATATTATTTGGAAATGCCGAAATGAAGTAAAGTATGAAAACAAGTTGTACAGTCCTTTTGATATTATATGCAAATTGATAAGTAGATTAAAATACCGCATTTTGTTGGATTTTAAAAGATTGAAATTAGAAAAATTTGAATTAATTTGGGGAGAATATTGTGATGTTGTTTCAGATAAAATACGTTTTAGACAGGATTTAAATCCTGCAGTTTATGCTAATGTACATTAATTAATTTATCGTATTTTATTGTATAAGTGCACTTCCTTTTTGCTGTTTGTGTTCTTCTCTCTGATTTCAGGATGACGACGTCGAGGTGCGCTGAGGAGAGATACTCGGGTTGTCATCCTGAGTCGGAGAGGAGGCCACATAGTGTTTATAGTGCTTTGAGTGTTCATAGTGTGCATATTTGAATGTTATGTATATTTATACTAATGTACATCATCTCCTTTTATCATCAGTGTTCCTGTGTTTCATTTCAATCATAATTTCATATACTCTGTAACCCAGTAATGGGCTCATTTTCATTTCACTCATTGAAGTCCATTATCACTCATATTTCATCACTATGTATATTCGACATACCATTGCCTCATTTTGCACCCATATAGGACATAGGAACATTGTACTAATATTTCCCTATAGTATAGAGGTTCATTGGTTCTCCAATCAAACACAATTTATTATAGTGTCACACTCTTTCAGGCCTAACTGGTTGGCGGGGCTGGGGCGGGTGGATAGTGGTACCGAAGGCTATGGACGTGCCTCAGCCCCGCCACCCAGAGCAGCCGTTGACTTCTTTTATATTCTCTGCGGATCTTCACGGAGAGTGCCCGGGCATGATCTGGGGGGGGGGGGGTTACGGAGAATACACTTTTTCAAACCTTTTTTATGTTACGGTCTACAGTTTCTATTATTTTGTATCACTTACTTCAGTTTTATTTGCCTCATTAAGTAGTGTGACAAATTTTCATGTTTGATAATTTTAATATGTATATATATATATATACAGATATAACCTCGATACAACCTACTAATTAAGACCCGCTTCATATAGGTCGGTGACTTACTATTTGTTAAAAAATCATACTTCCATTTGACTAAATTATTTACAATATCAATACGTATCTCCAATTTAAAAGCGTGCAGACGCAGTGAAAGACTGTTATTTCCTCTTTAAACGTGCAGACGTGATAATGACTGTTTTACTTATTATTTAAACGTGCAGACGTGTGAAGACTGTTTCAGTGAACTACATATAATCTGTTTTATTTCAATCTTAAATGTTTAGTATATAAAAAAGTCACCCTCATACTTGTAAATATTAATTTAGATTCTTTTAGCGGGTACTTGGGGCTATCTACACCCCAAGGTACGAATGAATAAATTTTATGCAAAAGAAAAAAAAAAGGAGGTTTCCCCAGGAAGAGGCCCTCCCATTGCACTTCGGTTGGGCTGACGCCTCCGATAGCCCCAAATGTGGGTTACTCGGGTACGCAATTTATTTGTGTGGGGTCTGCGTTCGCGCTAACCCTGAAAAGTAACTAATTATTTAATGTTAAGTGAACTTGAGTTCTATACATAATTGACAATGGACTAGGAATTGTAATCAATCACTTGAAATAAGAGATAAATATTGGTTTTAATATTTAAAATTTTACGAAAAAGAAAAAAGGAGGTTTCCCCAGGAAGCGGCCCTCCCATTGCACTTCGGTTGGGCTGACGCCTGCGATAGCCCCAAATGTGGGTTACTCGGGTACGCAATTTATTTGTGTGGGGTCTGCGTTCGCGCTAACCCTGAAAACAACCGATCTTAAAATGCCAAACTTTGGTTTCAATATATTATTGATAAATGGGATATAAAGTATAATCGGTCACTGGATATAAGAGTTAAAATTTAAGGAGCATATTTGCCCTTGTAATACTAAGGTGGCAAAATATTGGTTGATACAACTTTTAGCAAAATGAAATATTATGTTTAAATTAGGTGTAGCCTTACAGTTAGGGACAGTATATTTAGCCTTTAATTTTTCATTAGCAGGTTAGAATACAGGTACTTTCTTATTTTCAGAGGCGAAATCCAGTCCAAACTTTATGATTTCTGAAGCATTCCTCAGGTTCTTTGTCGAGGCAGTTGGCCATTATGGACAGTTTATTGTGACACAGGCTGATGGGACTAAAACCTTCCAGAAAGAGAATTTTGTGAAAGGTTTGTTATTTATTTCAGATTGATAAAAGAGAGTGACAGCAATTATAAAAGGTACATTGTTGCTAAAAACTGTTTGTACATTTTAATTGTTTGTTCATAAATAATAAAATTAAATGTAAATATTTTGTAATAATAAATGAAGATAAACCTCCCATGATACACTTAGCTCTTTAACATTGTATACAATCTGTATTTTACAATCTGTAAAATCCAAAAATATTGGTATTAGGGCATAGTTTTTGTTTTAGCATTTGTGATATCCAAATGTGTGTTAAACAAATACATAACCATCTTCATTTGATGGCCTGTAGTTCTTGTTACAGTATGTTAACTCTGTTTTGATCCAGGAGCAAAGACGTCTGGTCTGCAGCAGCTGCTGGAGTGGTTCGTAGAGACGCAGATGTTCGAGGTCTTCCTCACCCGACAACTCGAGACCAAGCACTGGGGAAACACCATAGGTGGGTGGAAGCTCACAATTCAGTTGCTTTAAACATTGAGATGTGGTATTGACAGTTCTGCTATGGGTTGCTATGCTTTTACATTTGGAATAGATATTAACATGTTTTGTTTTGTGTTTTTTTATGGATTGTTACTGTCACTGTTCCTGAATGATGCATAATTAGTGAGGTAAGTCTTAATTTGGGCTAGTTTGTTGTGTAAATCCTGCAAATCGCATATTCACATCAACTATGAATATGAACGGTAAACATTGATGATTTGATTTTCAGAGAATAGAAGCATTGGTATGTATTGCTATGTCTGTCTGCATTGCCTGCCCGGATGAGATTGCCCGGTGTTAGATGACTCATTGATCTCAATAGCACCTTGTGTTGCTTGTGTGATATGCCCAAACAGAGATTTTTTCCTAAGCCTTGTTGTACCACAACTTTAAAACTTTAAAGGATTTCTTTCACATGTTAAGGTTTTCAAGCAAGAACTCATTCACGTTTTGTGGTCTTAATGCATGTGCGTAAAGTGTCGTCCCGGATTAGCCTGCACAGGCTAATGCATTACGCACATGAATTAAGTCCGGTTTTCCCACGACGAGCCACATTTAAACAAATGTTATAAATGCTCTGGAACAAATTGCATTTCACCATTAAACTTTGTTTGACAACATATATTTGGATTTTCAGCAAATTAAAAGATTGTCCATGTTTAGGTTGAATAAACAATTTTTTGCAATTATTTGTGAAAAAAAAACTTTTCTAGGATTTAAAGTTTACAATTTGGTGTAAATCTGCGTCAAATGACAGTTTGTCAGAAACAACCGGCATGAGTTTTCATTTTCACTTGACTTTACTGGTGATTGACTAAGTATTGGTGCCTCCTTGCCAGAGATATTAGGAAGACATAATTGAGGCGTGTCATGGGAAACCCGGGCTTAATGCATGTGCGTAAAGTGTCGTCCCGGATCAGCCTGTGCAGTCTTTATGGTATTTTCTGTTTCAAGGAAGTCTCTTCTAAACATAAATTCACTGTAGGCAGAAAGTGTCATCTCGGTCTACCTGTGCAGACTGCACACGATGATCCGGGACGACACTCTATTGACATAAGCCCAGGTTTCCCACCACAGGCCTCATGTTTTTCGGCAAATGATTTCTGATAGAGACTCATGGGTAGACTTGATGTTAGAAATATGATTGTGAATAACTATGGTAATGGAGCTCAGTTCAGGTTGGAACCACGTATGGTTTTCTTACACAACTGAACACTTGCAAGGCGTAAAAAAAGATGTCTATTTCAGGTGACCCGACCTACCCTTAAAAAAATGCCCGACCCTATTTTATTAAGTTTGACAGATATTTTTGTGTTTTGTTTACCTCTTTCTAATAATTAAATGTTTTTTGGGGATAAATACTTCTTTTCTTTTGATAGCATCCGCTTCAAAACCATGTCTAAGGATATTACCGATACCGTAAAAGATCGTGTATTACGCGCACCCATATATAACGCGCACCAAATTTTGGAAGCAAAATTTGAGGGGGAAAAAAACTGGAAACCAATATGCAGCTGTTGTTTGTTAATGTCCGTTTGTTAATAACCGACACCGTTGCTATGAATGTTGCTAACGGCTTGCAGATTTAGAGGCCTGGCTAATTGACGACGTTGCGCTTTCTCTCTTCTCAGTTGTAACAGGTGTTATTATACATGGCTGTGTTTTTAACGGATTTTATTTTTTGTTCAAATTGGAAATATGATTGCAAGGTAATTGGAATGTTTTAGTAATAAAAAAATGAATTAAAGATAAAAAAAATAATTTTTTTTTTAAAAATGCCAGAAAATGACTGTTACCGTGTATAACGCGCACCAAATTTTTATAGCTGAATTTTAGGGTTTAAATGTGCGCGTAATACATGGTCTTTTACGGTATGCTTTGAATATTCATTTAGTTTTAGATTCTTAAAGTTGACCATTTACCAAATAAAAAATAATAACAAAAATGCCTACCTACCCTAATTTGTTTGAGCATATAACCTGAAACAAACATAATTTTGTGTTACTCCTAAGTAATGTTTGTTATTTGCATGGGGTGTTGATAGAAGGAAATTGTGTCAGTATACGAATAAAAATGTCACGGGTTTGCATGGGAAAAAGTTGTTGGATGAAGTACACGAAAATAACAAAACAATGAACAATGTTTGGTGTTTGCAACTAACAATCTTCTAATAATCCCCACCCATTGTAGTCGTGAAATCAGAGCTTTGCTAGTACCCTTTTATGGGATATTTATATATTGCAGAATCTGAAGCTTTTGTTCATCAGCCTTTATGTTTAAGTATCAGTTCTCTATTACTATGGTATCTGTATATTCTAGACGAATTCATGACGTATGTTTTGATGGTATATAGCTGTACTGTATAGTTTGATATGATGTATGATATATTTATGTGTGATATATCTTACAAAGATGTCTTCCCTATTACAGAGGTGTTCCAGACTCGCATACAGGAGCACATGGCAGCTAACCAGGTGATGAAGCGCAGACTCGCTAAGAGGTCATCGTCAATCGAGGGGTCCCGATTGATACTGAAACTCCAGGGCCCATATCCACAAAGCTTATTAGTGAAAACTTAGTAAATTTCTTAAAATCATAATATTCCTTATGTCTGTGGCTGGTTCATTTAAACTGTAAATTATTTTGTCTTAAATGTTTTTAATCCAAATTTATACCAAATTTCAAATATAAAATATTGATTTTCACGAGGATTTTTTTTGTCAGGAGATTTGCGGATATAGCCCCTGTAGGGTTGATTTCAACAGTGGACTTGGTCGTAGATTGCATGCAGACAGCTGAACAATGGGGCAACTTCATACTCAAATGTTGATGTTTACTATAAAGTGTACGGCTGACAATGAAACGTTAATTTGCTATGGTGATTGATAATTTGGACAAATGTTGTCAACACAAGCACAAAATAATATGGGTTTATTTCTGGCTCACTTGACTATGTCATCTGATTGAATGTGATGCTGTTGTATTTATGTATTTACAGTTGGTCATATTGGAAATGTTACCCAACTGATCTAGTTTTCACACTTTACTCATATTTAATAAAGTTTTATTAACATCATGTGTGTATGAATAAATGATGTAAAAAGTAGTACTCTAATTAGTAGTTCTATTACTTCACCAACTCCATATTTTTACTTTTTATTGCAGAGAGTCTAAGTTTGATTGTTGAACAGTGTATTTATAACAACTTAAATGTCAAATCCTAAATGATATTAATAAGATACAATCATAAAGATATAGAGGATATTTGTTGAATGCAGAGTAAGATGTTAGAATTTGGAAGTTCTATGAAGGCATAGAGCTGCAACGTTTCTTCCGATGCACCGATCAATCGATTGTGAATGGCCCCATTCGATTGTCGATACTTAACCAGCCGATTTCGATTTGATTCTCTGTTGTATATATAATGCTGATTTGTCATTAAAGTATTAATTGCAATTATGGGTGTGTGTAGATTAATCATGTAAATTGGTCATTGCATCATGGTTGCTGTTATACTGAACTGGTTATCTGGAACATTATCACCATTGTTCACTGTCCCTGTTTATTTTGACACATAAGGCACATATACGTTCACAATCATCAATACAAGGACATTAATCGTAATTAATATAAATCTTTCCTATATTACAAGTCATGACTCATATATCCAAAAACAAGCCTGTATAAAGGAAAAAAAATGAATCGAATCGAAATCATTCAACTAAATGATTCTTGAAATCGAATGTAATCGAGTGATTGATAAATCGTTGCAGCTCTAATAAGGCATACATGTACTTTGGGGAAGGACAATGTACAAGATATTCCAATATGGTGAATGCATGCACCTATTTGTGTGTTTGAAAGAACATTCCAGTTTTAAAAAGGCCATTGCAGTATTAGTACAGTTGTTAAAGTGATGCTTTTTGATGTTCGTTATACAAAAGAAGTAACTTAGTAAGGCGTGGAATGATGATATCAATATTTTTAAACTTACCGTACATTCCATCATAAGGTAGTAACATATATTCAGCATATATATAACGGTTATCAGTATATGGAAGTTATATCTAGTCATTAAAAACAATGTTTTAATAGAAGTTTGTAAATTTATTTCATTAATATGATAAAAAGTATATACACTGTTTGCCACATATAAACATATTGATATAAGCAACTTTGTGACATAGTGTGTTTACTTCACCTCTAGAGAATTTGGGTAGAATTGCTTTGCAAACAACAAATTTTAAACTTATCACCAGTCCTGTATCCTTTTCAAGAGAAACAATCCAGTTCTGATGAAAGTTACCTTTGTTTTCACACATATCATGTTGTGCAATATTTAACACATGTTATTATATTTAACTTTTACCTAAGATCAAATGTACGGTATTCATTTAGTATCGTTATTACTTACCTGGTACAGGGAACACCGTGTGCCAGATCTGCCGGTTTTACATCGAGAGAAAAGTATAAAAAATGTTCGGTCCGCTTGTCGGTTCCGCGATCGACGAAGATGTTCTGAATCGAACGCTTAAAGTGCAGGGCAACAAAGGTGCGTCCATCGTCAACGTTGTCAACCTTATCCGGAGCCTGGGTTTAACAGATGAAGATGTGACAGCCATCGCCTCAGGACCCCCAGGATCGCTCTCCTATGACGTCGTACTAGCCACAAAAGCTAAGTTGACTGAATTTTTATGCAGTTTAAAAGATAATGTTAAAATCTTCAAAGATGTTAGATATCAATTTTCATCCTATGGCAGCCAGGTGGTGCACCTACGTGTCCACTGGTTACCAATTTTCGTGTATAATAAAGTTGTCGGAGACCTGTTCTGCAAATATGGTGAAGTCTTAAAAGTAGAAAACGAGCCTTTGGTTGTGGGAGACTTTAAAACTAGGTCGGGTGTGAGAATTGTTACTCTAGAGGTAGACGAACGCCACAAACGTGAGATACCGCACATTATCCCGTTTGAGTGCGGGTCAAAGGCCCTGGTGACCATGCGGGGGCGGCCCCCTCTGTGCCTGAAGTGCAGCGCCTCGGGCACGTTGGAGGAGACTGCCCCGGCACGGTGGACTCAGGGACAGTCACTCTTTCAGGCAAGAAAGCGGCAGTAGAGCCAACTAAGACAACTCCTGTTTCGGCTCCTGCGCCCGCACCACCTGCCACCGTCGAGTCCACGGAGTGGAGGGAAGTGGTCAGCAGGAAAAAGTCGAGAAAGTCAAGAGAGAGTGGTCCGGCAACCCCCCATGCGGCGGACGTGGCCCCGTCTACGGCCCCAGGTGCCTCTGGGATCGTGACCCCTCGCGAGGAAATGACCCCGGACGACGCAGAAACACAACAGATGGAGGTCAGTTGTCAAGGTGCCAAACGCACACGTAAACAAGATGACGATGACCTTGATCTGACTCCACTGCCCCCCAATCGGGTGGCGGAGAAGGCCATTCGAGGGAGGAGCAGTGAGTCAGATATGATGGGTAATTTCTCCCAGGATAGCATTCTAGATGACATCTTGGGAGTCCAGTCCCCTCATACTTAGTTAACTTCGACCCTGACAATGAAATGGACAGCCCAAAGGACATTGATTTTGGATTATGCTTTTATTTCTACATGATTAATTATGTAATTTCCCTTTTTACTATTGTGATAAATATCACAAACTCATGTTCTAAATATTACATGTTGATAAATGTTAATTTTACGTATGTAAAATATAACATCTGTACATGTAGACTGTATAGTTCTACTGTACAGGTTGCATGTACACATATTGTGTGTAGACTTTATTTTAAACCTTGTTTTCTCAAAGTATCCAAAACACTACACGTTTAAATCAATCAATAAATATCAATATACACCTAGTACTTGTAAACGTTATTTTATCGATAGCGATTTACATTCACTGTGTTTACATTTAAACCTCGCCTATCACTACGACTCGATAAAGTCATCGACTCATTATCGGTTTAATTTGTACCTATTCAGTTCTAAGCGTATTCTGTACTATCACAATTTTGCTTATTTATCTTACAGCGTACGTTTAACCTCAGTTTATGGGCGCCGCCATCTTGGTTTTAAACTTTGACCTTTTAAGTTTAAAAAACAGAACATTAAGATGGCTCTAAAAATAGAAAGTATCAACATAAATGGACTTAGATCCAAACAAAAACAAGCATTTATAAAAGATTACATATTACAAAATAAAGTCAATATATTATGCATACAAGAAACCTTTATTGATAATCGTAAATTATCAAAAGAAATCGAAAATTATCTATCAAATCAATACTTTTATGTATGGAATTTCTCAAATGGCCACTCTTGTGGTTGTTGTATTATTGTTACAGATTCAAACATAAAATGTAATAATTACCAAATAGATTTTGATGGTCGTTTTATTTCTTTAGATATAGAATATAGTAACGATAACTATAAAATATGTACCATTTATGCACCTAACAAACCAGGTGAAAGAAATGATTTCTTTGAATGTATTAAAAAATACTTAGTATCCTCACATAAATTAATTATTTTAGGAGATTTTAACTTTATTATCAATCCAAATTTAGACAAAATAGGAGGCACCCTAGAAGATTCAATTAGGGGCTCCTCAGTATTTAAACATATTATTGAAACATTTAAAATTACAGATATTTATAGACATTTCCATCCTGAAAAAATAGTAACTACTTGGAGTAGAAAATCTTTAAATGAAACAATTGCATGTCGTTTAGACAGAATTTATGTATCAAATTTAATTATTGGAAATTGTGTTGGCGCTGATATTATTCCATGTCCATTTTCTGACCACGACTTTGTAAGCCTAACTGTAAATTTTGATAATACTAATAATATAAATGTAAGTAAATCATATTGGAAATTAAATAACTCCATACTTGATGATGAAGAATTTGTTTCTGCTTTTGAGTTTTATATTAAAATAATTAGCAGAACAGATGATATTACTTTAGATTGGTGGGATGATTTAAAAACCAAAATAAAAGAATTTTGTATTGATTACTCTAAATAAAAAAATAAAAAATCATTTACTGAAATTAAACAGTTAATTAAACAATATAAAACTAGTACAGATAGCTCAGAAAAACTTGATATTAACGATAAATTAAGTAAATTACAAGATAATTTATACAAAGGTGCTTATATTAGAAGTAAAGTTAATATCATTGACAATAATGAAAATGCACGTATGTTTTATCATAGCAAAGAATTTGAAAATGGGAGTAATAAAACTATTAATCATATCATTGATAATGGAGTTGATAAAAAGACTACACATGATATTTTAAATTGTTTTAAAACATTTTATGAAAATTTATATACTGATGAGCCGGCAGATAGTTCTTTAAATTCAAAATGTTTAAACAATTTGCCCCAGATATCTACTGAAGATAACAATATGCTAAACAGTCCTTTAACCTTAGATGAAATTCACCAGGCCTTAAAAGAAATGGACCATTCAAAATCACCAGGTAGTGATGGGTTAACATCTCTTATATATCTCAAGTTCTTTCATTTATTTGGAAATATTTTACTTCATTTATACAATGCATGTTTTGAGTTAGGCCATATGTCTGACTCACAAAAATTATCATTCATTACTCTTTTATGTAAAGACCCAGACAATAAGACGTCAGTCAAAAATTATAGACCTATTTCCCTTTTAAATATCGACCGAAAACTTTTGTCAAAAGTTTTATCCTTTAGATTAGGAAAAGTGTTAAACTCAATAATTGGGATTTCTCAAACATGTTCAATTGCAGGTCGTTCGATTTTTGATAATGTACACCTTATAAGAAATATAATAGATTATGTAGAGCAAAAGAATCTTTCTGCATGTTTTATATGTCTAGATCAGGAAAAGGCTTTTGATCGCGTATCCTGGTCCTAACTTTATAAGACATTAGCATCTTTTGGATTTTCTGAACATTTTATTAAATGGATTAAAGTTTTAAATCAAGATATTAAATCATCTGTTATAGTAAATGGCCATATATCCGAACCTTTCGCTTTATCCCGTTCAGTCCGCCAGGGCTGTTCGTTATCTCCCCTTTTGTACGTCCTTTGTTTAGAGCCCTTTGCTAAACTTATTCAAGAAGATCCTAATATTAATGGTATCAAAACACCAGGTAACAAATTTCATGTTAAAATGTCCTTATATGCAGACGATAATACAACTCTTTTATCCGATGACAAATCTATGTATAATTTTTTCAAACATGTTTCTGATTTTGAAAAGATCTCAGGATCCAAAATAAATTATAATAAAAGTTGTGGTATGTTCTTAGGGAAATGGAAGTCTCGTTCAGACCACCCTTTTGGTATTTCATGGGTTAAAAATTGTAAACTGTTAGGGTATAAAATTCGGACATGATTTAACTGATGATGACATTTTTAATAATCATTATATTAACTTTTCTAATACATTAAATTTGTGGTCTAACAAATGTAAATCATTTAAAGGCAAAAGTTCTATATTAAATACATATGTGGTATCTAACATTTTATATTTTGTACAATTTCAGACTATTCCTAGTCACTATGTTAACATGATACAAAAAAGTTGTTTTAAATTTATTTGGGGAAGTGTGTATGAACCCATCGCCCGCAAAACGTTATATTTAGAACTTTCTAAAGGAGGTCTTTCTGTTCCAAATATTCAACAGAAAATTAATGCATTCTATTTGTCGCATATTTTTAAATTGATTAATTATTATAGTGCACCCTGGACTGACTTTGCTAGATATTGGTTAGGTCTACAATTAAGGAAACATAATCCAAATTTATTTACTAACAATGAACCCCATAGTGAACATGTTCCCTCCTTTTACACTCAATGTTTAAATGTCTTTACTGATTTTGTTAAACAAATTGAATCCAAACCATTTTCTTATTGGACCGTTAAGGACATATATGCATTTTTAATAAACCCCAATGACATGTATAAACCAAAATGTACTAAACAGTTCCCTGGTATTAATTTCAAAAATGTCTTTCAAAATATATTTAGTAAAGCAATCGATCCTGATTGTAGAAACACATGCTTTAAATGAGCTCATTCTGTGTTATATGTTAACAAATATTTAGTTGATAAAAAGTTTAATAGAGCAAACAAAAAAGGTACGTTTTGTAACAGAGATGAAACTTTTGAACATTTATTTCTCGAATGTTTTATGACCTGTCCTTTAAATAAAGTAGTTTTATTTTTAATGAACGTTTTAACGACCGAAAATATTAGTCTTTCTGTTAAATGGTTTCAATTTTTGGATGTTAATAAGACCGGAAGTTCCGAATTAAAATATATATACTTAGTATTTTTGTCCGAATCAAGACATATCATTTGGAAATGTCGAAATGAAGTGAAATACGAAATTCTATTTTCCCCTTTTGATTTGATTGTAAATTTTTTTAATAGATTACGTTTCAGAATTACATTAGATTATAATCGTCTCTCTGATGATACTTTTCATTCTTTTTGGGCAGATTTATGCCATATTGAAAATAATAAAGTTGTTATTCATAGAGAATTAGAAGCTACTAATTATACTTCATTTTAATAATGTATGTACTTTCTGTCTGCTTTTGGTGTTTTTCTCTCTGATTTCAGGATGACTACGGCGAGGGACACTGAGAGATGGTGCTCGGGTTGTCATCCTGGGTCAGAGAGAGGGCCACATAGTGTTTACAGTGTCATTATAGTGTTCATAGTGTGCATATTTGAATGGTTATGTATATTTTATATTAATGTACATCATCTCTTTTATCATCAGTGTTCCTGTGTTTCATTTCAATCATAATTTCATATATTCTGTAACCCAGTAATGGGCTCATTTACATTTCATTCATTGAAGTCCATTATCACTCATTTTTCATCACTATGTATATACGACATACCATTGCCCCATATTCACTCATGTAGGACATAGGAACATTGTACTAATATTTCCCTACAGTATAGAGGATTATTTTTCAAAATTTTCATTTATTAACTACAAATATCACACTTTTTCAGACCTAACTGGTTGGTTGGGCTGGGACAGGTGCATGGTGGTACCGAAGGCTATGACGTGCCTCAGCCCCATCACCCAGGGCAGTTGTAGACATCAGATCTTTTCCCTGGCGGGCCATCGCGGGGAGTGCCCGAGCATAACTTGAGGTGGTTCGCTAGGAGTACTCTTTATATATATTATTATGTAATTGCTATGATCTTATAAGTTTTTTCTATAATACTTTAAAACATTAAGGTAGTGTGATAGATATTAACTTTATATAAGATATTATCAAGTCCTCTATAGAAATTACTAATTCAGACCCGCTTCATTTAAGAACGGTGAACAATATTTGTTAAAAAATTTGTAATACTTGTGATTTTCATATCTTTTAGTGCTGCGTGCAGACGCCAAAGACTGTCAATACCATGATATTAAATTACGTGCAGACGTGAAAAGACTGTATAGCGTTTAAATCCAAAATTATTTAAAACTTTCATATTTGTTAAGATTATCGTCAAAAGTTCACCATTATTTTGTATATATTCATTTAAGTTCGTTTAGCGGGTACCTGGGGCTGTCTACACCCCAGGGTACGACATGAATAAATTTTATGAAAAAGAAAAAAAAGGAGGTTTCCCCAGGAAGAGGCCCTCCCATTGCACTTCGGTTGGGCTGACGCCTGCGATAGCCCCAAATGTGGGTTACTCGGGTACGCAATTTATTTGTGTGGGGTCTGCGTTCGCGCTAACCCTGAAAAGTAACTAGTTATTTAATGTTAAGTCAACTTGAATTCTATCCATAATTGACAATGGACTATGAATTGTAAAAAATAAGAGATAAATATTGGTATACATAATTGACAATGGACTATGAATTGTCAAAAATAAGAGATAAATATTGGTTTTAATATTTAAAATTTTACGAAAAAGAAAAAAGGAGGTTTCCCCAGGAAGAGGCCCTCCCATTGCACTTCGGTTGGGCTGACGCCTGCGATAGCCCCAAATGTGGGTTACTCGGGTACGCAATTTATTTGTGTGGGGTCTGCGTTCGCGCTAACCCTGAAAAGTAACTAGTTATTTAATGTTAAGTCAACTTGAATTCTATCCATAATTGACAATGGACTATGAATTGTAAAAAATAAGAGATAAATATTGGTATACATAATTGACAATGGACTATGAATTGTCAAAAATAAGAGATAAATATTGGTTTTAATA
Organism: Congeria kusceri; assembly: GCA_027627225.1. Lineage (NCBI taxonomy): Eukaryota > Metazoa > Mollusca > Bivalvia > Myida > Dreissenidae > Congeria > Congeria kusceri. Next base: position 25,692,394 of record CM051027.1, read on the forward strand.
TTTAAAATTTTACGAAAAAGAAAAAAGGAGGTTTCCCCAGGAAGAGGCCCTCCCATTGCACTTCGGTTGGGCTGACGCCTGCGATAGCCCCAAATGTGGGTTACTCGGGTACTCAATTTATTTGTGTGGGGTCTGCGTTCGCGCTAACCCTGAAAAGTAACTAGTTATTTAATGTTAAGTGAACTTCAGTTCCATACATAATTGACAATGGACTATGAATTGTAAAAAATAAGAGATAAATATTGGTTTTAATATTTAAAATTTTACGAAAAAGAAAAAAGGAGGTTTCCCCAGGAAGAGGCCCTCCCATTGCACTTCGGTTGGGCTGACGCCTGCGATAGCCCCAAATGTGGGTTACTCGGGTACGCAATTTATTTGTGTGGGGTCTGCGTTCGCGCTAACCCTGAAAAGTAACTAGTTATTTAATGTTAAGTGAACTTGAGTTCAATACATAATTGACAATGGACTATGAATTGTAAAAAATAAGAGATAAATATTGGTTTTAATATTTAAAATTTTACGAAAAACAAAAAAAGGAGGTTTCCCCAGGAAGAGGCCCTCCCATTGCACTTCGGTTGGGCTGACGCTTGCGATAGCCCCAAATGTGGGTTACTCGGGTACGCAATTTATTTGTGTGGGGTCTGCGTTCGCGCTAACCCTGAAAAGTAACTAGTTATTTAATGTTAAGTCAACTTGAGTTCTATACATAATTGACAATGGACTATGAATTGTAAAAAATAAGAGATAAATATTGGTATACATAATTGACAATGGACTATGAATTGTAAAAAATAAGAGATAAATATTGGTTTTAATATTTAAAATTTTACGAAAAAGAAAAAAGGAGGTTTCCCCAGGAAGAGGCCCTCCCATTGCACTTCGGTTGGGCTGACGCCTGCGATAGCCCCAAATGTGGGTTACTCGGGTACGCAATTTATTTGTGTGGGGTCTGCGTTCGCGCTAACCCTGAAAACAACAAATCTTTAAATGTTAAGTAAACTTGGTTTCAATGTATTATTGACATATAAAGTATAATCAGTCACTGGATATAAGAGTTAACATTTGCCGCTGTAACATCAAATATTGACCCCGTTGAAAATTGACCCCATAGTTCCTTTATCAACGTTGAGGAATGACCCAGCCAACATTTCAATATTAAATTTTGATCAAAATGGCGTTGAAAACTGATCAGTCGTTAATTTTGATCAGTCATGGGGTCATTTTAACGGTTAGTTAAAGGTCACAATACACTAAATAAATAAGAGATGTAGGGCTGTACTCTCTAAATAAATCAACAAGTTTAACTCGAAGACATGTTTTAAGGTTTAGACACTTGCTTTGATATTCTTTTTTGGAGATGTTGGTAGAGTAAGCATTGGTATGCACAAATAAATCACTGATATGTTTGGAGACTACAGTATGACACTTGCGCTGAGGCGGGTTACATTCAACTAGAAAGTAGCCGCTAAAACGATGTTGATAAAACAGTCAACTTTGTTTAGCGTCGAGTTCTTTGTTACATAACACATGACATACCCTTTTTATTGCTTAAATCGATTCAGCTTAGAAGGTTCGTTAAGAAAAGGTATGGTTATGAGGGTCCCTATGTGCAAAATGTTGCAATTATTTTGGGTCAAAGTTATCGCTTTTACATTAAATTACATAAGGATTGGAATTAGTATATTGTAAACATAAAATGCATGTTAAATGTCGGAGATAGTCTTTTTGTAGAAGGTCACAATACACTAAAAATGAGTGATGTAGGGCTGTACTCTCTAAATAAATCAACAAGTTTAACTCGAAGGCATGTGTTTAGGTTGAGACTCTTGCTTTGATATTCTTTTGTGGAGATGTTGGTAGGGTAAGCATTGTCATGCACAAATAAATCACTGATATGTTTTAAGATTGGAGATTACAGTAATACACTAGCGCTGAGGCGGATTACATTCAACTAGAAAGAAGCCGCTAAAACGATGGTGATAAAACAGTCAACTTTGTTTAGTGTCGAGTTCTTTCTTACATAACACATGACATACCCTTTTTATTGCTTAAATCGATTCTGCTTAGAATGCTCTTTAAGAAAATGTATGGTTATGAGGGTCCCTATGTGCAAAATGTTGCATTTATTTTTTGGTTAAAGTTATCGCTTTTACATTAAATTACATAAGGATTGGAATTAGTATATTGTAACCTAAACACAAAACAGGCAGCGGCACTAAAAGGGCAATGTGTACATAAAATCACCATGTTACTGTGTGGTTTTATTGGCTGAAATAAGTTTCATGGAAAACATGCGATAAATATCATGATTTTAATGTGCATTACGATATTTACAGTGAAAACCGCTTTTTCAAGTAAAAAAAAAAAGTAAAAAAAAGAGTACGGAAACCCGTCTTGTGGATCTTGCAGCACACTAAATCATGCTAAAACCACAAATGAACACGTTTTATACAATATTTATCTCTATTGCATTAAAGTATGTAAACATATGCTAGTATTTTGACTGATTTGTATGAATTAAGTACAAAATTTGACTCCGACACCCCATATAATCAAAGCACTGAAAACGCAAGTCAGATTGCTTATCAGGCATCATTCTCAAATGCGTTTTCAAGCATTTCTACTTTGTGGATCGGTCTGAAATTTTGCATGCACATTAGCAATATGTTAATAATGATGTAGAATTGGATTTTGTTCGCGATATCAAAACTTTAAGTTGTCTTTACTAATATGCTATATGAAGATTTTGCATTTATAGTGCGTTCTGTCGTACAAATCTTGAAATTTTGTTTAAATATGTTGCACTTCGTCACCGACGTGACAACAACATATTATTTTCACAACAGTTAATGCTGACTGCAAATGTAGACAATTTGTCTCGTAACGCAACTTTTCAAAAATATAAATGAAATGTACATGTAAGTACTTTACTGTACAGTATAGGAACGTTGATTGTTATTGTTTACAATCGTGATTTTTCGCGCACGCGCACTGACTGGTTGGCAAAAGCGCTGGTTACAGATACAGAAAACATGCCAGCATACATGTGTTTACTCGATAAATTGATCAGAATTTCCGAAATATATGTTAAAACACTACAAATAAAATAAAAAACACCCACCACATGCCGACTGTTGTTGTATTATAAACTAAATTAATATGTCAAATGGGCTGGTCATTCAGCTTAAACAAAAAGTTTAAATGTTTTGGACGAAGCTATAAATCATCCGTTCAATTTCTTTAAAGCACAAATGAAATAACTTTTATTGTTAAAAATTATAATGATTGTTACGAGTCCTGATAATTTGTACCAGAACAGTAATGATATAAATGCACTGTGTGTGCTAGTGTGTGTTATTTTTTTTATGAAAGAAAGTGGCAGGAGGTGCATTGTAACTTACAACTAATGTATTGATCAGCCATGTAATATCAACCTTAAAAAGAACCCGTAGCGTAATACTTGTTAAAAGACAATATTTAAATATGATTTATAATTTTCCTATGACATTGGAATACATAATTTGATGATCTCATTTCTTTAAACTAAAAAAAGAAACATTAAAGGCATCCGTATTTAATTAGCAAATATTGGCAATGTAAATTAAACTTCCTAAATATCTTGCATTTTAAATCATTGTCTTTATTTAGCGCAACAATGTGGTATCATTTTAAAACACCCCTATGGTTATATATTATAATTATTTAGTGATGCTCATAGTTGTGTACATTGTTAAAACGGGCGAGCTACGATGGTAGTTTTTAATACGTTTTAAAAATAAAATGATTTATATAAAATGTGCACAATGTTAAAATTTTTATCGGGTTTTCTTGAGAAATAAAGCATGTCATGCTTCAACCGGATTAAGAATCTTTCGTTTCAGAACATCTTTTTAGCAATTTACAAAATTTAATGGGCATCGATTTTACAATACATAATAAAAGAGCAAGAATTAAGTATTTTGGGGCGTTTATATTATCAATGAAAATGACTGCTAAATACCATGGATGTATTATAAATTTTGTTAAATGACCAAGTCAAGTCAAGTCAAGTCAACTTTATTGGTATATACCATTGTACATAACCAAAACAATCAAGAAAGAACATGATGAACATAATAACAGTGTAAATCAAGATGAAAAGTATGTTTCAAAGCGGATATGAGAAACTCATAAATAATATTCCAAACAAATTAGGTAGGTAATACACTCGTGTCACTCAGTTGTCAATAATCGGTGTTCTGTATGGCAAAGTCATTTTTTCAGAAGTAATCATATGTTATTCTAAAATGTTAAAAAGTAATTGTTCAATGTTTTTAATGGAAACTCTATACTGAAACTACTTACACGCTAAACTACATTTAAAAATCGTACTGACAACAACAACAACAATAAAGTTTATTTATATTATTTTTATATTTTTTATTATTTAATTTTATTTTTATTTTATTTTTTGAATTAATTTAGGGTACATATCCCTCTGGTAGATTACCTAAATTAATGGATAGATAATCTTGAAGGATAGGTACTTAGAATTGATAATAAATTAATAATTTACTAATGAAATAAAAAGTAAGACTTAGTTCGAAAATCCCTCCCTGAGGATCATCTATACGAAACGAATGCGTCTGCCACCTGTGGTTTTTGGGCATTTAGAATCAAACTTGAAACCATGTTGTTATTTAGTAATTGTTTGGGCAGTATCTGATAATGAGAGAATGGGTTTGTACTCAAACAAAGGGGCAATTAAACGCCGGATTAAATTATTAAACGATGGGTAGGGTGTGAAATATGCACAAGCTGGTAAAAACAAATAAATTAAAATTAAGTTAGATACCATTTATTTTTATGAACATGGATTAAAATATATAAGCAGGTTTTTCTGACCTATGCTGGTTCTGGTAAAGTTTAAATATTTCATTAATATATTACATAAAGCCTGTTTGGCATGATTCATTATAATTGCTTTACATCATTATTTGCTTTAGTGCCCTGTATTCTGGAACAAGTTAATTTAAATGCATATTTTTATGATATTTTCTTTTGTCACGAACAACAACTAAGTCTTGTATAAGTGTTGCATACTTGGATATTGGGCACAATGAATTTACTAATTTCAAATGCATCATTAGTAGACAATAATTATAAAAACAAACGTTTCATAATGAAATATGTCTTATAACATTATGTGCCAAATCGTTTTAAAACATTGAATTATTGTGAAAATTAACTAATGTTTTTTCAACACTATCTATATGTGCCAATGTTATGCCCACCACCTTTTGCCAACCAGTGGGCGGAGTGTAAACATAGCCGGTGCGCGTGACGTCACTTGTCAACGCTCTTATTGGAGTCACTGTCAAAATATAAGTAGTCTATTTAAGATTCTTCCGCAGGAGCTTTATGAATCCTCACCCAGGGCTAAAGATGGCAACGCTATCATTTAAATATTTGTTTGGAGATGCATTGAATTTTGAACAACCATAGCTGCTACCGGGGTATTTTCTGCTAAAATTAAGTTAACATTTAGGTCCTACCGATCAGGGGCGTAGCTTGTGTTAAAACAGTATAGGCACAATAGGCGGAATCAACAAAATGACGCTGTATGCGATCATTTGGGCCACAAGTGTTTATACTCGTATGTGGCTACAAACAACTTACTCCAGCTAAACCCCGATTTGGCAAAATAATTGTAAAATTTGAGTGTGTTTCAAGAAACTTATTTCATATTGACGTAATCGACTCGTTAAACAATGAAGTATCAACACAGCAGAGAAAGATCCCCTCACCCCCACCCCCTATTGTTTCTATTGAATTTTTGGCATATTTAAATTTTTCATCACTGGAAAAAATGTATAGGCACGTGCCTATAGTGCCTATAATACCTAAAGGAAGCTACGCCCCTGCCGAAAGTTTTCAATGTCGATGCGGTCGTGTACGTGCTTAGGTGGTTGGGACCTAACTACCCAAAGGAAACCCACATGTCCGATATTGAGAAAACAGATCCAACTCACTGGGCTAAACTCAGGTCGCCACCCCTGGCCACGCATGAAGCTAACTACTAAGACAGCCACCTCCATCCATGAACGCTCGTGCACCACTAGGTGGTCATCTATAGGCGGATTTAGCGGCATACACTCCCTCCCTCGTAAAATAGACTAAGATTCTATGTTTTTAAACCTCACAATAACACTTAATAAATTAGACGGTCTCTCACATCAAAAATGATGTAGGTTTTTCAACTTTCTTATGTCATGTTGCACAGAAGCGTAGTGTACGCAGCGTAACATTTTAAATGCCATCGACAGACACGAATTCAGAACCGGGCTTTTGGGCTCCAGCCCCCCACCCCCCCAGCTGAGCCCGGAACTATCATTTTCGGGCTGGGCTTTGATGTTTCACAAGTTGTGAAGGGCGTGTCAATGCTGTATATTGCCTTATTTTATGACTTTGTCGGGATTGGGCTTTGATCTTACACAAGCAGTCAACAGCTGGCGTGTCACTTTGTGTGCCGTATCTTTATCCTTATTATATTTCAATTTATCTGGACATTTAATCTGGGAGCTCTGTGGTACCTTGCTGAGCATACACCAATCATGGTGTTCGAGTGGCTGGAAACATATTAATTGGTAGAATAATATTTGACACGGGCTAGGCGTCGTTAATTAACCACGGTTGGTAGCACACTTATTGCATAAGTGAGAGAGTTACTTAGTCAGACTATCTGGTTTAGGTAGACACATACGACACATATTTCATTACGAGTAATGTTTTTACCATTTTAAGGCTGATAATGGCACTGAATCCCACATATTTTAGGAAAAAATCTAACCCTTTACATTTGGTTCATACAGAGATGCATCGATACAATAATTATATAATATTAATAATGTCATATAATACGAATACGCTTGTAGATACGGACACGGTCCATGTAAAAATCAATACAGGGAGAAAAGCTTGATATTTAAAATTTGCAAAGATATAGCTACATAATTATGGTCCATGCTATATGGTATATATCCTATTTTTGTTATAGGGTATAATAAATAAAATATTTATAATGCGTTCTATTTGGTCCAAAAAAATGTATTATGTAATTTGTCGAATTTTATGTACGACTGTTAAACTTGAAACAGTCCTATTAACATAAAACGAAAAACAACGAACAAAACTAGTTATAGCAATCACAAATGAACATTCCCAATATATTATAGTCCGGGAGGCAAAATAATCCTTGTTTTTCTGCTTTTTAGAAGAATAGGTGAGCTTTCCTACTCATCCCGGCGTCGGCGTCCGTGTCTGGTCTTGTTTTAAGTTTATATTCAAAAGTCTTCTATCCTCAAAACTGCATAAGTTATTCCCTTGGAACTTGGAATATACCTTCGTCATCAACTCCAAAATCAAGTGCAATATTCCCCATAAATCTGTTTTGTATTGTAACAGAGTTATTCCCCTTTTTACTTAGATTTTCTGGTAAAAGTTTATATTCAAAAGTCTCATAACTTCAAGACTACAAGTTATTCACGTGAAACTTGGAATCCATCTTAGTAATCAACTCCAGCATCAGGTGCAACAATCCCCATAACTCTGTTGTGTATTTTGAAAGTTTTTGTTTCAAAGTTGTATAATTTCTAAACTACATAAGGTATTCAAAATTTACGCCCCTTCCACTTTCCAAAATATGTACCAACTGAAATACTTCGAATAATCGAACGACTACTACTATTATTACTACTTCTACTGATGCTGCTGCTGCTGCTTCTATTGTTATTGCTACTACTGGTGCTGTTGCTACCACCACCACTACAACTACCACCGCTGCTGTTTCAATTGCTGCTAAAATAACTGTCACTACCAATTCTACATCAACTTAGTCCAGCACCCCCGGTCAAACCTGGTCTGCGGCGGCCCATACTAAAATATAATTAGAAAATCGCAACAACATTCAAATGTGTATATTTATTTGTATTAACATTGCGAAATTAAGTGATAATGTTTGAGATAATTCATAAGATACTTTGTAAACGCTGCCACAAAACCGACTACGCATTATGCATTGCTTAAAGTTCTGCATCGTGCAGTGCTAAATGCGCCGGATTAGCCTAAGCGAGTGTTTTGAAATATCATTAAATTCAGATATATTTAAATTTGTGATAGTTTGCATGATATTACTTTCAGCAGCAGCAGCACGAGTAGTACCATCATCATCATCATCATCATCATCATCATCATCATCATCATCATCATCATCATCGTCGTCGTCCACGTCATCATCATCATCATCATCATCATCATCATCATCATCATCATCATCATCATCGTCATCATCGTCGTCGTCGTCGTCGTCGTCGTCATCATCGTCATCGTCATCGGCATCATCATCACCACCATCACCTACAGCAGCAGCACCACCACCACCATCATCACCACCACCATCATCATCATCATCTTCATCAGCAGCAGCATACATCATGATCACGAAAGTAATCAGCATCATTAGGTATCAATGTTCACTATTTTTATCAATAAAATAAAAACACAGAACAAATAATTCCTGAATGACTGTATATTAATTTTATAAACTTTAAGTATGTGGCCGATCTGCAATATACGGTGGCCCGTGGTCCAATTCATGCACGTGGAGTATTTATGGATGACAATGTCTTCGAGAAATGCCCCATGTCCGGAGCTGTCGGAACTTGAATGTCAGTGACGGAAAAAAAAACATACATAGGCTGTGATCCCAATTAGACATTTGATTAAAATGCTAAAAAGAAAGAGAACGTTATCGATATGTTTGACATATGTATCGGCATATATGGGTTAACAAAAACCGCAACGAGTCCGACCGTCGCTAATTTCTCAAAGACCCGAGTCCTGCACATGAATGTTGCTAGCCGCCTTCATATTTGCTTCTAGTCGTGTGAAATATTGAATTTGTTTTAAATAAATTATGCGAATTTAAATGAATCAAACATGCTTTCTGACAGCCCGCTCAGTAATTAATTAACCATATGTTGTCAGCCAGGCGGATCAAGTGGGATAATTATTGATTGCGAAAGTGAATTACCATCAATATTTCAATGGCGACATCAGTTACAGAGACATATTTCCTACACCGCTGAATATCCACGTTTTTGCCGTCAAGATGTTATCTTTCATTAAATCGTAACCGTGTCGCGACATTGGGACTGCGGAATGTTGAGGAATTCATGTTCTTTCTTGTGTGTTAAAGGCGGACTAGACGTTTTCAAATGTGAGGAACTAAATATGTAAGTACATTGTACATGTACGTCAACGAGGAAATTATTGTTGCGTTGGTCTTGAGCTGTAGTATCTGATACATACACTAGAGGAAGATGTTTACATATTGTTAATATGTACATTAAATTCATTGTGAAGTGGAATAGTACGTAGCAACCGGAGAGTAAGTGTACCTTCATATTTTAATTATGTATCAACATTTTGCCTCATTTATAAACAATTATAACATGATACTCACTAATTTGTCTATAAAGAACAAAATTATCCTTGTTAAACTACCCAATAAACAACGCAAAAAGAAGCCCCGATTATAAGCGGAGCATATAGCAAAATGTAGTTTTATTACAGATTAAAAAATATTTGTCAACTCATGTTAGAATCGAAATAATTTTCTCATTATCGTTCTTTATCGGTCAAATTTCAACTCTTAGTCGTTCTGATGCATGGCTATTAAAACACCCGGGCTAACGCGTGGTTTAATTCCTACGCATTAGAACTCCATATATTTTACTTAAGAACTATTGTGTAGAATTTTTATTCGGTAAATGGTGTTTGAACAGCAAAATGCGTTATTGATTAATTATTATAGCAAAACAACACATTTATGTTTAATTTACTGGATTGCCACCGCATTATTGTCGTTTTTTAAACGCGTTAAAACAGAAATGGATTTATAGACATGTTATTAACTGCAAACATAGGTACGAACCACATTAAAACTGTTTTACGAATTTTAAATTATAATATAAATGATTAATCATGATATATCTCGTATTTACATTCATTTTTCTTTATCTGGGGCAATATGTGATTATCAAAACCCGTTGGAAATACCTTAAAGGGGCTTGTTCACAGATTTTCGTAATTTTAAAAAATTACATTTCATGTCTTTACTGAATACACTTAAGCAATATTGGGCAAATCAACAACAAAATATTATGTGTAGAACAAAAAAATATTTTAAAGATTTGCCTTTGGCGGGACTCGAACCTCCGACCGCCGGGATAAAAAAAATCCGTCGCGCTAAACTCTCAGCTATATTGACTTTCAAGTAAAGAATTTAGAACGAATGTTTTTTCAAGACACCGACGAAAGCGTTACAAACGTTTTATACTGTTATCCATTTCAATTGATAATCTTTCATAAGCGAAGATATATGTCCAATATATTTCTTTGTCAGTAGTGTTATTTCGCTTTTTTTATCTATAATGTATATTTGTTTTTGAGATCTATGACAAAAAAAAGAAAGAAAAAATGTCAATTTGCAAATCTGTGAACAGGTCCGTTTAAATTGATTGTGATGTGGAATAGTACAGCAACCACAGAGTAAGTGTTCCTTTATATTTAAATTATTTATCAGACGCAACGACACAAGATGGCGTACATTTAGAAAATCTACATTCGTTGCGTCTTCAACGCACTATAATTTTAATACGCGACAATAAATATGTCAAGTGATTCATCAAATTAAAGGTCTTAGAAATATCTTAAGTTTGAAATCAAAATCGTATTAATTTGTTAACTAAATACACAAGAATAGCAGGAATAACACAGAAATTACGCAAAATTAAGTGTATGAAACGGAACAAAACGGTACTTCTCGGAATACCTAATATATTGTAATTAATTTAATTATACTTCAATTTGCAGGAAAATTGGTTATATATGGTATATTACATACAACATTCAGGGGCGGTTCCAGGATTTCGGGTTAGGGGGGGGTCATCATCGTCATCATCATCATCATCATCACCATCATCATCATCATCATTAAATGCACTTTGTGTCACTGAATTAAAAAATGTTGGCTCATCTGTATGCCATGAGCCTGTTTGATGTGCCTGTCCACAAAATACGTATTTGACATTCAGTGTTATATATATATCAAGAACGTCTTTAAACAATTAAAAATCCGTAGCTGATTAAATCCAAACGTAAACGCATCGAGAATTACACGTATTTGTATTATTCATTTGCCTCTTCATTAATCTCTTTTCAAAGTGAATGTCATTTAAATAACTAACAAGTTCACAGTCATGCTCATCAATTGTCTTCAAATGTGTTATGTACTGTGTGTGTTTTTTTTATCGAACCGAACTAACGGACAGACAGACGAGCATGTTTTTCTTTACACGAAGTATTGTGATAGGAAGGTACTCGTATGATTTCGTGGTGAAATAATACGACAATTGAAGCCGACGTTGTATTAATTTCGATTACTTATGGTGCTGGAAAAAAAAACAATGAAATCGTCAAGAATTGGTGCCGACGTTGTGGACACCCCTCTAATTAATCACTTTATATCTTTTTTAGGAATCCATAAAACAATATGAAACTTGGTATGATTGCTAATGGAACAATGAAAAAGAAGTTTGTTAATTTATATTTTTGGAACTAAACTATTTATTGAGACAGAACTGTTTCCACTCGGAATTCGTCATTGATTTTACTTGAATTTCGACAACTTTAAATCGTATTTATTCGAAAATTGTAAATGTCAATTATGTGGTATCCAGTGCCAACGGTGCATCTATATAATATATGAATTTAAAAAAGAAAGCAATATCATTTACAAATAAGGTCTATATACCTATTGTCTATAGTTTATCGGTTTCGATGAACTTTTGCGCCGGTACTACGTTGTACGTAAGAAATCGGCTAGGTCGTGTATGTTTTACCGAATTTGATGTGTATGTTACTAATTGAGCGAGCGAAAAACATTTTTAACATATATTTCCAGTTTTGACCGTTTTTTGTAAATGCACATATATGTATAGTCCGGGGGGGGGGGGCGTCCGCCGGGTGGGCCCCCCATGGATCCGCTAGTGACATTAAAGCATTTGAATCTGACATAAGTTGGATAAGCAGTTTACGAAGTGGTCGCTTTTGAATGCAGTGCTGAATGTTGAAAGATTTCAGTTTGTAGACGATTTTTTTAATTTCTTATTTTTAATTGTCGATTAAACATTGTATTTTGTTATAATTAGGACAAACGTGGAATGGAATACATCTTGAGTATAGTTTGGCTTATTAAATTTTGTTGATGATGTTACAAATATAAATATTACTTTGAATAGAGTTTTTAGGGTACCCCCAAAATGTCCCATTCTATGAAGATTTCGTGACGTTTTGACAAGTTTGATTTTTCATTGCTGATATTTTTGATGTGCGTTGAAATTTTCAGGATTATTATTTGATTTCAGAAATACATCTAAATTATATTTTCTCAATATATTTACTTAAGTTATATATGTTTATACAAAATACGTACTGAATTGGTTATTAGGGTAACCCAAAATGTCCCACTAGTTAAAAACGTCAACGTCGTGTATTACCGTTTCAATTATTAAATAAATCAAGAGCCATATTTATTTAAATTTGAAGTTAAACGTCTGAAAAAGACTCAACTATGTTGTTAACAGTTACTTATATTATGTCTAGTTTCTCCTGTTTTTTTAACTACTTTTAATGAGAAATTTAGATGCTGTCATTCAAACGCGAACTTAACCTAACCAGTAGCTTCTCGTAACTACTCTTGTTCCCTTTATTTCATCTTAAATTAAGGAAATACGGTAACAGCGACTTTATTCTTGCTTCTTCATAGAAATATTACATGTTTGTTTAAAATAATAAAAGCACAGTTTATGTTAAAGCTGTTTAACTTACTAGTAGTATGCAAGTGATGAAAAACAAGAAATAACTAGTCGCATATGTTGCCGGCCTACTCAGCCCATGCGCGGGTGATTAACAAGCAACAACTTTATCAAGGAAATGACTTTAATGCCTTCAGACTGATGACTGATGGAATGACTTATCTGTAATAATAACAACGTATTAAAATAGGAATAAAATATAACATTATACAATTTAGATAGTGTACACAAATAACAAAGGAAACAATGCAAACAATACAAAATGCATTGAAGTCAAGATCTGATTTCAATAATAATAATAATAATAATATAGACATAATTACCTGCAGTTATATGTATAAATTACTGCGTACAATGTTCACACAACGAATGGCGTCTGAGCGTGTCAGTGGCGTGAAGCAAAAGTGAGGAAAGGCGGTAAGTCGTCACGTGCACGGTGTTAGTGTATTCTAACAACGGTTACATACAACCAATACTACATAACACAACTACCAAGACTGAACTAAACTAGCTAACTAGTGATACGTGGCATTTGAAGAAACGTTAAATGAAAACAAATATATTATGAATATTTATGAAAATATTAAATAATAACCCTATGACATATTCCCCCCTCTTTATAAAATGTCGTCCCGACATTTTACTTAGGACTAACTTAGAGCGGGAAATAAAATAAAATAAAACAACGAAAACTTTTTTTTCCATAAATATGTATTCAATACATAATTTACCTACAAGTATGTAATACATTCAATGACAATCAGTGAATATATCAAATTAAAATTGTTACATATAATACACGTGTTATATATTATCAGTTTTGATAAGTTTTGAATGAAGGTTTTACATTATTCACGTCACAAGTATATGTACAATACAATTTTCACTAAAACAACACTTTAGAATGCCCGGGGAACGAATCGAATAAGTACTTAGTACATTTGATAAACACTACTGGTGTACCAATTCGGAGTGCGGCGGGTCCTTGTTGATCGTCTCAAAATAGGTTTTGTGTCGGACGTTCCGTCATCATCGGTCAAAATATTGTTTTTTCGTCTCCGTGAGATGACATATTTTTCGCTGACAGGTTTGCCGTCTTCGACCTTCGACCTTAACCTTAACTTCCGGTGTATCCGTATTCTGCAGACCAAGAGGGAGTAGTAGGTTCCTATGCAATCGGCGAATCCGCCTCGCTCGTGGATTATCCTTCTTGACGTCGTAGACAGGTATATCAGGATTAGGCTGATTTATCACAATGTAAGGCTCATTCTCCCATCTATCTGCGATTTTCTTTTTTCCCCGCAAAGTGACATTTCGTACAAGAACAAGGTCGCCTGGCACTATTTTTGCTGCATGCACCTTTTGATCATATTGGCGCTTGTTATTCTCTGCGGTTTTATTCGCGGTTTCTTTGGCCTTTTGATAGGAACTTGCAAGACGTTCACGTAGCTTACGCGAATATTCGTTAGCGTATCTTGCATTAATCTCCTCACTATTTATTCCTAACAGAGCGTCAATGGCGAGTTTGGGATGACGACCGAACATCAAGTAGTACGGCGCATAGCCTGTGCTGTCGTGTATAGTGGCATTGTACGCATGTACCATGGGTCCAACGTTACTCTTTTTGTCTTCATCAAGAGTACCTAGCATCTGTAAAAGAGTTTGGTTGAATCTCTCCACCATACCATTTCCCATAGCATGATAAGGTGTAGTGCGAGACTGTTTTATACCACCTAGCTGACATAATTCCGATATCAGACTTGACATGAAGTTAGCTCCCTTATCATTGTGAATGCGCTCTGGAAATCCATAATTCACTATGAACTTGTCAAACAACACACGGGCAGTAGTCTTTGCTGTTTGATTGGTGGTAGGATACGCTTGTGCATATCTTGTAAAATGGTCCGTGACCACGAGAATATGCTCAAAGCCACCTTTTGACCGTTCAAGACTGAGGTAATCCAAACAGATCATTTCCATCGGCGCGGATGTTGTTATGTTCACAAGTAAAGCTGACTGAGGTGCTGTTTTACGTCTGATACATCTCGGGCAAGCTGCAACTCTGTCACGGATATACGTGTCCATTCCAGGCCAATAAAACCTTTGTTTAAACAGGGATGTAGTTCGGTCTCTACCTTGATGACCAAGATCATCATGCAGGGCTTGAAAAATCTCATCTCGTAATGATTCTGGTAGTAAAATCTGTTTATATGACTGATTGCCGAACACAGATCGCCGATATAATACACCTTGTGTTAGTTCAAGTTTGTTCCAATCTCTGTTATACTTTGCAACAGCAGAAACAGCACCCGAGGCCAGCTGAGCTGTTGGCCTGGTGCCTTGCTGTATATGCTTAATCAGTTCAGAGATGACAGGATCAGAAAGTTGTGCCTGAGACCAATCCTTGGAACTCAGTGCATACGATTGTATGACGTCATCAGGTATGAATATAGAACTGTCAACATGGGACCATTTTTCAGGGTTGACAGTACTTAAACAAACTGGCGTGTCTTCTACGTTGGCAGTCACGGATGTAGATAGAGCCGTGATTGTTTCATGATCCACAGTCCTACGGCTTAATCCGTCGGCGTCGGCATTTAGACGTCCAGCACGATATCGTGTACTGAAATTGTAATTTGCCAGGGCTGCCATCCATCGCTGACCTGTGGCGTCCAATTTCGCCGATGTCGTGACATACGTGAGCGGGTTGTTATCAGTCACAACCTCGAACGTTGAACCGTACAGATAGTCGTGAAACTTCTCCGTTACCGCCCATTTTAACGCGAGAAATTCCAGTTTGTGTGCTGGGTAGTTCCTTTCTGCCAGTTTCAAGGAACGACTTGCATAGGCGACGACTCTGTCCTTCCCATCTTGATGCTGGTATAGGACGGCGCCTAGGCCTTGTGCAGAAGCGTCGGTGTGAAGAATGAACGGAAGCTCATAGTTTGCGTAGGCAAGCACCGGCGGGTTCACTAACTGTTTCTTCAGTTCCTCGAATGCATGTTGTTGGTCATCGCCCCACACGAATTTTGTCTTCTTTGTTGATTTGACCTTATGTTTCTTTTGTTTATTCTCGGAGTGACCAACCAGAAGATCATTCAATGGTCTTGCGATGTTCGAAAAACCCTTAATGAAACGCCGGTAATACCCAGCAAATCCGAGAAACTTCCTAACCTCCTTGACGTTAGTGGGAGTGGGCCAATTTCGGACGGCTTCTGTCTTTTCCGGGTCTGTGCTGATTCCATCTGCAGAGACGACATGTCCAAGGTAAGCGATCTTTGTTTTGAAGAATTCACATTTTGAGGGCTTGATTTTTAAATTGTAAGATGCCAATCGGGAAAACACATGGTCCAATCTTTCAATATGGGAACTTATATCCTTTGAAAATAGAATTATGTCATCGAGATATATTAAACAATCCCTTAAGTTAAGATCCCCCATGCAGCATTCCATAAGGCGTTGAAATGTTGCCGGAGCATTGCATAAACCGAAGGGTAAACGGTTACATTCGTAAAACCCGAGACCACCAACCTGAAACGCGGTTTTCTCTTTGTCCTCTTCTGCAAGTTCAACCTGCCAATAGCCAGCTTTGAGGTCTAGTTTTGGAGAAGTATTTTGATCCAGAGAGCATGTGTAATGTATCCTCAATTCTAGGTATCGCAAAGCTATCTTTCTTAGTTCTCTCATTAAGTTTTCGGAAGTCGATACAGAATCGGATAGACCCGTTTTTCTTTCGAACTATGACGCAATTTGAAGACCAGGGGCTCTTGGACTCCCGTATTGCACCCATATCGAGCATTTCTTTAAGATGTTCTCTAACTTCGTTGAAAACAGCTGGCGGAATTCTTCTATATGGCTCTTTAAATGGCTCGTTGTTCGTCAGTTTAATGGTATGTTTAAATTCAGACGTATGTCCAAGATCAAGTGGGGACTTCGGAAATATTGTTTCGTATTTTTGAAACAATTCGTAAACGTTTTGTTTGTCGTCATCTGAAAGGTCGGTATCTTCTAAATCTACTCCATACGTATTTTTCATTTGTGTATAATAGTTTTTGTTTTCTTTTTCATGTGCTGTTTCGCAGGACATAGATGCATTTACAACGGGTTCAAAGATGGGAGCTTCTCGTAAGACATTAACCTCTTCAAGTTTACATATTAGTTGTTTTGCTCTTATTTTGATTGGCCTTGCTGTGACGTTACACAGACGGACTGGGATTCGTGCAGTTTTTCCAGGAGTATCCACACGCACAACTCTTGGGCAAACTATGGCACTGTGGCTATGTACATTATCAACTGGTTCCGTTACAGCGGCCGCGACATTCCTTGGTTTTCTAAAGAAACCAGTAACAGTTCTACTTTCTCCGGGGTGTAACGTAATCGATCGAGTTGCTGTGACCTGACCGATATCGGTGTTAATGGACATGAATCCTGCTTGCCATACATCGTTTACTGTTGTGTTGGCGGCAATAGGTTTCAATTCTCGTAAGATGTTTTGTCCTAGTAACACATGTGCTGTACCGTGGTATTCTACCACTGGCACTACGAGCAGTATGGTTGATATTGGCTCAATCGTAAACGGTGTCTCTATGTCTGCAAATATGTATCCACTGTATGGAATTGCACTGCCGTTAGCGCTTTTCAATGATATATCAAATTCCTCCATTGAATGCAATTCTGGTTTTGGTGACATGCTATTGTAGAATATTTCAGTGACGGTGCTCACTTGTGACCCGCTATCGATTAAAGCTGTATTTTCTTGTCCATTTATTTTTATCTGATCTAAATTTGCATTCCCTATCATTCTCTGTAAAATGTCTTCTTTTGCATATGTTTTGGGGGTCGTTGTACTTTCCTGGTTTCCGCTCTCATCCAACCCCTCGATCAGAGCTTCATCGAGTTTAAAGGTGTCTGATTATTGTCATCCTGTCGGCCACCCGTTTCTGTGTTACTACTTCTCTGTTGATATGTTTGATTTCCACTGAAGAATCGACCGTTTCGCGAGCGGTATCCTCGGCCCCTAAACGTAGAGTTATTTCTATAGCCTCTATATGACTGACGTCTGTGGTCATATTTATTTCTGGTTTCTGTTTCCATTGGTCTTTTTTTTTCTTCTGTCAAGCTATTCAATTTTGATTCCATCATCCTGATTTGTTCCTTCAGGTTATTCAGCATTATCGTGTGGTCATCCAACTGATGTACATTTACTTGTTTAGGTTGCTGTGGTTCTTTTGTAACGTTCATTTCCTGCTCCTCCCTTCTAATCTTCTTTCTCAATTCTTCAAATGTTGTATTCGATTCGTAAAACATTCTCGTTGCATTCTTCAGTTCTGTGTTCCGAAGGTACTTCCAAAATCTTGTTCTTAGCATCTGTTCTTTTCTACATGCTTGTATTTCCCCTCTCTCTATGGCTTTCTGTACTAACTCTTCAAGTCGTATGCTCCACGCAGAGATATCCTCTTCTTTCTCCTGTTTAGCAATGTAATATGCTTCCATAATACTTTCTCCGCTTTTGATATCGCCATAATTACTCTCTAATGTCTTTAATATTTCCTCTGTGGTGGCTGTAGGTTTCAATGTCGCTAGTATCTTTCTAGGTTTTCCACCAATAGCGTTTCTAATGGCTTGTCTCAAAATTTCCTTGTGGTAAATGTTTGAGCACAGCATGCTTTCTATTTCAATTTTCCATTCTGGAAAACTAGTAGAGTCCGTCAATTTCGGAACATTTGGTTTGATTAACAGTGTTTCTTTTGTACCGGAACCATCCCTTTTGTATTCATTCGATCTCTGTTTCGGTGGGTACATTGCCGACAAATCCGCATCTAGTGAGTTGAGAACACTCTGTTTTTCTAATAAACTTTGTTCCAACTCATATTTCTGTTGCATTAATAGTCTTATCCTCTCCTCCTCATGCTTCATTTCTTCTGCTTTCATCCGTTCCTTTTCCTTTTCTTCCCGGAACTGTTCCTTTACTTGAATCTGTCTGATAGCTTCCATTTCTTGCAGCTTCATTTGTTGAATTTGTTTTTGTAAGCTCTCAAGTACATCTTTATTATCAGTGTTGCACTTGTCGTCTCTGTATATTTCATGTTCAGTATAACATCTCTTTATTTCCCTCTCCTTTTTAATTCTGTCCTCAGAATTTGGTACATGCCCATTCCCGTCTTGTATGTATTTCTTTTCCAACCACTGTAGTTCTCTATCCACTGTGTCATTACATTTCTGGGAATGTTGCTGGTAATGTTTCCTACTGCTCATGTCGCTATATATGGTACTCCTACCGTCAACATGTCCATACTTGTCAACAGTAAGGAAAGATCTGCTCTCTTCTCGTTTGTCTTCATATCCTCTATTATATCCCTTGTATTCTATTGTTCTTATCTCTGAGTGGCTATCATCATATCCACAGGCTCCTTCTAACTCCTGATCCTCATAATCAATTTCTATAACAGTTTCTTTCATTCTTTGCATTTCTAGTTCCAACTGTTTCCTTCTTTCAATTAGGTGCTTTAATTCACCATCCTGTTTCTTTTGCATCTGATCCTCCTTAAGTCTAGCTATCACATTCTTTTCATGTCTTGCTATCATCCTTGCTTCTATCAGTTCACTTCTATGTCGCTGTAACTCCTCAAGTTGCAGCATTTCAATGTTTCTGTCCCTTTCTCTTATTTGTGGTAATCTCTTTTCACATCTCTCATGTAACTCCTTTTCTTTATTTGCAATATCTGCCTTAAGCTGTTCTCTTCGATGCAGCCTTTGTTCTCTTTGAGTTAACGGAATATCCATCTCGCAAAGATATTTCCTTATTTTGGCAATCACTGAAAATGTTGCGTTTTGTAATTTAGTTGTGGGATACCTGTTAACTTTATATTTTAATATCACAATAACCTCTTATTAATTATCTTTAATTCAAATCGTTTATATTAGAGTTAATAATCTTCATTTAATTTAATTATATTTAAGTTAATTATCGTAAACTAATTATCTCTTAATTAGTGTTTAATAGTTTTTAGTTTAATTCAATTTATCTTTAAATTGAATAAACATGTAATTATATTAATCTTTATTTTATATTGTAGTTAAATTTAACTTAAGTTTTAATTTAATTCAATTAATGTCTAATTTAATTTAATTTAATTTAATTTAAATAATTGATTTCAATTAATTCAAATTTATCTTGTAGTTAAATTTAATTAAGTTTTTAATTTAATTTCACTAACTTTTAATTTAATTTAATTTAAATAATTGATTTAAATTGATTCAAATTGATAATTTGATTTGAAATGGGTTCAAATATTTTTATTTATTTATTATATATATATGATATCAGTTTGAGTATCCCTTTATGACCTTTTTATTTCAATAATGTGCAGTGAACGTTCTTACAGATATCACCTTTAAGTGACAACAAAATCGCAACGCAATATCCAATTATTATCTGTATACACACTAATTAGCAGTGCGCATACCCATATCCCTGTACTGTAACAAGAAAATAAACAACGCGTGGCCTTGCAAGGCGTTTACCGATCGCGCCAATATGAACGTTAAACCTTATCTATGTTTTTCATTGAAACAGGTTGATCGAACCTAAATCAATGATAAATAAATCATTTAACGTTCAACAAAAACTGTTTCTAAGTTTACTTTTGAATTTTGTACGAATTCACAAGTACTCTTTATTACATGTATATGTGTACGGACAATTTATCATTGGAAATGAAAATTTGATATCAAAATACCACTTGAATGGCTATCTAGCGTACTCAATCAAGTGTAACACAACTAACTGCTCTACCTGACCAGCTACGTTATTATCTACGGATTAGTGGACATCAATCAATGTGTGATAAGTTGTTAGTAGTTTTTCATGCAGGACCTGTAATATCCTGATATTAGTGCAGTTACCAACAAATATAGTTTCTAAAAAAAACATTTGCCATGTAAATACAAAAATATAAATTACAAAATACCATTATATAGCATTACAATATCACATGAACTATTAGTATTTAAAGTGCTATTACATTTGAAATAATTCAACACTAATGAATTAATGAATCACTGATAAAGTGTCAATGCACTTTTACTAAGATCGACAGTCCGGTCTTCTATGCAGCGACGAAAAAACGTTATCCTCGGGACAAGTGCACTCGTAGTAATTGGTAGTAGATTATTGAGCGTATTGATTTAAAGCATGCTAATTCACAACACTGTTTTGTAAACACACCCGGGTGTAAAATTTATATGGGTCCATGGACAATTCAACAAAATACGGCCATGCAGAATACCTTCGTAGAAGTGTTTATTCTTCTCTGTGTCTGGGGAAGTCAAATCAGCACGTTGGGCGCCATTGTTGCCGGCCTACTCAGCCCATGCGCGGGTGATTAACAAGCAACAACTTTATCAAGGAAATGACTTTAATGCCTTCAGACTGATGACTGATGGAATGACTTATCTGTAATAATAACAACGTATTAAAATAGGAATAAAATATAACATTATACAATTTAGATAGTGTACACAAATAACAAAGGAAACAATGCAAACAATACAAAATGCATTGAAGTCAAGATTTGATTTCAATAATAATAATAATAATAATATAGACATAATTACCTGCAGTTATATGTATAAATTACTGCGTACAATGTTCACACAACGAATGGCGTCTGAGCGTGTCAGTGGCGTGAAGCAAAAGTGAGGAAAGGCGGTAAGTCGTCACGTGCACGGTGTTAGTGTATTCTAACAACGGTTACATACAACCAATACTACATAACACAACTACCAAGACTGAACTAAACTAGCTAACTAGTGATACGTGGCATTTGAAGAAACGTTAAATGAAAACAAATATATTATGAATATTTATGAAAATATTAAATAATAACCCTATGACACATACCTTATAGATATTTAACCATAAACCATAAACCATATTTAAACGTACAGAGAATGCTATAACCACGGATAGCTGTTTTAATGGGTGTAACACATTGTTAGTTTGTAAAGAAAACAAAATATAAAGAATTTGTTAAAACCTGATCCTTTAGTACACATTTTGTTCATGATTAACAATATCTACAATATTCTGAAATATATTACATTGCCCCATCTTTTAAAATGCATTTCTCCGTGCTTCAACATTTATTTTTCAAATCCTTAAAAATGTATGTATAATGCTAATTATAATGCATACACTTACACATGAAATGAATATACTTGTGTTTTTCATTTATTTCGAAGTTCAATGCAGTGCATATTAGGTTAACAAGTAGACGTACAAAATATTTTTCTATGAAACTGACGTTCAGCATGTTCCGCTTATGTACGCCACCTTTCAACGTTACATCATCAACACAATAAACAAGGCACATTTCAGAAACAATGACATTATATAGCCTCTTTTCCTGTATATTCGGCCACATAAGAGCTAAACTGCTTTTATACCCTAACTGAACACGGTTTCAACACCAGTGAGACTTTTACCTATAACTTTAAGGTCTCTCCTACTAAATAAAGGCCAGATAATGTAGCGATCAGCCATTCCCTTAGTTACTGACAAATTCTAGGAAGGTACCCTAGCAACCATGAATTCGTCAGATGTTTCCTATCATTTGGTTCAGTCTTCAATTTGATAAAAAAAACACCAAAAGTTTGTTACAATTTTGATACAATTCATTAGAAGCATTCTTTATTAGACTAATACACATTAGCATACAGTTTGAAAATTAATGTCTACACAATTCTTGGCTTATGCACAAAGTGTGTAGCAATTTTAGGGAATTTCTTTTTAAAATATTACTATTCTCAGACAAAATCTTAAATTCGCATTTGTTAAAGCCCAAAACAATTTAATGTGATATAATAGTCTCAATACAGATAACTAACACAAATTTAATAATAAATAATAGTTGATTTCCATTATCTGGAGTTGGCTGAATATATAGCAATGGCTGAATCTATAGGAAAGAAGTATACTAGTAGTTTGATTAAAATATGATATTTTACCTAAGAACTGTTGTGTAGAATGTTTATTTGCTAAGAATGTGTGAACAGTGAAATACGTTCTTGATTAATATTTATGGCCAAACAACAAATTCACGTTTAAATTTATTGACACCGCATTATTGCAGTCGTTTACAGTTAACACCTTACAACAAAACTTGTATAAATTTTTTCTAAACTGCAAACATAGACACAAAACCCCACTACAACTATCTTACGAATTTTAAATAATAATCGTGATTAATTGTAATAGATCTCGTATTTATATGGATTGTTCTTGACCTGGTACAATATGTGATAGTATCAAAAGGTTTTGGAAATACATAAATGGGACTTGTTCACATATTTTTATACCCCCACAAACGGAGTTTAGGGGGGGAGGGGTATAGGAGTGAGCTTGTCTGTCTGTCGGTCTGTCGTTCCGTCGGTCTGTCGGTCTGTTGGTTTTTGGTTTCCGGATGATAAATCAAGAAAGGCTTGGCATATTCAAATAATTTTTGTTATACATGTGTTACATTATAGAATACAGGTGAAGTTCGATATTGGTTACAAGCCACTAAATTTTGACAGAGTTATGGCCCCTTTTCGACTTAAAATTCCCTAAAAACATGGTTTCCTGGCGATAACTCAACAATGGCTTTACGCATTTATATAATTATTGGTACACATGTGTAGCATAATAAAATACAGGTAAAGTTCGACTTTGGTTACAAACCACTAAATTTTGACACAGTTATGGTCCCACTTTTTGACTTAAATTTCCGAAAAACAAGGACAATAACTCATGAAAGGCTTCACATATTTAAATGATTTTGGTACATAGGTGTAACATCATAAAATACAGATCAATTTTAACTTAGGTTACAGGCCCCTAAATGTTGACAGAGTTGACAGAGTTATGACTTCTATTGAATTTAAATTTTTCCAAATACACTGTTGACCATTCACAAATTAAAGCATTCTCTCTCTGACCATTTCTTTCGAATGGATGCCATAGTTTTGTGACAAGGCCATATTGTGGGGGTATATCCGTCACTCATGTGACAATTCTAGTTGTGAATGTTTAACTTTATCAGAAACATTATAACTCTTAAGGCGTTAAAAAATATGTTTGTTTCAGGTTACCCGACGTACTCTAAAAAATGCCCCGACCCTAGAACATTTTTTTTTGAGTTTGTGAGATATTTTTTTCGCTTTATCTACTTTGTTCCAATAATTATTTTTTTTTTATAAATAAGTGTTTTGTTTTGATAGCATCAACTTCAAACCAATATTTAAGGATATTACTGATATATTTGGAATATTTTTACACTTTCAGAATCCTGAAGTTAATCATCAAAACAAAAAAAAAACCTTAAATGTAAACTGATTTTTGTTTTACGCCTAACCGAAACAGATGTGCTAAACTAAAACATAAAAAGATACACAAAGTGGTGTCAGTACCGGGAATTGAATCTACGACCTCGGGGTTTATCAGCGTGTACATGTTAAATGCTTATCGAGTGCTTCGGGATTCTCTCCTCTGTGACCATCGGAAGACTTGTTAGTTGCATGGGTTATAGTGCTAGGTACAAGAGATGCCCCGTTCCAGAGGTTACCTTGGGTCGTTTAGTCTCCGGCCCCAAGCACTTCGTACACTTCACATAATTATGAGTTTATAAATATTGCCGTTTAGCTGCACAGATTCGTATCGTTAGAATGTTTGCCTTTAAAGGGACCTGTTCACAGATTGACAAATTGGCAATGTTCTTTTTTTTGCAATATATCCCCAAAACAAAAATACATAATATGTAAACAAGCAAAATAACACTACTAACATATAACGGAAATAGGAGTCGTTTATGAAATCAACAATTAAATGGATACAATTATAAAGCGTTTGTAACGCTTTTCATCGGTATTTTTGGAAACACGTAACTCGCACATAGCGATTAAAATTCAGTGTTATTTTTGTAAGTCAGAATAGCTGATTGGTTTGCGCGACAGTCTTTTGATCCCGGCGGATGTGGTTTGAGTCCTAGGGAAGGCTTTTTTTTAGCTCACCTGAGCACGAAGTGCTCGGTGAGCTATTGGTATAGGGAACCTCTCCTGCGTCGTCCGTCATATGTCGTCCGTCAACAATTTCTTTCGTTCTGAAGCTGGAGACTTCATTTTTCATCCAATCATAACCAAACTTTCACAGTTGGTGTAAAACCATAAACTCTCGAACAGGATTGTTATTGGGCCAGATCACACCAGTAACACTAGAGTTATTGGCCCTTTTTCATGCAAAAAGTGAAAAAAAATACAAAAAGGACATTATTCAGGATAGAGAATTCATTTTTCATCCAATCTTCACGAATTGTTCACAGTTTGTCTATGAACGTAAGATTACAGGTGAAGTCGAATATAAGCATGTTCGGGCCAGAAACAACAGAGTTATTGCCCCTTGCGTGTGGAAAAATACATCAACAAGTTATCAATGATTGGCTTGCACGCATTTTTTTTTTATTCACTATTGACCAAATTTACACAGTTTTCGTATAACCATAAAAATTGAATGATGAAATTTCATTTCCAACAGTTGCAAACCTTGCATGCAGTTATTTGTACGTTCAACACTGATGGCTTCAGAGCCTGCTTTAACATCGTTTATCATTGGACAGATAATTATCAAAGAAAAGCAAAACTTGACCTTATAGCACAACCATCGCAATTATCGCATTGCAACTAGCTCTCCAAAACTGTCTGCGAAAAAGACATCAAAATCTACTGTTTCTGCATTTTCCAGAATTGTCAATGACTTAATGAAAAAGGGTCAAGTAAGAATATTGAGAAAAATGATTTGAGAATCATTAGCAAAAGCATCGCACATCCGCTACCACGTACTTTAGTAGGCCCATTGCCCTAACCGATGTTTTAAATCAAATCGATCCTATCCACCTTTGCGTATTGTTCAAATACCTTAATTTTCAAATCTGTCACAACAGTATGGTCTTCATCTGTATCAGTTCTCAGGTGAGCTCTTTGGGCCATCATGGCCCTCTTGTTAATTTTTTTTTTTTTTTCGTTATATAATATTTGTTTTTCGTTAGTCCAACTGCTTTAGTTTTTGCAGATAATACATAAAATGACATTTAAAAAAGAAATGAAAATCTGTGAACAAGTGCCTTCAACACATTGATAAATTAACACGTACTAAACACAGTTGTGTGTAAGTTATTTTTACAGGATTGAAGTGCATCTTTTAACAGTGCGACACTTGAAGGTTGTTTCAAAACCAGGACAGTGATAAACTTGAAAATGCAATAAAACGCTTGTAAAGTGGACCACAAAAAAAAAATCACATTTGCAGCGTGTCCTAGGAAAACCATACTTAGGAACGTCGTACGGATTGTAACGTAAGAAAACGCTCTACTGATTTATGACGAATAAACTAAAAATTGAATTATATATATATTAAAAATTAACATCGTTATTGCAGGTAATCGCAACAGACAGTTTGTAATTAGTTTGTACTCATCTACGACACGTATATATGCCAATTTACATAATTGGCGTGGCCTGTGAAAACCGGGCTTAATGCGAACTGCACAGGTTAATCCGGGACGACACTTAACGCAGAAACATTAAGCCCGATTTTCCCACGACATGCCTCATATTTGCATCTTTATTGTCTGATTTAATTAATCAGTCATTATAATGATAACTTTCTTAAAATCCAATAGCGATATGGGTATTTGAATAACATGATAAGATTCATTGTTGAGTCTGAAGAATTGTCCTTTTCTGTGACTGAGTGGATCAGTGTATTTGTAAATATCGTAAACATTGCTAAATTTCAACACTAGTAGTGTTCAAAATATTATTATCAAACCCAGCCTATTTGTACATACAAGTACATACGCCAGAGGCGTTTACTGATATTGTAAAGATATTCAAATATTAACGCTGATAACATTGTCAAGACTTCTATTGTTGTCTTCCTTTCAAAAGTCATTTAGAAGAAGTGTTAGTGAATGTATGCCTTAGTTAAGCCAGCTTTTCTGGTGTCGTTATCCGGCTGTCGATACGAAACGGTTCTATGAAGTGGAAATACATGTTTATAATGCAGGCATAACGGGAGGATTGTGTCTTAAATAAATGGTAATTTTATTATTTGTTTGTCAAGTTTCTATAAGCAAGTTAATTTTCATTCATAATGTTTATTTCAAGAATTGTTTGAAGAACACATTAATATGCGTTCCTTTTGTTATTCCTTTATTTGTTTTGTATTGTGTTCAAAATATTACTAGCTCTATCAAACCCAGCCTATAAAGTTGAAACTGGTAGATGGCATAAACCAACAGCTATACCTTATGAAGAAAGAAAATGTTACTTATGTAATGTTCTTGAAGATGAATACCATTTTATTCTTGAATGTACATTGTATCATGATGTTAGAAAGATTTACATAAGCCGATTTTATTATCTTAGACCAAATATAATCAAATTTATAGAATTACTTACCTCTCAAAATAGCAGTGTTAATAAAAAATTGGCACTGTTTATTTATAAAGCTTTGCAAATTAGAAATTCTTTCTATACGTATTTTGGCTAATGTATGATGTTGATTATACAATATATTCCACCTCTCGCTTATTATCTATTGCTGAATAATTTCGATATTTGCTTGATAAATGTTTATATATGTAAACATTAACATTCAGTATGGATGTTATTGGTGACCTTTGATTTTGTTTAAGCATATTATTATACTTTCACTTGTATACTCATGGGCATATTGCCCACTGTATTACTCAATAAAACTGTAAAACTGTAAAACTGTATATGAACGTCCTTGGCGTTAATTGAATTGTACCGATATTCAAATATTAACTGTGATATAACACCTAGTTTTGTATTAAAAATGTCAATTATTGGCGTTAAATTTCACCTCAGAAAGGCCAGATTTGCCTATTGTTATCATTTGGCTGTCCACTTGGCAAGGGTTATTTGAAGTGGAACTACGTATTAACAATGGAAGGATAACGGAAGGATTGAGTCCTGGATAAATCGTAATTTTATTAGTTTTTGTCACTGCCTATCAGCAAGAAATATACCGTTTTTATTGGTAACGTGTAATAAAAAAAATGTTTTAGTTTCGAAGATATTTAATTAACATGCCGTTCCTTTTGAATTTTCTTTCTCGTATTTTGTATTGACCAATCGGGTTCGGCGCCATATTGTGCGTTTCTTTACTGTTTGACTAGCCTGCATGATAAGAAAAACAAATAATTTACCGTAGTTAGATACGAATTAGGGTGACAGATTGTCTGATATGTGCTTGAGGAATTGAGCGGACTTGGCTTCTTTCTAGCACAAGCTTTTTTTTGAAACACGGTGTCTTCAATGTACGTGGTATAATGAACATTTTTTGTTTGAAAATGTTATCATTAGAGTGATATTATAAAGGCAATGAGGGAAATGGATGGATTGCACATGTAAATATTCCTGAAATGCTTTTTTCGATTTGGGACAATATGTAATTGAGTATCAAAACGGTTTTATAAATACCTAAACAGGACTTAATCACATATATTTTGTTAATGTTTAACTGTATCAGAAACATTTTAACTGCATAAACAAAACGTTTCGGCTAAATAGAACCAAATAAAAAATATCAGCACCGGGAATCGAATCGGTTTATCAGAGCATGTTGAATTTGTGTCGAATGCACCGGGATTCTCTCCTATGTGACCATCGGAAGTCTTGTTAGTTGTATCGTTGATGGGTTAAAGTGTTAGGTACAACGCGTCGACACCAAAACCAGACAGAGTGCAGAGGTCATCTGATGGATAGCGGCACGTGGAGAGAAGTGATTTGAACTTCTGTGTATTAAATATACAAGCACTTGTTGGTCGCAGATACAATAAACTCGAATGAAACGATTTAAAAGCAATATTTAATAAAAATGACATTATATTATTGACAGAAACATGGTCTAACGACATTTATAACTATAATGTGGAAGGTTTTGAGTATTTTATTGCACATAGAACGCTTAAACATAAACGTGCGGTTAGAGATAGTGGAGATCTTATCATATATGTAAAAACTCAATCTGTAAATTTGTTTCTTTCTTAAAACATTAGCAAGATTATTGTATATGGATAAGGATAAAAGGTGAATGCGTTAATTTGAATGATGATTTGTATGTTTGTCAATGCTAGATTTAAATTCTAGAGTTGGAAAATTGAATGATTTTGTAGAAAATGAGTTTTTATATACTTTAGATATGATGCCCGACGATAACATAATGGATACCTATATCAGTAGAAGAATACACAAGATACTATCATAAACGAAAATGTAAAATTAGTAATTGAATTTTGTAAACACACGGGCTTACGCATTATGAATGGTCGAATAGGTAGAGATAAAGATATTGGCAAGTATACATGTGTTAAACAGAACGGGTCTAGTCTTGTTGATTATATGCTACCGTAAAAGCTCTATGTTTTCGGACACTTAAAAATGATTTTAAAAATTCGTGTCCAAAAATTTGGATACACAAAAATATTCCCAAATTACAGGTGTCCGAAAATTTATAGACACTATGACAATGATGCAATTACGTTCGGATATGTCTTTGTATAACTTTTTTTTTGCCGAATATACACGGATAGTATCGATTAATGATTGCGCGTGCTTGTTAAATACCACGCCGAATAGTGTCCCCTTTGTACACTCACTTGTTTTTTTCGGCGTTGCTGTCTAAGATCACTTTTGACCTAGATTTCTTGCGATAATTATGCCGCGGGAAAATTGAATGCCGATAGAATTGGGCAAATTTTCTAATTTTAAGGAATGCAAACTTACAGCAATGTTTTAATGTATACCAACAACTGTTGCATAATTTTGGGGATTAAAATGTACATAATTGTTTACATAAGCGGCTAAAATAAAGTTATAAACATATTCTCG
This sequence comes from Congeria kusceri, assembly GCA_027627225.1. Classification (NCBI taxonomy): domain Eukaryota; kingdom Metazoa; phylum Mollusca; class Bivalvia; order Myida; family Dreissenidae; genus Congeria; species Congeria kusceri. The sequence goes on from CM051027.1 coordinate 25,722,261, forward strand.
ATATACACTCTAGAACTGAGCATAAGTATGAACATATTTTCTCAGTGTATGTCATGAACAGAATATTATGTTTCCAGAATTAATCCACTATTTTGTTTAGCCTAGCGGTACGCTCTATAAATAATAATTGATTCTAGCGAGTTCAACACACTCACGATCATTCTAAAAATAGCGCTCCTTTAGCTACTGGTGTATAGCTGTATAATATACATGCATCATTCAGCGTCCAGAGAATCATTAGAGCGAATATTTCAATAAAGGGGGAATATATGTTATTAAACTGACTGTGTATGTTAATTTGAAATTGAATTGCGGTTGCGTTCTGTTACTAATTATTTAGAATTGCACATTTCTATCAACTTCTCCAGTCATGAGATGTTAATCAACCTATAAAAAGATATTTTTCAATATATAAAATGTGGTGAAATAATTCTCTGAATACGTCGAAATATTATTGATGTTACTTTTACTTCATTTTCGTAGCATTAATTCATGATTTACAAAACCTATTATACACAGAAACCCTTGATGCATCATATTCTTACCGGATATAATTTTCAATGGCCATAGTCTTATGAAATTTTATGTATGTGCTATCAAAATGGAAGTCATCATTATTTCAAATGCGCTGAATGTTCTCTGAAGATTGCTTTTCATTAGGATACACGGTATAAGGCTAAAAAATAATGAATTGTTTCTCCGGCACTTTTTCCAGTGACATGTTATTAACTGCCAACATAGGTACGAACCACATTAAAACTGTTTTGCGAATTTTAAATTATAATATAAATGATTAATCATGATATATATCGTATTTGCATTCATTTTGCTTTATGTGATTATCAAAATCCGTTGGAAATACCTTAAAGGGGCTTGTTCACAGATTTTCGTAATTTTGAAAAATTACATTTCATGTCTTTACTGAATACACTTAAGCAATATTGGACAAATCAACAACAAAATATTATGTGTAGAAAAAAAAATATTTTAAAGATTTGCCTTCGGCGGGACTCGAACCTCCGACCGCCGGGATAAAAAAAAATCCGTCGCGCTAAACACTCAGCTATACTGACTTTCAAGTAAAGAATTTAGAACGAATGTTTTTTCAAAATACCGACGAAAAGCGTTTCAAACGTTTTATACTGTTATCCATTTCAATTGATAATCTTTCATAAGCGAAGATATATGTCCAATATATTTTTTCTTTGTCAGTAGTATTATTTCGCTTGTTTATCTATAATGTGTTTTTGAGATCTATGACCAAAAAAAGAGAGAAAAACTGTCACTTTGCAAATCTGTGAACAGGTCCGTTTAAATTGATTGTGATGTGGAATAGTACAGCAACCACAGAGTAAGTGTTCCTTTATATTTAAATTATTTATCAGACGTAACGACACAAGATGGCGTACATTTAGAAAATCTACATTCGTTGTGTCTTAAACGCACTATAATTTTAATACGCGGCAATACATATGTCAAGTGATTCATCAAGTTAAAGGTCTTAGAACTATCTTAAGTTTGAAATCAAAATCGTATTAATTTGTTAACTAAATACCCAAGAATGGCAGGAATAACACAGAAATTACGTCAAATTAAGTGTATGAAACGGAACAAAACGGTACTTCTCGGAATACCTAAGATATTGTAACTCATTCAATTATACTTTAATTTGCAGGAAAATTGGTTATATGTGGTATATTACATACAACATTCAGGGGCGGTTCCAGGATTTCGGGTTCGGGGGGGGGTCATCATCAGCATCATCATCATCATCATCATCATTAAATGCACTTTGTGTCACTGAATAAACAAATGTTGGCTCATCTGTATGCCATGAGCTTGTTTGATGTGCCTGTCCACAAAATACAGTTTGGTGTTTTTTTCCCAATAATAGATTTTTTTAAAACTTTGTCTGCAAGGAATACATACAAATACTACGTGAAAAATGAAATAAAAACATATGGTTACCAGTCTTGTTTTGATCTTATTTGCAACTTTATAACGTGCACTTTTGCATAAAAACTGCTATATTTTCGAGTGTCTCAAGACTACCTTAAATCCCCAATAAAAGATTAAAAGGACAAAATTAAGGTTTGATGTAAGCTTATATTAATCAATATACATTTAATGAAAGCAAACATTACCAAAAAATGCATTACAGAATGTAAATGCTGAAAAAATCACATGTTTATGTTTTCAGTGTGACCGACAAAGCCGATGAAATTCTTACTGTATCAACCACAATTTTGGAAATATATGAAGTTCTACATAACAGAATTCTGCCAAACTACTTGAATGTATTAATCTATATGTTGTCAAGATAAAACAAGAATAAAATGTATAGGTCACCATATTATTAATCGAATAAAATTGTAAAAAAAGATCACTACCTTCTCGTCATTTTTCACAAAATACAGCAATTTTACAGACCTAAGTATACAGTTTGCTAGAAATACAGATACAAGATGGAAAAAAAGTCATACAATGTATTAAATTCATAACAGATTATAAAAGAAACCATTAATAATGGTAATAACTTCCATATCAATAATCACAACTACTGAACATGGACAGACAGCCGACATTTGTCATTCGACTAAATGATACTATGTTCTTTTTGTGACCGACAAAGCCAAAGCGATTCTTATTTTATAAATAAACATTTTTCTAATTATATTAAATTTAAAAGAATTCTGCCAAAGTACTTGAATGTTTTCATATATATGTTCTCATCATAAAACTAGAAAATATTGTACCGGTCACATTATTAATCGAATTATATTTTAGAAAAGAGCACTACCGTACACCTTATTTTTGCATGTTTGAAAAATGGCACTTCAACAAAAAGTATTCGTAACAGCTAAATAAACCAATAACAAGAATACTAATTACTACTAGTAGTGTATAATAATAATAATAATAATAATAACTTCAATAGCAGTTATCACAAATACTGAACGAGGACAGTTTGCATCTGATGTTTGTCAGTCGAAACATTCATTCGCAAGGCACAAGGTTTCGCTTGGAATAAAAATGATTTTGAAAATAATAAAACCTCTTTGTATTTAGAATTGAAGTATATTTACAAACAAGACGTATTACATGCCTTAGCCTACTGTAAAACAAGTTTTAAAAAACATAGTCTAAAATGTATATTTGTTGATATCATGTATGTAATTGATACAGAATTCAAACCTTGATGTAGTGGCACAAAATCAAATATGTAGGTTTCTAAGCATCAGTATGGTGTTCCAGACCCTCAAAAGTTTTTCAAAAGGAATGACAGTTCAGGATAATTCAAATGTAAACAAGGAAAACTTGAGCTGCATAGCACGAAAGAGAGAGAACCATATTCAGGTATAAAAACAGACGCTCTGCTGATAAACTGTTTACATGGTTGACAATGTGTAATATTGGTTTATTCATTAATTTAGTTTGTACAAACAAAAATATGTTAAGCTGAGTGTCAATTTGGAGACTTTAACACACCACTGCTTTAGGATTTGTCTTTAAGGTAGTCAAATAGTTTTTCAATTATTTTCTTATTTTTTGTTACTCTTGGTTTTCCATGTGGTGTCAATTCAGACAGAAGAAATTTTAGCCCATCCAGTCCGCCTCGTTTAACTGATAACTGAAGGTGAGCTAAACAAAGTCCACTGTTGGCTATTTTCTCTGTCATTCCTTTGGAAATGATATTGTTTACTTTGAGTTCATTGACTGTTTCAATGTTTTTTTACACTTTCACACTGATATATTGAACTTATTGATTGCTGACAGAACAGTACAGCTGTGATCCGAAAATTGGGAGTCTGTAACACCAACAGTAGAGCACAACTTCTGCAGGCTTCGCACATCACCCAGGGCATTGTGGGCATAATACTGTTCTTTCAAAAGATGACTCACAAGATACTCTTGAGAGTATATTTCAAGGCCTGTGTGTGTGGCCTTAAACAATGAGAGAGTGTCAGCTATCCGTAAAACATACTTTGAAAGTGGCTCAATGGAAAGTGCGAGTTCAAATGCCCTAATTATACGAGGAAAGTCGAACTTTAGAAAGTTATGACCCACAAGAATACAAGGCTGGTGCTGTTCAATACAAACATGTTAAGTGCCTCTACAAATGTTTTAGTATCAACATGCTGACCATTGTAGAACATTGAGCTGCCCGTGACAGTCAGACCTGTAACTTCAGATGCCGTGGGTGCTATCTGTTTTGACGGGAAAACAGTTGAAACATTGATCTGCACAGTTTGCAGCAATTTGTATTATGTCTGCATCTTTGTGTAATGATGTTGTTTCAATATCACAGAAGATTTTGTTAACACCAATCAACTCATCAGTTTTAACCTTTTCAGTTGTTTGTAAACTTTTAGGAGGGGGTATTTCTGTTACGTCTGTATTACTACATGTTGCTATTCCACTTTGATATGTTGGACCTTCATGAATTTCACTTCTAATGTTGTCAAACTTTAGCTTTGACTTCCGTTCCAATTTTCTTCGCTTGAATTCAACACTGTTTGCAATTTCAATTCTTCGCTTGCGAAGTTTGTTTTGTTTGGTAGCATGAAATTGTAGCAATTTTCCAGGTGATATTAAACTTTGATTTACTGCGTTCACGTAAGAAGCTCCAATATTTTTCTGTGCTACGGCACAACTAGTTCTGATGTGAAGACTTTCTGAGCCAGAGTAGTGTGTTTTTTTGGAGCCTTTGCAGCTACCATACAGTTGAACGACTCCACGTCTTTTGTTGATGCACCTGGGGCTATCTTAGCAGCATTCTGGACCACAACATTAAACACAGCTTCTAAATCTGACCTAAGGGTTGCTTCAGTCAAAGATCTACCATAAGGCAAACCTCTGTGTTTATAGGTCTGTGGACTTTTCTGTAGCCACACCATTCCCCACAATGTTCATGGTCTCCAAACAGATGAGGGACAATTTGTTTAAGAGCTGATGTAAATTTCTCAACGTCACCTTTGTTTTGCGCTAAAGCATAGTTGAAACACTTTTGTATGTGTTTAATAACCATTACTGAAAGAACTTTATGTTTTTTCTGTAGGGCATACAAGCTGTTGCCAATGTGCTTCACCGTGTGATTTTGGTCACTCCATTTCTCTACACTGTGTGTCAGATCTTTTCTTACTCTAGCTAAAGTTGTACAGTCGTCATCCATTATAAGGACACCAACTTCAACATGTTCTGATTCAATTTCTTTTACTAGCTCTCCTGCCACATCTGGCTCCATTGCTTTTGAGCTACCAGTCCAATTTATAGTGCATTTATGATCTGGAACCACATTGCCCTTAGCTTTATGATAATCACATTTCTTACAACATTTGGAGCGTATGCCATATGCACAGAATTTTCCTTTCAAGTTTCCTATCATAGTTCCTACGCCTAATCTGCTGTCGTAACATCTCCCTGAGCCCCTTTTCTGCCAGCCCATATCGTATTTGAATTGTCCTGAAAGACGGGCCTTTGCCGGATCCTTTGAATATGTATGGTCGGAATGGACTGAAGTTTCAGCACAACTATCCTCTGCAATAGTTAAATGAAAAAATATTTAGCCATACATGTAAACATGAAGATTCTCATTAAAGATGAAGTTCAGCATATTGTCGATAAAATATTTACTTTTATTCCACAATATGGGCGGCATTTTTAAACTAAGTAAATATTATTTAGTGAGGTTTGTCAGGTTTGGTGACAGTTTAACTGACTGGTATTCATAATCAATAATTACAATGTATTAGTTATACTTTTATATAACAAATATCAAGTGGAAAGCTAACTCCAATTGTTTACTGTGTTGGTTAAAAAAGAGTACAATTAACAGATAATGAATGTACTCAAAGCCTGAAAAATATCTTTCTTTCTGAATTTGGGATATAAATGTTATGCACACAGGCATTGTAAACACCAGTGTTCAATAGAAAAAAGGTGTGAACTGCTAGAAATTTGTTTTTGCTTCATGATCTTTAACCCTTTAATGTGCCGGCTCAAGGAAGCCCTGTCTGGGCTATTCATGTGAAAGTTCCGTCACTACAAAATGCTTTCTACTCTGGCTGCTAGGTATACAGCTTATACAGTTATGATACGTTTACCTATGACACATCAAGCTGAATGAGGAGGATGGGTATCGCCAGTATTAGTTGTATCACAGCCTGTCGGAATCTCACACTCTGTCACACTATCGCCCAGGGATGCACTGCTTGTGCGAATATCGATTGTGGTTGCACTGCTTGTCATGTCATCATCGGGGCCTGTCAGGCTACTTCCAGGGGTAACATCTGGAAAAGAATATACATTAAATTTTATCATTTGATTATTATTTGGCTCATTGAGTCTAGTATTTATAAGAAAGTGTGTTACAAAATCCATCAAAATATGAAGTGTTCATCTTTATAGATATTTACTATCAGTATTTTACTTTATCAGAGTATATTAAAATTGTTAATTATATATTCTTCCAAGGGACTTGTTACCGTCTTTCTCTGATCAACATATACAAACCTTGCAGTTCTAAATGAGCATCTTGTAGGGCAGCATGTCTTGAATGGGAATCATCTGGGGAGGCATTGGTGTGAGAGGTACCAGCAGCCTGAGTACTGAAATATTCATCACATGATCAGCAAAATTGTGTGCTATATACCGGTATCTAAGTTTTATCGTACTTTATCAGAGACTTAGTTCATTACACATCAAATTGCTATTTGTATATAGTAACAGACATAACATGAAAGTGAACACATGGGTTTATTTTAAAAAAAACAACAGCAAAACAGACACTAGTGGTTTGCATACAAAATCCACTAAATTGTGTTGTTTAAATATAAATTATCACTAAATTATCAAGGAATTAAGAGTCATGTTACATTTTTCTGTATATACAGCAATTAAGCTATACTTACCACAAGCGCCTTGTTATTTCTTCCTCCTCTTGTTGCAATGCTTTTTTACAGGATGCCTTTGCAATAGAAACTATGTGCTGACCAGTCTGTTAACAAAATAATAATAATTATGCCTTACAAAGTCCATGACATGTGGGAGATCTGTTTCTATTTGCATTAACAACGGGTCAACACTGGAGAAGATGGGCATGCTTTCCCCACAATCCCCTTAACACAGTTCCAGTCTGATGCTGCTATAATATGAGCTGACTTGCACTAGCAGCGACTACTAATGGAGCGAATGTTAGGATTTGATTTATATTAGATCGGCTTTCCCACTCGAAACAGCAGTGGGTGACAAATAATATTCAGTTAAATCATCACAGTTGCCATAGCCATCCACCTCACTGCACAACCGGGTCCTGAATTTGTCAAGGCATAAACAGGGTCTTGTTTTAATAGTGGAAGTAGAAAAATATTTACTAGTGTACATGCACTACTTGTTCAAACAGATTAAACCTGTACTTTACTCTCAGCTTTCTTCAATGTTTTATGGTGAATGCTGGGAACTTCAATTGAACTCATAAAGTTGTTTATATGGGTCAATCCAATACCAGAATGCACCATCCCTGAAAAAAAGTTCAGTTAGGTCATAATACTTGATCTATTTTTTGTGATAAACTGTTACATTTTAAAAAGGTATTGTGTGCCTTGTCATAATTAGTAGTGCCATATTAAAGAAATCAAGAAATAAGACCTAAATATATCATTTGTAGTAGAACTTTCCATATTAACATACCGGTACTACAAAAGTACAACATGTAAGCTTTTACTGATAAAAAACATAAAGTGAGATATTTTGCCAAAGAACAAAAGCCTGCATCAACAAATAAATGAAAAAAATAATGATCTTTAGGCAAACCTTAAAGAATTGTTTGTCATTGCCTACCCAAGATTTCTGGTAACAGGTAGGTAGGTATGCATTCATGAATGGTCCATTTACTTTAGTGTCAAAATATAGCGTATAGCGTTATTAACACAGATATTGCTTTTGTTTATATAAACAAGTATCTCATTCTGTTGATAAAACTAGAGTTTTCTAAACTTTGCATGCAATGGTCTTAAATTAGAAAATGAATGCTGACAAATTAAACAGCCCGTTGTGTTTTCACAAGTTTGATAAAACATAATAATAATTGTAATTAAAAAAAACGTTTGAGTATGGACCATTTCGTCGGGTCGGTAGGCAATGGCAAAAAAAGATAATTGTAATGTTGGCCTTATATGTAATGTAAATATGATAGCACTCTCATACGTTATAATGAGCGCACAACATGCTTACAAACAAGCCAGTGACCATGTTCATGTAATTACAAAGTGTAGATACTTCTGAGTGGAGGTAAGGAGGTTACTTGAGATAGTAATAGGTATACACATTCTTTCTAGATAATACATCAGCAGAATACAACAAAGCAAATAGCATGAATTCTAGTCTACTAAGTGGATTTGTTAAATATTGCTACAGCTAAGTTGATTAATACCATCACCATTTTTTACCTGTTTGTTCGCAGACTGTCGAAACCTGAAATGTTTTCATTTTTGTCATGTAAAATTAAAAGATAACACAAAATATTTTGATTACATATTCAGTCTTCAAAATAACCCACTTCACCGAACACAGAAACAAATAAAACAACTTTTTCAGTTAACATTTTTTACCTGTCTGTCTGAGAGTTCAGGTACCAATACAAATTTATGAAATTAAAGGGGCATATTGACAGTAAATTTCCTCTAAATATAGACACATATTGAAACATTTTTTATAATTATAAAAATAAATATTTTACTGATCATTTATAAAAACGAGACCTTTGTGTTAAGCGATTATTTCGTAAATACTTCTTTAAAGATAATTTTATTTTTGAAAATATAATACTGTATTAGCCGTCGATATGACCCTTTAAAAGTTGACAGCTTGAAAAAATATTTATTGATTATTATTGTAACATATGCAACATTCAGTCAATAAAATTAAAAATATAATACAAACCTATAGCTGCCTTTGTATTGACTACAAATGTCTGTGGCCCTCTTTGACAGTCCTCGTGTCTGTGTCGTTTGCTAGTGTCAATTTTGTTCATTTTTCCACAGTTCCTACACATCACGGTTAAAACAGAACCAAACCCATATCGATCCTCACGAACTGTATTAGTTATGTTTAATTCAGAAGAACACACAACACATTTGTTTAACTGTTCAGCTATAAAGGACAACTCCACAATTCGCCTTCCAGGGGGTAACACCGAAAATCCGAATATGTATCAGTGAATGTCTTTGAAATAACTAACAAGTTCACAGTCATGCTCATCAATTGTCTTCAAATGTGTTATGTACTGTGTGTGTTGTTTTTTTATCGAACCGAACTAACGGACAGACAGACGAGCATGTTTTTCTTTACACGAAGTATTGCGATAGGAAGGTACTCGTATGAGTTCGTGGTGAAATAATACGACAATTGAAGCCGACGTTGTATTAATTTCGCTGACTTATGGTGCTGGAAAAAAACAATGAAATCGTCAAGAATTGGAGCCGACGTTGTGGACACCCCTCTAATCAATCACTTTATATCTTTTTTAGGAATCCATAAAACAATATGAAACTTGGTATGATTGCTAATGGAACAATGAAAAAGAAGTTTGTTATTTATATTTTTGGAACTAAACTATTTATTGAGACAGAACTGTTTCCACTCGGAATTAGTCCTTGATTTTACTTGAATTTTGACAACTTTAAATCGTATTTATTCGAAAATTGTAAATGTCAATTATGTGGTATCCTGTGCCAACGGTGCATAGCAGCTGACATCTATATAATATAATATGAATTTAAAATGAAAGCAATATCATTTACAAATAAGGTCTATATACCTATTGTCTATAATTTATCGGTTTCGATGAACTTTTGCGCCGGTACTATGTTGTACGTAAGAAATCGTAGGGGTCGGGCTAGGTCGTGTATGTTTTACCGAATTTGATGTGTATGTTACTAATTGAGCGAGCGAAAAACATTTTTAGCATATGTTTCCAGTTTTGACCGTTTTGTATATGCACATATATGTATAGTCCGGTGGGGGGGGGGGGGGGGGCGTCCGCCGGGTGAGCCCCCATGGAGCCGCTAGTGACATTAAAGCATTTGAATCTGACATAAGTTGGATAAGCAGTTTGCGAAGTGGTCGCTTTTGAATGCAGTGTTGAATGTTGAAAGATTTCAGTTTGTAGACGATTTTTTTAATTTCTTATTTTTGATTGTCGATTAAACATTGTATTTTGTTATAATTAGGACAAACGTGGAATGGAATACATCTTGAGTATAGTTTGGCTTATTAAATTTTGTTGATGATGTTACAAATATAAATATTACATTGAATAGAGTTTTTAGGGTACCCCCAAAATGTTCCATTCTTTGAAGATTTCGTGACGTTTGACAAGTATGATTTTTCATTGCTGATATTTTTGATATGCGTTGAAATTTTCAGGATTATAATTTATTTGATTTCAGAAATACATCTAAATTATATTTTCTCAATATATTTACTTAAGTTATATATGTTTATACAAAATACGTACTGAATTGGTTATTAGGGTAACCCAAAATGTCCCACTAATTAGAAACATCAACGTCGTGTATTACCGTTTAAAATATTAAATAAATCAAGAGCCATATTTATTTAAATTTGAAGTTAAACGTCTGAAAAAGACTCAACTATGTTGTTAACAGTTACTTATATTATGTCTAGTTTCTCCTGTTGTTTAACTACTTTTAATGAGAAAATTTAGATGCTGTAATTCAAACACGAACTTAACCTAACCAGTAGCTTCTCGTAACTACTCTTGTTCCCTTTATTTCATCTAAAATTAAAGAAATACGGTAACAGCGACTTTATTCCTGCTTGTTCATAGAAATATTACATGTTTTTGTTTAAAATAATAAAAACACAGTTTATGTTAAAGCTGTTTAACTTACTATAGTATGCAAGTGATGAAAAACAAGAAATAACTAGTCGCATACCTTATAGATATTTAACCATAAACCATAAATCATATTTAAACGTACAGAGAATGCTATAACCACGGATAGCTGTTTTAATGGGTGCAACACATTGTTAGTTCGTAAAGAAAACAAAATATAAAGAATTTGTTAAAACCTGATCCTTTAGTACACATTTTGTTCATGATTAACAATATGTAAAATATTCTGAAATATATTACATTGCCCCATCTTTTAAAATGCATTTCTCCGTGCTTCAACATTTATTTTTCAAATCCTTAAAAATGTATGTATAATGCTAATTATAATGCATACACTTACACATGAAATGAATATACTTGTGTTTTTCATTTATTTCGAAGTTCAGTGCATTGCATATTAGGTTAACAAGTAGACGTACAAAATATTTTTCTATTAAACTGACGTTCAGTATGTTCCGCTTATGTACGCCACCTTTCAACGTTACATCATCATCACAGTTGCGTCATTTATAAACAAGTAAATAAACAAGGCACATTTTAGAAACAATGACATTATATAGCCCCTTTTCCTGTACATTCGGCCACATAAGAGCTAAACTGCTTTTATACCCTAAATGAACACGGTTTCAACACCAGTGAGACTTTTACCTATAACTTTAAGGTCTCTCCTACTAAATAAAGGCCAGATAATGTAGAGATCAGCCATTCACATAGTTACTGACAAATTCTAGGAATGTACCCTAGCAACCATGAATTCGTCAGATGTTTCCTATCATTTGGTTCAGTCTTCGTTTTGATAAGAAAACACCAAAAGTTTGTTACAATTTTGATACAATTCATTAGAAGTATTCTTTATTAGACTAATACACACTAGCATACAGTTTGAAAATGAATGTCTTGGCTTATGCACAAAGTGTGTAGCAATTTTGGGGAATTTCTTTTTAAAATCTTACTATTCTCAGACAAAATCTTAAATTCGCATTTTTTAAGCCCAAATTATTAATGTGATAGAATAGTCTCAATACAGATAACTAACACAAATTTAATAATAAATAATAGTTGAATTCCATTATATGGAGTTGGCTGAATATATAGCAATTGCTGAATCTATAGGAAAGAAGTATACTAGTAGTTTGATTAAAATATGATATTTTACGTAAGAACTGTTGTGTAGAACGTTTATTTGCGGAGAATGTGTGAACAGTGAAATACGTTCTTGAATAATATTTATGGCCAAACAACAAATTCACGTTTAAATTTATTGACACCGCATTATTGCAGTCGTTTCAGTTAAACCTTAAATCAAAAATTGTATAAAATGTTTCTAAACTGCAAACATAGACACGAAACCCCACTGCAACTATCTTACGAATTTTAAATAATAATCGTGATTAATTATAATAGATCTAGTATTTATATGGATTGTTCTTGACCTGGTACAATATGTGATAGTATCAAAAGGTTTTGGAAATACATAAATGGAACTTGTTCACATATTTTTATACCCCCACAAACGGAGTTTAGGGGTGGGTGGGTATAGGAGTGAGCTTGTCTGTCTGTCGGTCCGTCGGTCTGTCGGTCTGTCGGTCTGTTGGTTTTTGGTTTCCGGATGATAAATCAAGAAATGCTTGGCATATTCAAATAATTTCTGTTACACATGTGTAACATAATAGAATACAGGTGAAGTTCGATATTGGTTACAAACCACTAAAGTTTGACAGAGTTATGGCCCCTTTTCGACTTAAAATTCCCTAAAAGCATGGTTTCCTGGCGATAACTCAACAATGGCTTTACGTATTTATATAATTATTGGTAAACATGTGTAGCATCATAAAATACAGGTCAAGTTCGACTTTGGTTACAAACGACTAAATTTTGACACAGTTATGGTCCCCCTTTTTGACTTAAATTTCCGAAAAACAAGGACAATAACTCATGATAGGCTTCACATATTTAAATTATTTTGGTACCTAGGTGTAACATTATAAAATACAGATCAATTTTAACTTAGGTTACAGGCCCCTAAATGTTGACAGAGTTGACAGAGTTATGACTTCTATTGAAATTAAATTTTTCCAAATACACTGTTGACCATTCACAAATTAAAGCATTCTCTCGCTGTCCATTTCTTTTGAATGGATGCCATAGTTTTGTGAGGGGTATATACGTCACTCATGTGACAATTCTAGTTGTGAATGTTTAACTTTATCAGAAACATTATAAGGCGTAAAAAAATATGTTTGTTTCAGGTTACCCGACCTACTCTAAAAATGCCCCGACCCTAGAACATTTTTTTTTTAGTTTGTCACATATTTTTATCGCTTTATCTACTTTGTTCCAATAATTATTTTTTTTTATAAATAAGTGTTTTGTTTTGATAGCATCAACTTCAAACCAATATTTAAGGATATTACTGATATATTTGGAATATTTTTTCACTTTGAATCCTGAAGTTAATCATCAAAACAACAAAAACAAACTTAAATGTAACCTGATTTTTTTTTACGCCTAACCGAAACAGATGGGCTAAACTAAAACATAAAAAGATACACAAAGTGGTGTCAGTTCCGGGAATTGAACCTACGACCTCGGGGTTTATCAGTGTGTACATGTTAAATGCTTATCGAGTGCTTCGGGATTCTCTCCTCTGTGACCATCGGAAAACTTGTTAGTTGCATGGGTTATAGTGCTAGGTACAAGAGATGCCCCGTTCCAGAGGTTACATTGGGTCGTTTCGTCTCCGGCCCCAAGCACTTCGTACACTTCACATAATTATGAGTTTATAAATATTGCCGATTAGCTGCACAGATTCGTATCGTTATAATGTTTGCCTTTAAAGAGACCTGTTCACAGATTGAGAAATTGACAATGTTCATTTTTTTGCAATATATCCCCAAAACAAAAATACATAATATGTAACGGAAATAAGAGTCGTTTATGAAATCAACAATTAAACGGATACACTTATAAAGCGTTTGTAACGCTTTTCATCGGTATTTTTGGAAACACGTAACTCGCGCATAGCGATTAAAATTCAGTGTTAATTTTGTAAGTCAGAATAGCTGATTGGTTTGCGCGACAGTCTTTTGATCCCGGCGGATGTGGTTTGAGTCCTAGGGAAGGCTTTTTTTGTTAGCTCACCTGAACACGAAGTGCTCGGTCAGCTATTGGTATAGGGAACCTCTCCTGCGTCGTCCGTCGTATGTCGTCCGTCAACAATTTGTTTCGTTTTGAAGCTGGAGACTTCATTTTTCATCCAATCTTAACCAAACTTTCACAGTTTGTGTATAACCATAAACTCTCGAAGGGGATTGTTATTGGGCCAGATCACACCAGTAACACTAGAGTTATTGGCCCTTTTTCATGCAAAAAGAGCAAAAATGCCTTTTTCCAACACATAGACTTACTTTTCCATCCAATCTTAACAAAACTTTCACAGTTAGTGTATGACCATCAGATCTGAGGCGCCAAAAAGGGCCAGATCGAGTTTCAAACATCGGAGTAATTGCCCTTTGTTTCTGAAAAATTATACACAAATGGACATTACTTTGGATAGAGATTTCATTTTTCATCACGAATCTTGCACAGTTTGTCTATGACCATGAGGTTACAGTTGAAGTTGAATATAGGCAAGATCGGACCAGAAATACCGGAGTTATTGCCCTTTGTTTGTGAAAAAATATACAAAAATGGACATTATTCAAGATAGAGAATTCATTTTTAGTCCAATCTTCATCAACCTTGCACAGTTTGTCATTGACCATAAGATTACAGGTCAATTTGAATATAAACAAAATCGGGTCAGAAACACCTAAGTTATTGCCCTTTGTTTGTGAAAAATATACAAAAATGGACATTATTCAGGATAGAGACTTCATATTTCATCCAATCTTCACCAATTTAGCACAGTTTGTATATGACCATAAAATTAAAGGTGAAGTCGAATATAAGCAAAATCGGACCAGAAATACCGGATTTAGAGCCCTTTGTTTGTGAAAAAATATACAAAAATGGACATTATTCAGGATAGAGACTTCATATTTCATCCAATCTTCACCAATTTAGCACAGTTTGTCTATGACCATAAAATTACAGGTGAAGTCGAATATAAGCCAAATCGGACCAGAACCACCGGATTTAGAGCCCCTTGTTTGTGAAAAAAAATACAAAAAAGGACATTATTCAAGATAGAGAATTCATTTTGCATCCAATCTTCACGAATTGTTCACAGTTTGTCTATGAACGTAAGATTACAGGTGAAATCGAATATAAGCATGTTCGGGCCAGAAACAACAGAGTTATTGCCCCTTGCGTGTGGAAAAATACATCAACAAGTTATCAATGATTGGCTTGCACGCATTTTTTTTTATTCACTATAGACCAAATTTACACAGTTTTCATATAACCTTAAAAATTGAATGATGAAATTTCATTTCAAACAGTTGCAAACCTTGCATGCAGTTATTTGTACGTTCAACATTGATGGCTTCAGAGCCTGCATTAACATCGTTTATCATTGGACAGATAATTATCAAAGAAAAGCAAAACTTGACCTTATAGCACAACCATCGCAATTATCGCATTGCAACTAGCTTTCCAAAACTGTCTGCGAAAAAGACATCAAAATCTACTGTTTCTGCATTTTCCAGAATTGTCAATGACTTAATGAAAAAGGGTCAAGTAAGAATATTGAGAAAAATGATTTGAGAATCATTAGCAAAAACACCGCACATCCGCTACCACGTACTTTAGTAGGTCCATTGCCCTAACCGATGTTTTAAATCAAATCGATCCTATCCACCTTTGCGTATTGTTCAAATACCTTAATTTTCAAACCTGTCACAACAGTATGGTCTTTATCTGTATCAGTTCTCAGGTGAGCTCTTTGGGCCATCATGGCCATCTTGTTAATTTATTATTTTTTTCTTTATATAATATTTGTTTTTCGTTAGTCCAACTGCTTTAGTTTTTGCAGATAATACATAAAATGACTTTTTTTTTCAAAAAACATAAAAATCTGTGAACAAGTGCCTTCAACACATTGATAAATTAACACGTACTAAACACAGTTATCAAAGTTGTGTGTAACCTATTTTTACAGGATTGAAGTGCATCTTTTAACAGTGCGACACTTGAATGTTGTTTCAAAACCAGGACAGTGATAAACTTGAAAATGCAATAAAACGCTTGTTAAGTGGACCACAAAAAAAAATTCACATTTGCAGCGTGTCCTAGGAAAACCATACTTAGGAACGTCGTATGGATTTTAACGTAAGAAAACGCTCCACTGATTTATGACGAATAAACTAAAAATTGAATTATATATATATTAAAAATTAACATCGTTATTGCAGGTAATCGCAACAGACAGTTTGTATTTAGTTTGTACTGATCTACGACACGTATATATGCCAATTTACATAATAGGCGTGGCCTGTGAAAACCGGGCTTAATGCGAACTGCACAGGCTAATCCGGGACGACACTTAACGCAGAAACATTAAGCCCGATTTCCCACGACACGCCTCATATTAGCATCTTGATTGTCTGATTTAATTAATCAGTCATTATAATGATAACATTCTTAAAATCCAATAGCGATATGGGTATTTGAATAACATGATAAGAAGCATTGTTGAGTCTGAAGAATTGTCATTTTCTGTGACTGAGTGGATCAGTGTATTTGTAAATATCGTAAACATTGCTAATTTTCAACACTAGTAGTGTTCAAAATATTATTATCAAACCCAGCCTATTTGTACATACAAGTACATACGCCAGAGGCGTTTACTGATATTGTAAAGATATTCAAATATTAACGCTGATAACATTGTCAAGACTTGCCGAACTTTTAGTGTTGTCTTCCTTTCAAAAGTCATTTAGAAGAAGTGTTAGAAACGGTTCTTTGAAGTGGAAATACATGTTTATAATGCTTGCATAAGGGGAGGATTGCGTCTTTAATAAATGGTAATTTTATTACTTGTTTGTCAAGTTTCAATAAGCAAGTTAATTTTCATTCATAATGTTTATTTCAAGAAGTGTTTGAAGAGCAAATTAATATGCCGTTCCTTTTGTTATTCCTGTTCAAAATATTACTAGCTCTATCAAACCCAGCCTATATATGAACGTCCTTGGCGTTAATTGAATTGTACCGATATTCAAATATTAACTGTGATATAATACCTAGTTTTGTATTAAAAATGTCATTTATTGGCGTTAAATTTCACCTCAGAAAGGCCAGATTTGCCTATTGTTATCATTTGGCTGTCCACTTGGCAAGGGTTATTTGAAGTGGAACTACGTATTAACAATGGAAGGATAACGGAAGGATTGAGTCCTCAATAAATCGTAATTTTATTAGTTTTTGTCACTCCCTATCAGCAAGAAATATTCCGTTTTTATTGGTAACGTTAATAAAAAAAATGTTTTAGTTTTGAAGATATTTAATTAAAATGCCGTTCCTTTTGAATTTTCTTTCTCGTATTTTGTATTGACCAATCGGGTTGGGCTCCATATTGTGCGTTTCTTTACTGTTTGACTAGCCTGCATGATAAGGAAAAACAAATAATTTACCGTATTTAGATACGAATTAGGGTGACAGATTGTCTGATATGTGCTTGAGTAATTGAGCGGACTGGGCTTCTCCTAGCACAAGTTTTTTTTTTGAAACACGGTGTCTTCAATGTTCGTGGTATAATGAACATTATTTGTTTGAACATGTTATCATTAGAGTAATATTATAAAGGCAATGAGGGAAATGGATGGATTGCACATGTAAATATTCCTCAAATTCTTTTTTCGATTTGGGACAATATGTAATTGAGTATCAAAACGGTTTTATAAATACCTAAACATTTTGTGAATGTTTAACTGTATCAGAAACATTTTAACTGCATAACCAAAACGTTTCGGCTAAATAGAACCATATATAAAAGAAACAAAAAGTGTTATCAGCACCGGGAATCGAATCGTTTATCAGAGCATGTTGAATTTGTGTCTTGTTAGTTGTATCGTTGATGGGTTAAAGTGTTAGGTACAACGCGTCGACACCAAAACCAGACAGAGTGCAGAGGTCATCTGATGGATAGCGGCACGTGGAGAAAAGTGATTTGAACTTCTGTGTATTAAATATACAAGCACTTGTTGGTCGCAGATACAATAAACTCGAATCAAACGATTTAAAAGCAATATTTAATAAAAATGACATTATATTATTGACAGAAACATGGTCTAACGAAATTTATTACTATAATGTGGAAGGTTTTGAGTATTTTATTGCACATAGAACGCTTAAACATAAACGTGCGGTTAGAGATAGTGGAGATCTTATCATATATGTAAAAACTCAATCTGTAAATTTGTTTCTTTCTTAAAACATTAGCAAGATTATTGTATATGGATTAGGATAAAAGGTGAATGCGTTAATTTGAATGATGATTTGTATGTTTGCTAGATTTAAATTCTAGAGTTGGAAAATTGAATGATTTTGTAGAAAATGAGTTTTTATATACTTTAGATATGATGCCCGACGATAACATAATGGAAACCTATATCAGTAGAAATACACAAGATACTATCATAAACGAAAATGTAAAATTAGTAATTGAATTTTGTAAACACACGGGCTTACGCATTACGAACGGTCGAATAGGTAGAGATAAAGATATTGGCAAGTATACATGTGTTAAACAGAACGGGTCTAGTCTTGTTGATTATATGCCACCGTAAAAGCTCTATGTTTTCGGACACTTAAAAATGATTAAAAAATTTCGTGACCAAAAATTTGGATACACAAAAATATTCCCAAATTACAGGTGTCCGAAAATTTATAGACACTATGACAATAATGCAATTACGTTCGGATATGTCTTTGTATAACGTTTTTTTTTGCCGAATATACACGGATAGTATCGATTAATGATTGCGCGTGCTTGTTAAATACCACGCCGAATAGTGTCCCCTTTGTACACTCACTTGTTTTTTCGGCGTTGCTGTCTAAGATCACTTTTGACCTAGATTTCTTGCGATAATTATGCCGAGGGAAAATTGAATGCCGATAGAATTTGGCAAATTTTCTAATTTTAAGGAATGCAAACTTACAACAATGGTTTAATGTATACCGACAACTGTTGCATTATTTTGGGGATTAAAATATACATAATTATTTACATAAGCGGCTAAAATAAAGTTATAAACATATTCTCGATATACACTCTAGAACTGAGCATAAGTATGAACATATTTTCTCATTGTATGTCATTAACAGAATATTATGTTCCCAGAATTAATCCACTATTTTGTTTAGCCTAGCGGTACGCTCTATAAATAATAATTGATTCTAGCGAGTTCAACACACTCACGATCATTCTAAAAATAGCGCTCCTTTAGCTGCCGGTGTATAGCTGTATAATATACATGCATCATTCAGCGTCCAGAGAATCATTAGAGCGAATATTTCAATAAAGGGGGAATTTATGTTATTAAACTGACTGTGTATGTTAATTTGAAATTGAATTGCGGTTGCGTTCTGTTAATAATTAATTAGAATTGCACATTTCTATCAACTTCTCCAGTCATGAGATGTTAATCAACCTATAAAAAGATATGTTTCAATATATAAAATGTGGTGAAATAATTCTCTGAATACGTCGAAATATTATTGATGTTACTTTTACTTCATTTGCGTAGCATTAATTCATGATATGCAAAACCAATTATACACAGAAACCCTTGATGCATCATTCCTACCGAATATAATTTTCAATAGCCATAGTCTTATGAAATTTTATGTTTGTGCTATCAAAATGGAAGTCATCATTATTTCAAATGCGCTGAATGTTCTCTGAAGATTGCTTTTCATTAGGATACACGGTATAAGGCTAAAAAATAATGAATTGTTTCTCCGGCACTTTTTCCAAAA
This sequence comes from Congeria kusceri, assembly GCA_027627225.1. NCBI lineage: Eukaryota > Metazoa > Mollusca > Bivalvia > Myida > Dreissenidae > Congeria > Congeria kusceri. The sequence continues at coordinate 25,742,098 of CM051027.1, forward strand.
AATCAGGAGGGAGGGCGATTTTTTTTTCTCCTACTCTTGTCTATTGGCACTATGTAATGGCCTAGTAAAACAAGTAATTAAGTACAGATTAAAGACAATTTCAAGTTTTAACAACAACATATGCAATCCTTTTATATAAAATTCTAAATATAGATTTATTAATCACAAACCGTCATTTATGCAAGCTGATGTAAAAAGGCAATCAATTCGAATGTTTATAATTAACATAAGTTCCTTCAAATTGATACACCATCAACATTAAAATACTTCTATTTATAGAATTTAACTTTTCGTAATTCATATTTTTTTATAACTGTCAAAAATAGAAATTATTTTTGCAGTAAATCACCAATAATTGTTGGAGAGTAAAATCAACACTTGTTAATGCAGCTGGCATTTTCGATCGTTTCCATATGACTTATATTGACACAGATTTTGTTAAAAAAATATGGAATGAAATATGAAATATTACACAAGCAAAAGCATATACGAAACAAAAGTTTAAATCAACAAATAGAACATATTTATATAGGTTCCCAATCGAATATGACATTGTTTTCAAAATTTACAGAGTATTATCAAGACAAAAAGAAAGTTACTGGAAATACCGAAATATCTATCGGGTTACTCTTCATCCGCTATGTTAAAATGCGGATTCGTTTAATTTCAAGCCGCTGTCCATGGGATCTTATTCAATACATCGTAATTTTAGTAATTTTAGTAATAGTTATGAACGTTTATGGTGTTTATTCGTCCGAATTATGTTTCTTATTTACGAAAGGCATTGTTCAAAAGCGCTTGGTATGAACGAAATACACATAATGTACATACTGGTTTACTCCAGAGTCATCACCAGTTATCGCATACAGAAAATAGACGACAGCAAGTTACCAAAATGTTAATAATTCACGGATTTCAAATGCGTAGTTTTTGTATTTGGTTCGGTAACATGCCCATTAGAAACACTTTCTACAAAGTTATATTTTTATTAACATATTTCTGGACTGCTCCTTTAAAACCCAGGCCCGATCGTCAAAAAAAAAGTTAATAACTATTTTTTGACATTAAATCAAATTCGTGGCGGGCCATAAAAATACGTTGCGGCGTTGTCTGAGAAACGAATCATTCACTTTTAAGCCTATACATGATTAATTGATTTCGAAATGTGTATGTATTATGCATAGATAACTTCTAAGATGTAGGTAGGGTATATTACTTAAGAATAACTATACGCGTCTGATAAAATATATTTTTCATTCATTCCTGTAATTATTTTCGTACATTGTTAATTTGTTAAATTTGTCTGACAAATTTTATATAATAATGAAGTTTACGTAAATTATTTAGGTTATTCGTGTATCACTAGTGAAAACATGGGGCGGTATGATCGGTTAAATTACAGTACAAATATTAATAATTATTGAATTAATCACAAATTAATTTTGGGATCTGAAACGTTTTCTTATGGTTTCCCAAAAAACCTGGGACCGAGAAGTCTCCTTATATAGGTGGGGACCGAAAAATCTGGGTCCGAGAAGACACGTTACCGATCATCTTGGCACTCTTGTATCATATGTTTAGGGTAAAAAATGATATCTCGGTATATTAATGTCAACGCCGATTGTCTTTTTTAAAGACATTTCTTGTTTGTTAGTTTTTTTCTTTTTTTTTGCTTTATTGTACCGCTGAACTTTTATTTGAATCAGAATACATGTCAGAATATGAATGCATGTTGTTGTTTTTTTGCCTTTCTTACAGGTAAACTTTTATTTGAATCTGATCCTGTCTGAATGATGAATGTTATGTTTGTTATCAATTATTGAAATGAAATAAACCAAATAAATCAGAATCCACTAATTTCAGCGCGTTGCGTCGTCTTTCAAGCTTTGAGATAAATGCAATTTCACAGCTTTGCTATGGCGTACCTGAAACGACATTACAACAACAACTGTGAATAACTTAAGTAGAATTTTTTGGTAAATAATTAAGACTGGATAAAACTGGTTCCTTAAAACGCTCATTTCAACAACATATTGAATATTCGATATCACTAGTGGTATAAACCCATTATTTATGGCACATGGCTCTTCACCCCCAAAAAGCGCTAATGTAACGATCCACCGACTCCACTCGTTCACCTGCAATGTTTTATTACCTTTATCTGGTTTTCAAAACACGTGCGATGTGTCACCGGATTAACGCAAACAGGTTAGAATTCTGCTAAAATACCACTGTCATATAAAATGTCCGAAAATTCAGATTCATTACTTATGGTTTAAAATCAGGATGTCCGAAAATAATTATTTTTGGTCACTATATATTATATATAGTGACAAAAAATAATTATTTTGGCTAAAAAAGAGTGTGTGCGAAAATCTGTAGTGTCCGAAAATATAGAGCTGTTACGGTATGTAAACCTGAACTTACGTCTATTTTTAGTTGTTTTTTTTTTGTTGTAGATGAACCAACTATTGAATCCGATCGTTGTGCTATTTATTACTCGATTAAATCATCGGGTATACAGGAATATGCCAACAAGGGAGATAACAATACAGATGATTATGTGAAAGTAGAATACGTATAGGATATTGACCGAGTAGGAGGTCTTTCTGCGTAGGAAAGACCTGTCCACGGGCAGCATGTGAAAACCGAGAGCGCGGAGGTCAATATCCGACTTACATACCGGAAGGTGGCATAAATGCCGCATAGTTGAATCACACAAAGAAGGTGTCTATGGTATGGTTCTTTCTACGTGTTAGCAGGTACTTTTTCTCAGTTTATCTCCTCAATATTGGTATGAAATTTATAACGTAACGCGTACAGAAATAAATTTTCCAAGACTGTAAAATATAGTTCACATGGTAATGGCAGAATTTGTTTTCGGGTCGTAGAATCTTTTTTTGTATTATAATTGTTTATCTGTAAATAAAGAACGATTTGTCGTGCTGATGCTAAAGCACTTGTGGTAAATTCCTTCGCATCGGACCTGTTTATCGTTGTTAATTAGCCGAAAGCAACTCGCAATCGAACATAATGTCTTATTTAATTGTTTATTGATTTTAAAAAAAACAACACAGTTGTCCATACACAAAAAAACATTTCTTTATAAATTAAACAATTAACGCTGAAACTGATTTGTATTTATTTGGATTTTTTATATTCGATGTAGAATGTATATACAACATGTATATAAATAGTTGGTACATTTTTAAACAAAAAGAAGTTAAAAAGGTATCACTAAACAAGAAGGTGAATGGCTTTAATGCGTGGTATAGTTTAGCGTATGTTTTTTTCTAAGATACAATAATAAATGATATACGTTGCATTATTTTCTTTTATAGAAAATCATATATTGCGTCGTACAATTAAACAACCAATCTGTTACAAGTCATTATATTCATAACGAAATTGTTTTCTGCCTTGACATATTATATATATTTTGTATTTTGTTGAAATAACATATATATGCAGAAAGTCCAAAAAAACGAATGTGTACATGCACATATATGTATTTTAGAACTACATCATGAATGTACACATGCTTCTCGTGGACAAGTCTTTTTGTGAACAATAAAATCCTCGTGCACTGGTCTATCTTTTTGCACGTGGACGGGTCTGATATCAGTTTGGAAAGACCCGACCACGTGCAAAAAGATAGACCCGCGCACGAGGATTGTATTGTTCTCACAGGTTATTCCGAAAAATATAGACCCGAACGAAACAAAGAAGTATGTATGTAATGTTATACAACGAAAATATGTACAATTTTATCAATGAATTGCATGATTAAAACTATCAATCACATTTATAGTTGTTATTTGAAAAACTATCAACAATTGAGTGTGTTGAACAACTAGATGAAAATTTTGTCCTGTTTTTATAATGACTTTCAATTGATATGTGATAAATTTTTTAAGCACAATATTAGTAACCGACCAAAGGCAGAATATCGTTTAAATAAATGGTTCGATAGTGAATGTGATTTTAAAAGGAAATTTTTTGATAAATTAAATCAATACCGATATAGTAAGACACCAGAAAACATAATTATTTTAGCAAAATCGAGATCGGAATACAAAGTAGTTAGTAAAATCTCTATGTTTTCGGACACTTAAAAATAATGTCCGGTGTATAACGTTTTTTGCCGAATATACACGGATAGTATCGATTAATGATTGCGCGTGCTTGTTTAATACCACGCCGTTTAGTATAATTAATTTTTAGCGATGTTTGCTATGAATTTGAAATATTTTCATATGCATTATTTTATTTTACAGAAACTTACGCCAATACTGCATTTTTGTCGACCAAGTTCAAAGATTACCATCTCGTATATTATTTACCTGTAATTAATGCCAAAAAAAATGAAAATTATGATTTCTTGTTTGTTCTTGAACCAAAATCCTTAAACGAATGTCTTTAAAACCTTCACATATTCGTGCAACTTGTGATAGGGTGCGATAAAACTGGAGCCTGTTTGTCACACTTATCGTGTTGAGTAGAGACATAGTACCGTAGATAAATGAATGGTTAATTGGCACTAAGTGGCATATTTATTATACGATATCACAACCGGTATACACAATCGGGTAAACCCATTATTTATGGCACATGGCTTTTTACCCTATACCACTGTCATATAAAATGTCCGAACATTTTGATTCTTTAATTATTGGTTAAAATCAGGATGTCCGAAAACATATAGAGACGAAACATAATTATTTTGGCTAAAAAAGAGGGTGTCCGAAAATTTAATAAAAAGCATTGTATTTGATAAAATGGTTACATCACAGTTAAAAGGAGCAAGGTTACACAATGCTGAATTATATTGGAAAATGCTTAAAGATATATGTATGCCAAGAATAATAGTTGTTCCAATATAGGATTATCTCATTTTTAACATTAAATTAAGGCTATAAATAACCCAGACTCACGTTTTATCAAGAAGATGATAATATTTTATATTTTAACTAAATATTTTTGAATGGGGAATTACAAGTCAGGTTTAATGAATTAGACAATGATATAACTCATGACGATATTTACAAAGCATGTACACAACTTAATGCCGACAGATCTGGAGGTCCAGACTTTTTAAACATGGCTTCCCATATTTATCAAATTATATTGTACCACTATTTAACAAGATATTTAAATTGGGTTACTCCACTTATAAATAGACTGAGGGATATATTATACCATTGTTTAAAAAGGGGGATCCAGATTAACCAGAAAATTATAGAGGCATTACATTGCTTAGTACCTTTGGCAAATTATTTACAAGAGTTATATAACAGATTAAATACATGGGCTGAGAACTATGACACATACTCTGAAGCAAAAGCTGGTTTTATAAGAAACATGGGTACAATAGACAACATATTTATCATGTCTAGTGTTATTAATCATATTTTGAATCAAAACAAAAAATTGTATGTATGCTTTGTTGATTTTACTAAAGAATTTTATTTATTAGTAAGAGGAAATATTTTTTATAAACTTATACAATACGGTATTCGTGGAAAAATGATGAATGTAATACGATCTCTGTATAGTAGTGTTAATAAACGTATTAAATAAACAAATTATCTAAGCAACACTTTTACATGTCAGCTAGGGACACGTCACGGTGACTGTTTATCTCCATTAATTTTTTTCTATGTATCTTAACGATCTTGAAGAACAATATTTATTGAATGGTGCAAATGGTATTTATGTTGAGCACTTAAAACTTATTCTTTTTTTACATGCAGACGACGTTGTCATTTTTACCTCAAACGAGAACGAACTAGAACAATCACTTGATTTACTTCATGATTGTTTGGGATTAGGGGGATTACTGCCCGTCACCCTGACCAGGGTATGGGCCGCCAACCACGGATCTCCAGAGTCCTGGGCCATTCTCTCCAGCTGGTTCCAGGTGTAGCCCATCTTGGTAGTGACGGCCTGGAGGTCACGTCGACAGGTGTTTGTTGGACGGCCTCTTTTCCGCTTTCGCTGTGGGTTCCACCGCAGCTCCTGCCTGGTGATGTTGGCTGGCATTTTCCGTAGGGTGTGCCCTATCCAAGCCCATCTCCTCTTCCTGATTTCTTCATCGATAGGAATTTGGCAGGTCATTTCCCTGAGGTTGGCGTTGCTGATGGTGTCAGGCCATTGGATCTGGAGAATCCTTCTGATGCAGCTGTTAATGAAGGTCTGTACTTTCCTGATAGTGGTCTTGGTCGTCCTCCAGGTCTCTGATCCATACAGTAGGACTGATTTAACATTGGAGTTAAACAGTCGGGTTTTGGTGGTGGGGGACAGTTCTCTGCCTTCTCTGCTTCAGCTGCCAGCCCGTCCACATATGCCTTTTTGGCCTGCGGTATCCTTTTCTTCACTACTTTATGGGCTTCATCGAATTCTTGTTGAGCCTTTGCCTTTGCTGCTCCTTTGCTGTTATCCACTCTTTCTGCTGTTGTTTCTTTAGCCAAACTACTTCTTGGCATGATGATCTCAGTGCTTCTTTCACTTTATGCCACCTGTTGGTTACTCCTTCTTCTTCGTTAAGTTCCTGAAGTACTTCATACTTGTTCTTTAGTGTCAGACAGAACTCTTCTCTGATCTTGGGGGTCTGTCAGAAGGCTGACGTTGTACTTGGCTCCTCTGTCTGACGTGTCTGTGCGGTTTCTCTTCTGCTCCTCTTCTCACTCTGACATCTTGCATGGATCTTCTGAATTTCTCGCAAATGCAGACGTGGTCGATTTGGTTTTCTGTCACATTGTCTGGCGATAACCAGGTGTTCTTGTGGATCCTCTTGTGGGGAAAGATGCTGCCTCCAATGACCATGTTGTTGAGTGCACACAGGTCCGCACATCTCTCTCCATTCTCGTTCATCTTTCCCAGTGCGTGGGTACCCATGACTTGTTCATATCCGGTGTTGTCAGGCCCAATCTTGGCATTTACATCTCCCATGATGATGGTGACGTCTTTGACCGGATAGGTCTCGAGGATCATCTGCAGTCTGCTGTAGAACTGATCTTTGTCCTCTTCTTCACTGTCATTCGTGGGGGCGTAGCACTGGACGACATTCATTTTGATCTTCTTTTTCTTGGTGCGGAAAGATGCTGTGATGATCCTGGGGCCATGCGCCTCCCATCCAATCAGTGCCTTCTGTGCCTGCTTAGACAGCATGAAGAGTACTCCCTGTGTGTGGGGTGCATCACTCTCTTCATGTCCAGAGTACAGCAGCAGCTCTCCCGACATCAGTCGTGTCTGCCCAGCTTGGATCCACCGTGTCTCACTGATGCCTAACAATGTCAGGTTGTTACCCCTAATCTCGGCTGCTACTTGCGCCATCTTTCCTGCCTCGTACATGGTCCTAACATTCCATGTACCGATGTTGATTCTCCTGGTCGACAGAAGGGTAGTCGGCTTGATGGCTTCCTTTCGACTTTCACCACCAAGCGTCATGCATCTTCTTGGTGAAGATCCTTCCTCTCAAAGGATAAGTTTCTCTGTTTCTTCTGTTGTTGCCGTTTCTGTAGCGGTTTTGCTTTCTACGGGGTGGGGGTGCTAACCCCACGCCCAACCCTCCTCCTTTTTCAGCCGGGCTTGGGACCGTCCTTGGCGATTACTGTACTAAATGGAAATTAAGCGTCAACGTTAATAAAACTAAAACTATGATTTTTAGAAAGGCGGGAAGACTGAAAGATTCTCTTAAATTTTTGTATGACGGAAAATAAATTGAAATAGTAAAACAATTCACTTATCTTGGTATAACATTTACTTCTGGTGGTTCATTTAATAAGACTTTCGAAATTTTGAACGGACAGGCACTTAAGGCTACTTTCAAATTGAAGCAATACTAAATAAAATTTACCCATATTAAAACTAGTCATGTCATAGAACTATTCGAAACACTAATGCCAATATTGAATTACGGATCAGAAGTATGGGGTTTCTCAAAAAGTGAACAAATTGAACGTATACACCTACATTTTTTGAAAAATTTACTAGGTGTTAAACTGAGCACACAAAATGACTTTGTATTCGGAGAAGTAGGTAGAACACCACTATATTGTAACCGAGTTATTAACATTATAAGATTTTGGTTGAAAGTCGTAATGTCACCGGACCGAAAATAGATTAAATATGCCTACAAAATGATGTTAAATGATAGGGAATTGTTCCATACCAAAACAAATTGGGCATTAAAGTAAAAGTACTTATCGAAAGCATGGGTTTTTGTGAAGTATAAATGGTTATCTCAAGGAGTAGGCAATACTAACGCTTTTTTACAAGTTTTTAAACAAAGGGTAAAAGACAGTTTATACAAAATTGGCACGAGCGATTACAGTTATCCTCAAGGGCGAATACATACTCATTATTTGCAAATTTTAAATTTCAGTGCTATCTTGATAATGTCAAAATTAAAAAGTTCAGAACAGCATTAAGTCGCTTACGTGTCTCCTATCATACGAGGTAGATGGAATAAACCGAATAAGATACCTAGAGGAGATAGAAAATGTCAGCTGTGTAATACAATAGAAGATGAGTTTCATTTTATTTTTGAATGTCCTCTCTATCACACGTAAAGAAAATAGTATTTAAATAAATCATATTGGAAACGACCAAACATCCTAAATTTATCGAACTTATAAACACCGAAAATGAACGTTTATCAGTAAAACTTGCGACCTTTATCTATTAAGCATTTCAACTGCATGACTCAACATTTTAGCGTATTCATGTAAATGAACTATAAACTACTAATGTAACTTACTTTTCTCCCACATCAAATTATTTCATTTGTGTGTTATTTGTATAATGTTATTTTTCTCCCACGTAAAATTATTAAATTTGTCTGTTTTCTGTATACTGTCATGATAATTATGTTATGCAACATGGATCACGATGCTTCTTTCAACTTAATTGCTGTTTTATAACTGTTTGAACTCATGGGCTTATGCTTATTGTTCGAAATAAAGTTCTTCTCTACAAGAGATGCACCGTTCCGGAGGTTACCTTGGGTATTTTCGTCCCCGTTCCGAAGCACATAGTACACTGCACATAATTATGAGCTTATAAATATTGCCGTTAAACTGTACAGATTCGTATCGTTATAATTTATGCCTTTAACATATTGATAATTTAACACGTACTAAACACAGCGAGAATTTGAAAATTTACTCAACGTCAGTAGTTTCTACATAATGGGCCCATATTCTAAACATTTCGTATGATTTTCGTAAGCTGTTTTTTTAATGAAACACTTGGATTTACTTAGGAAGGTAGTTCGGATTGTTACGTAAGAAAACCGTTCGTACGAAGTTTAAGTAACGTTACCGATAATTATAAATGTATTAAAGTGGCCAGTTAGTCACAATCTACTGTTTTATGGCGAAGAAAACTTAACATTGAAAGATGTATTAAAATTAACCTCGTTATTGGAGGTAATCGCAACTGACAGTTTGTATTTAGATTGTACTGATCTACGACACGTATGCGTGTATATGCCAATTTACATGTTCATATATTCTGTGAGAAAAACGCTGCAACATAATGCGATTTACTTCACGCACCATAGCCATATGTATATATTGATATTCTTCTTAAAAATACATATCATCTTTAATGTCTGATTTAATTAATTAGTCGTTATAATGACAACCTTCTTTAAATCCAATGAAGATAACGGTATTTGCAAACATGATAAGAAGCATTGATGAGTTTGCACAACTGTCATTTTCTGTACCTGAGTGGACAAGTGTATTTGTAAATATCGTGAACATTAGTAAGTTTCAACACCACTGGTGGGTGATCAAATTATTATCAAACCCAGAAAGTTTGTCCACACATGTACGCCAGAGGCGTTTATTGATATTGTAAAGCTAAACAAATATTAACTGTGATAATATGGGCAAGACATGTCCAGTTTCTAGTGTTGTAATTCTTTCAAAAGTCATTTAGAAGAAGTGTTTGTGTAAATGTGTACCTCAAGTAAGCCAGATTTTCTGATGTCGGCATTCTCCATTAAAAAAATCTTTTCTTTGAAGTGGACATACATGTTTAAAATGGAAGCATAAGGGAAGGATTGTGTCTTAAATAAATTGTAATTGTATTATTTCTTTGTCAAGTGTCTATAAGCAAGAGATAGTTAATTGTCATTTATAATGTTTATTTCAAGAATTGTTTGAAGAACAAATTAATATGCCGTTCCTTTTGTTATAACTTAATTTGTTTTGTATTGACCGGTCGGGTCGGGTGCTATATTGTGTGTTTATTAATTGTATGATCAGATGATATTTCATGATAATAACCATTATTAGTCCCCTACCGGTGTTTCACCGGAGAGGACTATAGGTTTGTCCTCCGTCCGTCCGTCCGTCAGTCTGTCCGTCCGCAAAATATTGTTCCTGCGATAGCTCAAAAAGTACTGAAGATACTTCGATGAAACTTGGTATACATATAAACGGCAGTGAGTATTAGGCGCGACCTTTTATTTTTTACCAGAGGTCAAAGGTCACGTGACTGTTACTAAAAATAAAAATTAACTACGTCCGTACGCAAAATATTGTTCCTGCGATAATTCAACAAGTACTGAAGATACTTCGATGAAACTTGGTATACATATAAACGGCAATGTGAGTATTATGCACCATCTTTTATTTTTTACCAGAGGTCAAAGGTCACGTGACCATTACTAAAAATAGAAATAAACTAAAACAATCTGGATCCTGTGATAACTCAAAACGTACTGAAGCTATTTCGATGAAACTTGGTATACATATAAACGGCAATGTGAGGATTATGCAGGACCTTTTATTTTTTACGAAAGGTCAAAGGTCACGTGACTGTAACTAAAAATAGATATAAATTCAATACTGTTATAATTCGAAAAGTACATAAGATATGACCATGAAACTGGGTACAAAGATTGAACTATAAGTATCCGTCTGTTTGTCTCTCTATGTGTTCGTTTGTTGTCCGTCCGTCTGTCTGTCCGTCCCCAAAACCTGGTTAGTGCAATAACTCAAAAAGTACTGAACTCATTTCGAAGAAACTGGGTATACATATACACGGCAATGTGGCAATGTGAGTATTATGCAAGACCTTTTGTTTGACCAGAGGTCAAAAGTCTCGTGACTGTTACTCAAAATAGAAATAAACTAAATACTGTAATAATTTGAAATGGACATAAGATATGACCATGAAACTTGGTACAGAGATTGAACTATAGGTTTGCCATCTGTCTGTGTGCCGTTCTGTCTGTTCGTCCGAATGTCTGTCTGTCCGTCCGTCCCCAAAACCTGGATCCTGTGATAACTCGGAAAGTACTGAAGACACTTTGATGACGCTGTGTATACATAGCAACAGCAATTTGAGAATTATGCACGACATTTTATTTTTCACCAGAGGTAATGTGACTGTTACTAAAAATATAAATAAACTTAATGCTGTAATATATTGAAAAGTGCATAAGATATGATCATGAAACTTCATGAAACTTGGTACACAAATTAAACTATGGGTTTGCCCTTCGTCTGTGTGCGTCTGTCTGTCTGTTCGTCCGTCGGTCTCACTCTGTCTGTCTGTCCTGTCCCCAAAACCTGGATCCTGCGATAACTCAAAAAGTACTGAAGATAATTTGATGAAACTTTGTATGCATAGAAAGAGCAAGGTGAGGATTGTACACGACCCTTTATTTTTCACCAGAGTTTAAAGTCACGTGACTGTTACAAAAAATAGAAATGAACTTAATACTGTAATAATTCGTAAAGAACATAACATATGATCATGAAACTTGGTACACAGAATGGACTATATGATTGCCCTCTGTCGGTTTAGTACTGCAATATCTAAAAAAGTAACTCGAATGTCTGGTCAATGTTACTAAAATAGAAAAAAACAACAACTTAATACTGCAGTGACAAATGGGAGTTAAATATGAAACTTTGTACATCTACAGATAAAGGGCGATTTGACGGTATTGCACAATGTTTAATTAGTAGGGTTTTCGGTATTGGTATGGGACTCCTGTACTGCTTGCAATACTATCAAAGCCTTGTTTACTTAGATACGAATCAGGGTGACAGATTGTATGGTAAGTGTTTGAGTCATCGATTTTCTTGCTAGCACAGCTGTCATCGGCGAATTTAGAGGGGGTTGGAGTGGCGTACAATTCTTGATTTTTTTAAACCTCACAATAACATAAACATGCATTTCGTTGCAAACGTCGTCTTTTTTAATCAATTTATTGCTATTATCAAACCCGTTCTTTGGTATTTTAAGTATTTTTATTGGTTAAAATGTTACTTTTTGACGATATTGCACCATGTCTTACATGTAACAGACACCATCAGCAGATGTTTGACAGTTACTGAATAGTTCCGCCCCACTCTAACTACTAATCCTGTACCGCGCCTGGCTGTAGCTGTTAATGAAGCACTGTGTCTTCAATGGTTAGATGTACGTGATCTTATATAATAATTTGTAAAATAATGTTTGTATTCAGAGAAAGAGTATAACATTTTGGCACCGAGGAAAATAGTTAACATGAACAATAAGTATTCTTGACTGTAACTGAGTGTGTGAATTTGTAAAAAAAAAGTTCTTTAATTTTAAACTGTCAATACCAGCTTTGAGGAGAAAACCATGTGCATTTTTTGCAACCAGTTTGAACATTTAGAAACAGTTAAATCGGTTGAGAACCAGCTACCAATTTACAGAACACCATTAGTGCCTTGTCACTGGTATTGTATGCTTACACGTATATTGAAACCTCCGAAAGCTATATCATAGTCGGTCATCACCAGTTTGTTCAAGTGTTATCTGGCGAGTCAATGTTTGTTAAAAAGTTTGGTTTGTATTGGCTATCGACAACAAATGTAATCACCGTTCTAGTTAAATGTTTATTATGAAAAGTACGATCTTCTTTCAAAAAGGTATAACAATTACATGTTGTATAATAATTCATACTAGTTTGTGCTAGTTTGTACAAGTTGTATCTATGTTTCTTTGGGACAGAACTCATTCAATCATAATACTTTGAACTATGTTTGCTAATTAATATCCGTTCATTTCTTATTTTTAATTCAGTCATTAATATTATATATGGACCACTTACAAAATAAACTGGTTATACATTAGTAGGCGACACGTTGCAAAGGATTAGGATCAATCGACTTCATATTGATCTAATTACAAACACTAGGGTCATCAACAATTCAGGCGGCGAGGCACAGAGTCTGTTCCATTCATCAAACATTCGTTCCAATAATAAGACATGACATTGGAAAACTGAAGCATAACAAAAAGCAACTCTGACAATGAATTTTTATATACAGCTGCGTTTAAAAAATATATATTTCAGTTGATGGTCAGTAGATATAATGTTTCAACATGATACCATTATACATGTGGAATATACGGATTACAAATAAGATCGAGTAAGTATAACTTTTTTCCTTGGAGCTGGGTTTTGAACTGTTAGTCCAAATTATTAGACGTATTCTAATTATTAACTATTTTAATATGAGGCAGAATCCACACTACGATATTGACTAAATATAAAACATGAAAAAAACACAATAAAATGATTAAAAACTGAATCGAGTAGGAGTATTTGAACTGCATGACATGTAACAGTAATTATCATGCAAAATGAAACACATCCGTTTCAATGGAACAAAAAATGAACAATAATATATATTAGCATGGAGAGTGTTTATATTAATTTGAAGATTTTAAACGGATATGTTTTAACCATAAATATAGTTTTAACTAATGTAGTTAAATTGTCTAATGATGGAAACAATATATGCGTGATATCATTATATATGATATGTATTAAAGAGGCACTCTTCAACAAATACTTTGATATACACTATAATCTAGACTCGTATATATTATTTTCAACATCCTTTTATCTGAACGTAATGAAACACAAAAACAGAATTATAATGATCGTCATCCATCACAAATATACGTTTTCTAGTTTTTATTTGCTAATGTAATGCAAAATTTAGATTAAGTCTAATTAATGCAATGCTTGTCATTAATTGCATTTACACTGATCAAATTAAATGTTAGTTTATGTAGACACTTAAAATTATACAATATTTCAAGTTTTACTTTTATTTCAGGTGCTCATATGTACTTCAAATTTAGTTTTCATTACGAGTAGAGCATAACTTACATAAATTGTTGCTTTATATATACTTAACTTTAGTTTGACATGGCATATCGATTGCGTGGCCAGCTGTTCAAGTCACAGACTGCCACTAGTATCAATATTCGGATCATCTAAGTTTTACTGTATTCATGGTCTACAGTTACTTGTCCATTCTGCTTTGTCGTTGTTTATTCCCCATATAATGAAATTCAGCGATAGTATCTCCATTGAAAAGCATCGGATGGTTATCAAAAATGGCTGTCCGAAATTATTATTTGCTGTGAATGAAACGAAAACGCCCTTTAAGGTCACGGCAGTTTAAGGTCACGCCGTATCGGTTATAATAATAAGAACATAAACTTACTGTGTACTTTATTAAAACAATAGTCGGTAAAAAAAATGTGACCGAAAAGTAGAACTGTTGCTAAGCAACATCTGTCACGGTCTATAAACTGACCAGCTTCAACGTCAATGGTTTTCTAAATAATGGGCCCGTGTCCTAGACATTTCTGAAGATTGTCGTAAATTGTTCTTTATGAAACACTCGGATTTTCTTACGTACGTCGTTTAAGAAACGTTAATAATAACTATAATAGTGGTTAGTTAGTTACAACCTACTGGTTTATAACGAATAAAACTAATATTTGAAATATATATTCAAATATTAATCTCGTTATTGGAGGAAATCGCAAGTGAAAGTTTGTATTTAGTTTGGTTTGTACTGTTCTACGAAACTTGTACCAATTTACTTTTACTTGAGTAAAGCGTACTTCACGCGCAATATCCATATGTATACATGTATATTGATATGCCTCTTTAAAAACATCTTTAATGTTATCAGTCGTTATAATGATAACCTTCTTAAAATCCAATGAAGATAACGGTATTTGCATAACATGATAAGAAACGTGGCTGAGTATGAAGAACTGTCATGTTCTCTACCTGAGTGGGACAAGTTTATTTGTAAATATCGTAAACAAATTAGTAAGTTTAAACACCAGTGGTGATTAAAACATTATCAAAACCAGCCTATTTGTCCACACATGTACGCCATAAGCGTTTATTGATATAGTAAAGATATTAAAATATTAACTGTGATAACACTTTCCGAGTGTATAGAGTTATAGTACTAAAGTCATTTAGAAAAAGTGTTAGTGTAAAATATACCGCCGTTAGAAGAATACCGCCGTTTAGAAGAATTTAGAAGAAGTGTTAGTGTAAAATTATACCGCCGATAAGCCAGATTTTCTGAAATCTACATGCGGCTGTCCATATACAAAGGGTTGTTTTTAAGTGGAACTACATGTAAACAATTGAGGATATTGGAAGGATTCTTTTCGACGAAAGGTAGTCTTATAAGTCTTATATATATTTTTGACACGCATTTACATTTTAGTTTAATTAAGGTAAGTTACTTACTTTTTAACAATAAACGGATAATGTAACGATTGTGTTTCAATAAATGGTAATTTTAGTATGTTTTTCACTTATCTCTAAGCAACATAAACATAATTTTAATACATATATTTTATTTTGAGAATTGTTTTGGAAAATATTTATTTAAAACAACACTACCCATTTTTATTTCCTTTTTCATTTTGTATTGACCAAACAGGTTGGGTGCCATTTTGCGTTTTCATTACCCGTCAGGCTAGATGATATGTCATGATAATAAATCAATCATTTACTGAAGAGTAGAATTATATGTATGGTGACAGATGTATGGTACGTGACTGAATCATTGAACTGGTAGGTCTTCGTTTTAGCGCAAGCTGTTTATAAAACATGGAGTCGTCAATGGTGAAAGGTACGCGATTAAATAAACATGCTTAGTACAATAAGTTTTACATTTAGAGTAATAATATGAAGGAAAGAAAATCTTTAAAGTTATTCGATATGTTAAAACTGTTGATAATTGTTACACCGTCTATACTGTCTTTGAAAAACAAACAATGCACATTTTTCGGAACCAGTTTGTACGTTAAGAAACTAATTTAGATACAATTATAGTGCCTTGCCACGGGTACTCGTGTATTGAAACGTTCGGAAACTATGTCACTGTTGGTCATTTGATCTTAAATGTAATCAGCTGTGTAACATAATCCCGTCTTTTTATGACCAAAGAGAGAAGTGTTACATGGAGAGTCAATGTTTGTTTGAATTGTGGTTTTATATTGAATATCAGCAACATATGTAAACACCGCTCTGGTTGCATGTTTATTATAAAACGGGCACGACCTTTCGAAATTACACCCAAAATACGTCAACGTACGTATATAAGAATTAGCAAATTTAGTTAAAATTATTAGGACTGTGTGTATATTTGCTAAAAATATACATAGATAGATTTAAGTTTTATATAGTAAAAACTTTTCTCATTATTTTGTATAAATTCGTCATTCATAATACTTTGAACTACCGGTATATTTGCTAAGTAGGATACGTATTGCGTAATTTTGAAAGTATTGTGAGTATTACATATGTGACGGGGTAAGTATTACTTTATTCCTTTGAGTTTGTCTTTGAAATGTATGCCATGTAACAATAAAATCGACACACTTGAAACACTGACGCGTCAGTGGCACAAAATAATAATTTTAGTAATTTACATGTAGATAAATATGTAAATTAATATGGTGATTAATCAATGTGAATATTGCTTTGAAGAGTTTAAACTGACGTATTGTAAACAGCATCGACACACTTAAAACACTGACGCGTCAGTGGCACAAAATAATAATTTTAGTAATATACGTAAAAATGTAAATTAATATGGTTATTAATCAATGGGAATATTGCTTTGAAGAGTTTAAACTGACGTATTGTAAACAGCTGAATATAGAGCTTTAAAGGGACTTGTTCACAGATTTTCGCATTTATTTTTAATTATGCCATTTAATGTCTTAACTTGACAGAATTAATTGTTTTAAAACGATTGTTTTAAGTTTGCATTCCCTAAAATTAGAAAATTTGCCCGATTCTATTGGCATTCAATTTTCCCGCTGCATAATTATCACAAGAAATCTAGGTCAAACGTGATTTTAGACAGCTACGCAGAAAAAAAAGAAAATAAAAAAATTGGTACCACCGCGGTTGGCACCCGGGACCCCCGGATTAAAAGGCTATCGCCTTAACCACTTGGCCATTCCGACTTCTATATTTCGCTCTGCATTATTTACTTTATGTAAGTGTTCCACGTAATGTGATCAGTTTCCACGAAAACAACAGAAACACTCCAAATTATTTCATCATTTAGCGTTATAAACGCTTTATAATTTTGTCAATTTCAACTGATGATTAATCCTAAACGAAACGGTTTTTACAGTATATTTCTAGGTCCGTAGTGTTATTTTGCTACCTTGTATACACGGTTCTTTTATTTTTTGAATCGGTGACAAAAAGTTGAAATATTGTCAATTTGTAAATCCGTGAACAGGTCCCTTTAAGCAATTCAGATCTATTGTCAATTAACATAAACACAATGTTCCTGAAAGTTAGCAAATAAAAAGACACGAAATTCGTATACACTATATTAAAGACAGGTGTCTAAATTTGCCAACATACTTTCATCTGAAAAGAATTCAAGCGAAGTAATTAAACAAAACAGCATACAATATATCATCATCCATCACAAATATTTGTTTTCTAGTTATATACTGTGGCATCCGTCAGGATGGTTAGTTTTGGAGGTTGAATTTAAATACAATACTGACGAACGTTCAACAGAATTCACTTTGTTTTAGACTTAATAAAGTCTAATCTACTAATAACGTAACAGTAGACAATGTAACAGTACATAGAGACAAATACGGTGAGTTCTTTTAATGTTTAACGAGACATTTAAACTCGTCTGTTATTATAAACTATATATTAATACTTTTCACTGGCTAGCTGGGTTGTGGCTTTTCAAAGGATTAAACTTAATGACTTCGTTTTCAAACGATTAGATACATGTCCAGGCATTAACTATACCTAGGGCGCTTTACAAAGGCCATAATTCTTCAAGACCGTTGACCGAGGTTAGTCGTGATCCACCTCCTGCTGACTTCGAGGTAGAAGTTGAAGTGCCGGGAAAGATTCAAATCGCTCTATTTATACTAGTCAATATTGTGACACGTGACCCAAACTAGCCAATGAAATAATGCCGCCGAAGCGGTCTTGCTGGAGGTGTGTCAAATCTACCCAATAGATGACGCCCGCTGACAGCACAACCAATCATATTGTGCCGTCAGACAAATATTTACAAACGGACATTTTAGAATGCGAAGAACTGGCAGCCATCTTGGAATAAAGTAATAAATGTCAGTTTGTGATTTACATACAGACAATACTTATAAATATATGGTGATGGATTATTCTACATGTAATTACCTACGTAATGATACCATACTTCGGTATCATTGATTAATATTAATGAAAATAAATGACATAACAAATTCAAAGTGGGTGAATGTGATTAGGTCAATGGCGTTCCGGTCAAGAATAGACAACCAGAAAATATCAACAATTTAAAAAGGTAAGTGGTTAATAAGTTGATAAACTCTTAATAAGTTAACTTAGTACAACAGCAGAAATACCATCTGCTACCAAGTTCGCTGGCGCGATTACGTTCAAAAGGACGAGTACTGTAAGTACGAACAATAAAATCAATGAAATATGAGGTCCTTACAATCGCCCCACCTTTAAAAAAATAAATTCTCCTGAATTTGGGTACATTGCAAAGGTATGTCAACTATATAATATTAATTAAACATCAACTGTTTTGTAAATGTTCGGTTTAGTGCATCTATGAGATGTCAAACCCATTATAATATATAGTCCACAGTATATCATTATAACATCAAATAGGCATACAGTTAGTTTTCCTTCAGATATTACCGTCTTCTAGTTCACAGTTCCAGCAAAAGACTTGTATGCCATGTATACTTATTAACAAAGACATATTATACAACAGTGTAAAGAATTTTTGCATTTTATACTAATTTTAATTAATATAAATTTATGTAAACTCTTTTAAGATTGTTGAATGAATGTTCATGACATCATCATCATTTATACATTGGGGCGTTATTTCTTTCAACAGTTACAGGCGGAGACCAACAGGCTCGACCTGGGAGATGATGGAATCAACACTTGTCGATCTCATCCTGGAGGCACATTCCATTATTTGCAGCCAATCTCCATCGGGTTTTCGTTTAGCTATGTCCACAAGCCGAATGTAATTGAAATGGCGGTTAAATGATACAGAAGATTTGGAATTTCGGAATTTGGATCCGGGGAGGATAAGGAAATTAAACATATTCATCAGGTCATCCCTGTCGACTTGGGTGGATTCGAAAAGCTGTTTGTGAAAGCTCATAGCAGCAAATTCTGCCTGTAGTACACGGTTTTCGGGGGAGAGTTGCTCCCAACCAGCTGGTGGCCACTTAATCAGGGTGTTGTCACATTTTATTTCAACCACCTCTGGTTGGCTCCATGCACGTCGCGCCGGAGGGAAGAGGGGCATGCAGCCTTTCCGAAGCAAACGCTTGGCCCTTGTGATTTGCGACGGCTGCGCTGGAAGTTCTGCCAACTGGTCAGAATGCTGCGAAGACAGAACTTCCAGTCTCTTCCTCTTTACCGCGGGCGGAATGGTTATATTAGCGATGGGTGGATGTTTGTTGGCGAGATACGAAGGTGTGTAACTGGGCTGAAGAGGCTTGATGTAGGTAGGTTCTGAATTGGTTTTAATTTGTCCATGTTTATATACTTGAGTTCGGGGTCGTGATGGCGCTGGGGCGGATGGTCGTGATACTGGTCGCTGTGTTAGTGGCGGGGCAGTCGGTGGCGGCACGGTCGGTGGCGAGCTGGTGGCAAGTTGAGGTGGCAGAACAGACGGTGGCGGAACAGTTGGTGGCAAGCTGGTGGCAGGTTGAGGTGGCAGAACAGACGGTGGCGGAACAGTTGGTGGCGAGCTGGTGGCAGGTTGAGGTGGCAGAACAGACGGTGGCGGAACAGTCGGTGGCGAGCTGGTGGCAGGTTGAGGTGGCGGAACAGACGGTGGCGGAACAGTTGGTGGCGAGCTGGTGGCAGGTTGAGGTGGCAGAACAGACGGTGGCGGCACAGTTGGTGGCGAGCTGGTGGCAGGTTGAGGTGGCAGAACAGACGGTGGCGGAACAGTCGGTGGCGAGCTGGTGGCAGGTTGAGGTGGCGGAACAGACGGTGGCGGAACAGACGGTGGCGGAACAGTTGGTGGCGAGCTGGTGGCAGGTTGAGGTGGCAGAACAGACGGTGGCGGAACAGTCGGTGGCGAGCTGGTGGCAGGTTGAGGTGGCGGAACAGACGGTGGCGGAACAGTTGGTGGCGAGCTGGTGGCAGGTTGAGGTGGCAGAACGGTCGGTGGTGATTGTGCGTTCAATTGGTCTTCAGTTACGTAATCTACGTTGATCAAGAGCGGCCCTGGATACCCATAATTCATTTCATCCCTAGTGGGTGTCGGGTAGGCTGACGGTAAATTATATGATTCGAACGGTTCTAGTTTTTCCGCATAGAAGACGGGGGTTTTCGACAGATGGAGAGTCTTGCACATTCGGTGGGGCAATTTGAGACTGTTCATGAGATTATTGATGATGTCGTTGTCAATAATGCGTTCAGTATTAGGAAAGTGGGAAAAGGTACGATGGGTGTTCGCAAGTCCATCTTGTTTCTTTTTTAGAAACCTCAGACTGACTACGGTAGCCTCGAGTTCCAACAACAAACGGAACTTTTCTCCATTGAATAAACCCTCCACCACCCTGTCCTGGATGTCCACATGTGAAACTACAACATCAGCTTTCGAAATAGGCTTTACAGTGTTCCAAAACATGTGCGGGCCGGTAGGCTGTCCATAAAACCGGCAGTAGTCACTCCTCTGGATATCCAATGGACACATTTCTCTGGATATGAACGCCGATGATGGGATTGGCAGTTCCCCATGAAATTGGCTTAGGTGCCTCTTCATTTCCTTGGACAGCTTGGTAGTCTTTCCACATAGAGGGCACCTCAATCCCAGCCTCTCGTGCACCTGACACAGATGTGTCTCGAGCTGGCGATTCGTCATCACAGTTACCTTACACAGCCAACAGCTGTACATGCTGTAAAGATAGGTTTACCAATTAGGTTTAAATTTTTTATACTTTAAATATACACAAAAATCATTGATGCAAAGTTTAAATATTTCTTTATATCGTTTCAAGTATCTTCTGAAAGTGTCCACAACCCAGTCAAAGTCCAGCACCAGTGTTTTGACGTATCACAATTTATACAGGAAAAACGACTCGTCAATTTAAATAACACTATCTTGGACGTCTGTTCCATTCATATAAAACATCATATTTATTTGTCGCATAAACATGAAATAAAAACGATAATGAATATGGTTGCGCAGGCCAATTCAATTATCAAACATGTGATATATAGCACATATCACATAACATGGTGCCTTTAACACGGCCACCATAAACTTCACGAAATACTAAGCTTATTTTCTTCAGCTTTTGCAGCATTTCACGAACTATATATCTGGAACAAACCGATACACACTATAGTGACATAAAAATTAAAGTCATTTTCCATTATGCAACTTTTACTTTGATTGTTATTCGACTAATGCTGTACTTTTGCAACCCAACTTGGAATATTGTTTCCTTTGTAGGGAAGTAACCTGTCTATGTGATACACTTTCGGCTTCAATTTTAGACCATTCTTGACTAAATATGTTACATCGTCTAATTTCTTTGTAATGACATATGGGTCTTTCCATTTGCAGGTTAACTTAGAACAGACCCCGATCCGTCGAGTTGGATTATATAGCCAAACCGCTTGACCTACTGCAAAAGATCTTTTCTTTGCCTTGATGTCATAATGACGCTTCTGATAGGTGGTGCTTTTGTGAAGTGCTTTTCGTGCAATTGTGTGGCAGTTGATCAGGGACTTCTGCAACAGGCTACAATAGGATTGAGGATCACGCGCATCATTTGAAGAGGTTGACGGCGACCCAATGAATGCTTCTAATGGAAGGGTTATTTCACGCCCAAAAACCATTTTGTTGGGAGTTACTCCAGTACTGCTGTGTACAGAAGCACGATACGCCATGGTTAGCTGTGGAAGGTACTCATCCCACCGCTGCTGGTCATCTTGACAATAAATGGCCAACATGGATTGCAGAGTCCGGTTGAAACGTTCTGGACAACCGTTACTCTGAGGTCGCAGCGAACTTGTAGTTACTTTGTCGATGTGAAGAAGATCACAAACTTCTTGAAAAAGTTGAGAAGTGAAATTCGTCCCTTTATCACTTAAAATTTGCTGAGGACAACCAAACCGACAAATGAAATTATTTACTAAAACATCAGCAATAGTTTTTGCTTCTTGGTTAGGCATGGCATATGCCTCAGTCCATTTTGTAAAATTGTCCACTAAGACTAAAATATATTTGTTGCCTTTGTGTGTTGTACTAAGGGGACCTAAAACGTCAATAGAGATTTTCTCCATAGGCTCACCATTAACATAATTTCGCATTGGGGCTTTAGGAGCTGTACTAGACTTACGACATGCACATTTATCACATTTAGTGATATACTGATAGACATCCTCTTTCATACCTGGCCAATAAAACGATTGTTTAAGCCTATGTAAGGACTTTTCTAAACCCAAATGTCCAGCAGACGGAATGTCATGTGAATATTTAATAATATCATCTCTTTTTGTGAACGGTACGACAAGTAAATTTTCTTCACGGCCAGTTTCAGTGTCTAAGAAAATACAATACAATAGTCTATTGATGACTTTAAGTCTGTCCCACATGCGCCAAAGTGTTTTAAGAATTGAAGTACCATCCGATATTTGATCCCATGTAGGTCTGTCCAACCGGTTTGTCTTAGCATTGAGAATAGGACTAATATTTGGGTCATTTTGTTGGGCAACTAAAAGGTCATCTGGGGTCCAGCCATTAATAACTATTTCTGGGTCTGTTTTTATGGCACGTACAGTTACACAGTTATTAGTTTGGTTTATAGTGAAATCATGTTCACAGTCACTGTCAATATTTTCATTATTTAAATTTTCTTGTCTGGTACAAACTTTACATGGTCGTCTACTTAAAGCGTCAGCATTTGTATGTTTGAGCCCAGGCCGATGAACAACATCAAGGTCATAGGTTTCTAATTCTTGGAGCCATCTTGCCATTTGACCAGAAGGGGTTTTCAGCTTTATAATCCAGCTTACAGCTGCATTATCAGTTCTAAGTAATGTTTTCTGGCCATATATATAGGGATGAAAAGTTCTTAAAGCTATTACAGCGGCCAACAGTTCTTTTCTACTTGAACAATAAATCTGCTCACTTTTACTGAGACCTTTGCTCATGTAAGCAATAACGCGTTCATGACCTTCTTGCACCTGTGATAAAACACCACCAACTGCTAAGTCACTAGCATCACTATCTATTATGTATGGTTCACCCGACATTGGATAGGCTAAAATGGGTGCTGAAGTTAGCGCCTGTTTTAATATTTCAAATGCACTAAGTGCGTCATCATTCCAAGAAAATTTAACACCTTTTTCACATAACTTGTGGAGTGGTCGAGCTATTTTAGCAAAACCTTCAACAAAACGTCGATAATATGAGGCAAGACCAAGAAAACTTCGAATTTCTTTGACTGACTTTGGCACTGGCCAGCTCTGGAAAGCTTTTATCTTCTCTGTATCAGTTGAAATTCCTTCCTCAGACACTATGTGGCCTAAGAAAGTTATCTTCTTTTGAAAGAAAGCACATTTAGATGGCTTTAACTTGAGATTGGGGTCAACGAGCCTGTCGAAAATACGAGCCAAACGCTCCAGACCTTCACTGACGGTGTGTGATGGCGAAGTGATGTCATCCATGTAAAGTACTAACTCTACCCACTGCAAACCGCGTAGAACATCTTCCATACAACGTTGAAAAGTTGAAGGGGAATTCACTAGGCCAAAGGGCATACACACCCACTGGTACAATCCCAGTGATGTGGCAAAAGCCGTCTTTTCACGGTCCTCTGGTGCCATTTCAATTTGCCAGAAACCCGAAGACAAATCCATTTGGCTGAACCATTTTGCACTAGCTAATGAATCTAAACAGGTGTCCGTTCTAGGAAGGGGGTATGCGTCCTTGACAGTGACATCATTAAGTTGCCTGTAGTCACAGCAAAACCTAACAGTAGAATCCTTCTTTGTTACAATGACAACCGGGGAGGCCCAAGGACTTTTTGAGGGTTCAATGACACCCCGTTCAAGCATTTTCTTTACTTCATTTCGCTCGGCTTCCTGTTTTGCCAATGGTAATCGACGCAATGGTTGTTTAATTGGTAGGGCTTGACCAATGTTAATACGATGTTGAACACGGTCACATTTACCCAAGTCACTGGAATTTTCGGCAAAAACAGAACTGTATTTGAATAATAATCCAGCTAACTGATGACATTCTTCCTTATTTAAAAATTTAGAGCTTCTTACATAAAGATCTTTTAAGTGTTCAGGCAAATCAGTTTTAGAGGGTTTTACAACTTTATTTTTAGTCATTAGTGTCATTGATCGAACTTGAACTTTATTTAAAATTTCTTGGTCAATGTACGGTTCACAAGTGCCAACTGGTTGGTTTGCGTGTAAAGTTACAGGGCTGTCAGAACAATTTACATAATTAACTTTAATGTCGCTATCGTTTGTAGTTATCACACCTGGCAACATAAAACAGTTAGGATTTGCGGAGCCAATAGGTTCTGCCAATGAGTACTTTGTCAGTTTATCTTTATTAGAGATGCCGACAGATACAAAAGCTGCAGAATTGGCAGGAATTACAATTGTCCTGCGCACAATAATGCGACATGAAACAGATTTTTCAGAGCCCACAAAACACAGGACTTCATTACAATGGGTAACAAGTTTGCCCTTTTTGTAATCAATATTTTCAACATACTTCAAAAGAAAATCTTGGCCAATTATGCCATCTTGCGAAATGTCACAAACTAAGACGTCCATGTTAAAGTTACAACCATTTAAGGTAACTTCTAAAACAGTTTGGCCATGACAGTTAATTTGATTTGAACCAGCATCATATACAGGGGTTGCAAATGAAGTTAAAATGTGTTTTGAAACTTTAGGCATATTTTGATAAATAGTACTGGATATAATGGAGCATGTTGCGCCGGAATCGATTAAAAATTCAACTTCTTGGACATCAAGTTTGCCTAATACGTAAAAATCATTGTCCCAAACTCTATCGGAAAAACACCCTGTGCGTATTACATTTCCAGCAGGCCGATTTGGATTTGATTCAGTCGACACACGGCCTACTGGGTCGACCTCGGGCCATTTCCCTGAGACAAATTTGCAGAAGCAGGTCGAGAGACGTCCCCAAACGATTGACGTCCACGCTGAGGGCAGTCCCGGAAGAGGTGTGTTTCCGAACGGCACTTGAAACATTTGCGCGCCTCACCAGTTGCTTTGGGTGACTGTTGCGTTGATCTTGCCAAAGAGACGCTTTCAAGTCGCTCAAGGCGGGAGTCCAGACTCTTAATTAGATCCGCCAACTTCCGGTCAACGCCATTGGTGTCCACGGCTCGAACGCGGTTTGATCTTGGACAATCCCCGAGGATCGACTCATATTTGTCGATCACTGCAGCGGCCTCGTGAATGCTTGAACAATTGTTGTCGATGCAGCGACACTTCATTTCAGGTAGAATTATTTTATACAATTGATTTAAAGCGACAATGTCCTGAGATTCCGTATTCAACTGGCTGTACGCTTTCTTTGTGAGTTGCCTGATGTCATCACAAAGAGAGATGATACTTTCCCCGGGGCGGCGCTGCCTATTTTCCAACATGCCCAGGTACTTGGATTCATGTGGGCTGCTGCCAAATCGTTGCTTTATGCGTTTAACCAACGTACGATAATCGCGGCGCTCGTGCTCGTCGAGGCTCATGTAAAACTGCCTCGCCTTTCCCCGTAAACTGGATGCCAGGAATAAGACACGGCTCCTTTGGCTCCAAACTCCAAGCTCTGCGCAATCCTCAAAATGGGAGATATAACTCTCCCATGGTTCCTCGCCGTTGTATGACTCGGGCTTGAGATGGGGGACATGCTCGGGAGTCCTCCAGTTGTGGATGAGGTCACCACGCGCGTTGTTTAAATTGCGATTTCGCGCTCGGCGGTTTCGGGGCGCGGGACTGGACCTCGCGTCGGAATCACTTTCCGACGTACACGGTGGGAGAGGTGTCGCTCGCTGACGTCGGCGATGGCGATCAGAAGACATTGAAGAAGTAACCGAAGCTTCGCTCCTAGTTTCGAATTCGCTATCTTCGAAATTCCTCAAATTAAAAACAACCTCAGAATCCGAACTGTCGGTAGCCATATTTAAGTTAATAAATGGTACTTATGCTCTTTAAATAATTAAAGATTTATAGATAACACACGATATAAATAAAATGTCACTTGTATTTAGGCCACTTAATTGTGTTTTATCATTTTCGTGAGCAGGATGTAGATCACAAGTAAATAATCAACGGTGATAAATTTCATCACTTGTACGCAAAATAAGGATAACGTGGACTATTTTAATTGTTGATTTAAACTTAATCTGTTACAAGGATCTTCATCGCGTATTCACTAGTATAATATTTTTTTTTTTTTTTTTTTTTTTTTTTTTTTACACACCCGATTGATATGCCCCTTTAAAACAACTCACTCTTCACGCGCTCAATAACATACTACGTCATTTGGTCAATGACGTCATCACTTTGGAATGTCGTTTACTATCGCTGCAAGCGGGTTGTAAAATCGTCCTTCGGCACTAGACGATCCCACTTCTGACACCAAATTGTGGCATCCGTCAGGATGGTTAGTTTTGGAGGTTGAATTTAAATACAATACTGACGAACGTTCAACAGAATTCACTTTATTTTAGACTTAATAAAGTCTAATCTACTAATAACGTAACAGTAGACAATGTAACAGTACATAGAGACAAATACGGTGAGTTCTTTTAATGTTTAACGAGACATTTAAACTCGTCTGTTATTATAAACTATATATTAATACTTTTCACTGGCTAGCTGGGTTGTGGCTTTTCAAAGGATTAAACTTAATGACTTCGTTTTCAAACGATTAGATACATGTCCAGGCATTAATTATACCTAGGGCGCTTTACAAAGGCCATAATTCTTCAAGACCGTTGACCGAGGTTAGTCGTGATCCACCTCCTGCTGACTTCGAGGTAGAAGTTGAAGTGCCGGGAAAGATTCAAATCGCTCTATTTATACTAGTCAATATTGTGACACGTGACCCAAACTAGCCAATGAAATAATGCCGCCGAAGCGGTCTTGCTGGAGGTGTGTCAAATCTACCCAATAGATGACGCCCGCTGACAGCACAACCAATCATATTGTGCCGTCAGACAAATATTTACAAACGGACATTTTAGAATGCGAAGAACTGGCAGCCATCTTGGAATAAAGTAATAAATGTCAGTTTGTGATTTACATACAGACAATACTTATAAATATATGGTGATGGATTATTCTACATGTAATTACCTACGTAATGATACCATACTTCGGTATCATTGATTAATATTAATGAAAATAAATGACATAACAAATTCAAGGTAGGTGAATGTGATTAGGTCAATGGCGTTCCGGTCAAGAATAGACAACCAGAAAATATCAACAATTTAAAAAGGTAAGTGGTTAATAAGTTGATAAACTCTTAATAAGTTAACTTAGTACAACAGCATAAATACCATCGGCTACCAAGTTCGCTGGCGCGATTACGTTCAAAAGGACGAGTACTGTAAGTACGAACAATAAAATCAATGAAATATGAGGTCCTTACAATACTAATGTAAAGTAGATTGAGTTTAGGTAAACAAATGAATGTCATCAATAACATTCTAACATTCTAGTTATGTGAACTGTGAAGTGAGTTTAGGAAAACAACAAAAAATGTTCACTGATATAAATTTAATAGTAAGCATATGTACTGTACATATATGCTATGTTTTTTAAGCTGCGCCTTTCGTTCACACACACTGCAGTCAACTTATTTGATTAGTAATCTTAATTACGGATGTGATTTTTGAGTCGCACTTATATTTCAGGCCAATTAAGTAGAATGATTTCTTTTTTGAAACGAAATCCTTAAATTTAAATGTACTCGTAGCAAAACATCAGTACACTGGTATTGTTTTTATTTTATTTTCATTACTTTATTGATTTTTATGAAAAAAATTTGATCAGAAGTTCGGAAAAATCGAGTTGAACATAACTGTTTTAAGTAAACTTATATTAAACCACTATATGTTAGAGTATATATATATATATAGATATATGACCGCGTCGAAGTTTCTAAAACATAAATGGAAAATAAAACGAAGTCCGGTATACTGTATAGTTGAAGTAAGTATTATCCGGTTCGAGGTCGATATCCATCTTAATAGTTTCTTTAACATTTATTTGCAGGTCATTTGCAGTTGAATTTGCAGGTGAACCCTTTGTAGCAAACGCCATGTTGAAAAGGTTTAGGGACTTTAAGGTCATCGTTGGGATCATTTTCGGTTTGACCCTCGGCCTCCAGTTCGTCGTTATGTACAGTAAGTCCACGGCTTGAGATACGTTATAGTGTACAGTAAAGGATTTTAGAACACTTAGATTTATTCCTCTGTGATGATGTGAACTGTGGTGTATCCATAGATGATCTTACTTTTATTTTAATGTTATTTGCAGATAATATGGATATCGGGAAAAACCCCAAACACATTTAAAACACAGTCTTTATCTTTAAACAATTGTTGCCATACATGTGGTCTTGAAGTAAACCTCGACAAAAGTAAAACGAAGACCTTTAAGGCTGAATGAAAAGTGGTTTTACAATAAAATCCCATTCGAAACTGTAGACAATTTTAACTATATCGGTTAACTGTTTGTTTGTTATACAAGTAGCTTCATACTTAGTAGTAATACCATTTCTGGTAAGAGACTACTGGCTCTTAATACTCTTATGAATAATATCAAAACAGCTCTTCTAAAGCCTAGTACTATATGCCAATTATTTGACGCATTTGTAGGATCAGTTTTGAGCTACGGTTGTGAAGAATGGGGTTTTGGCAAATCTGCCAAAACAGAGAGAATATATTAAACTTTTTGTAAAACCCTTCTTAAAGAGAAACAATTCACGTGTTCAATATCTGTTTATGGAGAACTTTGACGTTATCTATGTACCAAGCATTGTTAGATGATTGCAATGCCGACATTCATTAACAGAATTACCAAAAAATAAACGACAAGGCTGCAACGCCCAAATATTTCGGTAATAATTTGATCTTTCCCTTAACAATAACTGACGTTCAACTTGTTATACTAAAATAATTAAATACGTCCAAATACCTTTTGCATTTGTTTTTTCTTGGTTCCATAAATCTCTGACGCATTTTTCCAATACACTCTGTTACGCTTAACAATGTGTAAGTGCACCGACTAGTTATTGTGTTCCTTGTGAATAATTCAACAACTTATCTAGAACTTCGTCTTTCTTACAACCAATGCATGTCGTGACTTAAATAATGTGTAGAATTATATAAGAACTTTGGAACAAGTATAACATACCACTGTTACCTTTTATTCCCCTGTTAGCTTCCCACATTTAGTCAAACATTAGTTTCATTGGAAGCTGTCGATGGCACAGTTTTATAATGTGTATTATCAGCAAACCAATATGTTATTTTAGCAGGATTTTTTACAACATCATTACAAACAAAACAGCAACATATACACACATATAATCACTACCCCAATCGACCCAACCACCGCCAACATCAGCTATAACGTGTTAGAACAAGACACAGACAATGCTGTAAATCATGATTGTGGTTATCGCCTGTTTGAATAAGCATCTACTTGCAATGTTTTTTCGGCGTAGCTGTCTAATATCACTTTTGACTATTTATAGACATTCGCACGATTAATATATTACTTCCTCCTTAATTCGCTTACAATTACAGCAATCTTAACCAGCGGCATTTAACATTTATATATTCATTATTGTAGGCTATAAGCTTTTTTGTAAGCTTTATTGCTGAAATAAATGTTGTTGTTGTTGTTGTTGAATGCCAATAGAATTGGTCATTTTTTTTAATTTTAGGGAATGCAAACTTCAAACAGTGGTTTAACGTATACCAATAACTGTTGCATACTTTTGGTGATTAAAAATTTACATAATTGTTTACATAAGCGGTTAAAATGAAGTTATAAACATATCCTCGACATATACTCTAGAACTGAGGCTAATTATGAACGTATTTTGTCATTGTATGCCATAAACAGAATGCTATATTAATTCACGTACCAAAATAATTATTTTGTTTAGCCTACATTTATATAATCGGTACGCTCTATAAATAGCAATTGTGCAATGTTCTCATTCATAAATCTCATTCCCAGAGTTGCCGTTCCATGTAGCCCATTGATTCTAGTGAGTTCAACACATTCCAGAAACAGTTGTGTCATTCTAAAAATAGCGCGCGTAGCTAGCAACCGTTGTATAGCTGTCTTAATATACTCGTACATGCATCAATAATAGCGTTCAGAGAATCATTAACCTAAACAAGAAATGCCTTTAAAAAAGACAATCGGCGTTGAAATTAATATTGAGATATCATTTAAAAATTACCTAAACAGACGGCCAATATTACCCCAGATTTTTTGGTTTTCGGACACTATAAGAAAAGTTCTCGGACCCAAAAGTTAAATCATTAATATATATGCCGTGAATAAACCAATCATACAGCTCCATGTTTCCACCAGTGATATATGAATAACCAAATAATTTAGTTTAACATTATTGTTATCTGAATTTGTCAAGCCAATTTAACAATTTATCTAATATAATCTAATATAATAACGATTTGAAGTCAAATAAGCATTTATACTCTGTATCCCAATAAAAAGCAATAGTCAGGGAACATTCAGCGATTTTTTAAATGTTAAGACTTTATTTTTGATAACGCAAACATACACGTACATGCATCAATAATAGCGTTCAGAGAATCATAAATCTAAAATTTTCAATAAATGAGGAATTTATATTTGTAAACTTACTGTTAATTTTTGAATTAAATATGTGGTTACGATTTATTAACGATTATTTATAAATGCATCTTTCTATCAACTTCTCCAGTAGATGTTATTTAATCTGTAAAAAGATGCTTCATTTTCTATAGATAAAATGTTATGAAAGAAGATTTGTTATTCGCGTAGCATTAATACCCAATTTGCAATTCTAATTATACATAGAAACCCTTAATATATCATATTTTTACGGATATAATTTAAAATCGTCATAGTCTAATGAATTTTTATGTTTGCGTTATCAAAACTAAAGTCTTAACATTAAAAAAAAGCTGAATGTTCCCTGACTATTGCTTTTTGTTGGGATACACAGTATAAATGCTTATTTGACTTCAAATTAGATTATATTAGATAAATTGTTAAATTGGCTTGACAAATTCAGATAACAATAATGTTAAACTAAATTATTTTGGTTATTCATATATCACTGGTGGAAACATGGAGCTGTATGATTGGTTTATTCACGGCATATATATTAATGATTTAACTTTTGAGTCCGAGAACTTTTCTTATAGTGTCCAAAAACCAAAAAATCTGGGGTAATATTGGCCGTCTGTTTAGGTAATTTTTTTTAACTAACATGAATGGTATATTACCGGTACTATATATAACTATATACACTCCTCTGATACATAATAATTTTAATTCATTCCCGAAATTATTTCCTTACATTTTTAATTTGTTAAATTGGCTTGACAAATTCAGATAACAATTATATGAACCTAAATTATTTTGGTTATTCATATATCACTGGTGGAAACATGGAGCTGTATGATTGGTTTATTCACGGCATAGATATTAATGATAATTTTATTTAATTTTTAAATTAATAAATTTACCTCAAATTAACTTTTGGGTCCGATAAATTTCCTTATAGTGTCCGAAAAATCTGGGGTCCAACACGTCTCCTAATATTGGTGGGGAATCTGAGAAGTCACGTAACCGATCATCTTGGCCCTTTGTTTAGGTAATTTTTAAATGGCATATCAATATTAATTTCAACGCCGATTGTCTTTTTAAAAGACATTTCTTGTCTCTATATTTGCAGACTTTGTCTACAGCCAGACAGTGTACAGTTTGGATCGACCGAAGCGGGTTTTATCTGTCAAGCTCAAGGTAAATCTGGTAAACATTATTTTGTTTGCAAATTACCGGTACAAACTGTTTACACGTATTACGAGTGATGAACTATGTGGTTGAATAAATAGTTATAGCAATAATATTTCAGTTTGCATTTGAACAATATATATTTTAAATCCTCAAATTCGTTAATTTTATACCTAAATTGGATTGAACGACGTCGAAATTGTACATCAAAATCGGATTGAACGACACACATTAGTTTTAAAGATGTATGTAAAAGATACGTTTAATTCTAATTTAAATTTTAATTTTAACATATGAACGTGCACATCAAAGGGTCTGTTTATGCGTCATAAACAAATATATGACGTAATCAGTTGACAAACCACGTGACACTTTTTTTCTCAATTCAGGAGGTCGACAACGTGACCGCTGTCTCGCTAAGTGCCCGAGTAGCTCGTGCACACAGTCACCATAGCAACGACCATCTGGTACATGACAGCGACATCTTTTTCCCCAACAGTCCGCGAGCACATTCTAAAAGTATGGCTTCCTTTTAATAAGTATATGTTAGCTTTATAAATATTCCATATAGAGATTTTGTTTTGATACAAAGTGGTACATGCATATTATTACACATGTCTTCGTTTAGATGTTATTGCATAATTTCTGATTAATGAACTATTTTTGTGCGTTGTCACTTTATCTATTCACTGTCACATTTCCAGTGAAACCGTTTAATTTTATATTTACATACGAATACATTAATGGATGCGAACGTATATAACGTAAAGTTATATTACTTGTTTCATGTGTTTATTAATATCCATGTTAAAATGTATCAGTGTTATTTTACCGGCAATCTCAGGCGACAAATCCTTTGCTTAAGTATGACCATATCAATTGGTTAATGAGATGTTGCTTGAATAAATACCAACTTGATTGATTAAGACAGTGTATCCCCAAACAAGGCACATCTTCAGCCTTTTACGCATTAGACTATACTATATTACTCTTATCTTTCATTACGACAACAGTTTGATAAACCACGAGTAGTTGAGTTCAACCTTGTCATGACATATTACATTATTAGCCGTAAACAAGATATAAAATTCTTAACATAAGAACACATTTTCATAGCGAACTCTTTCCAGCCATATATCGATGGCTCGACTGTGGTGAATGAAATACAATAATAAAGAAGTTAGCATATTGTTGCAAAATCGCTTCATTCGCTTGTTTACCTGCCTTTTCTCAAGGAAACTTTTAGTTCTAATCATAAGGCGAGATTTTTTTTTTATTTCTTGGTTCTAGGATCCGCCGACCCGATTTTTTCCAAAAAGCAAAAACAAATTGTAGAATGTAACCGATGTCGTAAAAATGACCTTGTGAAAGTGTTTCAACCTGTTACACGGAATCCAAAAAAAACTCTGAAGAAATGACAAAATTTTATGTAACATGCATTGTGACTGTATACATATCGCTGTATGATTTATATGATCTGCTCTCTGTTTTTTTTTATACATCATGCAACACTTAAAGTCAGAAGAAAATACTCAGGAAAACAAATTAAGATCTTAGAGTGATTGTATTAAATACACATTTATAATTTTATATCACTATTATAGTTAACCAATTTCATTGGTTTAAATTGATTTATTAATAAGAAATATATAGTTAGTTTTCTCTTCATTAAACATACTGTTATTCATATAATATGGCCCCGGTCCAGTGATATCTGACCTAGGCCTACTGTGTTTAAGTGTTATCATATTTTAACAGTAGTTGATATGTGATAAACACTGCCGTTTAATATTACTATTAGTGGTATTAATGTCATGGTTATTATGCAGTGATTAAGTTAATGTTGTGTTATATGTTTTTTTGTAAGTATAAAGATTCATAAAGATTTTAATATCACTGCCCATTTCCACAGGTGAAATTTTAGCCATTAATTTACTCAAGTCTGTGTTTTGTTTATTTTTATTTGTATATTTTCCCCTTCTCCAACCGAACACTTTTCCAAAAATGTCCGAAAACCATTAAATAAAGAAACTCTGGCCTAAATTGCACGACAGTTCGTTCATTCAGATGTTTAATAAGGTTGCGTCTTTAGCCTTGCAATAATAAATATTGTTGACATATGTTTTACCGGCATGTATATGAACAAAGAACTAGTTTGTGTTACAATGTGGACATATAATACCATATAATATATATGCATGGTACATGAAAAGACAACACAGTTTAT
This sequence comes from Congeria kusceri, assembly GCA_027627225.1. NCBI lineage: Eukaryota > Metazoa > Mollusca > Bivalvia > Myida > Dreissenidae > Congeria > Congeria kusceri. Next base: position 25,776,747 of record CM051027.1, read on the forward strand.
ATACAAAAAGATGCTCTTCAGTTGACAATATCTTTTTTCATGCCCCCGTCCAAAATGTAACAAAAAAGCAAAGCGGGAAAGTGGCGGTGTTGTAGTATATTTTAAGAAGCCATATTCAAATGCAGTAGAACTAATTAAACTTAACACTAACGGTATACTTTGGCTTAAACTGAAAAAGCAGTCATTATGTTTAGAAAATGACATTTTTGTATGTGCATGCTATATACCACCATGTGAATCACATGTTTATTCAAATGTAAACTCGCCGTTATTTGAATTTGATTTTTTTGAACAGATAGCGTCTGATGTACTTATCTACAGTCAGCAAGGAGATATCATCTTAGTTGGTGACCTAAATTCGAGAGTGGGCGAGCGGCCGGACATTATTAAAAATATAAATCTTGACCGTTATGTTCACATGCCTGTTTATGATGTTCCGCTCGAAATAGTACCGGCTCGCTCATCGTTTGATAGTCATGTTAACCAATTTGGTAACAAGTTGTTGTCACTTTGTAAAGAAAATAGCTTATTAATTGTGAATGGTAGATTAGAGCCGGGTCATTTTACATGTTTCAACTGTGCTAGAAGTTCTTTGGGAGCCAGTGTTGTGGATTATGTAATAGTTAATTTTAATCTATTGCCATGTATCTCTAGTTTTAAAGTGAATGACTTAACTGAATTTTCAGACCACTGCCCTATTGATTTTATTTTTACATGTAGGTATCGAGAACCTAATGCTACTAATGTGGTATTTAATAAGTTATCTTGGGAGGATGGTAAATCCGCAGATTTAAATATCCTGCTGAATAGTAAAACTAATATTTTTGAAAATATTACTAATAATTTAATACTGGAAAATGAAAATTTTAACACATGCATTAATCAGTTATGTGAACTTATATATGATGTATCTTTTCAAGTACATGGACGTATTTTAAATTTAGATAGTACAAAACCACGAAATATACGCAAATCTTTATGGTTCGACCAAAATTGCAAGAGGCACAAACAAGCTTTCTACAACAGTAAACGTATGTACAAAAACGATCCATCATTTGCGAACAGAACGTCATTTTTACAAGCGAGATCGACATACTGTACAACAAAACGTACTGCTAAAAATAAATTTTATAACAAAGAAAGTAAAACATTGTCAACTTTAAGTAAATCCAACCCAAAGAAATTTTGGAAATACATAAACAAATATAAGCTTCATAAAAAAACGTCTGGTACTAATGACGTAAATATTGATGATTTAATAAATCATTTTAAACATCTATCTAACACACCTCATCACAACTCGTTCAATGTTGATGAAAACGTATCAAGACATGAAACACTACATATTGAGGAGTTAGATCGCCCATTTACAACAATTTTAGAAATACAAAAAACAATATCAAAGCTCAAACGTCATAAAAGCGCTGATATGTCTAACAATGTTGCAGACTTTTTTATTGACTCTAACGAGTTTATTTCTCTGTATTTAGTTAAAATTTTTAATTACATATTCGAGAAAGGTATATATCCTGAAATATGGTGTAATGGTGCTATTGTCCCTATTTTCAAAAAAGGAGACAAAAATGTTGCTTCTAACTATCGAGGTATTACATTAGTAAATATTATAGCTAAAAAATTTTCACTTACATTGCGCAACCGAATAAATTCTTGGTGCGAGAATGATAATATATTTAACACATCGCAATTCGGATTTAGAGATAATCGTAGTACGATTGATTGCATTTTTATATTGCACACTATAATCCAGAATATTATTAATAATAAATCAAAACTTTATTGCATTTTTATTGATTATGAAAAAGCATTTGATACTGTAATACATGAAGCACTGTGGATTAAATTAGTACAAACAGGAATAAGTTGTAAAATGTTAAACATGATCAAGTCAATCTATCAGAATGTTAAATCATGTGTTAAAAATCATAAAGATATGTCTTATTCGGAGCTTTTTGATGTTACGTTAGGTGTAAAACAGGGTGAGCCATTATCACCGTTATTATTTATTTTATTCATAAATGACATTAATGATTGTATTGATGTTAATAATTTAACCGAAAAAGATATATGTTTATTATCTATATTTATGTTGTTATTTGCAGATGATATTGCATTATTTACTACAAATCCAGAAAGTTTGCAATTGCAATTAAATTCTATATATCAATATTCATGTAAATGGGGATTAAAAATAAATGTAAACAAAACTAAAATGTGCATATTTGAAAATAGGAAAAGTAATTGTTCGTCTAGGTGGAGTATTAACCAACAGGCTATTGAAATTGTTGATGAATTTTGTTACCTTGGCCTAAAACTACACTTTACTGGTAATATATCAAGAGCAATAAAGGCACTTAATGAACAAGCCTTAAAAGCTTATAATCATTTATTGTCTATTTTTAGTAAAGTGCAGCTAAGTACTAAAACAAAACTTTCTCTTTTTGACTCCCTAGTTGTTCCAATTATTCTATATGCATCTGAAATATGGGGAATTTACAACATTAAAGAAGTAGATAAACTTCATTTTAAATTTTGTAAAACTATTCTAGGTGTACGCTCACATACTTCTAATGCCGCTGTTTTAGGTGAATTAGGCAGATTTCCTCTCTCTATTATATGCAAGCAACGTGCCCTTAGGTATTGGGTTAAAATTAAGCAAAACCCCGAAACTTTGATGCACATTGTTTACAACGAACAATGTAATCTCTACAATGATTCTATTAGGGATAATAACAATAACAATACTCTGTGGTGTGTATTTGTTAAACAAGCATTAGAACAACTAGGATACGGAATGTATTTCAATAACTTAAACGACAATTTTAATTATTCTAATGAAATTAACCAGAGAATAAAAGATCAGTTTATCCAAAATTGGCACGTTACAATTAATAACCAACCGAAACTAGAGTACTATAGAATGTTTAAGACGGAATTCGTGTATGAAAAATATCTAGATTGCATTAATAATAAAAATCAAAAACATCAGCTATCAAGATTTAGACTTAGCACCCATACATTGGAAATTGAGACTGGTAGATATAATAACATACCTAGAGATGAACGCAAATGTAAACTATGTAATGCAAACACTGTTGAATCCGAATATCATTTCTTTCTAACTTGTTCAATCTACAAAGATCTTCGAACAAAATATTGTATTCGATCCAACTGGCCAAATTTAGTAAAATTTAAAAACATTCTCTCTTTTCAAAATACTACAGTCATTAACAATGTTGCCAGATTCATTACCGATGCTATGAAACTCCGTGAGGAAAAATTACAACTATTTGCTGCTTCTTAATAAATATTGTATGAAACACTAAATATATCGTCTATTTATTACTTGTTTGTTCTCACTGCGTTGTTTTAATACATACACTTTTGTACACGATGTTTGAACACGCTTCACTGTAGTTTATGTCTATGTCTATTAACATGATTGTATTTGTATTGTACTGATGCACTTTGACTATATGTTGTTTACTTGTATGTTAATGGTCAAAGGCGTTTTGCCGATGTTCCAATAAAAAAAAAACTTAAACTTTAAAGCTAGTGTTGTAAGATTAAATGAGATTAGTTGTTTTGGACTTCTAGACATTTTTTTATCACCAGCCGCGGATACTGTACTTGGATTTGCGGAAAAATGTAGCACCTACTAACCCATACATATATAATTATATAGTTTGCAAACCAATGGCAATTGTAACGTGTGATATTATTTTTAGAGTTTTGAATAGATTCTAAAAGTGTACTACACTTCTGTGCAACATAACATAACAAGACAGCCGATTAACTTCGTTTAAAGACAATGTGTAAGTAATTCTAAGTTATTGTGAGGTGTAAAAATCGAATCTTTACGGGGAGTACGCTGTATTCGCCCCTCTTAATCCGCCAATGATAATCGTTTCCTTCCTCAGTTGTGGCATATTCAGGTTCGATACCAGTAAATCATTGTGTATTCCTCCGTGGTCCATTCGAAAGTAGTGCCTATTACTAAAGAGTTCCTTTTCTCTTCTGGTATAAAAGCCATTTAGCAATCTCAGACATGCCTTTTGTGGTTATTTCGTATATCCCATGTTTATCTGGAACATGTTGGTGTATTTCATTGGAGGCTAACTTGAACGGTGAACGTTTGGGGGGTGTTTACTGTGGTATGGCGCTTTTGTCGGAATATGACTGCCGAAACCCTGTTTTCTACCGGTGTCCGCAATTAGGCGGGATTCATTTGCTTAGAAGTTACACGGCATTTCTTTTTTATTGCAATTTTTTGATGAAGAAAGATTCATCTTTAAATTGATACCATGCTGGCACAATCTGAAATAAAGAAAAAGCTATAAAAATGTTTGGAAAGTTCGCCATTTCATAATGGGACCGTATGAGAAATGGAATTACTGGTATCTGACCTCCAGCCTGACGTAAATTTTGTAACAAACTGCTGCGCGCCGGTCCATTCAATGAAGAGCGATTTTCCTTTCGTGTCCACATGTCGTCTTGGAGATAATTTTAGAATTTCAAACCTTCAAATTTTATTATTTTTCATTGTAATTTTCAGGACGCCTCACAATTGCTATTCCGACCATACGACGCTCCAAAGACAGTTACTTCGTGACAATGCTGCAGTTCATGATCAACTCCACGACACCGGAACAACTTAAAGAGATCTGCTTCGTAATTTTGCTCGCCGACTTGAACCATACCGAGTGGAAAGCTGACATGGAATCGAAATTACGAGAAAGGTATTCGGAACATTTTCGGACAGGAACGCTGCAAGTTATACACGCACCGGTCGAGTTTTATAAAGGTCTGGGAGATTTTGGAAATGACAGTTACTTATTTTGGCGCACAAAACAGAACTATGATTACGCATATATCATGAAATATTGCAAGAAATTGTCGGAATACTATATGCAAATGGAAGATGACGTCATACCCGTTGCTAATTATTACGGTGCTATATTAGACTTCATTAATAAACAATCAGACGACAACTGGGTGGTGTTAGAGTTCTCTACCCTTGGCTTTATCGGCAAACTTTACCATTCTCAGCATATATCAAAACTTGCAGATTTGCTCCTCATGTTTTCACAGACTCAACCGGTCGACTATATTTTCATGTATTTTAATGTTTTAATGGGCGCCAGAACAGCGATTCGTAAACCAACATTGTTTCAACATATGGGATTTCATTCGAGTTTAGAGAAAAAGATTCAGCCATTAAAAGACAAGTTTTTCGACTTTCCTGAAAAGGAATTCAAGGGAGATAATCCGGATGCCAAATTATACACGAATATTAAATACAGCGGAGACTTTCCATTGGAACTAGCGTACTCAAGATCTGCTGGTTTCTTTTGGAGCACAGAAAGCGGGAAAATTGATTCACGTTTGACAATACTTTTCAATGAATCTCAACCGTTATCACATGTTATAGTGATAACCGGAAGTAGGGACCACCCACGTGACATCATTTACAAAGGCGTCGTTGAAGGGAGCGTTCGTTTCGTACAAACTGGAGATACGTGCGAATGTAGTGATACTATACAACTCGGAGTTTTTAAAGACGGTCAAGCTTCTATTGAAAAAGAAGAAATAAAACAAGCTTTTGGTGGCGTAAAAATCAAATGCCTTCAGTTACGATTGACTAGTGCACAAGTAGAATGGGTGATAGTGAGGGAGGTCGCAGTCTTTATAGACAAGCACTAACATCTATCTCACAGTATGTAATAATGAAAAACAGTGCAATTGTTTCATTCATATGATTGCTAAACCCAGTGTTTACAATAATTCTGCTTCTTGCTTAACACTGTAAAACTGCTCCATAAGTATTGTCAATGTTGCTTCTTAAGGTTACGCATGCGCAAATAAATTCCTTCTTTGTTACATATAAAATATTCAAAATTTGATCTCACTTTTCATCATGACCAAGCTACTCTCCAATATATCACCATACATTGTTGGAAAGTTGAGGACATAACCTTTTGAAAAACAGCATGTCAAAAAATTTAATGTGTTGTAACTCAAAATATTTACCTTAGAAAAAAACACACCGGTTTTGACGGGCATGGTGGCTGCCATTTTGCGCATGAATACATGGGCCAAATTTTATGATGCTGGGAACCACTAGACAAAAAGTAGTGCACAAAAACGGCCTTTTTTCTTATTGCTTACATATTTACCTTTAAAATGATACCAAAACATATCATTTAAACTGTATTTTACAAATTATATGCATCCTGCACTCAACCATATGTGCTTATTATCTAACTGACAGCCTATGTAACCCTGAGGATGTGACTTCCGTTTTGGGGTAATTAGACCTTAACATAATATTATTTATGATATCATACTAAACAATCATACTAAACCCCAGTTAGGTTGGTTAATGAAAATCGATAATCCTAAAGGCCGGCTGCTGGTCGGTACTATCGGAAATGTTTCGAGCGAAACCGACGATTTATGATCGCTAAGCTCTTATCTTTATGACATCTTTCCAGGCCCCCTGCCTCTTAAGAATCTCTAATAGATGCACATTGCGACATGCAAGTACCTATCTCGTGTACCCGTATTGGTATTTTATTTGTTAAATTATCCCGATCATAATTTAGTTCTTCGCTTTATTGTTTTAACTCTTTGAAACTTTAATGTAGTTCAGAGTCGGTATTCACAAAACTCCTAAGGGAAAACGTAATGTGCGTCTTACTTTAAGTGAACATTCCAGTTCAATTTTCTTAATGAAACTATGAATCGGTACATTCCAGTTCAATTTTGTTTATGAAACTAGATGATTTCGGTTCACAAAAGTGTAAAATACTACATACATAAGCAGTATTGACTAGTTTAAATATTTTGATGACAACGGACGTACACAGTTTTATACATGATACAGTCCGAGACTTAAGGAATTTTACGAATTTAAGAAAATAACTGTCCCTTACCAGCTTTCTGAATACGGGCCCTGGACAGTCAAACATTAATAAAAGAGTCCTTACAATTACCACGTTCAAATTTATCATCATCATCATCATTATCATTATCATCATAATCATTATCATCATCATTATCATCATCATCATCATTTTTTTCAATCAAGATATAGTAGTTTTAGGTGTTATATACACTTTTTCATGAATGTTGCTGCATAAAAATATGTAAACTATGGTTACAGTTAAGATATATCTTAGAAATTATATATATATTTTATCGTAATCTTACAAAATATCAGCGCAGCAAAAACAATTAGTTTAGACTTTTTTAATTTGTAATTTGTTTAAGAACACATTATTTGTTCTACATACTGTGCAAATGTAGGTCCCCAATTAGTGGGGGCCGTCGATCATAGATGTTATATTGTGTTTTCACAAGGTTTAACTAACGTGTCAAAGTAGCAAACTGTCATAACAGTTTCTATCCACAAATAGTGTCTATCAATCAAGATATTGTAGTTTTAGGTGTTATATACACTTTTTCATAAATGTTGCTGCATAAAAATATGTAAACTATGGTTTCAGTTAAGATATATCTTAGAAAGTATATATCTATTTTATCGTAATCTTACATAATATCAGCGCAGCAAAAACAATTAGTTTAGACTTTCTTAATTTGTAGTTTGTTTAAGAACACATTATTTGTTCTACATACTGTGCAAATGTAGGTTCCCAATTAGTGGGGGCCGTCGATCATAGATTTTGTATTGTGTTTTCAAAAGGTTTAACTAACGTGTCAAAGTAGCAAACTGTCATAACAGTTTCTATCCACAATAGTGTCTATCGACTATCTGTTCTGTTTAATACTGCTACATAAACGATATTTTTATTTTCGTCTATTAAACTAAATGCGTGAAGTGATTGATAAATGTAAGTTTTATAACGCACGAACTATAACATTAAATATTACATTATATTTTTGCCTCGTTTCAAATGAAAAGAATATATTGCCCAACATGATAATTATTACAATATGTGTAATTGTCAAAGCAACATTTTTTCAAAATAGTAAAATTGGCACTTGTGAATTTCGTTACCAGGTGCCTTCACGATCTATTCTAAAGTGCGAGCCGTATAGAAACATGTAATATATTAGTGTTCTCTCTGAGTTTGATCTTAGTTTATCTACAGATGTTGTCTTGGAAATATATATTTGTTATCCTATAATTGTGTTTGTAATCGCGTCTTTATTATAGATTGAAATAATTGCTTTTATTATAGTTCTTTATCCATGTGATTCATAATATTGTTGCGGGTATGCAGCCAACCCCAAACCCCACCCACCTATATGATGTTTTCAAAAATAATTGCGAAATTAATGTATTTTGAGAAATCTAACATGCTTTATTAAGCCCTTAAAATGTACATTTGTAAAGAAAACGTATCGTCTTCAAAAACTTTACTCTGAACAATGTACTCTATTATAGAGCCGAAACATCAAACAAATACAAGCCACGCACTTACCGAAAGTCTAAATTTCTGTCCTTCTAACCAGCAAACTGTTCAATTACACTTTCAATGTCAATATCCATATATTAATGACGATATATGTCTGTAGGCAGCAGTGTACAATTACTAACATTATCTGACTTAAATTGTTTAAGTAGATCTAAATATTAATATTATTTTCAAGGGTGTATCTAAGGCAAAATCGAATGAACGCCCGATTGAAAGGCACATAAAATGATGCATCTGTAACGAAAACATACATACATTTGCATAAGATAATTTGTAATTAGCACTTAGTAGTAGTTTTATGTGTACTTTACATTTTTTTAGCAATAAGTCTGCCGGTTTGAAACGATGAATACATTTCATTCCTTTTCAATGTTGCCGCTTTTATATGAGTACACTACATCAAATGCAAACATGTATGCAACTTTATATTTACTGATTACGCTGAATTTTCCGTTTTGCTGTTTTTCGTATTATAAAGTTTCAGTCTTGACAATTCAAATACTATTTTCCTTAAAGATCCGGAACGGGTTTAAATATACGCATTTAGTCATGTGTCATGTGTAAACATTGTCTGAATTTTTTTTAGTAAAATTCATGTGGATTCAGCCGTGTAATCGCGTATAGGCAGCTACGCGCCTAAACAGTTTTTTTTCCATTAATTACATTTATTCTGCCCCAGCCATTATATTCACGTTTTGCATTTAATAAACTCGCTTTATATTGAATAATTTTTTGTACACAAATAAAAACACATTTTAAATGAATGTCCTCTTATAATTAGTGCAATGTCAATTTAAGTTATGTAAGTAAAAATGCATATATTTGATAAACAATATCTTAATATCACCAATATAGCATTACTTTTTTCCTTCGGTTTTGCATTCTTTAAAAATACGCTAAATTGGTCTTTATTTACAAGCCATGATTGCGGATAACAATACTAAGATTGTTATCTTTTTATTACCTCCGCAATCTTAGCGGGCAGCATATACACCCATGACGGTATTGTTTCACGAATCAACTCGGTATCATTTGACAACGCTCGTTTATTTCCGTATTGTGTCTCGGACCTTAATTTTAAACTATAGGTACCCCATTTAAGTCTGTATTTCCCCGCCTAAATTTTAAAGTAATTAAACAAAATTAACACCACTCGAACAAGCAAGGAATGTATTTTCTGAATCCGTTCTTACTTTCTGACAATCAGGGGACATCGATTTTTTATGAGAAAGATGAAAATGCAACATTTCTTCAACCAAGTTCATCTCTATAGAAAATGGGGCGATGTTACGAAAGCGCAAATTTCCCCGCATTAATTTTAAAATAAAATAAAATAAATTTATCTTTTTAAATCTGTTTGTACTTTTCTGAGAGTCCAAAACTAAAGAAGTTACAGCGAATAATATTCAAAGCGCTATGAAATGAATATATAATTTACGCGAGAAAAATCGATTTTTATGTCGCGTTGAGAAAGGAGATTGTTGCACTTGAAGTTTAACAAATAATTTCATAGTTAGATATTTTTGTATAATGCTTGATTTATAATTTGCTTTACATATATGAAACATGTAGTTTGAACTTATAATATTGCTACATGTCATCTTTCGTTATAATGTTTTGTAAGTGGCCAAAGGCATTTGTCTTATAAACATGTAAACCAGTTAATATGATTCATATTAACCTTTGTATCTACGTCCGTAGCTGACTACAGGTGACTGATACGAGTATACTACGAGACGCGTACATCCAGATCTATATACTGACATATTGTCATTGCATTATGTTGCAACTTTTGTATTTAAACAGTTATGCAGTGTTCCAATATCAGTAACGCATTTCCCCTTTCTATTCCACGACTATTCCATTTAAGCTAAATTTGTATTTACTTTGAATATATATATTTCTCTATACGACGTTCTGGAAAATAAGAATGTTACAACATAGCAACTTACTTTACAGTTACCCTTGGTTAAAACATACCTGGCATCCTGACACGTCGCTGTAACCCGTCTTAAATAATTAAGAAGCATATCGTGATACATGCAATTGAGCAGTAAATATTGACAAAACAAAATAATGGTTTTCCGAAAAGGTTTTGTACTAAACAAAAAATACAAGTGGATAATAAAGAGCAATTTTAACAATCTTCGTATTGTTTTGGCTATACTAGTGGCGAGTCATTTCTTCCTGACAAAACACATTATATCACTTAACCGCCAAGTAGAAAACGTCATTTCGTATAACGAAATGTTTTACTGTAATAAACCTGTAAACCACTAATTGTCTACAGGTGCTAGCAGATCAAGTCACAGACTTTCGCTAGTGTCAATATTCGGATCACCCATGTTACTGTGCTAATGGTGTACAGTTATAACACGGTCATTAAACCCGGTTATTTTTATACTGTTATGTTATTGCGAAATATTTCGTGAAAATTACGGAAATTAATTTAAGCATTCAGATTACGTATGTGATAAAATTGGGCGATGACTTACAATCGTGTTCATGGCCAAGTGGTATAATTACTTTTTCTAACAACTAGGAGGACCCTCTTCGAATCGTGCTTATATACTTTTTATTTAATAAACTTCTTTTTTGTATTTTCTCGTGCAGTTGTCCCGCAACTCATACCAATAACTTATGTTTATGAAGCCACAGAAGGTTTAGTTTATTTTGAACTCCTTTATTTTTATTGAATGTGTTGTAACATGGCCTTACGTAAAATATTTGGATAGCGATGTGAAGCAGACTAATGAAAAATAAATAAATAAACAATGAATAATTTGAGAAACAAAACAAATGTGATGCCAACTTTAGTTGAAACACGTTCTTACGGTTAACAAAACTATATCGTAAGCAATTGCACTATGGTATAAGCTTAATAAATGTAAATTAAAACAAAACTTCGCATGCGTTCTTTTTGGGAAAAGTCAATAATTCTCCGGTAAACTGAACGAAACAGTACGACTATTTTACAAAGCCATAAACAACCGCGTTCAGTAATCGTGTAATAATTCATCAGTGACAGTTTAATATAATCGAACAATACCTGTAATGGTCTACAGGTGCCAGCTGATCAAGTCACAGACTGTCACTAGTATCAGTGTTCGGATAATGCGGGTTGTACTGTACTAATGGTCTACAGGTGCTAGCTGATCCAGTCACAGACTGTCACTAGTATCAGTGTTCGGATAATGCGGGTTGTACTGTACTAATGGTCTACAGGTGCTAGCTGATCAAGTCACAGACTTTCGTTAGTGTCAATATTCGGATAATCCAGGTTTTACTGTACTAATGGTCTACAGTTGCTAGCTGATCCAGTCACATACTGTCACTAGTGTCAGTATTCGAATCATCCTGGTTTTACAGTATTAATTGGAAACAGGTGCTTGCTGATCAAGTCACATACTGTCACTAGTATCAGTATTCGGATCAGCCAGGTTTTAACTGTACTCATGGTGTACAGTTGCAAGCTGATCAAGTCACACACTGTCATTAGTGTCAATATTCGGATAATCAAGGTTTTCCTATACTAATGGTAAACAGTTGGTAGCTGTTCAAGTCACAGACTATCACTAGTACCAGTTTTTGGATCATCCAGGTGTGAATGTACTCGTGGTTGACAGTAGCTCGTTGGTCCTGCTTGCTTGTATTCTTTTATTCCCCATGCATTGAAATCGAGCCGCTGAACTGCATCTGATGAACGACATTTTAAGGTCACGCTGCATCGGTTGTAATACTAATTTATACGTGTCAATATTATTATCATATTATCCTAATTACTGGTTAACAATATTTGAACGGAAATGAGAATTGTCCTTAAGAAACAATTGTCAAAATGTGTATAAACTGACGCGTCAACGACAAACGTTTTCAACACAATGAGCCCGTTTTCTCAACAATTCGTTAGATTTTCGTTAGACTTTCTTCTATTTGAAACTGTCAGATTTTCTTATGAACATCGCACAAATTTATACGCAAGAAACCGTTCGTAGAAGATAAAATAATCAAATGTATTTTCAAATATCAGCCTCGTTTTCGCAGATATGCACAACTAAAAGTTTGTATTTAGTTTGTACTGTTATACGAAACATATGCCGTTTTGCTTATACTTGAGGAAACCGTTTTAACTTATGCGAATTACTTCATGCACTGCATCTTTCTGGATGTAATTATATTCTTCTGTATAAGTGCTTGGCTTCGTTATTGTAATCAGTCGTTATAATGACAAGCTACTTAAAATCCAATAAAGATATTGGTAATACATAACACGATAAAAGCAGTATTCATGTCTGAAGAACTGTCATTTTCTGTACCTGAGTGGGGCAAGTTCAATTGTATATATCGTAAACATTACTAAATTTCAGCACAGGTATATCGTTCAAAATATTATTATCAAATCCAGCCTAAATGTGCCTATATACGAACGATATAGGCGTTTATAGATATTGTACAGATGTTCAAAAAACATTGTTAACACTTGCCCAGTTGTGTATCAATAATGTTATTTATTTGCAGAGAACGCGTTCAATTACACTACAAAAAGTCCAGATTTGCCTAGTGTTCATATTTGACTGTCCACTTGAAAACGGTTCTCTGAAGTGGAACTACACGTTAATCATGGAAAGATAATGAAAGGATTGAGCCTTCAATAATTGGAAATTTTATTACATTTTTGTCATATTTATTAGCAAGAGGAAATATATTGTTTGTTCAATTATTTACCACTTAACAATAAAGTAATAATGGATCGATTGTGTTTTCAATAAATGGTAATTAGAGTAGAAGTATATTTTCTGTAACGTATCTGTAAGCAATACAGATTTTATTTTTATGTATATTCATTTTGATTTCTAATCTTTATTTTGGGAATTGCTTTGGAACATATTTAATTCAAATTCCATTCCCTGTGTATGTCCTTTTTCATTTTCATTCCCTGTGTATGTCCTTTTTTTATATTTTGTATTGACCAATCGGGTCTTGTGCCATTTTATCGTTTACTTGGAGTAGACTTTTATGTATGGTAAGTGATTGAATCGTTGAACTCGTAGGTCTTCGTTCTAGCGCAAGCTGTTTATGAAACACGGAGTCTTCCGTGGTGAAATGTATGCGTTCTAATAAACATAACTTGTAAAATAAGTTGTATATTCAGAATAATAATCTAAAGGAACTGAGGAAAATGCGTTGTTCGTATTGTTCCAAGTTTTTCGATTCGTTTAACTGTTGTTAATTGATAGACCGTCGATACTATCGTTGAGGAACAAACAATGTGCGTTTTATATATACATATATAATGTGCATTGTTTAAGTAAGTATTCACACAGTCATACTATTTTGAACTATATTTGCTAATTAGCATACGTTTATTTCCTAACTGAATTATGATTTTGAAAGGACATGACCTTTTGCACAACGAGAGTTGTTTATATTTGTTGTCGATATTCAATACAAAACCAAAATTTCAAACAAAACATTGATTCCCTGCGGGCTCGTGGAATACAACTTTACACAATCAACGAGAGCGATACAACCCACCGGAACACCACAGTCATGTAGTATTCCATTTATTAAATACCTCCTTACGATCAAAACATTACAAATACGCTACGAAACTAACAAAATAATAACAAAATAGTACCGTTTAAGAACGCGCACGAACACATGTCATGTACATCAATGTCGTCATTCAATTCAATCACATGTTGCAACGGCGTCGTAGTGTCTATAAATAGAATAGGGTGTTTCCCAGTGTCGCTTGGAACGTTACGGTTTTTGCAGCCGTTGAATACGGAAAATTATTTCACAGTGTGAAATACGGGCATTGTATCTGGCCTATTGTATTTTATATGGAGTTTATTATTTTTAATCGTCATATATCACAAATGCGTTATTTTTTTTTAATATTCACATAAACCCGGGCTTTGGTACTGGTATGACGTCATTAATGGAACAATAAACCTTCCATACACAATTATTTCAATACATGCCGAAATGTACTATCAGACACTACACAGGATCAGTTTATATGTTGCCTCAAACATTTTTTTACAAAAATGGCGTCTCCAAACAATTCGGCGATGCGTGTTCTCCGATGAAATTGATCGTTGCAATCCATTTCAGTTTGCATTTTCAATACTATATGAATAGTCGTGTGTAATCTATGTATGCGTAGTGAAAACAGTTTACGAAATGTTAATAATCAGGTATTATTCCGGAAACTTTTAAAAATCCATAACTACATGTGCTTGCACGTGTCAAAGCCGGCTCAGCAATATCAGCGCTGCTCTAAGTTCAAATATATAAAAGAAATAAGCTCGTTTGGTGTAATTTTAAGAAAATCGTGGTATGATAAATAGAAAACATGTTACTGTCAGGTCTTGTGTAATATATCAGGTTCGGGCGAATAAAATAACGGCTCGGCAAGCCCCGCCGTTATATTATTCTAAGCCTCACCGATATATTACACAAGACCAGGCAGTAGCCTGTTATTCTCTATACAGTTAAAACAATTCGATTTGTATATATAATTAAAACTAGTAGTGTATACTTTTTGATTGTGTTATCTTGTATACTCATTCATACTATATTTAAGAAATGGAAAGCCCCACTGAGGGCCGTATGGCATTATAGTGACCAGCCAGGCAGCCACAAACTGTATGTGGACCGAAGCCGAAGGCTGAGGTTCACGTACAGTTTGTGGCTGCCGTGCTAGTGACAATAATGTTTTCTATTTCTTATATTATACCGAACAGTGTCTCTATCGCATTTTACGGACCTAAAACGGTCATATAGATAAAGAAGGGCATATTTATATGAGGTACAATATTGTACAATATTTGCTAATTTCCATACGTTATGTCGTAACTTGTAAATGATTTTGAAGGTCAATGTATATTTAAAGCTATGCAGCAATTATTATTTGGCTATAAAAAGGTTAGCGACACCCTGCAAATGTTAGCGATCTATGAAAGATTACTAACACGAGGGACATCTACAATACAGGTACAAATGCTTACTTAATCTCCATGATGTGTTCTTTCATTACAATAAGACAAACATAAATTATTTAATTTCTAACTAATATTCATTGAGTTGAAAAAATACAAAGAATAATTATTATAATGTCGTAGGTAAATAGCATTGAATTAGACGCGCGCTACATTAGTTTTAATTTGCAAAAACAGTGGCCTGGATCTCCATCTTCAATTAGGTTAAATACCAGCTTATACCAATGTATTGTAAGTAGAGTGTATAGTTATGAGTTTCGTGATTTTTTTGTAGAAATGATATAACAGACAGGTGACTTACAATAAATGTTCCTTATTATAAAAATACTCTCATAATTCATTTGCTCTTAGTTTATGTTCTCGCCAACAGTCTTTCTACGCTGTCAGCGCCCCCCCCCCCCTCAAATTCCAGTACACAATTTTAATTTAAAAAATCAACAAATATGCAGCTCCTACTAAAGCAGAATCAATCAGAATTATGTCGACGACAATTAAATGTACGAAAACAGGGAAACATTTGATACAATTAATTTCTAACGATATCATGTATGCACTTTATAAATTAAAAATGAACAACAACTGTACATACTATAGTCACGGTATATTTACATTAAACTTACTAAAATATACATGATTAGAATTATAATACTCAAACTACACATATCGCACCATCGGCGTTACAAAGAAGTCCACTACCAGTGATCGTCCTAAACAACAACCAATGGATGACAAATAATCTGGAAATATAGACACATAATTACAACTTTTTGCATTTTCACGTAAACGCTGCATTTTTATTGGATAATCCGCTCACGCGACCTGTCATTCATACCCCGATGAACAGATTGCGTATGCAAATTACTTCGTTATTATCCATGACCGTACTACTTGTTCGTTTTCTATTTGTGAAATGACGTCATTATTTTGCGCGAACCTTGACGATGTTTACTTTCATTCGCTACTTACGAAAAGACGTCATTGATTTGCGCGAACGTTTACTATGATACAATCGTTCGTAAACAAAATGACTGACTTATCCGTTGCTGGTGCTGCAGACGATGAAATTTTATACGCATATTGGGAAATGTGAATTGCTTTTACCAGAAAGGTTACTCCAAAATGATCCACAGCGATTTGGAATGTCTGACGAGATATTAGAACTGCCGTTCGACGAAAATGAAACAGAAACTAAAACGGGGATTCACGTCAGTTGCGGACCGTAGACAGTTAAAATTTAAGTTTTTATCCACTTCGGATTGTAATTATAAGAATTGAATAATATTTTTCGTCATTTCATCGGTGTATGAACTGCCGGGAAATTCTGCCTAATGTATGCATAAACGCCGTCGGAGTTTATGCAAATTAGGCTTAATTTTCCCGACAGTTTATAAACCGATGAAATACAGAAAAATAATATTCAATTCTTAATAAATGATGCATAATTTATTTTCAAAGCTGGAGGCCTCCGACACATGCAGAAAATATAATATTCAAATAAATATGTACGCGTATCAGCAAGGTGCGAAACAGATGCATGCATAGTAAGCATACATGGCAACACAAAATATACAATTCTAACATACACTTCCTATAATAGTAAGCATTGAACACACAGTTATCAAAACAATGTATAATGTTCCTACTGTTTTAACAACTGTAAATTTGTTTTCCGTTTATTAAAACTATGAAATATATAAGTGGCAATCGATTTTATAAGAAATTCATTGGGAGTGTTCATGAGAATATAAAATTTATTCATTGTTGGATTTAGGCAATATATTTTATGAAAGTTTTGATCTCTTAAATTTACGTTGAATTTACAGCACGTATGAAAATGGAATTCATCTTCAACGAATTCTTCGTTAAATAAAACTTATAGTTTATACCGACCTTTTTCGATATTTAAACTGTGCGTGCTGTCCCTAAAGCTAGTACATATGTGTCTAAATGCTTTGATATCTAAAATGTCTAAATATTTCTTATACTTGAATTTAGTGTTGAGCATACTATATGAACTTAATTATGAAGAAGACATTACGTTTGAATGCCATGTCTGTAATAATTAGTCTTTTAGTCTTTAAACAATATTGTCAATTAACTGCTTTTCATTATTAGCTATCTGAGTTTCACTTACATATCCATTACAATTTACTTGTAAACAATTTCTAAACAAGGAAACCCAATTTGTATATCCACTTGGTCGTCTTGAACCATCATATTGTAGCATTTTTTAACATATCTGTGATTTGGCACTTTAAATATTTTCAACATATACTTAAGGACCCTTTTAGTAGTTTCAATATGTAATGGGTACCTATTGCATTGACATAACACTGCTACGTTGTTTGCGTTATAATTGACACATAGAAACATTTTACATGTAACACTTTTAAAAATACAGATTTAGATATATTGCTGCTATATAATAAACTTAATGTAGGCCCTAAAACACGTTTACCTTTATACATAAGGGTTCAACCTTTTTATTTACTGACAGTTGTCTTGTTAATGTTAGACCAAAATAGCAAAACTCTGGTACAGATGTAATTGACATATTATTGCATGTTCATTATTCAATTTGGGATAGAATACATCCACTTTAAAGACTACAATATTCATTTCTTTGTATTAACTCTGTTCTATGTGACAGAACAATTCCCACCGGAAGTCGCAGCAAAAAGGAGGCGTCTCTTTAAAAAGGTCAAAGAGGAAAAGCAGGCGGGAAAAAGGGCGTGGGTGTCATACGACCCCTTATACATTGACGGCAGGCCAGTGATGGACGCGTAGGGAGGGACCGGATGGACTTAAGTGTTTAGCCTGGAACTGCAATGGGGCAAGTGCAGCAAAACGAGAAGACCCAGATTTTCTCTCTTTTATCTTACAATATGATTTGATTATTCTGTTAGAAACATGGACTTGTAAATCAAGCAAAATTATTTTTAATCGTCATATATCACAAATGCGTTATTTTTTTTAATATTCACATAAACCCGGGCTTTGGTACTGGTATGACGTCATTCAATGGAACAATAAACCTTCCATACACAATTATTTCAATACATGCCGAAATGTACTATCAGACACTACACAGGATCAGTTTATATGTTGCCTCAAACATTTTTTTACAAAAATGGCGTCTCCAAACAATTCGGCGATGCGTGTTCTCCGATGAAATTGATCGTTGCAATCCATTTCAGTTTGCATTTTCAATACTATATGAATAGTCGTGTGTAATCTATGTATGCGTAGTGAAAACAGTTTACGAAATGTTAATAATCAGGTATTATTCCGGCAACTTTTAAAAATCCATAACTACATGTGCTTGCACGTGTCAAAGCCGGCTCAGCAATATCAGCGCTGCTCTAAGTTCAAATATATAAAAGAAATAAGCTCGTTTGGTGTAATTTTAAGAAAATCGTGGTATGATAAATAGAAAACATGTTACTGTCAGGTCTTGTGTAATATATCAGGTTCGGGCGAATAAAATAACGGCTCGGCAAGCCCTGCCGTTATATTATTCTAAGCCTCACCGATATATTACACAAGACCAGGCAGTAGCCTGTTATTCTCTATACAGTTAAAACAATTCGATTTGTATATATAATTAAAACTAGTAGTGTATACTTTTTGATTGTGTTATCTTGTATACTCATTCATACTATATTTAAGAAATGGAAAGCCCCACTGAGGGCCGTATGGCATTATAGTGACCAGCCAGGCAGCCACAAACTGTATGTGGACCGAAGCCGAAGGCTGAGGTTCACGTACAGTTTGTGGCTGCCGTGCTGGTGACAATAATGTTTTCTATTTCTTATATTATACCGAACAGTGTCTCTATCGCATTTTACGGACCGAAAACGGTCATATAGATAAAGAAGGGCATATTTATATGAGGTACAATATTGTACAATATTTGCTAATTTCCATACGTTATGTCGTAACTTGTAAATGATTTTGAAGGTCAATGTATATTTAAAGCTATGCAGCAATTATTATTTGGCTATAAAAAGGTTAGCGACACCCTGCAAATGTTAGCGATCTATGAAAGATTACCAACACGAGGGACATCTACAATACAGGTACAAATGCTTACTTAATCTCCATGATGTGTTCTTTCATTACAATAAGACAAACATAAATTATTTAATTTCTAACTAATATTCATTGAGTTGAAAAAATACAAAGAATAATTATTATAATGTCGTAGGTAAATAGCATTGAATTAGACGCGCGCTACATTAGTTTTAATTTGCAAAAACAGTGGCCTGGATCTCCATCTTCAATTAGGCTAAATACCAGCTTATACCAATGTATTGTAAGTAGAGTGTATAGTTATGAGTTTCGTGATTTTTTTGTAGAAATGATATAACAGACAGGTGACTTACAATAAATGTTCCTTATTATAAAAATACTCTCATAATTCATTTGCTCTTAGTTTATGTTCTCGCCAACAGTCTTTCTACGCTGTCATCGCCCCCCCTCCCCCCCCTCAAATTCCAGTACACAATTTTAATTTAAAAAATCAACAAATATGCAGCTCCTACTAAAGCAGAATCAATCAGAATTATGTCGACGACAATTAAATGTACGAAAACAGGGAAACATTTGATACAATTAATTTCTAACGATATCATGTATGCACTTTATAAATTAAAAATGAACAACAACTGTACATACTATAGTCACGGTATATTTACATTAAACTTACTAAAATATACATGATTAGAATTATAATACTCAAACTACACATATCGCACCATCGGCGTTACAAAGAAGTCCACTACCAGTGATCGTCCTAAACAACAACCAATGGATGACAAATAATCTGGAAATATAGACACATAATTACAACTTTTTGCATTTTCACGTAAACGCTGCATTTTTATTGGATAATCCGCTCACGCGACCTGTCATTCATACCCCGATGAACAGATTGCGTATGCAAATTACTTCGTTATTATCCATGACCGTACTACTTGTTCGTTTTCTATTTGTGAAATGACGTCATTATTTTGCGCGAACCTTGACGATGTTTACTTTCATTCGCTACTTACGAAAAGACGTCATTGATTTGCGCGAACGTTTACTATGATACAATCGTTCGTAAACAAAATGACTGACTTATCCGTTGCTGGTGCTGCAGACGATGAAATTTTATACGCATATTGGGAAATGTGAATTGCTTTTACCAGAAAGGTTACTCCAAAATGATCCACAGCGATTTGGAATGTCTGACGAGATATTAGAACTGCCGTTCGACGAAAATGAAACAGAAACTAAAACGGGGATTCACGTCAGTTGCGGACCGTAGACAGTTAAAATTTAAGTTTTTATCCACTTCGGATTGTAATTATAAGAATTGAATAATATTTTTCGTCATTTCATCGGTGTATGAACTGCCGGGAAATTCTGCCTAATGTATGCATAAACGCCGTCGGAGTTTATGCAAATTAGGCTTAATTTTCCCGACAGTTTATAAACCGATGAAATACAGAAAAATAATATTCAATTCTTAATAAATGATGCATAATTTATTTTCAAAGCTGGAGGCCTCCGACACATGCAGAAAATATAATATTCAAATAAATATGTACGCGTATCAGCAAGGTGCGAAACAGATGCATGCATAGTAAGCATACATGGCAACACAAAATATACAATTCTAACATACACTTCCTATAATAGTAAGCATTGAACACACAGTTATCAAAACAATGTATAATGTTCCTACTGTTTTAACAACTGTAAATTTGTTTTCCGTTTATTAAAACTATGAAATATATAAGTGGCAATCGATTTTATAAGAAATTCATTGGGAGTGTTCATGAGAATATAAAATTTATTCATTGTTGGATTTAGGCAATATATTTTATGAAAGTTTTGATCTCTTAAATTTACGTTGAATTTACAGCACGTATGAAAATGGAATTCATCTTCAACGAATTCTTCGTTAAATAAAACTTATAGTTTATACCGACCTTTTTCGATATTTAAACTGTGCGTGCTGTCCCTAAAGCTAGTACATATGTGTCTAAATGCTTTGATATCTAAAATGTCTAAATATTTCTTATACTTGAATTTAGTGTTGAGCATACTATATGAACTTAATTATGAAGAAGACATTACGTTTGAATGCCATGTCTGTAATAATTAGTCTTTTAGTCTTTAAACAATATTGTCAATTAACTGCTTTTCATTATTAGCTATCTGAGTTTCACTTACATATCCATTACAATTTACTTGTAAACAATTTCTAAACAAGGAAACCCAATTTGTATATCCCACTTGGTCGTCTTGAACCATCATATTGTAGCATTTTTTAACATATCTGTCATTTGGCACTTTAAATATTTTCAACATATACTTAAGGACCCTTTTAGTAGTTTCAATATGTAATGGGTACCTATTGCATTGACATAACACTGCTACGTTGTTTGCGTTATAATTGACACATAGAAACATTTTACATGTTAACACTTTTAAAAATACAGATTTAGATATATTGCTGCTATATAATAAACTTAATGTAGGCCCTAAAACACGTTTACCTTTATACATAAGGGTTCAACCTTTTTATTTACTGACAGTTGTCTTGTTAATGTTAGACCAAAATAGCAAAACTCTGGTACAGATGTAATTGACATATTATTGCATGTTCATTATTCAATTTGGGATAGAATACATCCACTTTAAAGACTACAATATTCATTTCTTTGTATTAACTCTGTTCTATGTGACAGAACAATTCCCACCGGAAGTCGCAGCAAAAAGGAGGCGTCTCTTTAAAAAGGTCAAAGAGGAAAAGCAGGCGGGAAAAAGGGCGTGGGTGTCATACGACCCCTTATACATTGACGGCAGGCCAGTGATGGACGCGTAGGAGGGACCGGATGGACTTAAGTGTTTAGCCTGGAACTGCAATGGGGCAAGTGCAG
This sequence comes from Congeria kusceri, assembly GCA_027627225.1. Classification (NCBI taxonomy): domain Eukaryota; kingdom Metazoa; phylum Mollusca; class Bivalvia; order Myida; family Dreissenidae; genus Congeria; species Congeria kusceri. Next base: position 25,799,145 of record CM051027.1, read on the forward strand.
CAAAACGAGAAGACCCAGATTTTCTCTCTTTTATCTTACAATATGATTTGATTATTCTGTTAGAAACATGGACTTGTAAATCAAGCAAAATTATTTTTAATCGTCATATATCACAAATGCGTTATTTTTTTTAATATTCACATAAACCCGGGCTTTGGTACTGGTATGACGTCATCAATGGAACAATAAACCTTCCATACACAATTATTTCAATACATGCCGAAATGTACTATCAGACACTACACAGGATCAGTTTATATGTTGCCTCAAACATTTTTTTACAAAAATGGCGTCTCCAAACAATTCGGCGATGCGTGTTCTCCGATGAAATTGATCGTTGCAATCCATTTCAGTTTGCATTTTCAATACTATATGAATAGTCGTGTGTAATCTATGTATGCGTAGTGAAAACAGTTTACGAAATGTTAATAATCAGGTATTATTCCGGCAACTTTTAAAAATCCATAACTACATGTGCTTGCACGTGTCAAAGCCGGCTCAGCAATATCAGCGCTGCTCTAAGTTCAAATATATAAAAGAAATAAGCTCGTTTGGTGTAATTTTAAGAAAATCGTGGTATGATAAATAGAAAACATGTTACTGTCAGGTCTTGTGTAATATATCAGGTTCGGGCGAATAAAATAACGGCTCGGCAAGCCCTGCCGTTATATTATTCTAAGCCTCACCGATATATTACACAAGACCAGGCAGTAGCCTGTTATTCTCTATACAGTTAAAACAATTCGATTTGTATATATAATTAAAACTAGTAGTGTATACTTTTTGATTGTGTTATCTTGTATACTCATTCATACTATATTTAAGAAATGGAAAGCCCCACTGAGGGCCGTATGGCATTATAGTGACCAGCCAGGCAGCCACAAACTGTATGTGGACCGAAGCCGAAGGCTGAGGTTCACGTACAGTTTGTGGCTGCCGTGCTGGTGACAATAATGTTTTCTATTTCTTATATTATACCGAACAGTGTCTCTATCGCATTTTACGGACCGAAAACGGTCATATAGATAAAGAAGGGCATATTTATATGAGGTACAATATTGTACAATATTTGCTAATTTCCATACGTTATGTCGTAACTTGTAAATGATTTTGAAGGTCAATGTATATTTAAAGCTATGCAGCAATTATTATTTGGCTATAAAAAGGTTAGCGACACCCTGCAAATGTTAGCGATCTATGAAAGATTACCAACACGAGGGACATCTACAATACAGGTACAAATGCTTACTTAATCTCCATGATGTGTTCTTTCATTACAATAAGACAAACATAAATTATTTAATTTCTAACTAATATTCATTGAGTTGAAAAAATACAAAGAATAATTATTATAATGTCGTAGGTAAATAGCATTGAATTAGACGCGCGCTACATTAGTTTTAATTTGCAAAAACAGTGGCCTGGATCTCCATCTTCAATTAGGCTAAATACCAGCTTATACCAATGTATTGTAAGTAGAGTGTATAGTTATGAGTTTCGTGATTTTTTTGTAGAAATGATATAACAGACAGGTGACTTACAATAAATGTTCCTTATTATAAAAATACTCTCATAATTCATTTGCTCTTAGTTTATGTTCTCGCCAACAGTCTTTCTACGCTGTCATCGCCCCCCCTCCCCCCCCTCAAATTCCAGTACACAATTTTAATTTAAAAAATCAACAAATATGCAGCTCCTACTAAAGCAGAATCAATCAGAATTATGTCGACGACAATTAAATGTACGAAAACAGGGAAACATTTGATACAATTAATTTCTAACGATATCATGTATGCACTTTATAAATTAAAAATGAACAACAACTGTACATACTATAGTCACGGTATATTTACATTAAACTTACTAAAATATACATGATTAGAATTATAATACTCAAACTACACATATCGCACCATCGGCGTTACAAAGAAGTCCACTACCAGTGATCGTCCTAAACAACAACCAATGGATGACAAATAATCTGGAAATATAGACACATAATTACAACTTTTTGCATTTTCACGTAAACGCTGCATTTTTATTGGATAATCCGCTCACGCGACCTGTCATTCATACCCCGATGAACAGATTGCGTATGCAAATTACTTCGTTATTATCCATGACCGTACTACTTGTTCGTTTTCTATTTGTGAAATGACGTCATTATTTTGCGCGAACCTTGACGATGTTTACTTTCATTCGCTACTTACGAAAAGACGTCATTGATTTGCGCGAACGTTTACTATGATACAATCGTTCGTAAACAAAATGACTGACTTATCCGTTGCTGGTGCTGCAGACGATGAAATTTTATACGCATATTGGGAAATGTGAATTGCTTTTACCAGAAAGGTTACTCCAAAATGATCCACAGCGATTTGGAATGTCTGACGAGATATTAGAACTGCCGTTCGACGAAAATGAAACAGAAACTAAAACGGGGATTCACGTCAGTTGCGGACCGTAGACAGTTAAAATTTAAGTTTTTATCCACTTCGGATTGTAATTATAAGAATTGAATAATATTTTTCGTCATTTCATCGGTGTATGAACTGCCGGGAAATTCTGCCTAATGTATGCATAAACGCCGTCGGAGTTTATGCAAATTAGGCTTAATTTTCCCGACAGTTTATAAACCGATGAAATACAGAAAAATAATATTCAATTCTTAATAAATGATGCATAATTTATTTTCAAAGCTGGAGGCCTCCGACACATGCAGAAAATATAATATTCAAATAAATATGTACGCGTATCAGCAAGGTGCGAAACAGATGCATGCATAGTAAGCATACATGGCAACACAAAATATACAATTCTAACATACACTTCCTATAATAGTAAGCAATGAACACACAGTTATCAAAACAATGTATAATGTTCCTACTGTTTTAACAACTGTAAATTTGTTTTCCGTTTATTTAAACTATGAAATATATAAGTGGCAATCGATTTTATAAGAAATTCATTGGGAGTGTTCATGAGAATATAAAATTTATTCATTGTTGGATTTAGGCAATATTTTTTATGAAAGTATTGATCTCTTAAATTTACGTTGAATTTACAGCACGTATGAAAATGGAATTCATCTTCAACGAATTCTTCGTTAAATAAAACTTATAGTTTATACCGACCTTTTTCGATATTTAAACTGTGCGTGCTGTCCCTAAAGCTAGTACATATGTGTCTAAATGCTTTGATATCTAAAATGTCTAAATATTTCTTATACTTGAATTTTGTGTTGAGCATACTATATGAACTTAATTATGAAGAAGACATTACGTTTGAATGCCATGTCTGTAATAATTAGTCTTTTAGTCTTTAAACAATATTGTCAATTAACTGCTTTTCATTATTAGCTATCTGAGTTTCCCTTACATATCCATAACAATTTACTTGTAAACAATTTCTAAACAAGGAAACCCAATTTGTATATCCCACTTGGTCGTCTTGAACCATCATATTGTAGCATTTTTTAACATATCTGTCATTTGGCACTTTAAATATTTTCAACATATACTTAAGGACCCTTTTAGTAGTTTCAATATGTAATGGGTACCTATTGTATTGACATAACACTGCTACGTTGTTTGCGTTATAATTGACACATAGAAACATTTTACATGTTAACACTTTTAAAAATACAGATTTAGATATATTGCTGCTATATAATAAACTTAATGTAGGCCCTAAAACACGTTTACCTTTATACATAAGGGTTCAACCTTTTTATTTACTGACAGTTGTCTTGTTAATGTTAGACCAAAATAGCAAAACTCTGGTACAGATGTAATTGACATATTATTGCATGTTCATTATTCAATTTGGGATAGAATACATCCACTTTAAAGACTACAATATTCATTTCTTTGTATTAACTCTGTTCTATGTGACAGAACAATTCCCACCGGAAGTCGCAGCAAAAAGGAGGCGTCTCTTTAAAAAGGTCAAAGAGGAAAAGCAGGCGGGAAAAAGGGCGTGGGTGTCATACGACCCCTTATACATTGACGGCAGGCCAGTGATGGACGCGTAGGAGGGACCGGATGGACTTAAGTGTTTAGCCTGGAACTGCAATGGGGCAAGTGCAGCAAAACGAGAAGACCCAGATTTTCTCTCTTTTATCTTACAATATGATTTGATTATTCTGTTAGAAACATGGACTTGTAAATCAAGCAAAATTATTTTTAATCGTCATATATCACAAATGCGTTATTTTTTTTTAATATTCACATAAACCCGGGCTTTGGTACTGGTATGACGTCATCAATGGAACAATAAACCTTCCATACACAATTATTTCAATACATGCCGAAATGTACTATCAGACACTACACAGGATCAGTTTATATGTTGCCTCAAACATTTTTTTACAAAAATGGCGTCTCCAAACAATTCGGCGATGCGTGTTCTCCGATGAAATTGATCGTTGCAATCCATTTCAGTTTGCATTTTCAATACTATATGAATAGTCGTGTGTAATCTATGTATGCGTAGTGAAAACAGTTTACGAAATGTTAATAATCAGGTATTATTCCGGCAACTTTTAAAAATCCATAACTACATGTGCTTGCACGTGTCAAAGCCGGCTCAGCAATATCAGCGCTGCTCTAAGTTCAAATATATAAAAGAAATAAGCTCGTTTGGTGTAATTTTAAGAAAATCGTGGTATGATAAATAGAAAACATGTTACTGTCAGGTCTTGTGTAATATATCAGGTTCGGGCGAATAAAATAACGGCTCGGCAAGCCCCGCCGTTATATTATTCTAAGCCTCACCGATATATTACACAAGACCAGGCAGTAGCCTGTTATTCTCTATACAGTTAAAACAATTCGATTTGTATATATAATTAAAACTAGTAGTGTATACTTTTTGATTGTGTTATCTTGTATACTCATTCATACTATATTTAAGAAATGGAAAGCCCCACTGAGGGCCGTATGGCATTATAGTGACCAGCCAGGCAGCCACAAACTGTATGTGGACCGAAGCCGAAGGCTGAGGTTCACGTACAGTTTGTGGCTGCCGTGCTGGTGACAATAATGTTTTCTATTTCTTATATTATACCGAACAGTGTCTCTATCGCATTTTACGGACCTAAAACGGTCATATAGATAAAGAAGGGCATATTTATATGAGGTACAATATTGTACAATATTTGCTAATTTCCATACGTTATGTCGTAACTTGTAAATGATTTTGAAGGTCAATGTATATTTAAAGCTATGCAGCAATTATTATTTGGCTATAAAAAGGTTAGCGACACCCTGCAAATGTTAGCGATCTATGAAAGATTACCAACACGAGGGACATCTACAATACAGGTACAAATGCTTGCTTAATCTCCATGATGTGTTCTTTCATTACAATAAGACAAACATAAATTATTTAATTTCTAACTAATATTCATTGAGTTGAAAAAATACAAAGAATAATTATTATAATGTCGTAGGTAAATAGCATTGAATTAGACGCGCGCTACATTAGTTTTAATTTGCAAAAACAGTGGCCTGGATCTCCATCTTCAATTAGGTTAAATACCAGCTTATACCAATATATTGTAAGTAGAGTGTATAGTTATGAGTTTCGTGATTTTTTTGTAGAAATGATATAACAGACAGGTGACTTACAATAAATGTTCCTTATTATAGAAATACTCTCATAATTCATTTGCTCTTAGTTTATGTTCTCGCCAACAGTCTTTCTACGCTGTCATCGCCCCCCCCCCCCTCAAATTCCAGTACACAATTTTAATTTAAAAAATCAACAAATATGCAGCTCCTACTAAAGCAAAATCAATCAGAATTATGTGGACGACAATTAAATGTACGAAAACAGGGAAACATTTGATACAATTAATTTCTAACGATATCATGTATGCACTTTATAAATTAAAAATGAACAACAACTGTACATACTATAGTCACGGTATATTTACATTAAACTTACTAAAATATACATGATTAGAATTATAATACTCAAACTACACATATCGCACCATCGGCGTTACAAAGAAGTCCACTACCAGTGATCGTCCTAAACAACAACCAATGGATGACAAATAATCTGGAAATATAGACACATAATTACAACTTTTTGCATTTTCACGTAAACGCTGCATTTTTATTGGATAATCCGCTCACGCGACCTGTCATTCATACCCCGATGAACAGATTGCGTATGCAAATTACTTCGTTATTATCCATGACCGTACTACTTGTTCGTTTTCTATTTGTGAAATGACGTCATTATTTTGCGCGAACCTTGACGATGTTTACTTTCATTCGCTACTTACGAAAAGACGTCATTGATTTGCGCGAACGTTTACTATGATACAATCGTTCGTAAACAAAATGACTGACTTATCCGTTGCTGGTGCTGCAGACGATGAAATTTTATACGCATATTGGGAAATGTGAATTGCTTTTACCAGAAAGGTTACTCCAAAATGATCCACAGCGATTTGGAATGTCTGACGAGATATTAGAACTGCCGTTCGACGAAAATGAAACAGAAACTAAAACGGGGATTCACGTCAGTTGCGGACCGTAGACAGTTAAAATTTAAGTTTTTATCCACTTCGGATTGTAATTATAAGAATTGAATAATATTTTTCGTCATTTCATCGGTGTATGAACTGCCGGGAAATTCTGCCTAATGTATGCATAAACGCCGTCGGAGTTTATGCAAATTAGGCTTAATTTTCCCGACAGTTTATAAACCGATGAAATACAGAAAAATAATATTCAATTCTTAATAAATGATGCATAATTTATTTTCAAAGCTGGAGGCCTCCGACACATGCAGAAAATATAATATTCAAATAAATATGTACGCGTATCAGCAAGGTGCGAAACAGATGCATGCATAGTAAGCATACATGGCAACACAAAATATACAATTCTAACATACACTTCCTATAATAGTAAGCATTGAACACACAGTTATCAAAACAATGTATAATGTTCCTACTGTTTTAACAACTGTAAATTTGTTTTCCGTTTATTAAAACTATGAAATATATAAGTGGCAATCGATTTTATAAGAAATTCATTGGGAGTGTTCATGAGAATATAAAATTTATTCATTGTTGGATTTAGGCAATATATTTTATGAAAGTTTTGATCTCTTAAATTTACGTTGAATTTACAGCACGTATGAAAATGGAATTCATCTTCAACGAATTCTTCGTTAAATAAAACTTATAGTTTATACCGACCTTTTTCGATATTTAAACTGTGCGTGCTGTCCCTAAAGCTAGTACATATGTGTCTAAATGCTTTGATATCTAAAATGTCTAAATATTTCTTATACTTGAATTTAGTGTTGAGCATACTATATGAACTTAATTATGAAGAAGACATTACGTTTGAATGCCATGTCTGTAATAATTAGTCTTTTAGTCTTTAAACAATATTGTCAATTAACTGCTTTTCATTATTAGCTATCTGAGTTTCACTTACATATCCATTACAATTTACTTGTAAACAATTTCTAAACAAGGAAACCCAATTTGTATATCCCACTTGGTCGTCTTGAACCATCATATTGTAGCATTTTTTAACATATCTGTCATTTGGCACTTTAAATATTTTCAACATATACTTAAGGACCCTTTTAGTAGTTTCAATATGTAATGGGTACCTATTGCATTGACATAACACTGCTACGTTGTTTGCGTTATAATTGACACATAGAAACATTTTACATGTTAACACTTTTAAAAATACAGATTTAGATATATTGCTGCTATATAATAAACTTAATGTAGGCCCTAAAACACGTTTACCTTTATACATAAGGGTTCAACCTTTTTATTTACTGACAGTTGTCTTGTTAATGTTAGACCAAAATAGCAAAACTCTGGTACAGATGTAATTGACATATTATTGCATGTTCATTATTCAATTTGGGATAGAATACATCCACTTTAAAGACTACAATATTCATTTCTTTGTATTAACTCTGTTCTATGTGACAGAACAATTCCCACCGGAAGTCGCAGCAAAAAGGAGGCGTCTCTTTAAAAAGGTCAAAGAGGAAAAGCAGGCGGGAAAAAGGGCGTGGGTGTCATACGACCCCTTATACATTGACGGCAGGCCAGTGATGGACGCGTAGGAGGGACCGGATGGACTTAAGTGTTTAGCCTGGAACTGCAATGGGGCAAGTGCAGCAAAACGAGAAGACCCAGATTTTCTCTCTTTTATCTTACAATATGATTTGATTATTCTGTTAGAACTTGTAAATCAAGCAAAATTGATCTTTCTGGCTATGATTGTCATAACTTTTATAGGAAATATAGACATAGCCAAGCAAAGCGCAATAGTGGAGGTATAGTAATATACAAAAAGCATTAGCAGTGGAATATCTATTGTTAAAAATACACATGATACTATCATATGGCTTAAAATAGATAAACATGACTTTAGCAATAATGAAGACATATACTTTGCAGCAGTATATATGTGGGGTAGTTCTTCGCCGATTGCTAACTTGATAGATACGGACCTGTTTGAATCACTTAGTAACGATATAAATCATTATCAGGCTGTGGGCACCGTTCTGTTAGCTGGTGATTCTAATGCTCGAACAACTTGTAAAAGTGATACTATTATTTGTGATTCATATACACGTGATATTGACCCTGAATATTATTCATCTGATAACGCGTTACCAAAATATTCAATGGACAAGGGAAGTAACTCTCAAGGAAATAATTTACTAGATTTATGTAAGGCTACGGCATTGAGAATCGCAACCAGGAGATTGGGTTCAGACTTTAGTATTGGTAAATATACATGCTGTAATACAAATAGCGCAAGCGTAATTGATTACTTCTACTCAGCGAACATTCTTTTAATGCCGTAGAAAAGTTTACTGTAGAAGATTTTAATAATTTTAGTGATCATGCCCCACTGTCTTTCAATATGATATGTAACAGGCGGGTTTTTATAGAAGAGCCATACATAAGTGAGTACGTAAAATGGAGTGATGATAAAAAGTAGGGATGTCAACGAATAATCGAATATTCGAATACTTGACCGAATATTCGAATATTAAATGAGTATTCGAATGGCAAAAAAATGTAAATAAAAAAATCTCCACAACAAACTAGTTTAATTCTATAATCCGCGATCATTATGTTTTCACAGTTACCTAATTTGACACGTTGACATGTTATTTAACACCATTGATACCCGTATGCGTAGTGGGAGATAACATATTAAGCAAACTGTGACAATCGAGTCGTAAACGGTCCCTAAGAAGAGACAGATATTTGCGAAGTTTTTGTACGTAACATTATTTGGGTGCTAAACCGAAGCTATTTGGAGACCGATGTTTTCACACTGACGCTAATTGGAGACAAATGTTTGAACAATGTACGGTGCATTATGCGGTTGAGGTGTTACTATTAATTTAATTTAATTCCTTTAATTAGCGGTGCATTAACAACATTTTTTCATGCCGACTTTAAAGCATTTATTCGCTCAATATAACAAACAAAAATGAGTAAAACAGCACTGGCATATATTCTATGTGTTTCCCGATTAATCTCAAAGTGGCGGATCCGTGGCCTAGTGGTAACGCACTGGCTTGGACAGAACGGTTTTTAACGACACATTAATTTTTTTACCTATTATACATCCTGGATAAATAAACACAAAGACTCGGACATTTAAAAAAACGAACGAATATTCGAATATTATTCGAATATTGAAATCGAATATTCGAATAGCGTTTTGGTATTCGTTGCCATCCCTAATAAAAAGCAACATTTTCGTGATGGTTTAGTTAGTAGGGCCTCGGATTTTAACAATTTATTTCTAAATTATACTGAGCAAAGTGAAACAAATGTTAATAACATAGTAAATAATTTCACAAATAATGTAAGAGATGTTGCTCATCCCTTATTTATCAAACGTGTTAAAAATATGCACAATTCGCAAAACATATTATCTCAGACAGCGATAATTGGTTTGACCAAGAATGTAGGCAAGCGAAAAGATTGTATAAAGATGCCTTGTATATCTATAAATTCACATCGTGATACTGATAGAATAGAAATGTGTCGATTGAAAAATAATATATTAGGGGATCTAGATAACCAAATAACATGTAATGAAGTTATTAAAGCTATTGCTCTTCTAAAGAAATGTAAAAAATCGCAAGGAAAAGATAAATTGTTAAATGAATACTTTATAGAAGCTTGTGATATTTTGGCCGGTTTTCAATATAATCTTTAACAATGGGAATTTCCCTGTGTGTTGGACCAAATGAATTATAATTCCCCTACATAAGAACGGTGACAAATCAGACGTTAATAATTATAGAGGTATCACATTGTTAAGCAATTTTGCAACGTTATTTACATGTGTACTAAACCAAAGAATATCAATATGGTGCGAAAGTAATGATGTTATTTCTGACGCTCAGTTTGGTTTTAGAAAAGGCAGATCAACTATAGATGCAGTTTTTATCCTTCATTCAGTTATTTAAAAATATGTAAATATGAATAAAGGTTTGTATTGCTGTTTTATTGATATGAAACGTTCCTTCGATTCTATATATTTAAACGCACTATGGTGGAAGTTATTCAAGTCAAATTTGGATGGTAAAATGTTACGTATTATACGCAGCATGTATCAGTTTGACAAATCATATGTAAAGCATTGTAATACCTATTTAGATTACTTTAATATAGCAGTAGGTTTAAGACAGGGGGAGATAATGTCAGCGATACTATTTTCACTTTTCGTAGATGATTTAGAAATCTTTCTGCAAACTAGACATATTGCTGGAATTAATGTAAAAGATATATGTTTGATTTAATTGCTTTTTGCAGATGACATGGTTGTAATTGGTGAAACGCCTGAAGATTTACAGATGTCTCTAAATTGTCTATATGACTATTGTAGTACATGGGGCTTAAAAGTCAATATAGCAAAACCCAAAATTGTTGTTTTCCGTAAACAAGGAGGTACAAAACGTAATGAGAAGTGGATGTATGGAAATGAATAATTAGACATGGTTAACGATTTTATCTACCTAGGTGTAACACTGAATTATACTGGAAATTGTAATCTTGATACTAATACTTTACGTGGTAAAGGTTTAAAGGCACTAAACACATTGTTATCAAATTTGAAAACATATGATTGTAAACCAAAGGTAGCTTTGCAGTTATTTGATGCTTTTGTTTCGCCAATTGTTACATACTCATGCGAAATATGGAGTTTCTCTAAGTCTAGCGAGTTAGAAAAATTACACCTAAAAATTCTGCAAGGCTATTCTTGGTGTCAGAAAATCAACTTCAAATGTTGCCGTATACGGTGACCTTGGTAGATACCCGTTATATGTTAGCAGATATGTACGTATTTATCAAATATTGGTTAAAACTTATTAAAAGTCACAATACTGCGATCAACTTTGACAGATAGTCTGACTGATTTAAATAATAACAAGATAAATTGGTTTGGAAAGGTTAAGGACCTACTTTCTAGATATGGATTTAATTATGTTTGGGCTAATAACTCACAAATCAATGAAAGTAATTTTTGTCTTTGTTTAAGCAACGAGTTATTGATGAATACTAACAAGAGTGGCAACGTGCCGTAACTGATAATAGTGTTTTGATTGTATATAAAGAAATAAAAACAACATTTCATTTCATTTGAATCATATTTAGAAACAATCGCATCAAGAAATGTAAGAACAGCGATTACAAAATTACGTCTTTGTGAACATAATCTGAGAATACAAACTGGTAGATACGATCAGGTAGATAGAAATATGCGGCTTTGTCAGTTATGTCAAAATAATTAAGTGGAAGATAAATTCCACTTCTTAACAGAAGAATATATTAAAAATTATTATAGAATCAGGCCTAGCATGTTTAAACTCACGCAATTGCTAAAATACACAGAATAAAAGTAAACTGTTTAGGTTAAGCAAGTACATATCAGAGGCATTAAGTATTCGCCAAAATATTATGATGAACAATTAACAATAGATGTTTGTATATATGTGCATATTGATGTATATCTTTAAACATATTCTATACCACTACTGCTTAATTAATATGATAGTCAAGTTGTTATTGGTATATAATTGTTGTTTACTTGAATGGACATACGAAAACAGTTCCATTTTAAATAGATGTAATATTCTTATGTGCAATCGAAAATATAAATAAAACGAGATACGTGTCTACCGCGTGTTATTCACAAACACAAAAGCTGTCAAAAATTTGTAGTCTAATGGTTAAACACAAAGTTACCAATCCTTTGGATGTAGGTTCGAATCGTGTGTTTTATTTTTACCTTTTAATTTGGTTGAGTCCATATGATATGCATACTTTTTATGGTTAATGAACTTTACAATGTTGAAATGATTGATTTGCAATACGTTGAAACCAAATTTAAGCTGACAAGCATAAATATAAGATGTATTCGAGATGTTGCACTGAACAGCCCAGTATCTTTAAAATAAAGTTGCTGGTCGCTTACAAGGCAAGCAATTTCAAGGAACAAAATGAAAGCCCTTATATCCTGCATACATTTGACGTCTGAAGAAAAACTATTTTGAGTACCTAACAATAACACAATATACGAGGAACACTTACGTCTAGATAAACGCTTATGAACATTTGAACAAAATTGACATTTTGCGATAGAATAATACCGACCACAGCTTTGGTATTCTACAGAGACAGCCAGGGAAAAGCACACACAAATCTACAACAATAACACAGTAAAATAAAACAGTAATCACACATTAAGGGTCAAAGTCGAGATAGAAACGACGTTGCTTATATAAATCCAATTCTAAACAGTAAAAAATACGAAAAGTTTGGACTCGAACCAGTGATGCCAGGTTAACATCCTCGATGAATTTTCAAATTACATTCTCACCGAGGCACTCAGTACGGTTGTCGGATTTGTAACATAAAGTTACATTGGATTATTTTAACTGTCCTCGTTTAAGCTTACGAAAATTATCGAGCATGGACGGAATGACATCGAAGATTAATGAGGAGCCAGGTCAAACCTAACGCACAATACCAGTTAAATTACTACTGTTACAAATATGCACAAGCTCATCTATGTAGGTCAAATTACACCAAAACGGAAGTCACATCCTCAGGGTTACATGCTGTCAGTTAGATAATAAACACATAGGGTTCAGAGTATAATGCATATGATTTTTAAAATACAGTTTAAATGATATGTTTTGGTATCAATTTAAAGGTATATATGTAAGAAATAAGAAAAAAGACAGTTTTAGGGATTACTTTATCTTAAATGTTTCCCAGCTTCATAACTTTTGGCCCATGTATTCATGCACAAAATGGCAGCCCCCATGCCTGTCAAAACCGGTGTGTTTATTCTGAGGTAAATATTTTGAGTTACAACGTATAGAAATTTTTGACCTGCTGTTTTTTCAAAAGGATATGGCCTTATCTTTCCAACAATGTGTAGTGATATATTGGGAAGTCGCTTGGTCATGGTGAAAATTGAGATCAAACATTGAATATTTTATATGTAACAATGAAGGAATTTATTTGCGCATGCGTAACCTATGTATAGGATAGACCACGAGCAGCCGTGTTGTACGAAATTAACAAACGACTTAGACCATACGTATGAAATGGTTTGTTTAAGACTAAACGCTATTGAGCAATTAATTGGTTGGGCTTGTTATTGATAACAACCAAGAGTGTCATAATTACTGGCCTGAAAAAAACCCACAATCCATGAGTATTTCGGACATAATTACTACGCTTTGCAAATAAGGTAAACATCTCTTTACACAACTGGGTCCATTAAGGATAAAAATTAGTGTTGGTACTGATTCACTACGAAAACTCAATACGAAAAGAAACTATTACAATATGTAAAGGCCAAAAAGACGAATAGCCTGCAGAGCCGTGTCGACATTGTTAGGACTAGAGAAATATCAGGTAAATTTACACCTATAGCTAGCATAATAATTTATATGAGAAATGAACAGAAAACAAGTTGCCATTTAATAATAAATAGTTGCATTTTTAGCTCGACTTTTCGATGAAAAAAATCGAGTTATTGTCGTCGCTCTGTCGTCTGCGTCTGCGTCAGCGTCTGTGTCAGTTAAGTGTTTTAGTTAAGTTTTTTTGGTTAAGTTTTTGTTTAAGGTTTTTGGTTAAGTTTTTGTCAAAAACCATAAAAGGTATCCATGTGCAACTTAAAATACTTGTTCACTATCAAAAGGGTAATTCATTACAACAAGGCAGGTAACCCTGTGATTTATATTCCAGAGTTATCTGCTCTTGTTTGGACTTACAACTTAGAATATTTTGACATTTTTGTTGAATAGAAAATTTCTCAATAACTTTAAAAGACATTAAGTTGAAACTCAAGATACTTGTTTATCGTGCTGACTGCATTCTGCAGCCAGGAGGAGTTACCTCTTTCAATGATTTTGTTGGAGTAATTACCTATTTTTCAACTTAAAATTTACGCTTTAGATCAAATTTCTCAATACCTGTATGCGGTATTGACTTGAAATTCAAAGTACTTGAGCACAGTGATGAATTTATACAGTAGACAAGAGGAGGTAACTCTATCATGGATTTCGTTTGAGTAAATGCCCCTTTTCAACTTAGAATTTTCGCTTTAGGTCAAATTTCACACTAACTATAAGAGTTATTAACTTGAAACACAAAATACTTGATTGCAGTTATGAACCCATTCTGTAGACGAGGTAACTATATCAAGGATTCTGGTGGAGTTGTTGCCCTTTTTTCAACTTATAATTTTAGCTTAAGGTCAAATTTCTCATGATCTATAGGAGTTAATGACTTGAAATTCGACACACTTCATCAAAGTGATGAAACCATTATATTAACAAAAGGCCAGAATAATATCAAATACAGGAAAGTCGAGCGTCCAGCACCTGTAGGCAGTGCTCTTGTTCTTATTTTAAATCTGAAGTTATCTATGCAACATATGTAAAATATTACGCAGAATAGTTTAAACGGAAATGATGCTACAAATGTATTAAATGGTCTTATATATAGAACAAATAGAGATATGGTACTGAACAATTCGTATGCTATTACTATGAAATTTCCAGAGAGTTTCTAAACGGAAAAGTTTTGCTTACTCGGACATACCTCAAACAAGGAATAATGAAATTATCAAGTGGTTTTCATCCAAAAGTAAATTCTACTGTCTTAAATACGCGTAGTCTACTTTCGGTTTCTGGTTATTATAGTGATTTTTATGGTACAGTAAAATTACCGTCACATAAAGTGTAAACTAAATTTAAAGAAACTTTAAAAAGCGGCAATACTTTCTTGAAAATGTGTGTACATTTTTCATATAATTGCAAAACAAAATTGTTTTCAATATATCAAACTTCTATATGTGTGCCTTTTCAACTCAATAATACTAATTCTAACTATTTGTGTTTATTAATATACATTTAATTCGCATTTTATATCAAACTGAAGGGAAATATGTATATTTGAAGAGCTCATATCAGTGTTATATTTAACAAATATTCAAAACTGGTGATATGTAAAGGCAATATGCATAATGTATGTATAACAATACATTAGCATTAATTTACCAATGAATTATATATTTTAATTATTGTCAACTGCGCGGTGATCCTATAGGACGGGATACAAAAACACAAGGCAAAATTTAGTTGGCAATATGATTTCCCAACTATAGTGAACCGAACTGTAGACATTGCAATGGTAATGCGGGTTATAGAATATAGCCGTGTCCTATATGATTTAGTAAACGGCTATTCTGAATAGGATATTGACCTCCTACTCGGTCTTCCTTTTTCATAAAATTTATTCATGTCGTACCCTGGGGTGTAGACAGCCCCAGGTACCCGCTAAAAGAACTTAAATGAATATATACAAAAACAATGGTGAACTTTTGACGAAAATTCTAACAAATATGAAAGTCTTAAATAATTTTGTATTAAAACACTATACAGTCTTTTTACGTCTGCACGTAATATAATCACATTGAATTGACAGTCTTTTTGCGTCTGCACGCAGCACTAATAAATATGACAATCACTTGGACATAATAGTATGTTTTTCAAGTATTACAAAATCTTTAACAAATATTGTTCACCATGCTTAAATGAAGCGGGTCTGAATTAGTAATTTGTATAGAGGTCTTGATAATATCTTATATAAAATTAATACATGTCACACTACCTTAAAGTCTTAAAGTACCATAGACAATAACAACTTATAATATCATAGAAATTACAAAAGAATATATAAAAAGAGTATTCCTAGCGAATCACCTCAGGTTATGCTCGGGCACTCCCCGCGATGGTCCGCCAGGAACAAAATCTGATGTCTACAACTGCCCTGGGTGATGGGGCTGAGGCACGTCATAGCCTTCGGTACCACTATCCACCCGACTCAGCCCCACCAACCAGTTAGGTCTGAAATAAGTGTGACATGTGTAATTAATAAATGAAAAATTTGAAAAATGATCCTCTATACTTAAGGGAAAGTTAGTACAATGTTCCTATGTCCTACATGAGTGAATGTTGGGCAATGGTATGTCGTATATACGTAGTGATGAAAAATGAGTGATAATGGACTTCAATGAGTGAAATGCAAATGAGCCCATTACTGGGTTACAGAGTATATGAAATTATGATTGAAATGAAACACAGGAATACTGATGATAAAAAGAGATGATGTACATTAATATAAAAATATACATAACCATTCAAATATGCACACTATGAACACTATAATCACTATAAACACTGTAAACACTATGTGGCCTCCTCTCTGACTCAGGATGACAACCCGAGTACCATCTCCCAGCGTCCCTCGCCGTAGTCATCCTGAAATCAGAGAGAAAAACACCAACAGCAGAAAGAAAGTACAAAGACTATTAAAATGAAGTATAATTAGTAGCATCTAATTCTCTATGAATAACAACTTTATTATTTTCAATATGGCATAAATCTGCCCAAAAAGAATGAAAAGTATCATCAGATAGACGATTATAATCTAATGTAATTCTGAAACGTAATCTATTTAAAAATTTTACAATCAAATCAAAAGGGGAATATAGAATTTTGTCGTATTTCACTTCATTTCGACATTTCCAAATGATATGTCTTGATTCGGACAAAAATACTAAGTATATATATTTTAAATCGGAACTTCCGGTCTTATTAACATCAAAGAATTGAAACCATTTAGCAGAAATACTAATATTTTCGGTCGTTAAAATGTTCATTAAAAATAAAACTACTTTATTTAAAGGACATGTCGTAAAACATTCGAGAAATAAATTTTCAAAAGTTTCATCTCTGTTACAAAATGTACATTTTTTGTTTGCTCTATGAAACTTTTTATCAACTAAATATTTGTTAACATATAACACAGAATGAGCTAATTTAAAGCATGTGTTTCTACAATCAGGATCGATTGCTTTACTAAATATATTTTGAAAGACATTTTTGAAATTAATACCAGGGAACTGTTTAGTACATTTTGGTTTATACATGTCATTGGGGTTTATTAAAAATGCATATATGTCCTTAACGGTCGAATGAGAAAATGGTTTGGATTCAATTTGTTTAACAAAATCAGTAAAAACATTTAAACATTGAGTATAAAAGGAGGGAACATGTTCACTATGGGGTTCATTGTTAGTAAATAAATTTGGATTATGTTCCCTTAATTGTAGACCTAACCAATATCTAGCAAAGTGAGTCCAGGGTGCACTATAATCATTAATCAATTTAAAAATATGTGACAAATAGAATGCATTAATTTTCTGTTGAATATTTGGAACAGAAAGACCGCCTTTAGAAAGTTCTAAATATAACGGTTTACGGGCAATGGGTTAATACACACTACCCCAAATAAATTTAAAACAACTTTTTTGTATCATGTTAACATAGTGACTAGGAATAGTCTGACATTGTACAAAATATAAAATTTTAGATACAACATATGTATTTAATATAGAACTTTGCCTTTAAATGATTTACATTTGTTAGACCACAAATTTAATGTATTAGAAAAGTTAATATAATGAGTATTAAAAATGTCATCATCAGTTAAATCATATCCGAATTTATACCCTAACAGTTTACAATTCTTAACCCATGAAATCCCAAAAGGGTGGTCTGAACGAGACTTCCATTTCCCTATGAACATACCACAACTTTTATTATGATTTATTTTGGATCCCGAGATCTTTTCAAAATCAGAAACATGTTTGAAAAAATTATACATAGATTTGTCATCAGATAAAAGAGTCGTATTATCGTCTGCATATAACGACATTTTAACATGAAATTTGTTACCTGGTGTTTTGATACCATTAATATTAGGATCGTCTTGAATAAGTTTAGCAAAGGGCTCTAAACAAAGGACGTACAAAAGGGGAGATAACGAACAGCCCTGGCGGACTGAACGAGATAAAGAGAAAGGTTCTGTGAAAACCGAGAACGCGGAGTTTATATCACACCTTAAGATCTAATAAGGAAAAATTTTAACATTTTACTGTTACATTCTGCTATTCAGGGGTGTTAATACGTAAAATTGAATACAGCTGATTTATCTAAAATTGCAGATCTAAAAATAGAACAATGTGGTTGGCTGAATATCTCGTGCTATTTATAGATTGCCTTCAGCTTAGGATATTTATCGAAATACGTTCAACTTCCTATGTATAGAAAAAATACATATTTTATTAATACGAAGATTTTGCATTAATTATTTGTCAAATTAATTAGAATTTTAGCAACCAAATTCACCTTTCTAATTATTTTTATATTAATATTTATGGTAGCAGTTTTCAACTAAAAAATATTTACCAAAATATATTTCGTTTTGTACTTTAGTCAAACTAACATGATCACGAATATAGTGGCTGAGTATAAGTGGCTGAATCGACCATGACAAAGTATACTTACCTGGTACAGGGAATATTGGTATACACAATGGACTATGAATTGTAAAAAATAAGAGATAAATATTGGTTTTAATATTTAAAATTTTACGAAAAACAAAAAAAGGAGGTTTCCCCAGGAAGAGGCCCTTCCATTGCACTTCGGTTGGGCTGACGCCTGCGATAGCCCCAAATGTGGGTTACTCGGGTACGCAATTTATTTGTGTGGGGTCTGAGTTCGCGCTAACCCTGAAAACAACCGATCTTAAAATGCCAAACTTTGGTTTCAATATATTATTGATAAATGGGATATAAAGTATAATTGGTCACTGGATATAAGAGTTAAAATTTAAGGAGCATATTTGCCCTTGTAATACTAAGGTGGCAAAATATTGGTTGATACAACTTTTACCAAAATGAAATATTATGTTTAAATTAGGTGTAGCCTTACAGTTAGGGACAGTATATTTAGCCTTTAATTTTTCATTAGCAGGTTAGAATACAGGTACTTTCTTATTTTCAGAGGCGAAATCCAGTCCAAACTTGATGATTTCTGAAGCATTCCTCAGGTTCTTTGTCGAGGCAGTTGGCCATTATGGACAGTTTATTGTGACACAGGCTGATGGGACTAAAACCTTCCAGAAAGAGAATTTTGTGAAAGGTTTGTTATTTATTTCAGTTTGATAAAAGAGAGTGACAGCAAATATACAAGGTACATTGTTGCTAAAAACTGTTTGTACATTTTAATTGTTTGTTCATAAATAATAAAATTAAATGCAAATATTTTGTGATAATAAATGAAGATAAACATCCCATGATACACTTAGCTCTTTAACATTGTATACAATCTGTATTTTACAATCTGTAAAATAAATCCAAAAAGATTGGTATTAGGGCATAGTTTTTGTTTTTGTTTTAGCATTTGTGATATCCAAATGTGTGTTAAACAAATACATAACCATCTTCATTTGATGGCCTGTAGTTCTTGTTACAGTATGTTTTTAACTCTGTTTTGATCCAGGAGCAAAGACGTCTGGTCTGCAGCAGCTGCTGGAGTGGTTCGTAGAGACGCAGATGTTCGAGGTCTTCCTCACCCGACAACTCGAGACCAAGCACTGGGGAAACACCATAGGTGGGTGGAAGCTCACAATTCAGTTGCTTTAAACATTGAGATGTGGTATTGACAGTTCTGCTATGGGTTGCTATGCTTTTACATTTGAAATAGATATTAACATGTTTTGTTTTGTGTTTTTTTTATGGATTGTTACTGTCACTGTTCCTGAATGATGCATAATTAGTGAGGTAAGTCTTTATTTGGGCTAGTTTGTTGTGTAAATCCTGCGAATCGCATATTCACATCAACTATGAATATGAACGGTAAACATTGACGATTTGATTTTCAGAGAATAGAAGCATTGGTATGTATTGCTATGTCTGTCTGCATTGCCTGCCCGGATGAGATTGCCCGGTGTTAGATGACTCATTGATCTCAATAGCACCTTGTGTTGCTTGTGTGATGTGCCCAAACAGAGATTTTTTCCTAAGCCTTTGTTGTACCACAACTTTAAAACTTTACAGGATTTCTTTCACATGTTAAGGTTTTCAAGCAAGAACTCATTCACATTTTGTGGTCTTAATGCATGTGCGTAAAGTGTCGTCCCGGATTAGCCTGCACAGGCTAATGCATTACGCACATGCATTAAGTCCGGTTTTCCCACGACGAGTCACATTTAAACAAATGTTATAAATGCTCTGGAACAAATTGCATTTCACCATTAAACTTTGTTTGACAACATATATTTGGATTTTCAGCAAATTAAAAGATTGTCCATGTTTAGGTTGAATAAACAATTTTTTGCAATTATTTGTGAAAAAAAAAACTTTTCTAGGATTTAAAGTTTACAATTTGGTGTAAATCTGCGTCAAATGACAGTTTGTCAGAAACAACCGGCATGAATTTTCATTTTCACTTGACTTTACTGGTGATTGACTAAGTATTGGTGCCTCCTTGCCAGAGATATTAGGAAGACATAATTGAGGCGTGTCATGGGAAACCCGGGCTTAATGCATGTGCGTAAAGTGTCGTCCCGGATCAGCAAGTGCAGTCTTTATGGTATTTTCTGTTTCAAGGAAGTCTCTTCTAAACATAAATTCACTGTAGGCAGAAAGTGTCATCTCGGTCTACCTGTGCAGACTGCACACGATGATCCGGGACGACACTCTATTGACATAAGCCCAGGTTTCCCACCACAGGCCTCATGTTTTTCGGCAAATGATTTCTGATAGAGACTCATGGGTAGACTTGATGTTAGAAATATGATTGTGAATAACTATGGTAATGGAGCTCAGTTCAGGTTGGAACCACGTAGGGTTTTCTTACACAACTGAACACTTGCAAGGCGTAAAAAAAGATGTTTATTTCAGGTGACCCGACCTACCCTTAAAAAAATGCCCGACCCTATTTTATTAAGTTTGACAGATATTTTTGTGTTTTGTTTACCTCGTTCTAATAATTAGATATTTTTTGGGATAAATACTTCTTTTCTTTTGATAGCATCCACTTCAAAACCATGTCTAAGGATATTACCGATACCGTAAAAGATCGTGTATTACGCGCACCCATATATAACGCGCACCAAATTTTGGAAGCAAAATTTGAGGGGGAAAAAAACTGGAAACCAATATGTAGCTGTTGTTTGTTAATGTCCGTTTGTTAATAACCGACACCGTTGCTATGAATGTTGCTAACGGCTTGCAGATTTAGAGGCCTGGCTAATTGACGACGTTGCGCTTTCTCTCTTCTCAGTTGTAACAGGTGTTATTATACATGGCTGTGTTTTTAACGGATTTTATTTTTTGTTCAAATTGGAAATATGATTGCAAGGTAATTGGAATGTTTTAGTAATAAAAAAATTAATTAAAGATAAAAAAAATAACAATTTTATTTTTAAAAATGCCAGAAAATGACTGTTACCGTGTATAACGCGCACCAAATTTTTATAGCTGAATTTTAGGGTTTAAATGTGCGCGTAATACATGGTCTTTTACGGTATGGTTTCAATATTCATTTAGTTTTAGAATCTTAAAGTTGACCATTTACCTAATTAAAAAATAATTAAAAAAATGCCTACCTACCCTAATTTTTTTGAGCATATAACCTGAAACAAACATAATTTTGTGTTACTCCTAAGTAATGTTTGTTATTTGCATGGGGTGTTGATAGAAGGAAATTGTGTCAGTATGCGAATAAAAATGTCACGGGTTTGCATGGGAAAAAGTTGTTGGATGAAGTACACGAAAATAACAAAACAATGAACAATGTTTGGTGTTTGCAACCATTAGTGAAAACTTAGTAAATTTCTTAAAATCATAAAATTCCTTATGTCTGTGGCTGGTTCATTTAAACTGTAAATTATTTTGTCTTAAATGTTTTTAATCCAGCGAATAATAAAACGATGCTTGTAATTTTACCAAATTTCAAATATAAAATATTGATTTTCACGAGGATTTTTTTTTGTCAGGAGATTTGCGGATATAGCCCCTGTAGGGTTGATCTCAACAGTGGACTTGGTCGTAGATTGCATGCAGACAGCTGAACAATGGGGCAACTTCATACTCAAATGTTGATGTTTACTATAAAGTGTACGGCTGACAATGAAACGTTAATTTGCTATGGTGATTGATAATTTGGACAAATGTTGTCAACACAAGCACAAAATAATATGGGTTTATTTCTGGCTCACTTAACTATGTCATCTGATTGAATGTGATGCTGTTGTATTTATGTATTTACAGTTGGTCATATTGGAAATGTTACCCAACTGATCTAGTTTTCACACTTTACTCATATTTAATAAAGTTTTATTAACATCATGTGTGTATGAATAAATGATGTAAAAAGTAGTACTCTAATTAGTGGTACTATTACTTCACCAACTCCATATTTTTACTTTTTATTGCAGAGAGTCTAAGTTTGATTGTTGAACAGTGTATTTATAACAACTTAAATGTCAAATCCTAAATGATTATTAATAAGATACAATCATAAAGATATAGAGGATATTTGTTGAATGCAGTGTAAGATGTTAGAATTTGGAAGTTCTATGAAGGCATAGAGCTGCAACGTTTCTTCCGATCAATCGATTGTGAATGGCCCCATTCGATTGTCGATACTTAACCAGCCGATTTCGATTTGATTCTCTGTTATATATATAATGCTGATTTGTCATTAAAGTATTAATTGCAATTATGGGTGTGTGTAGATTAATCATGTAAATTGGTCATGGCATCATGGTTGCTGTTATACTGAACTGGTTATCTGGAACATTATCACCATTGTTCACTGTCCCTGTTTATTTTGACACATAAGGCACATATACGTTCACAATCATCAATACAAGGACATTAATCGTAATTAATATAAATCTTTCCTATATTACAAGTCATGACTCATATATCCAAAAACAAGCCTGTATAAAGGAAAAAAAATGAATCGAATCGAAATCATTCAACTAAATGATTCTTGAAATCGAATGTAATCGAGTGATTGATAAATCGTTGCAGCTCTAATAAGGCATACATGTACTTTGGGGAAGGACAATGTACAAGATATTCCAATATGGTGAATGCATGCACCTATTTGTGTGTTTGAAAGAACATTCCAGTTTTAAAAAGGCCATTGCAGTATTAGTACAGTTGTTAAAGTGATGCTTTTTGATGTTCGTTATACAAAAGAAGTAACTTAGTAAGGCGTGGAATGATGATATCAATATTTTTCAACTTACCGTACATTCCATCATAAGGTAGTAACATAGATTCAGCTTATATATAACGGTTATCAGTATATGGAAGTCATATCTAGTCATTAAAAACAATGTTTTAATAGAAGTTTTAAATTTATTTCATTACTATGATAAAAAGTATATACACTGTTTGCCACATATAAACATATTGATATAAGCAACTTTTTGACATAGTGTGTTTACTTCTACCTCTAGAGAATTTGGGTAGAATTGCTTTGCAAACAACACATTTTAAACTTATCACCAGTCCTGTATCCTTTTCAAGAGAAACAATCCAGTTCTGATGAAAGTTACCTCTGTTTTCACACATATCATATTGTGCAATATTTAACACATGTTATTATATTTAACTTTTACCCAAGATCAAATGTACGGTATTCATTTAGTATCGTATTTAAAACTTTAAATTATATTAAGGTAAAAGCAAATAATTTTATTGGGCACAGCATTGAACTTTCTAAAATAATATCTTTTTTTACAGGACTAGTGTTTGTGACTGTTAGAAACATTTTTATTTTATTAATAATGTAGTTTGATGTATAGTTAATGAAAGTGTTATTAATTATGTAAGTTCATTACTCCTAAAAAATCATTTCAGGGTTAAGTGTTTGAAAATATTTCAATTTTACATTTATTCTGTTTATCGGTCACTATCCATACAGCCCCAACCTAAATATTTCATTTTTATGTGTTTTTAAATATCAGTCTATTATCCACAATGTTGACAATTTTATTGTACTTATTGTTACAAAGATCAATGATGTGCGTTATTTTCCATAACGTCTGTCTACTTGTTTATTTTCAATTAATATAGGATACTCTTGTCATTAAATGTATATTGTTCCAGTATTTATGTGTTAATTGCCGTCTTTATTTGTAACTGTATATATATTAGGGGTGTCGTGCGAAAATCAGGCTTAATGCAAGTGCGTAAAGTGTCTTTCCGGACCAGCCAAAGCAGTCTGCACCAGCTGTTATGGAATGACACTTTCCACGTTTATGGTATTTTTTGTTTAAAGATTGTCTCTTCTAAAAAAATCAACTCAAGGCGGAAATTGTCCACACAGATTAATCCGGGACGACACTTTACGTACAT
The DNA here is from genome assembly GCA_027627225.1 of Congeria kusceri. Taxonomy (NCBI): domain Eukaryota; kingdom Metazoa; phylum Mollusca; class Bivalvia; order Myida; family Dreissenidae; genus Congeria; species Congeria kusceri. The sequence goes on from CM051027.1 coordinate 25,823,981, forward strand.
GCATTCAGCCCGATTTTCCCAAGACACGCCTCAGATTATAATGAATTATGTCGGTAGTAATTGCTACATGTTGTTTTGTGGCTCTCATGAATATCTACCCTACCACAGGTAGCTAGAATTATTATTTTAGCTACTTTTATTAGCATAATCTTGTTACATATAGTTGTTGTTGACCTTATCAAATGTATTATTAAAATTTTAGTGATTTCAAGTGTTTTATGTTTATTTCATTGTACAGAATGATGTATCTTTAGAGTTGTAAAGATATGCAACTGCAGGTCTTACATCTGTACCGTAATCTAGTTTTAAAGGTACTATGTCAACGAAAAATGATTTTCTATTGCACTATAAATGATTTAAGATTCTAAAACTGTGCTTTGTTAAGACATGTACATTAAATAAAGAATTAAAAAAAATATAATACATTGAAATTATATATTTAGATATCAGATAAAAACAAATCAGCAAAAATGTTTGATGAAATAAAACCCCAAGCGGGTATCGAACTCACGAATTTGGAGTCATACAAAGAAATGACGATAGATATCGCTTTAACCCACTGCGCTAATCTGCTTTATAAGGAAAGATGTGCAAAACGTGCTTATACAAAATACTCAAAATTCTGACGTCAAAATGTAAATATAATAAGGGCCAAACAAACAAGACCCAAATTATAAATTGATTTTTATCTCAGAAAGCACAAACTATTTTCCCATTATAAATACGTTATTTTAACTGTTATTATATGCTAGTTTTAATACCTTAATTTAAGAATTTTTTATAAAGAAATTACCCTCTTGAGGCCCTTATCGTTGACATCGTTCCTTTAATCTGGTTTCAGACATCAGAACTATTTACGCTGTACCATTGTTCACTTTTCATCAAGGCTGCCAACTTCCTTTAGAAGTGATTCTAAGAAAAAAAGTCATATTAACTCTGACAAATTACTGGCTTTAATTATTTAACACACGACACAATGCAGGAAAGGTCTTTTCAAGTACCATTAGTTAGTTCTTGGCTATTCATCAGGTCGGTTGCAAAACAGATATCAATAGTCGATGGTATGTTTTAATAGGTTATTAATGGTGTCCTTCAGTTTTATACGCAAATAATGGGACTATTAACATATTGTTTTGTGTGTGGAAGAAAAATGATTAAAATTTTAAATAAACTGGTCAATGAGTGATAATGCACTGAACAGGAATTGCCAAATAACGGTCATTTCCAGTAAGACAGTGGTGATTTCTTTCTAGATACTGATGAATATGTGCGTACCAGTCTGATGATGTATGCCAAATAACTATCAAATGTAATTTCTTTTAACTTGAAATACTTTTTTTTACCTCCACCTGGAAAGCACCCCAAACAACTCTGTTTTTTGTTTTGACAGATTAATGACCCTTTTGTAACTTAGAAATGTTGGTTAAAGTTTTTCATTAAGTCCAGTATCTCGAATGCTATCAAAGCTGTTTAACTGAAACTTAGAATACTTCTGTACTATCAATGTCTCCACCAGGGAAAGCAATCCCCGTCATTCTGTTTTACGTTTTTTGACAAAAGAGCATTCGGGAGCATATGTCACATTATAGTGACCGCACTTGTTCTTCCTCCAATACTCGCCACCCTCAACAGCCTGGGTTATTGCCAGGGTTGTGAGCTAAGAGGAAAGCAAGAAATAACAGGTGAACTACGAAATGACTAAAAACATGAGACAGAGAGTTGGCTAGTTGAGCTTTAAAAGCATCAACTGAGCCGACTGACAATATGTCTGGTGAATTAACTGTGGGAAGGAATGCCGCCTGTCTGCATGACACCCTTGACTGTGGGACCTTGAACGTGTGAGACTGTGGATAGTCTTGTTGTAGGACCAGAAATTGGGTCTATCAATTGATACTAGGCTGTTATTATTTTGTACAAGATGGCTAGTCGGGCTTCCCTGCGGCGTTAATAATAGTACCCAACAATACAGACAACAACAAAGAAATGATGAGACAAAAATCTAAGTACATTGCAGTCACAACGACACCAGTAGATAATTGTCACATTCTTAGTGCCAGAAAATTAGCAGTTAGTAAAACTATGGTGGCATATTTCTGCAAAAGATAGCAGGGGCGGTTCCAGGATTTCTGGTTAGGGGGGTGTTAACTTTTGATCGTGCAGTTACAACACCTGTTTATGTTGTCTGTGCGTCTACAGTGATCAGCTAGTTCAGTATCACAACGACACCAGTAGATAATTGTCACATTCTTAGTGCCAGAAAATTAGCACTTAGTAAAACTATGGTGGCATATTTCTGCAAAAGATAGCAGAGGCGGTTCCAGGATTTCTGGTTAGGGGGGTGTTAACTTTTGATCGTGCAGTTACTTACCTGGTACAGGGAACACCGTGATCCGGGAGCTGTCGTAATTTTTCGAGAGTTTAAAGTATTTTGTTTTGTGTAAAATGAAGTATCCAGCTTTAACGGGCTTGTCGCTGAATGATGACGCGATGGATAGGACTGTCAAAGTGCAGGGACGAAAAGGTGCGAGCATGGTCGGCGTCATAAACATCATCACCCAGTTTGGAGTGCCTGATACCGATGTGGAGTGGTTAGCCTCCGGCCCACCAGGGACATCGCAATATGATATCACGTTCAAGACAAATGATAAGTGTCTTTCGTTTCTTTCCAACTCGAAACACAATTCAATTACACACAATGGTGTGAAGTATGTTTTTACAAAGTACGGGAAGCAGGTCGTGAGTGTCAAAGTTCACTGGCTGCCTGCCTTTGTTAAGAACGCGGTAATTGGCGAAGTATTTGAGACTTTAGGCAACGTAATCAACGTTGAGTATGAAACTCTAAGTGTAGGTGACTTTAAAACACACTCAGGAGTCAGGGTTGTGTCCCTTGAGGTAGATCAACAACAGTTTTCAAACATACCGCATGTCATAGAATTCGAGTGTGGTTCACGGGCTTTACTGACCATGCGAGGCAGGCAACCCCTCTGCCTAGGCTGCTACAAGATTGGGCACATAAGTGGGACGTGCCCGGAAAATGTTTCTAATGCAGAGAAGCCGAGGGGGCGACAGCAGGGCCCTCCTGCGAAGCGCCCCTCGACAGCGGTGGAGGTACCGGCTTCCGCGCCGGTTTTGACTCCGGCCGCGGCTCCGGCGGCGGCTCCGGCTGCGGCTCCGGCTGCGGCTTCGATCTCCACAGCCAACCCATCTGCTGTTTCCGCGCCGCCGGCCACGACCGAGTCGACGGATTGGACTCAGGTGGTGCGGCGAAGAAACAGGAAGAGTGCCTGGGCGGCCCCCCGTGAGACAGAGGAGGCCCTTACTTCCCCTGAGAGCTCCGACAGTGAAGAGACCCAGATGGAGGTCAACCTCCAGGGGTCAAAGCGGTCCCGTCCTCAGCAGGACGAGGACCTTGATCTCACTCCGCTGTCCCCTAATCGAGTGGCGAAGAAGGCTACTCGAGGGGGGGACAGCGAGTCAGATTTACCGTCACAGGACACTATGTTCGACGATATGTTGGGCAACCAGTCCCCACATGGCTACTAATTTATTTATTTCGGTACAGTAGTATTATGTTTATAAGATTGCTTTCGATGTTTACTTTGTGTTTGTCTTGTTGCGCAAGACATAACACGTGTGTATTTGCCCTCTACACAGGTTTGCTGTGTGGAGGGAAAATGCATATACTATTTATAAGTTTCTCTTTATCATCGCAATTACTTATTACGTCCCCTTTTTTCTATACAGGCGCTAAATATTGTTCAAATTCAGGTATTACAAAACACGTTCTATTGTTAAACCCATCATGTATAAAATATCGTACTACACAGGTAAACACGCAATCGTTTTCCAATACTGTACTTTTTAAACGTCGCTCTACCTACAGCGACTCGATAAACCTAATGTATATAGACAGATTAACTTTTTCGCTACCACTGACAGAAATCTACCTGAGTCGCTATTATTGGTTTTTACTTTTACATAAATACTTGTTAAACTTCAGTATATGGGCGCCGCCATTTTGTTTTTAACCTTTGACCCTGGTTTTAAAAATTAGAACATAAACATGGCTCTAAAGCTAGAAAGCATTAATATTAATGGATTTCGATCCAGAAATAAACAACAATATATTAAAGATTACATTATGCAAAACAAACCACACATTTTATGTATTCAAGAAACTTTTATCGACATATATTCTTCGGCAAAAGACATTGAAAATTTTATTTCTAAAGATTATAAATACATTTGGAGTTTTTCCAATGGTCCATCGTGCGGTGTATGCACCATAATTACTGATCCAAATATTGTTTGCACAAAATTTCAAACAGACTTTGATGGTCGCTTTATTTACGTTGATGCTAAATATTTGGCGCATAATTTTAGAATTTGTAATATTTACGCCCCAAACTCTACTGGGGATAGAAATGATTTTTTCGATTCAATTAAGAAATTTCTTGTCTCAAGCAGTAATCTTATTGTTCTTGGTGATTTTAATTTCGTTCTTAATCCAAAATTAGATAAAGTAGGAGGTAATATTGATAAATCGTCAGTAGGTTGTTCTGTTTTTAAAACTATTATAGACAAATACAAATTAAAAGACACTTATAGATATATTAACCCTGTTTCTAAAGCCACTACATGGGGTAGAACATCCTGTAATGGGGAATTCATAAGTTGTAGACTGGACAGAATTTATGTTAGTAATTTAATTATAGATTATTGCCATAACTCTCTAATAATTCCATTTCCTTTCTCAGACCATGATCTTGTTAGTATCTCTGTTAAATTAGATAATGTTGATGAAACCATAGCTCTAGGTAAATCCTATTGGAAACTTAATAATTCTATATTAGAGGATGAAGATTTTGTCTCTGCATTTGATTTTTATTATAAAGTTATCACAAAAACAAAATTAAATACATTGGAATGGTGGGATGAGGTAAAAGTTAAAATTAAAGAATTTTGCATTGATTACAGTAAATCTAAAAGTAAAAATTCATATAAAGAAATTAAAGAATTAATTAAACAATATCAAAACTGTAAAGATACCTCTCAAAAATTAGATATAAAGAATGCATTAAATAATTTACACACCAATATTTTTAAAGGGGCATATATTAGAAGCAAAATTAATGTTCTAGATAACAATGAGAATTCTAGCACATATTTTCATGATAAAGAGTTCCAAAATGGAAATGATAAAATTATCACTCACATCATTGATGGCGATAGTGATAAGAGGTCTTCCACTGAAATTCTGCAAACCTTTAAGTCCTTTTATGAAAATCTATACACTGAAGAACACGTAGATACATCCTTAAATTGCAAATTTCTAAACAATTTACCTCAAGTTTCAATTGATGACAATGCAATGCTCAGCAGCCCTTTAACTCTAGATGAGATAAACTTAGCTTTAAAACAAATGGACCATTCAAAATCACCTGGTAGTGATGGTCTCACTTCTTTCATTTATGTGAAATTTATTCATTTATTTGGCCCCACATTGTTGGAATTATATAATACATGTTTTCAACTTGGCCACATGTCAGAATCCCAGAAACTGTCCCTTATTACACTTTTATGTAAGGATAAAGATAATAAGACATCTGTTAAAAACTATAGACCAATTTCTTTATTAAATATCGATAGGAAACTTTTATCAAAGGTCATGACCAACAGATTAAGTAAAGTTTTGGCCTCTATAGTCGGAATCTCACAAACCTGTTCTATTCCTGGGCGATCTATTTTCGATAATGTGCATTTACTTAGGAATATTATCAGTTATGTCGAGCAGAAAAATTTGACAGCTTGTTTTATCTGCTTAGACCAGGAAAAGGCTTTTGATCGTGTCTCATGGTCTTTCCTGTTTAGCACCCTCCAAGCGTTTGGTTTTGATAATACTTTTATACATTGGATTAAGGTTTTATACCAAGATATCAAGTCATCCGTCATTGTAAATGGACATATTTCTGAGCCATTTGCCTTGACACGCTCAGTCCGCCAGGGCTGTTCGTTATCTCCTCTACTCTATGTCTTATGTTTGGAACCCTTTGCTAAGGTTATACAAGATGACTCAAATATTAATGGCATAAAAACTCCAGGCGGGAAATTTCACGTAAAAATGTCCCTTTATGCTGATGACAATACTACTTGTCTATCAGATGACAGGTCAATGTCCTTCTTTTTTAAACATGTATCAGACTTTGAAAAGGTCTCTGGGTCGAAAGTTAATTATAAGAAAAGCTGTGGCATGTTTTGGGGAAAATGGAAAACAAGGTCTGATCATCCTTTTGGCATTTCTTGGGTAAAAAATTGCAAATTGTTAGGTTATAAATTTGGTCATAATTTAACAGATGATGATCTATTTCATGACTTGTTCATTAATTTTGAAAGAACACTTAACTTGTGGAAATCTCGTGGAAAATCTTATAAAGGTAAAAGTTCTATTTTAAACACATTTGTATTCTCAAAAATAATATATCACATACAATGTCAGACAGTCCCGGTCCATTATATCAATTTATTTCAGAAACTTTGTTTCAAATTTATTTGGGGTAGACAATATGAACCCGTGTCAAGGAAAACTTTATATTTGCCATTTTTTAAAGGTGGCCTGAATGTTCCTAACATTGAATTGAAAATACACGCATTTTACTTAAGTCACATTTTTAAAATTATTAATAATCATCCAGCCCCATGGGTTGAATTTGCAATATATTGGACTGGTTTACAGTTGAAGAAATATAATTCTTCAATTGCCTCCAACAATATCCCCCATAGTGATATTATTCCATCGTTTTACACTAAATGTTTAAGTGTATTTACTGATTTTATAGAAAATTGTAAGTCTAATGTTAATTCTTTGTGGCCTGTTAAAGAGATTTATAATTATTTCATTGACAACATGAATCATGAACCGAAATGTGTGAAAAATTGCACATTTGTTAATTTCAAAAATTCTTTTAAGAACGTCTTTTCCAGTGCTATCGATTCAGTCTGTCGAAACACATGTTACAATTTAGTTCATAATACCATTTTTACAAACCAATTCTTATATGATAAAAATATGTCAAGATTTAACAAGTGTACTTTTTGTTCAAGTCCTGAAACAATTGACCATTTATTTATTCAATGTTTCATGTCTTCTCCAATCAACAAAGTTGTATTGTACCTAATGCATGTTCTTACAGCAAATAATCACAAACTTTCTGTTAAAGACTTTCATTTTTTAGACATAGATACTTCCTATGGTTCTGAAATTAATTATGTAATTTTAATTTTATTGTCAGAGTCCAGACACATTATCTGGACATGTCGTAACGATGTAAAATTTGATAAAAAGTTGTATTGCCCTTTTGATTTCATTTGCAAACTGATTACAAGATTAAAATACAGAATTTTGTTAGACTTTAAAAGATTTCCATTGGAAAAATTTGATTTAATTTGGGGAGATTATTGTGATGTTATTTCAGATAAAGTAATTTTCAGACACGATTTAAACCCTGCAGTTTATTCTAACATATATTAGCAAGTAGTTCTATTGTGTACTCTCTGTTTGCTGATGGTGTTCTCCTCTCTGATTTCAGGATGACGACACGAGTGTGTGCTGTGGACGGTATTCGGGTTGTCATTCTGAATCAGAGAGGAGAAGACAAAGTGTTTATAGTGCGTGTTTGATATTTTAACGCCATGGATGTTTGAGTAAATGTATATCATCTCTATTATCATCAGTATTCCTATGTTTCACTTCAATCATATATCCATAAACTATGTAACCCAGTTTTGGGCCCATTTCATTTCACTCATAGAATTTCATTATCACTCATCTTTCATCACTATGTATATACGACATATCATTGCCGCATTTTCAATCATGTAGGTCATATGGATACTGTACTAACTTTCTTAATAATACAGAGATTACTTGTCTTCTAATTACTTTATATATCATTTCGATGTCACACTTTGTTCAGGCTTAGCTGGTTGGTGGGGCTGGGGCGGGTTGATGGTGGTGCCGAAGGCTATGAACGTGCCTCAGCCCTATCATCCGGTGCAGCTGTAGACTTTTACCTACTTGTTAAGTTTTTTGTGAACCTCCACGGTGAGTGCCCGTGCATGACTTGGGGGGGGAGCACAGAGGACACTTTTTCTTTTCCTTTCAATTAATGTTTCTTACATATAGCATTACTTGCTATATTTGTTTTTGTTTTTTCCTTTTCTCTCAGTATGACTAGGGTAGTGTGTCAGGTATTTTAATTCATTAATAATTACAACAAGTATTAAATCTCTGTATAGTATACTAATTAAGACCCGCGCAATTTAGGTGGTGACTATTTACTTGTTAACAAATTGTTTATTGATTTAATAAGTTAAAATTAATTTAAATGTTTCATCTTGTGCGTGCAGACGCAGTGAAAGACTGTTTTTTCTATAACATTCGCGTGCAGACGCAAAGAAAGACTGTAAAAAATGTGATATATTTTAAACGTGCAGACGTGACAAGACTGTTGAAGTGTATTATATATCTACTCTTTTGTTACAATGTATATCCAAAAGTCACCGATTATTGTATATATATATTTAGATTCTTTTAGCGGGTACTTGGGGCGCTTTACACCCCAAGGTACGTCATAAATAAAATTTTATGAAAAAGAAAAAAGGAGGTTTCCCCAGGAAGAGGCCCTCCCATTGCACTTCGGTTGGGCTGACGCCTGCGATAGCCCCAAATGTGGGTTACTCGGGTACGCAATTTATTTGTGTGGGGTCTGCGTTCGCGCTAACCCTGAAAAGTAACTAGTTATTTAATGTTAAGTGAACTTGAGTTCCATACATAATTGACAATGGACTATGAATTGTAAAAAATAAGAGATAAATATTGGTTTTAATATTTAACATTTTACGAAAAAGAAAAAAGGAGGTTTCCCCAGGAAGTGGCCCTCCCATTGCACTTCGGTTGGGCTGACGCCTGCGATAGCCCCAAATGTGGGTTACTCGGGTACGCAATTTATTTGTGTGGGGTCTGCGTTCGCGCTAACCCTGAAAAGTAACTAGTTATTTAATGTTAAGTCAACTTGAGTTCTATACATAATTGACAATGGACTATGAATTGTAAAAAATAAGAGATAAATATTGGTATACATAATAGACAATGGACTATGAATTGTAAAAAATAAGAGATAAATATTGGTTTTAATATTTAAAATTTTACGAAAAAGTAAAAAGGAGGTTTCCCCAGGAAGGCCCTCCCATTGCACTTCGGTTGGGCTGACGCCTGCGATAGCCCCAAATGTGGGTTACTCGGGTACGCAATTTATTTGTGTGGGGTCTGCGTTCGCGCTAACCCTGAAAAGTAACTAGTTATTTAATGTTAAGTCAACTTGAGTTCTATACATAATTGACAATGGACTATGAATTGTAAAAAATAAGAGATAAATATTGGTTTTAATATTTAACATTTTACGAAAAAGAAAAAAGGAGGTTTCCCCAGGAAGAGGCCCTCCCATTGCACTTCGGTTGGGCTGACGCCTGCGATAGCCCCAAATGTGGGTTACTCGGGTACGCAATTTATTTGTGTGGGGTCTGCGTTCGCGCTAACCCTGAAAAGTAACTAGTTATTTAATGTTAAGTCAACTTGAGTTCTATACATAATTGACAATGGACTATGAATTGTAAAAAATAAGAGATAAATATTGGTTTTAATATTTAACATTTTACGAAAAAGAAAAAAGGAGGTTTCCCCAGGAAGAGGCCCTCCCATTGCACTTCGGTTGGGCTGACGCCTGCGATAGCCCCAAATGTGGGTTACTCGGGTACGCAATTTATTTGTGTGGGGTCTGCGTTCGCGCTAACCCTGAAAAGTAACTAGTTATTTAATGTTAAGTGAACTTGAGTTCCATACATAATTGACAATGGACTATGAATTGTAAAAAATAAGAGATAAATATTGGTTTTAATATTTAACATTTTACGAAAAAGAAAAAAGGAGGTTTCCCCAGGAAGTGGCCCTCCCATTGCACTTCGGTTGGTCTGACGCCTGCGATAGCCCCAAATGTGGGTTACTCGGGTACGCAATTTATTTGTGTGGGGTCTGCGTTCGCGCTAACCCTGAAAAGTAACTAGTTATTTAATGTTAAGTGAACTTGAGTTCTATACATAATTGACAATGGACTATGAATTGTAAAAAATAAGAGATAAATATTGGTATACATAATTGACAATGGACTATGAATTGTAAAAAATAAGAGATAAATATTGGTTTTAATATTTAAAATTTTACGAAAAAGTAAAAAGGAGGTTTCCCCAGGAAGGCCCTCCCATTGCACTTCGGTTGGGCTGACGCCTGCGATAGCCCCAAATGTGGGTTACTCGGGTACGCAATTTATTTGTGTGGGGTCTGCGTTCGCGCTAACCCTGAAAAGTAACTAGTTATTTAATGTTAAGTCAACTTGAGTTCTATACATAATTGACAATGGACTATGAATTGTAAAAAATAAGAGATAAATATTGGTTTTAATATTTAACATTTTACGAAAAAGAAAAAAGGAGGTTTCCCCAGGAAGAGGCCCTCCCATTGCACTTCGGTTGGGCTGACGCCTGCGATAGCCCCAAATGTGGGTTACTCGGGTACGCAATTTATTTGTGTGGGGTCTGCGTTCGCGCTAACCCTGAAAAGTAACTAGTTATTTAATGTTAAGTCAACTTGAGTTCTATACATAATTGACAATGGACTATGAATTGTAAAAAATAAGAGATAAATATTGGTTTTAATATTTAACATTTTACGAAAAAGAAAAAAGGAGGTTTCCCCAGGAAGAGGCCCTCCCATTGCACTTCGGTTGGGCTGACGCCTGCGATAGCCCCAAATGTGGGTTACTCGGGTACGCAATTTATTTGTGTGGGGTCTGCGTTCGCGCTAACCCTGAAAAGTAACTAGTTATTTAATGTTAAGTCAACTTGAGTTCTATACATAATTGACAATGGACTATGAATTGTAAAAAATAAGAGATAAATATTGGTTTTAATATTTAAAATTTTACGAAAAAGAAAAAAGGAGGTTTCTCCAGGAAGAGGCCCTCCCATTGCACTTCGGTTGGGCTGACGCCTGCGATAGCCCCAAATGTGGGTTACTCGGGTACGCAATTTATTTGTGTGGGGTCTGCGTTCGCGCTAACCCTGAAAACAACCAATCTTTAAATGTTAAATAAACTTGGTTTCAATGTATTATTGACATATAAAGTATAATGAGTCACTTCATATAAGAGTTAAAATTTGCCGCTGTAACATTAAATATTGACCCCGTTGAAAATTGACCCCATGGTTCCTTTATCAACGTTGAGGAATGACCCAGCCAACATTTCAATATTAAATTTTGATCAAAATGGCGTTGAAAACTGATCAGTCGTTAATTTTGATCAGTCATGGGGTCATTTTTTAACGGTTAGTTAAAGGTCACAATACACTAAATAAATAAGAGATGTAGGGCTGTACTCTCTAAATAAATCAACAAGTTTAACTCGAAGACATGTTTTAAGGTTTAGACACTTGCTTTGATATTCTTTTTTGGAGATGTTGGTAGGGTAAGCATTGGTATGCACAAATAAATCACTGATATGTTTGGAGACTACAGTATGACACTTGCGCTGAGGCGGGTTACATTCAACTAGAAAGTAGCCGCTAAAACAATGTTGATAAAACAGCCAACTTTGTTTAGCGTCGAGTTCTTTGTTACATAACACATGACATACCCTTTTTATTGCTTAAATCGATTCAGCTTAGAAGGCTCGTTAAGAAAAGGTATGGTTATGAGGGTCCCTATGTGCAAAATGTTGCATTTATTTTGGGTCAAAGTTATCGCTTTTACATTAAATTACATAAGGATTGGAATTAGTATATTGTAACCTAAAATGCATGTTAAATGTCGGAGATAGTCTTTTTGTGGAAGGTCACAATACACTAAAAAATGAGTGATGTATGGCTGTACTCGCTAAATAAATCAACAAGTTTAACTCGAAGACATGTTTTTAGGTTTAGACACTTGCTTTTATATTCTTTTTTGGAGATGTTGGTAGGGTAAGCATTGGTATGCACAAATAAATCACTGATATGTTTAAGATTGGAGACTACAGTAATACTCTAGCGCTGAGGCGGGTTACATTCAACTAGAACGTAGCCGCTAAAACGATGGTGATAAAACAGTCAACTTTGTTTAGTGTCGCGTTCTTTCTTACATAACACATGGCATACCCTTTTTATTGCTTAAATCAATTCAGCTTAGAATGCTCTTTAAGAAAATGTATGGTTATGAGGGTCCCTATGTGCAAGATGTTGCATTTATTTTTGGTTAAAGTTATCGCTTTTACATTAAATTACATAAGGATTGGAATTAGTATATTGTAACCTACACACAAAACGGGCAGCGGCACTAAAAGGGCAATGTGTACTTAAAATCACCATGTTACTGTGTGGTTTTATTGGCTGTAATAAGTTTCATGGAAAACATGCCATAAATATCATGATTTTAATGTGCATTACGATTTTTACAGCGAAAACCGCTTTTTCAAGTAAAAAAAAAAGTTTAAAAAAAATACGGAAACCCGTCTTGTGGATCTTGCAGCACACTAAATCATGCTAAAACCAAAAATGAACACGTTTTATACAATATTTATCTCTATTGCATTAAAGTATGTAAACATATGCTAGTATTTTGACTGATTTCTATGAATTAAGTACAAAATTTGACTCAGACACCCCATATAATCAAAGCACTGAAAACGCAAGCCAGATTGTTTATCAGGCATCATTCTCAAATGCGTTTTCAAGCATTTCTACTTTGTGGATCGGTCTGAAATTTTGCATGCACATTAAGAATATGTTAATAACGATGTAGAATTGGATTTTGTTAGCGATATCAAAACTTTAAGTTGTCTTTACTAATATGCTATATGAAGATTTTGCATTTATAGTGCGTTCTGTCGTACAAATCTTGAAATTTTGTTTAAATATGTTGCACTTCGTCACCGACGTGACAACAGCATATTATTTTCACAACAGTTAATGCTGACTGCAAATGTAGACAATTTGTCTCGTAACGCAACTTTTCAAAAATATAAATGAAATGTACATGTAAGTACTTTACTGTACAGTATAGGAACGTTGATTGTTATTGTTTACAATCGGGATTTTTTTCCTTACGCGCACTAACTGGTTGGCAAAAGCGCTGGTTACAGATACAGAAAACATGCATGCATACATGTGTTTACTCGATAAATTTATCAGAATTTCCGAAAAATATTTTAAAACACTACAAATAAAATAAAAAAAACACCCACCAAATGCCGACTTTTGTTGTATTATAAACTAATTAATATGTCAAATGGGCTGGTCATTCAGCTTAAACAAAAAGTTTAAATGTTTTGGACGAAGCTATAAATCATCCGTTAAATTTCTTTTAGACACGAATAAAATAACTTTTATTGTTAAAAACTATAATGTTTGTTACGAATCATGATAATTTGTACCAGAACAGTAATCATATAAATGCACTGTGTGTGCTAGTGTGTGTTATTTTTTATGAAAGAAAGTGGCAGGAGGTGCATTGTAACGTACAACTAATGTATTGATCAGCCATGTAATATCAACCTTAAAAAGAACCCTTAGCGTAATACTTGTTAAAAGACAATATTTAAATATGATTTATAATTTTCCTATGACATTTGAATACATAACTGATGATCTCATTACTTAAAACTAAAAAAGGAAACATCAAAGGCGTCCGTATTTAATTAGCAAATTGGGCGATGTAAATTCCTACATATCTTACATTTTAAATCATTGCCTATATTTAGCGCAACAATGTTGTATCATTTTAAAACACCCCTATGGTTATATATTATAATTATTTTGTGATGCTCATAGTTGTGTACATTGTTAAAACGATGGTAGTTTTTAAATCGATTTAAAAATAAAATGTTTTATATAAAATGTGCACAATGTTAAAATTTTTATCGGGTTTTCTTGAGCAATAAAGCATGTTATGCTTAAACCGGATTAAAATATCTTTCGTCTCAGAACATCTTTTTAGCAATTTACAAAATTTAATGGGCATCGTTTTTACAATACATAATAATTAAGAGCAAGAATTAAGTATTTTGGGGCGTTTATATTATCCATGAAAATGACTGCTAAATACCATGGATGTATTATAAATTTTGTTAAATGACCAGACATGCGTCTGCCACTGTGGCTTTTGGGCACTTAGAATCAAACATGAAACCATGTTGTTATTTAGTAACTGTTTGGGCAGTATCTGATAATGAGATAATGGGTTTGTACTCAAACAAAGGGGCAATTAAACGCCGTATTAAATTATTAAACGATGGTTAGGGTGTGAAATATGCACAAGCTGGTAAAAACAAATAAATTAAGATTAAGTTAGATACCATTTATTTTTATGAAAATGGATTAAAATATATAAGCAGGTTTTTCTGACCTGTGTTGGTTCTGGTAAAGTTTCTATATTTAATTAATATATTACATAAAGCCTGTTTGGCATGATTCATTATTATTGCTTTACATCATTATTTGCTTTAGTGCCCTGTATTCTGGAACAAGTTAACTTAAATGCATATTTTTATTATATTTTCTTTTGTCACGAACAACAACTAAGTCTTGTATAAGTGTTGCATACTTGGATATTGGGCACAATGAAGTTACTACTTTTAAATGCATCATTAGTAGACAATAATTATAAAAACAAACGTTTCATAATGAAATATGTCTTATAACATAATGTGCCAAATCGTTTTAAAACATTGAATTATTGTGAAAATTAACTAATGTTTTTTCAACACTATCTATATGTGCCAATGTTATGCCCACCACCTTTTGCCAACCAGTGGGCGGAGTGTAAACATAGCCGGTGCGCGTGACGTCACTTGTCAACGTTCTTATTAGAGTCACTGTCAAAATATAAGTAGTCTATTTAAGATTCTTCCCCAGGAGCTTTATGAATCCTCACCCAGGGCTAAAGATGGCAACGCTATCATTTAAATATTTGTTTGGAGATGCATTGAATTTTGAACAACCATAGCTGCTACCGGGGTATTTTCTGCTAAAATTAAGTTAACATTTAGGTCCTACCAAACAGGGGCGTAGCTTGGGTTAAAACAGTATAGGCACAATAGGCGGAATCAACAAAATGACGCTGTATGCGATCATTTGGGCCTGGAGTGTTTATACTCGTATGTGGCTACAAACAACTTACTCCAGCTAAACCCCGATTTTGCAAAATAATTGTAAAATGTGAGTGTGTTTCAAGAAACTTATTTCATATTGACGTAATCGACTCGTTAAACAATGAAGTACCAACACAGCAGAGAAAGATCCCCTCACCCCCACACCCTATTGTTTCTATTGAATTTCTGGCATATTTAAATTTTTCATCACTGGAAAAAATGTATAGGCACGTGCCTATAGTGCCTATAATACCTAAGGAAGCTACGCCCCTGCCGAAAGTTTTCAATGTCGATGCGGTCGTGTACGTGCTTAGATGGTTGGGACCTAACTACCCAAAGGAAACCCACATGTCCGATATTGAGAAAACAGATCCAACTCACAGGGCTAAACTCACTTCGCCACCCCTGGCCACGCATGACGCTAACTACTAAGACAGTCACCTCCATCGATGAACGCTCGTGCACCACAAGGTGGTCATCTATAGGCGGATTTAGCGGCATACACTCCCTCCCTCGTAAAATTGACTAAGATTTTATGTTTTAAACCTCACAATAACACTTAATAAATTAGACGGTCTCTCACATCAAAAATGATGTAGGTTTTTCAACTTTCTTATGTCATGTTGCACAGAAGCGTAGTGTACGCAGCGTAACATTTTAAATGCCATCCACAGACACGAATTCAGAACCGGGCTTTTGGGCTCCAGCCCCCACCCCCAGCTGAGCCCGGAACTATCATTTTCGGGCTGGGCTTTGATGTTTCACACGTTGTGAAGAGCGTATCAATAAGTATACTGTATATTGCCTTATTTTATGACTTTGTCGGGATTGGGCTTTGATCTTACACAAGCAGTCAACAGCTGGCGTGTCACTTTGTGTACCGTATCTTTATCCTTATCTTTCAATTTATCTCTACATTTAATCTGGGAGCTCTGTGGTACCTTGCTGAGCATACACCAATCATGGTGTTCGAGTGGCTGGAAACATATTAATTGGTGGAATAATATTTGACACGGGCTAGGCGTCGTTAATTAACCACGGTTGGTAGCACACTTATTGCATAAGTGAGAGAGTTACTTAGTCAGACTATCTGGTTTAGGTCGAGGTACGACACATATTTCATTACGAGTAATGTTTTTACCATTTTAAGGCTGATAATGGCACTGAATCCCGAATATTTTAGGAAAAAATCTAACCCTTTACATTTGGTTCATACAGAGATGCATCGATGCAATAATTATATAATATTAATAATGTCATAAAATGCGAATAGGCTTGTAGATACGGACACAGTCCATGTAAAAGTCAATATAGGGAGAAAAGCTTGATATTTAAAATTTGCGAAGATATATCTACATAATTATGGTCCATGCTATATGGTATATAGCCTATTTTTGTTACAGGGTATAATAAATAAAATATTTATAATGCGTTCTATTTGGTCCAAAAAATGTATTATGTAATTTGTCGATTTTTATGTACGACTGTTAAACTTGAAACAGTCCTATTAACATAAAACGAAAAACAACGAACAAAACTAGTTATAGCCATCACAAATGAACATTCCCAATATATTATAATCCGGGAGGCAAAATAATCCTTTTTTTTTTTGCTTTTTAGAAGAATAGGTGAGCTTTCCTACTCGCCCCGGCGTCGGCGTCCGTGTCTGATCTTGTTTAAAGTTTATATTAAAAAGTCTTCTAACCTCAAAACTACATCAGTTATTCCCTTGGAATTTGGAATGTACCTTCGTCATTAACTCCAGCATGAGATGCAACATTCCCCATAACTCTGTTTTGTATTTTGACAGATAGATAGATAGATATTTTATTTCAGACTTGTACATTGTACATCGTCTACAACACATAAAATAATATAAATACAATGTCAACGTGAAATGCATTCGTTAACAATATTTAGGATATTAAATAATATATTTAAAATTAGTTATTCAATATATACCACATTAACCTAACATACTTGTATATACTTGTATATATGTATTTTATTTGCTATCTGAAATATATAAGACTAAACATGTTTGCAATGGAGATGAGCATTTAGGCAAAAGTGTTATGGAATGCAGAACGTACACTCAAAGCTTCTTTTAAAAACATACAAAGATTTATAAGTTCAGTTCTATTATTAGTTTTCAACAATTGGACATATTTAAAAACCGATGGGCGTGCACGGTATTTTAGTTTAACATATTTATTTCTTAGATCAGAAAAGCAGGGACAAATACAAATAAAGTGATATTCGTCTTCGACGTCAAACTTGTTATTTTGTAAACAATATAAACAGTATCTTTCATTTCTAGGTGTATTATTTCTATTATATCTACCGGTCTGAATCCGTAAAGGATGAGCAGACATTCTCAATCTACACAGATAAAACCTTAGGCTTCTCGGGACAACATTTAAATATATTTCATATTCTATAGAAGTTTTGAATTGTCTATAAACATCCAGCATCGAACTATTCTCGAGTAAACTAAACCATTCCTGTTTAAATGCATCAATTACTCTATTTTTAAAGGTACTTATACATGTTTTAACATCTATGGAATGTACATTATCAAATACAAAAGATAATCCGTAATCGTTTAACAATTTTCTCAACTGAAATACCCAGTTACGATTACCATAGTCACAATCAGCTACAGCTTGAGTATATATACGTTTTAAAATAATGTTATCCGTGGATACAATTTTAAGCCAATACTTGACAATACGAACATATCTGCTTATATACAGGGGGTATCTGCCCAGTTCACCGTACACAGCGGTGGTGCAGGTATTAGAAGGAACATTTAACAATCGTTTACAAAATTTCAAATGAATTCTTTCAATTTCTTTACTTCTGGTGTGACCCCAAAGTTCAGACCCATAGCTTAAAATTGAACCTACAAACGAATCAAACAATTGACATAATAATTTTGGTTTTAAGTCATACATTTTACATTTAGTAAGCAAAATATTCATTGCCTTAAGAGCCTTTCCAACCAGATGCTCTTCATTTAGGTTAAAACTACCGGTATATTTAAACACCAGTCCAAGGTAATTAAAATTATCTACTACTTCTACTGGTTGGCCATTGTAAGACCAACTTTCGGTGGGCAAAAGCCCACCTCGCTTTCGGAAAACCATAATTTTTGTTTTTTCTACATTAACTTGCAATCCCCATGTATTGCAGTACTCGTATAAATAATCTAAATGAGTTTGAATTTCGTTTGGAGATTTACCAACAATAGCCATGTCATCAGCAAAGAGTAAAAGTAACAAAATTATATCATCAATTTGTAGACCTGAGTCAATATCATTTTGCAAATACAGTTCTAAGTCCTCAACAAAGAGAGAAAACAACAGAGGAGACATTACCTCCCCTTGTCGTAGTCCTACTGCATATACGAAGTAATCAGAATAGGAAGACAACGATTTTACACATGATTTTACTTTTCCGTACATATCGCGCACAATTCTTAGGATCTTGCCTTGAATTCCTGATTTGTACAATTTAAACCATAACCCATTTCTATATATAGAATCGAAGCATTTCATCATATCGACGAAAATGACGTATAAACGCTTGTTTTTATATGAGTAATGTTGCATTAAAGACAAAAGAATGAACGCAGCATCAATAGTAGATCGCCCTTTTTGAAATCCGAACTGCGCGTCCGAAATAAGATTATTTTCATTACAAACTTGTTCGACACGGTTATTCAATACAGTTGTAAATAGTTTAGATAGGCAGCTCACAAGCGTAATCCCCCGATAGTTATTAACGTCATTAACCGGACCCTTTTTGTGAATCGGAATAATTATACCTTCTGCCCATGCGTCTGGAAAATATCCAGAGTTAAGAACTGTGTTAAACAAGTCACATATATGCGAAGACAATATATCAACTGTTTCAATGAAATATTCATTTAACAGATAATCTGTACCGCTTGATTTGTTACGCTTCAAAGATTTAATAGCTTTTACGATTTCATCAACGCTGATTGGCCTATCAAGTTCAGGGTAAACATCATTAGGCATGTTAAAATCGTTTTGCTCGTTAAAAGTTTCTGATTCCTCATTTCTGCAATTGAAAAGATTACTGCTAATATTTTCAAAATATTCGCGAAAGTCCCCTAAGGAAATATCTTCAGAATGTTTACGTGATCGGGATTTAAAATGTTTCCAAAAATCTTTAGGTTTAGATTTCTTCATCTGTTCAAGCTCAAGCATTTTACTTTTATAATGTAAACGTTTCTTTTTCCTAACTATATTTTTATACCTAGCTTTACATTCACATAAATTAATCCTGTTAGATTCAGTTCTCTGAGAATTAAATAATTTAAGAGCGTCAAAATAACAAGAACGCGCTGTTTTACATTCATTATCAAACCACACATTTTTAAATTGTTTACTATCTTTGAAACACATTTCATCTTTAAAATAGCACGTTTTACAAAACAGGGGATCTGCTACGCTTCGTATTGTATTAGTAAAATCATTTAGCATATTATTAACAGAATCTCTGTTTGAGCAATCAACGTTGTCCACAATAGCATTAAACTTGATCAAATTACCTATAATACCTGAGCGAAATTGCTCCCTAGAATGCACATTCCACTTATATTTCATTTCCGCATGACTAGTTTTATCACGTCTATTTTTATTACAACACAATGCAAAGTTTACTGTGGCGTGATCGCTCCATTCATTAAAACTATCAATACAAAAACGAGATAGTTGTGAAAAATTACAATCGGCAGTGAGCAGATAATCAATTACAGAACAGCCGTTATGCGACAAAAAAGTATACTGATTTGAGTTTCCTAGCCGGCCATTAACAATACGCATACCGGTTGCCTTACAAAAGTCTAGCAACTTAATACCATGATTATTGTGCCTTTGATCTAACGAGGCCCTGCTAGGAGTACAATCTGGACTATAATCGATTTCATCGATGCAAATATTCACTCTATCATGCAAAATATAATCATTCTTTTCACCAACACGACTGTTAAAATCACCGCATATATAAATTGCGCCCTTATTATCATAATCTGAAATATCGTTTTCTAAAATTTGAAATAAGTCAACACTTAAATAGTTATAGACTGGCGAATCCTCACCCCAAATGTAAACGCCACATATAAAAATATCTTGTTCCATGTTAAAAAATACATGATCTAGTCTTAACCAAATTATGGCGTCATAATGATTTTTTATAATTTCTATACCGCCCTCTAAATAATCCCTGTAACAAAGCAATAGACCGCCACTACTTCGTTTGGCATTTCTATTTTGGAAAGTCCTGTAAAAGTTATGGGTAATATAACCATTTAGTTCTACGTTAGAATTTGATTTACACCACGATTCATACAAAAAACAAATGTCATAATTTGCCAATATCCCAACAAAATCAACACTTTCCTTCTTATCTTGCGACAGACCATTAATGTTCCACGATAAAACAGACAGTTCATCTCCTGCGTACCCCTACTGCTTTATCGGCTGTCCATTGATGTACAGCGTATCATACGCCAACCAAGCACGCTTGCCCTGTCGCTTTGCCTCCTTCATTTGTGGAACGAGACGTCGACGCTTTTCTTGCACTTCCGGGGGAAACTGTTCATACACATTATAATTTGTGCCCTTAAGTTGTGGCCACTGACGCCTGACTAGCTCCCTGTCCTTAAAAAATGCAAATTTCGCCACAATTGACCGTACCTTACCATGCACTGGCTGAGAAGGGGTACGATGCACTCGCTCGAGTTGTAGCCCATCCACCGTCTCTTTGGGGATTTTAAGCTTTTCATGCATATGTTCCCTAAGCTTACGTTCGGTGATGACTTGGGATTCATTACCCTGGGAGTTATCCTCTTCAATTCCAGTGAAGACCAGGTTGTTCCGCATTGATTGGGATTTTAGGTAGGCAACCTCGTCACTAAGCTGCTGCCGCTGCTTTTCAATATCCGCCACTCGGGAATCCAGCATACCAACTCCTACGTCGGCGGCTTCTACCTTGTCTTCTAGGCGAGTTACCTTTTCGTCCGTGCGCTTACATCGGTCATCAAGCGCCAACCAGACCTTCTTAAGCTCACGCTCAAAGTCCGTAACCTTCCTTTCAAGAATATCAATAGTGTCTAGTCGCTTCTCTATTTTAGTTAACCTTTCATTGAAGCTGTCTGCAATACTCTTCATATAGTCCATGAGATCCCTATTGGTTGGCTCTCTTCCGCTTTCAGCCATCTTGTTCTCACTACCACAATGACCATTAAACACGCTAGAATCCACAATATCAATACTACTATTACTTTCATAAAGAACTGAGTTTGCAATGCCCAAGATATCGCTAACGCTGATGCTCACATCCTCACACTCATCAGACGGGCCTCTATGTTTTGATAGTTTACACTTACTTGTATTGTCCGAAATATCCGAAATGTCCGAAGTACTTCCACTACTATTTCTGTTTTTTCGTTTAGCCTTTCTAACTTTGCTCATAATTAACAAACTGAGCAATTTATAAAAATAAACACATTGTATAAATCCACCGCTTTTACACTCACAAAAGCTCAGTTTATTAAGAAAAAAACAATTTTTTCACTCCCGATTCAAAAACACATCTTTACCGCGCTATCACGTGACAACAGAGTTATGCTCCCTTTTCACATAGATTTTCTGATTAAAGTTTATGTTTTATATCTTGAAAACTACATAAGTATTCCAATTGAAACTTGACATATACCTTTGTCATCAACTCCAAAATCAAGTGCAATATTCCCCATAAATATGTTTTGTATTGTAACAGAGTTATTCCCCTGTTTACATAGATTTTCTGGTAAAAGTTTATATTCAAAAGTCTTATAACTTAAAAACTACACAAGTTATTCACGTGAAACTTGGGATCCATCTTAGTAATCAACTCCAGCATCAGGTGCAACAATCCACATAACTATGTTTTGTATTTTGACAGTTTTTGTTTCAAAGTTGTATAATTTCTAAACTACATTAGGTATTCAAAATTTACGCCCCTTCCACTTTCCAAAATATGTACCAACTGAAATACTTCGAATAATCGAACGACTACTACTATTATTACTACTTCTACTGATGCTGCTGCTTCCATTGTTATTGCTACTACTGGTGCTGTTGCTACCACCACCACTACAACTACCACCGCTGCTGTTGCAACTGCTGCTAAAATAGCTGTCACTACCAATTCTACATCATCTTAGTCCAGCAACCCCGGTCAAACCTGGTCTGCGGCCGGCCCATACTAAAATATAATTAGAAAATCTCAACAGCATTCAAATGTGTATATTTATTTGTATTAACATTGTGAACTTAAGTGATACTGTTTGAGATAATTCATAAGATACTTTGTAAAGGCTGCCCCAAAACCGACTACGCATTATGTATTGCTTAAAGTTCTGCATCGTGCAGTGCTAAATGCGCTGGATTAGCCTATGCGAGTGTTTTGAAATATCATTAAATTCACATATATTTAAATTTGTGATATTTTGCATTTTATTACTTTCAGTAGCAGCAGCACGAGTAGTACTATCATCATCATCATCATCATCATCATCATCATCATCATTATCATCATCATCATCATCATCATCATCATCATCATCATCGTCGTCGTCGTCATCATCGTCATCATCATCACGACCATCACCAGCAGCAGCACCACTACCACCACCATCATCATCACCACCATCATCACCACCACCATCATAATCGTCATCATCATCATCAGCAGCAGCAACAGCAGCGTTATCATCATCAGCAGCATACATCATGATCACGAAAATAATCAGCATAATTAGATATCAATGTCCACTATTTTTATCAATAAAATAAAAACACAGACAAAAATTTCTTAAATGACTGTCAGTAATTTTAAAATCTTTAAGTATGTGGCCGATCTGCAATATACGGTGGCCCGTGGTCCAGTTCGTGCACGTGGAGTATTTATGGATGACAATGTCTTCGAGAAATGCCCCATGTCCGGAGCTGTCGGAACTTGAATGTCAGTGACGGAAAAAAAAACATACATAGGCTGTGATCCCAATTAGACATTTGATTAAAATGCTAAAAAGAAAGAGAACGTTATCGATATGTTTGACATATGTATCGGCATATATGGGTTAACAAAAACCGCAACGAGTCCGACCGTCGCTAATTTCTCAAAGACCCGAGTCCTGCACATGAATGTTGCTAGCCGCCTTCATATTCGCTTCTAGTCGGGTGAAATATTGAATTTGTTTTAAATAAATTATGCGAATTTAAATGAATCAAACATGCTTTCTGACAGCCCGCTCAGTAATTAATTAACCATCTGTTGTCAGCCAGGCGGGTCAAGTGGGATAATTATTGATTGCGAAAGAGAATTACCATCAATATTTCAATGGCGACATCAGTTACAGAGACATATTTCCTACACCGCTGAATATCCACGTTTTTGTCGTCAAGATGTTATCTTTCAATAAATCGTAACCGTGTCGCGACATTGGGACTGCGGAATTTTGAGAAATTCATGTTCTTTATTGTGTTAAAGGCGGACTAGACGTTTTCAAATGTGAGGAAATAAATATGTAAGTACATTGTACATGTACGTCAAAGAGGAAATTATTGTTGCGTTGTTCTTGAGCTGTAGTATCTGATACATACACTAGAGGAAGATGTTTACATATTGTTAATATGTACATTAAATTCATTGTGAAGTGGAATAGTACGTAGCAACCGGAGAGTAAGTGTACCTTCATATTTTAATTATGTATCAACATATTTGCGTCATTTATAAACAATTCTAACATGATACTCACTAATTTGTCTATAAAGAACAAAATTATCGTTGTTAAACTACCCAATAAACAACGCAAAACGTAGCCCCGATTATAAGCGGAGCATATAGCAAAATGTAGTTTTATTACAAATTAAAAAATATTTGTCAACTCATGTTAGAATCGAAATAATTTTCTCATTATAGTTGTTTATCGGCCAAATTTCAACTCTAAGTCGTTCTGATGCATGGCTATTAAAACACCCGGGCTAACGCCCTCGTGGTTTAATTCCTTCGCATTGGAACTCCATATATTTTACTTAAGCACTATTGTGTAGAATTTTTATTCGGTAAATGGTGTGTGAACAGCAAAATGCGTTATTGATTAATTATTATGGCAAAACAACAAATTTATGTTTAATTTACTGGATTGCCACCGCAATATTGTCGTTTTTTAAACGCGTTAAAACAGAAATGGATTTATAGACATGTTATTAACTGCCAACATAGGTACGAACCACATTAAAACTGTTTTGCGAATTTTAAATTATAATATAAATGATTAATCATTATATATATCGTATTTGCATTCATTTTGCTTTATCTGGGGCAATATGTGATTATCAAAATCCGTTGGAAATACCTTAAAGGGGCTTGTTCACAGATTTTCGTAATTTTGAAAAATTACATTTCATGTCTTTACTGAATACACTTAAGCAATATTGGACAAATCAACAACAAAATATTATGTGTAGAAAAAAAAATATTTTAAAGATTTGCCTTCGGCGGGACTCGAACCTCCGACCGCCGGGATAAAAAAAAAATCCGTCGCGCTAAACACTCAGCTATACTGACTTTCAAGTAAAGAATTTAGAACGAATGTTTTTTCAAAATACCGACGAAAAGCGTTTCAAACGTTTTATACTGTTATCCATTTCAATTGATAATCTTTCATAAGCGAAGATATATGTCCAATATATTTTTTCTTTGTCAGTAGTATTATTTCGCTTGTTTATCTATAATGTGTATTTGTTTTTGAGATCTATGACCAAAAAAAGAGAGAAAAACTGTCACTTTGCAAATCTGTGAACAGGTCCGTTTAAATTGATTGTGATGTGGAATAGTACAGCAACCACAGAGTAAGTGTTCCTTTATATTTAAATTATTTATCAGACGTAACGACACAAGATGGCGTACATTTAGAAAATCTACATTCGTTGTGTCTTAAACGCACTATAATTTTAATACGCGGCAATACATATGTCAAGTGATTCAGCAAGTTAAAGGTCTTAGAACTATCTTAAGTTTGAAATCAAAATCGTATTAATTTGTTAACTAAATACCCAAGAATGGCAGGAATAACACAGAAATTACGTCAAATTAAGTGTATGAAACGGAACAAAACGGTACTTCTCGGAATACCTAAGATATTGTAACTCATTCAATTATACTTCAATTTGCAGGAAAATTGGTTATATGTGGTATATTACATACAACATTCAGGGGCGGTTCCAGGATTTCGGGTTCGGGGGGGGTCATCATCAGCATCATCATCATCATCATCATCATTAAATGCACTTTGTGTCACTGAATAAACAAATGTTGGCTCATCTGTATGCCATGAGCTTGTTTGATGTGCCTGTCCACAAAATACAGTTTGGTGTTTTTTTCCCAATAATAGATTTTTTTAAAACTTTGTCTGCAAGGAATACATACAAATACTACGTGAAAAATGAAATAAAAACATATGGTTACCAGTCTTGTTTTGATCTTATTTGCAACTTTATAACGTGCACTTTTGCATAAAAACTGCTATATTTTCGAGTGTCTCAAGACTACCTTAAATCCCCAATAAAAGATGAAAAGGACAAAATTAAGGTTTGATGTAAGCTTATATTAATCAATATACATTTAATGAAAGCAAACATTACCAAAAAATGCATTACAGAATGTAAATGCTGAAAAAATCACATGTTTATGTTTTCAGTGTGACCGACAAAGCCGATGAAATTCTTACTGTATCAACCACAATTTTGGAAATATATAAAGTTCTACATAACAGAATTCTGCCAAACTACTTGAATGTATTAATCTATATGTTGTCAAGATAAAACAAGAATAAAATGTATAGGTCACCATATTATTAATCGAATAAAATTGTAAAAAAAGATCACTACCTTCTCGTCATTTTTCACAAAATACAGCAATTTTACAGACCTAAGTATACAGTTTGCTAGAAATACAGATACAAGATGGAAAAAAAGTCATACAATGTATTAAATTCATAACAGATTATAAAAGAAACCATTAATAATGGTAATAACTTCCATATCAATAATCACAACTACTGAACATGGACAGACTGCCGACATTTGTCATTCGACTAAATGATACTATGTTCTTTTGTGACCGACAAAGCCAAAGCGATTCTCATTTTATAAATAAACATTTTTCTAATTATATTAAATTTAAAAGAATTCTGCCAAAGTACTTGAATGTTTTCATATATATGTTCTCATCATAAAACTAGAAAATATTGTACCGGTCACATTATTAATCGAATTATATTTTAGAAAAGAGCACTACCGTACACCTTATTTTTGCATGTTTGAAAAATGGCACTTCAACAAAAAGTATTCGTAACAGCTAAATAAACCAATAACAAGAATACTAATTACTACTAGTAGTGTATAATAATAATAATAATAATAATAACTTCAATAGCAGTTATCACAAATACTGAACGAGGACAGTTTGCATCTGATGTTTGTCAGTAGAAACATTCATTCGCAAGGCACAAGGTTTCGCTTGGAATAAAAATGATTTTGAAAATAATAAAACCTCTTTGTATTTAGAATTGAAGTATATTTACAAACAAGACGTATTACATGCCTTAGCCTACTGTAAAACAAGTTTTAAAAAACATAGTCTAAAATGTATATTTGTTGATATCATGTATGTAATTGATACAGAATTCAAACCTTGATGTAGTGGCACAAAATCAAATATGTAGGTTTCTAAGCATCAGTATGGTGTTCCAGACCCTCAAAAGTTTTTCAAAAGGAATGACAGTTCAGGATAATTCAAATGTAAACAAGGAAAACTTGAGCTGCATAGCACGAAAGAGAGAGAACCATATTCAGGTATAAAAACAGACGCTCTGCTGATAAACTGTTTACATGGTTGACAATGTGTAATATTGGTTTATTCATTAATTTAGTTTGTACAAACAAAAATATGTTAAGCTGAGTGTCAATTTGGAGACTTTAACACACCACTGCTTTAGGATTTGTCTTTAACGTAGTCAAATAGTTTTTCAATTATTTTCTTATTTTTTGTTACTCTTGGTTTTCCATGTGGTGTCAATTCAGACAGAAGAAATTTTAGCCCATCCAGTCCGCCTCGTTTAACTGATAACTGAAGGTGAGCTAAACAAAGTCCACTGTTGGCTATTTTCTCTGTCATTCCTTTGGAAATGATATTGTTTACTTTGAGTTCATTGACTGTTTCAATGTTTTTTTACACTTTCACACTGATATATTGAACTTATTGATTGCTGACAGAACAGTACAGCTGTGATCCGAAAATTGGGAGTCTGTAACACCAACAGTAGAGCACAACTTCTGCAGGCTTCGCACATCACCCAGGGCATTGTGGGCATAATACTGTTCTTTCAAAAGATGACTCACAAGATACTCTTGAGAGTATATTTCAAGGCCTGTGTGTGTGGCCTTAAACAATGAGAGAGTGTCAGCTATCCGTAAAACATACTTTGAAAGTGGCTCAATGGAAAGTGCGAGTTCAAATGCCCTAATTATACGAGGAAAGTCGAACTTTAGAAAGTTATGACCCACAAGAATACAAGGCTGGTGCTGTTCAATACAAACATGTTAAGTGCCTCTACAAATGTTTTAGTATCAACATGCTGACCATTGTAGAACATTGAGCTGCCCGTGACAGTCAGACCTGTAACTTCAGATGCCGTGGGTGCTATCTGTTATGACGGGAAAACAGTTGAAACATTGATCTGCACAGTTTGCAGCAATTTGTATTATGTCTGCATCTTTGTGTAATGATGTTGTTTCAATATCACAGAAGATTTTGTTAACACCAATCAACTCATCAGTTTTAACCTTTTCAGTTGTTTGTAAACTTTTAGGAGGGGGTATTTCTGTTACGTCTGTATTACTACATGTTGCTATTCCACTTTGATATGTTGGACCTTCATGAATTTCACTTCTAATGTTGTCAAACTTTAGCTTTGACTTCCGTTCCAATTTTCTTCGCTTGAATTCAACACTGTTTGCAATTTCAATTCTTCGCTTGCGAAGTTTGTTTTGTTTGGTAGCATGAAATTGTAGCAATTTTCCAGGTGATATTAAACTTTGATTTACTGCGTTCACGTAAGAAGCTCCAATATTTTTCTGTGCTACGGCACAACTAGTTCTGATGTGAAGACTTTCTGAGCCAGAGTAGTGTGTTTTTTTGGAGCCTTTGCAGCTACCATACAGTTGAACGACTCCACGTCTTTTGTTGATGCACCTGGGGCTATCTTAGCAGCATTCTGGACCACAACATTAAACACAGCTTCTAAATCTGACCTAAGGGTTGCTTCAGTCAAAGATCTACCATAAGGCAAACCTCTGTGTTTATAGGTCTGTGGACTTTTCTGTAGCCACACCATTCCCCACAATGTTCATGGTCTCCAAACAGATGAGGGACAATTTGTTTAAGAGCTGATGTAAATTTCTCAACGTCACCTTTGTTTTGCGCTAAAGCATAGTTGAAACACTTTTGTATGTGTTTAATAACCATTACTGAAAGAACTTTATGTTTTTTCTGTAGGGCATACAAGCTGTTGCCAATGTGCTTCACCGTGTGATTTTGGTCACTCCATTTCTCTACACTGTGTGTCAGATCTTTTCTTACTCTAGCTAAAGTTGTACAGTCGTCATCCATTATAAGGACACCAACTTCAACATGTTCTGATTCAATTTCTTTTACTAGCTCTCCTGCCACATCTGGCTCCATTGCTTTTGAGCTACCAGTCCAATTTCTAGTGCATTTATGATCTGGAACCACATTGCCCTTAGCTTTATGATAATCACATTTCTTACAACATTTGGAGCGTATGCCATATGCACAGAATTTTCCTTTCAAGTTTCCTATCATAGTTCCTACGCCTAATCTGCTGTCGTAAAATCTCCCTGAGCCCCTTTTCTGCCAGCCCATATCGTATTTGAATTGTCCTGAAAGACGGGTCTTTGCCGGATCCTTTGAATATGTATGGTCGGAATGGACTGAAGTTTCAGCACAACTATCCTCTGCAATAGTTAAATGAAAAAATATTTAGCCATACATGTAAACATGAAGATTCTCATTAAAGATGAAGTTCAGCATATTGTCGATAAAATATTTACTTTTATTCCACAATATGGGCGGCATTTTTAAACTAAGTAAATATTATTTAGTGAGGTTTGTCAGGTTTGGTGACAGTTTAACTGACTGGTATTCATAATCAATAATTACAATGTATTAGTTATACTTTTATATAACAAATATCAAGTGGAAAGCTAACTCCAATTGTTTACTGTGTTGGTTAAAAAAGAGTACAATTAACAGATAATGAATGTACTCAAAGCCTGAAAAATATCTTTCTTTCTGAATTTGGGATATAAATGTTATGCACACAGGCATTGTAAACACCAGTGTTCAATAGAAAAAAGGTGTGAACTGCTAGAAATTTGTTTTTGCTTCATGATCTTTAACCCTTTAATGTGCCGGCTCAAGGAAGCCCTGTCTGGGCTATTCATGTGAAAGTTCCGTCACTACAAAATGCTTTCTACTCTGGCTGCTAGGTATACAGCTTATACAGTTATGATACGTTTACCTATGACACATCAAGCTGAATGAGGAGGATGGGTATCGCCAGTATTAGTTGTATCACAGCCTGTCGGAATCTCACACTCTGTCACACTATCGCCCAGGGATGCACTGCTTGTGCGAATATCGATTGTGGTTGCACTGCTTGTCATGTCATCATCGGGGCCTGTCAGGCTACTTCCAGGGGTAACATCTGGAAAAGAATATACATTAAATTTTATCATTTGATTATTATTTGGCTCATTGAGTCTAGTATTTATAAGAAAGTGTGTTACAAAATCCATCAAAATATGAAGTGTTCATCTTTATAGATATTTACTATCAGTAGTTTACTTTATCAGAGTATATTAAAATTGTTAATTATATATTCTTCCACGGGACTTGTTACCGTCTTTCTCTGATCAACATATACAAACCTTGCAGTTCTAAATGAGCATCTTGTAGGGCAGCATGTCTTGAATGGGAATCATCTTGGGAGGCATTGGTGTGAGAGGTACCAGCAGCCTGAGTACTGAAATATTCATCACATGATCAGCAAAATTGTGTGCTATATACCGGTATCTAAGTTTTATCGTACTTTATCAGAGACTTAGTTCATTACACATCAAATTGCTATTTGTATATAGTAACAGACATAACATGAAAGTGAACACATGGGTTTATTTTAAAAAAAACAACAGCAAAACAGACACTAGTGGTTTGCATACAAAATCCACTAAATTGTGTTGTTTAAATATAAATTATCACTAAATTATCAAGGAATTAAGAGTCATGTTACATTTTTCTGTATATACAGCAATTAAGCTATACTTACCACAAGCGCCTTGTTATTTCTTCCTCCTCTTGTTGCAATGCTTTTTTACAGGATGCCTTTGCAATAGAAACTATGTGCTGACCAGTCTGTTAACAAAATAATAATAATTATGCCTTACAAAGTCCATGACATGTGGGAGATCTGTTTCTATTTGCATTAACAACGGGTCAACACTGGAGAAGATGGGCATGCTTTCCCCACAATCCCCTTAACACAGTTCCAGTCTGATGCTGCTATAATATGAGCTGACTTGCACTAGCAGCGACTACTAATGGAGCGAATGTTAGGATTTGATTTATATTAGATCGGCTTTCCCACTTGAAACAGCAGTGGGTGACAAATAATATTCAGTTAAATCATCACAGTTGCCATAGCCATCCACCTCACTGCACAACTGTGTCCTGAATTTGTCAAGGCATAAACAGGGTCTTGTTTTAATAGTGGAAGTAGAAAAATATTTACTAGTGTACATGCACTACTTGTTCAAACAGATTAAACCTGTACTTTACTCTCAGCTTTCTTCAATGTTTTATGGTGAATGCTGGGAACTTCAATTGAACTCATAAAGTTGTTTATATGGGTCAATCCAATACCAGAATGCACCATCCCTGAAAAAAAGTTCAGTTAGGTCATAATACTTCATCTATTTTTTGTGATAAACTGTTACATTTTAAAAAGGTATTGTGTGCCTTGTCATAATTAGTAGTGCCATATTAAAGAAATCAAGAAATATCATTTGTAGTAGAACTTTCCATATTAACATACCGGTACTACAAAAGTACAACATGTAAGCTTTTACTGATAAAAAACATAAAGTGAGATATTTTGCCAAAGAACAAAAGCCTGTATCAACAAATAAATGAAAAAAATAATGATCTTTAGGCAAACCTTAAAGAATTGTTTGTCATTGCCTACCCAAGATTTATGGTAACAGGTAGGTAGGTATGCATTCATGAATGGTCCATTTACTTTAGTGTCAAAATATAGCGTATAGCGTTATTAACACAGATATTGCTTTTGTTTATATAAACAAGTATCTCATTCTGTTGATAAAACTAGAGTTTTCTAAACTTTGCATGCAATGGTCTTAAATTAGAAAATGAATGCTGACAAATTAAACAGCCCGTTGTGTTTTCACAAGTTTGATAAAACATAATAATAATTGTAATTAAAAAAAACGTTTGAGTATGGACCATTTCGTCGGGTCGGTAGGCAATGGCAAAAAAAGATAATTGTAATGTTGGCCTTATTTGTAATGTAAATATGATAGCACTCTCATACGTTATAATGAGCGCACAACATGCTTACAAACAAGCCAGTGACCATGTTCATGTAATTACAAAGTGTAGATACTTCTGAGTGGAGGTAAGGAGGTTACTTGAGATAGTAATAGGTATACACATTCTTTCTAGATAATACATCAGCAGAATACAACAAAGCAAATAGCATGCATTCTAGTCTACTAAGTGGATTTGTTAAATATTGCTACAGCTAAGTAGATTAATACCATCACCATTTTTTACCTGTTTGTTCGCAGACTGTCGAAACCTGAAATGTTTTCATTTTTGTCATGTAAAATTAAAAGATAACACAAAATATTTTGATTACATATTCAGTCTTCAAAATAACCCACTTCCCCGAACACAGAAACAAATAAAACAACTTTTTCAGTTAACATTTTTTACCTGTCTGTCTGAGAGTTCAGGTACCAATACAAATTTATGAAATTAAAGGGGCATATTGACAGTAAATTTCCCCTAAATATAGACACATATTGAAACATTTTTTATAATTATGAAAATAAATATTTTACTGATCATTTATAAAAACGAGACCTTTGTGTTAAGCGATTATTTCGTAAATACTTCTTTAAAGATAATTTTATTTTTGAAAATATAATACTGTATTAGCCGTCGATATGACCCTTTAAAAGTAGACAGCTTGAAAAAATATTTATTGATTATTATTGTAACATATGCAACATTCAGTCAATAAAATAAAAAATATAATACAAACCTATAGCTGCCTTTGTATTGACTACAAATGTCTGTGGCCCTCTTTGACAGTCCTCGTGTCTGTGTCGTTTGCTAGTGTCAATTTTGTTCATTTTTCCACAGTTCCTACACATCACGGTTAAAACAGAACCAAACCCATATCGATCCTCACGAACTGTATTAGTTATGTTTAATTCAGAAGAACACACAACACATTTGTTTAACTGTTCAGCTATAAAGGACAACTCCACAATTCGCCTTCCAGGGGGTAACACATTATCAGTAGGAGACGAGACGGTAACTGTATCTGATACAAGCGGAGTTTCTTCAATATTCTGATGAGTGTCCGAAATGATAGCGTCCGAAATTCTGCTTCCTTCTTGGAGTTTTTCAGTTGACCGTTTACTATTGGCATGCCATGCTGTCAGACGAGCGGATGACAATAATCCTCGTACTGATTCTTTTTTCGATACAAATCTACCTTTTTTTGTGGCATCATGAAAAAAAAAACTAGCAAACAAAACACAGACAAAACTCCCGGTAAAAGATCCGAAAATCCGAATATGTATCAGTGAATGTCTTTGAAATAACTAACAAGTTCACAGTCATGCTCATCAATTGTCTTCAAATGTGTTATGTACTGTGTGTGTTTTTTTTTTATCGAACCGAACTAACGGACAGACAGACAAGCATGTTTTTCTTTACACGAAGTATTGCGATAGGAAGGTACTCGTATGATTTCGTGGTGAAATAATACGATAATTGAAGCCGACGTTGTATTAATTTCGCTGACTTACGGTGCTGGAAAAAAACAATGAAATCGTCAAGAATTGGAGCCGACGTTGTGGACACCCCTCTAATCAATCACTTTATATCTTTTTTAGGAATCCATAAAACAATATGAAACTTGGTATGATTGCTAATGGAACAATGAAAAAGAAGTTTGTTAATTTATATTTTTGGAACTAAACTATTTATTGAGACAGAACTGTTTCCACTCGGAATTAGTCCTTGATTTTACTTGAATTTCGACAACTTTAAATCGTATTTATTCGAAAATTGTAAATGTCAATTATGTGGTATCCTGTGCCAACGGTGCATTGCAGCTGACATCTATATAATATAATATGAATTTAAAAATGAAAGCAATATCATTTACAAATAAGGTCTATATACCTATTGTCTATAGTTTATCGGTTTCGATGAACTTTTGCGCCGGTACTACGTTGTAGGTAAGAAATCGTAGGGGTCGGGCTAGGTCGTGTATGTTTTACCGAATTTGATGTGT
Source organism: Congeria kusceri (assembly GCA_027627225.1). Classification (NCBI taxonomy): domain Eukaryota; kingdom Metazoa; phylum Mollusca; class Bivalvia; order Myida; family Dreissenidae; genus Congeria; species Congeria kusceri. The sequence goes on from CM051027.1 coordinate 25,857,983, forward strand.
ATGTTACTAATTGAGCGAGCGAAAAACATTTTTAGCATATGTTTCCAGTTTTGACCGTTTTGTATATGCACATATATGTATAGTCCGGTCGGGGGGGGAGGGGGGCGTCCGCCGGGTGAGCCCCCATGGATCCGCTAGTGACATTAAAGCATTTGAATCTGACATAAGTTGGATAAGCAGTTTACGAAGTGGTCGCTTTTGAATGCAGTGCTGAATGTTGAAAGATTTCAGTTTGTAGACGATTTTTTTAATTTCTTATTTTTGATTGTCGATCAAACATTGTATTTTGTTATAATTAGGACAAACGTGGAATGGCATACATCTTGAGTATAGTTTGGCTTATTAAATTTTGTTGATGATGTTACAAATATAAATATTACTTTGAATAGAGTTTTTAGGGTACCCCCAAAATGTTCCATTCTTTGAAGATTTCGTGACGTTTGACAAGTATGATTTTTCATTGCTGATATTTTTTATATGCGTTGAAATTTTCAGGATTATAATTTGATTTAAGAAATACATCTAAATTATATTTTCTCAATATATTTACTTAAGTTATATATGTTTACACAAAATACGTACTGAATTGGTTATTAGGGTAACCCAAAATGTCCCACTAATTAGAATCATCAACGTCGTGTATTACCGTTTAAAATATTAAATAAATCAAGAGCCATATTTATTTAAATTTGAAGTTAAACGTCTGAAAAAGACTCAACTATGTTGTTAACAGTTACTTATATTATGTCTAGTTTCTCCTGTTGTTTAACTACTTTTAATGAGAAAATTTAGATGCTGTCATTCAAACACGAACTTAACCTAACCAGTAGCTTCTCGTAACTACTCTTGTTCCCTTTATTTCAACTAAAATTAAAGAAATACGGTAACAACGATTTTATTCCTGCTTGTTCATAGAAATATTACATGTTTGTTTAAAATAATAAAAACACAGTTTATGTTAAAGCTGTTTAACTTACTAGTAGTATGCAAGTGATGAAAAACAAGAAATAACTAGTCGCATACCTTATAGATATTTAACCATAAACCATAAATCATATTTAAACGTACAGAGAATGCTATAACCACGGATAGCTGTTTTAATGGGTGTAACACATTGTTAGTTTGTAAAGAAAACAAAATATAAAGAATTTGTTAAAACCTGATCCTTTAGTACACATTTTGTTCATGATTAACAATATCTAAAATATTCTGAAATATATTACATTGCCCCATCTTTTAAAATGCATTTCTCCGTGCTTCAACATTTATTTTTCAAATCCTTAAAAATGTATGTATAATGCTAATTATAATGCATACACTTACACATGAAATGAATATACTTGTGTTTTTCATTTATTTCGAAGTTCAGTGCATTGCATATTAGGTTAACAAGTAGACGTACAAAATATTTTTCTATTAAACTGACGTCCAGTATGTTCCGCTTATGTACGCCACCTTTCAACGTTACATCATCATCACATTTGCGTCATTTATAAACAAGTAAATAAACAAGGCACATTTTAGAAACAATGACATTATATAGCCCCTTTTCCTGTACATTCGGCCACATAAGAGCTAAACTGCTTTTATACCCTAAATGAACACGGTTTCAACACCAGTGAGACTTTTACCTATAACTTTAAGGTCTCTCCTACTAAATAAAGGCCAGATAATGTAGAGATCAGCCATTCACATAGTTACTGACAAATTCTAGGAATGTACCCTAGCAACCATGAATTCGTCAGATGTTTCCTATCATTTGGTTCAGTCTTCGTTTTGATAAGAAAACACCAAAAGTTTGTTACAATTTTGATACAATTCATTAGAAGTATTCTTTATTAGACTAATACACACTAGCATACAGTTTGAAAATGAATGTCTTGGCTTATGCACAAAGTGTGTAGCAATTTTGGGGAATTTCTTTTTAAAATCTTACTATTCTCAGACAAAATCTTAAATTCGCATTTTTTAAGCCCAAACCAATATTAATGTGATAGAATAGTCTCAATACAGATAACTAACACAAATTTAATAATAAATAATAGTTGAATTCCATTATATGGAGTTGGCTGAATATATAGCAATTGCTGAATCTATAGGAAAGAAGTATACTAGTAGTTTGATTAAAATATGATATTTTACGTAAGAACTGTTGTGTAGAACGTTTATTTGCTGAGAATGTGTGAACAGTGAAATACGTTCTTGAATAATATTTATGGCCAAACAACAAATTCACGTTTAAATTTATTGACACCGCATTATTGCAGTCGTTTCAGTTAAACCTTAAATCAAAAAGTGTATAAAATGTTTCTAAACTGCAAACATAGACACGAAACCCCACTACAACTATCTTACGAATTTTAAATAATAATCGTGATTAATTATAATAGATCTAGTATTTATATGGATTGTTCTTGACCTGGTACAATATGTGATAGTATCAAAAGGTTTTGGAAATACATAAATGGAACTTGTTCACATATTTTTATACCCCCACAAACGGAGTTTAGGGGTGGGTGGGTATAGGAGTGAGCTTGTCTGTCTGTCGGTCCGTCGGTCTGTCTGTCTGTTGGTTTTTGGTTTCCGGATGATAAATCAAGAAATGCTTGGCATATTCAAATAATTTCTGTTACACATGTGTAACATAATAGAATACAGGTGAAGTTCGATATTGGTTACAAACCACTAAAGTTTGACAGAGTTATGGCCCCTTTTCGACTTAAAATTCCCTAAAAGCATGGTTTCCTGGCGATAACTCAACAATGGCTTTACGTATTTATATAATTATTGGTACACATGTGTAGCATCATAAAATACAGGTCAAGTTCGACTTTGGTTACAAACGACTAAATTTTGACACAGTTATGGTCCCCCTTTTTGACTTAAATTTCCGAAAAACAAGGACAATAACTCATGATAGGCTTCACATATTTAAATTATTTTGGTACCTAGGTGTAACATTATAAAATACAGATCAATTTTAACTTAGGTTACAGGCCCCTAAATGTTGACAGAGTTGACAGAGTTATGACTTCTATTGAAATTAAATTTTTCCAAATACACTGTTGACCATTCACAAATTAAAGCATTCTCTCGCTGTCCATTTCTTTTGAATGGATGCCATAGTTTTGTGAGGGGTATATACGTCACTCATGTGACAATTCTAGTTGTGAATGTTTAACTTTATCAGAAACATTATAAGGCGTAAAAAAATATGTTTGTTTCAGGTTACCCGACCTACTCTAAAAATGCCCCGACCCTAGAACATTTTTTTTTTAGTTTGTCAGATATTTTTATCGCTTTGCCTACTTTGTTCCAATAATTATTTTTTTTTATAAATAAGTGTTTTGTTTTGATAGCATCAACTTCAAACCAATATTTAAGGATATTACTGATATATTTGGAATATTTTTTCACTTTGAATCCTGAAGTTAATCATCAAAACAACAAAAACAAACTTAAATGTAACCTGATTTTTTTTTACGCCTAACCGAAACAGATGGGCTAAACTAAAACATAAAAAGATACACAAAGTGGTGTCAGTTCCGGGAATTGAACCTACGACCTCGGGGTTTATCAGTGTGTACATGTTAAATGCTTATCGAGTGCTTCGGGATTCTCTCCTCTGTGACCATCGGAAAACTTGTTAGTTGCATGGGTTATAGTGCTAGGTACAAGAGATGCCCCGTTCCAGAGGTTACATTGGGTCGTTTCGTCTCCGGCCCCAAGCACTTCGTACACTTCACATAATTATGAGTTTATAAATATTGCCGATTAGCTGCACAGATTCGTATCGTTATAATGTTTGCCTTTAAAGAGACCTGTTCACAGATTGAGAAATTGACAATGTTCATTTTTTTGCAATATATCCCCAAAACAAAAATACATAATATGTACACAAGCAAAACAACACTACTAACATATAACGGAAATAAGAGTCGTTTATGAAATCAACAATTAAACGGATACACTTATAAAGCGTTTGTAACGCTTTTCATCGGTATTTTTGGAAACACGTAACTCGCGCATAGCGATTAAAATTCAGTGTTAATTTTGTAAGTCAGAATAGCTGATTGGTTTGCGCGACAGTCTTTTGATCCCGGCGGATGTGGTTTGAGTCCTAGGGAAGGCTTTTTTTGTTAGCTCACCTGAACACGAAGTGCTCGGTCAGCTATTGGTATAGGGAACCTCTCCTGCGTCGTCCGTCGTATGTCGTCCGTCAACAATTTGTTTCGTTTTGAAGCTGGAGACTTCATTTTTCATCCAATCTTAACCAAACTTTCACAGTTTGTGTATAACCATAAACTCTCGAAGGAAATTGTTATTGGGCCAGATCACACCAGTAACACTAGAGTTATTGGCCCTTTTTCATGCAAAAAGAGCAAAAATGCCTTTTTCCAACACATAGACTTACTTTTCCATCCAATCTTAACAAAACTTTCACAGTTAGTGTATGACCATCAGATCTGAGGCGCCAAAAAGGGCCAGATCGAGTTTCAAACATCGGAGTAATTGCCCTTTGTTTCTGAAAAATTATACACAAATGGACATTATTCTGGATAGAGATTTCATTTTTCATCACGAATCTTGCACAGTTTGTCTATGACCATGAGGTTACATTTGAAGTTGAATATAGGCAAGATCGGACCAGAAATACCGGAGTTATTGCCCTTTGTTTGTGAAAAAATATACAAAAATGGACATTATTCAAGATAGAGAATTCATTTTTAATCCAATCTTCATCAACCTTGCACAGTTTGTCATTGACCATAAGATTACAGGTCAATTTGAATATAAACAAAATCGGGCCAGAAACACCTAAGTTATTGCCCTTTGTTTGTGAAAAATATACAAAAATGGACATTATTCAGGATAGAGACTTCATATTTCATCCAATCTTCACCAATTTAGCACAGTTTGTATATGACCATAAAATTAAAGGTGAAGTCGAATATAAGCAAAATCGGACCAGAAATACCGGATTTAGAGCCCTTTGTTTGTGAAAAAATATACAAAAATGGACATTATTCAGGATAGAGACTTCATATTTCATCCAATCTTCACCAATTTAGCACAGTTTGTCTATGACTATAAAATTACAGGTGAAGTCGAATATAAGCCAAATCGGACCAGAAACACCGGATTTAGAGCCCCTTGTTTGTGAAAAAAAATACAAAAAAGGACATTATTCAAGATAGAGAATTCATTTTGCATCCAATCTTCACGAATTGTTCACAGTTTGTCTATGAATGTAAGATTACAGGTGAAATCGAATATAAGCATGTTCGGGCCAGAAACAACAGAGTTATTGCCCCTTGCGTGTGGAAAAATACATCAACAAGTTATCAATGATTGGCTTGCACGCATTTTTTTTTATTCACTATAGACCAAATTTACACAGTTTTCATATAACCTTAAAAATTGAATGATGAAAATTCATTTCAAACAGTTGCAAACCTTGCATGCAGTTATTTGTACGTTCAACATTGATGGCTTCAGAGCCTGCATTAACATCGTTTATCATTGGACAGATAATTATCAAAGAAAAGCAAAACTTGACCTTATAGCACAACCATCGCAATTATCGCATTGCAACTAGCTTTCCAAAACTGTCTGCGAAAAAGACATCAAAATCTACTGTTTCTGCATTTTCCAGAATTGTCAATGACTTAATGAAAAAGGGTCAAGTAAGAATATTGAGAAAAATGATTTGAGAATCATTAGCAAAAACACCGCACATCCGCTACCACGTACTTTAGTAGGTCCATTGCCCTAACCGATGTTTTAAATCAAATCGATCCTATCCACCTTTGCGTATTGTTCAAATACCTTAATTTTCAAACCTGTCACAACAGTATGGTCTTTATCTGTATCAGTTCTCAGGTGAGCTCTTTGGGCCATCATGGCCATCTTGTTAATTTATTATTTTTTTCTTTATATAATATTTGTTTTTCGTTAGTCCAACTGCTTTAGTTTTTGCAGATAATACATAAAATGACTTTTTTTTTCAAAAAACATAAAAATCTGTGAACAAGTGCCTTCAACACATTGATAAATTAACACGTACTAAACACAGTTATCAAAGTTGTGTGTAACCTATTTTTACAGGATTGAAGTGCATCTTTTAACAGTGCGACACTTGAATGTTGTTTCAAAACCAGGACAGTGATAAACTTGAAAATGCAATAAAACGCTTGTTAAGTGGACCACAAAAAAAAATTCACATTTGCAGCGTGTCCTAGGAAAACCATACTTAGGAACGTCGTATGGATTTTAACGTAAGAAAACGCTCCACTGATTTATGACGAATAAACTAAAAATTGAATTATATATATATTAAAAATTAACATCGTTATTGCAGGTAATCGCAACAGACAGTTTGTATTTAGTTTGTACTGATCTACGACACGTATATATGCCAATTTACATAATAGGCGTGGCCTGTGAAAACCGGGCTTAATGCGAACTGCACAGGCTAATCCGGGACGACACTTAACGCAGAAACATTAAGCCCGATTTCCCACGACACGCCTCATATTAGCATCTTGATTGTCTGATTTAATTAATCAGTCATTATAATGATAACATTCTTAAAATCCAATAGCGATATGGGTATTTGAATAACATGATAAGAAGCATTGTTGAGTCTGAAGAATTGTCATTTTCTGTGACTGAGTAGATGAGTGTATTTGTAAATATCGTAAACATTGCTAATTTTCAACACTAGTAGTGTTCAAAATATTATTATCAAACCCAGCCTATTTGTACATACAAGTACATACGCCAGAGGCGTTTACTGATATTGTAAAGATATTCAAATATTAACGCTGATAACATTGTCAAGACTTGCCGAACTTTTAGTGTTGTCTTCCTTTCAAAAGTCATTTAGAAGAAGTGTTAGAAACGGTTCTTTGAAGTGGAAATACATGTTTATAATGCTTGCATAAGGGGAGGATTGCGTCTTTAATAAATGGTAATTTTATTACTTGTTTGTCAAGTTTCTATAAGCAAGTTAATTTTCATTCATAATGTTTATTTCAAGAATTGTTTGAAGAGCAAATTAATATGCCGTTCCTTTTGTTATTCCTTTATTTGTTTTGTATTGTGTTCAAAATATTACTAGCTCTATCAAACCCAGCCTATATATGAACGTCCTTGGCGTTAATTGAATTGTACCGATATTCAAATATTAACTGTGATATAATACCTAGTTTTGTATTAAAAATGTCATTTATTGGCGTTAAATTTCACCTCAGAAAGGCCAGATTTGCCTATTGTTATCATTTGGCTGTCCACTTGGCAAGGGTTATTTGAAGTGGAACTACGTATTAACAATGGAAGGATAACGGAAGGATTGAGTCCTCAATAAATCGTAATTTTATTAGTTTTTGTCACTCCCTATCAGCAAGAAATATTCCGTTTTTATTGGTAACGTTTAATAAAAAAAATGTTTTAGTTTTGAAGATATTTAATTAAAATGCCGTTCCTTTTGAATTTTCTTTCTCGTATTTTGTATTGACCAATCGGGTTGGGCGCCATATTGTGCGTTTCTTTACTGTTTGACTAGCCTGCATGATAAGAAAAAACAAATAATTTACCGTATTTAGATACGAATTAGGGTGACAGATTGTCTGATATGTGCTTGAGTAATTGAGCGGACTGGGCTTCTTCTAGCACAAGTTTTTTTTTTGAAACACGGTGTCTTCAATGTTCGTGGTATAATGAACATTATTTGTTTGAACATGTTATCATTAGAGTAATATTATAAAGGCAATGAGGGAAATGGATGGATTGCACATGTAAATATTCCTCAAATTCTTTTTTCGATTTGGGACAATATGTAATTGAGTATCAAAACGGTTTTATAAATACCTAAACATTTTGTGAATGTTTAACTGTATCAGAAACATTTTAACTGCATAACCAAAACGTTTCGGCTAAATAGAACCATATATAAAAGAAACAAAAAGTGTTATCAGCACCGGGAATCGAATCGTTTATCAGAGCATGTTGAATTTGTGTCTTGTTAGTTGTATCGTTGATGGGTTAAAGTGTTAGGTACAACGCGTCGACACCAAAACCAGACAGAGTGCAGAGGTCATCTGATGGATAGCGGCACGTGGAGAAAAGTGATTTGAACTTCTGTGTATTAAATATACAAGCACTTGTTGGTCGCAGATACAATAAACTCGAATCAAACGATTTAAAAGCAATATTTAATAAAAATGACATTATATTATTGACAGAAACATGGTCTAACGAAATTTATTACTATAATGTGGAAGGTTTTGAGTATTTTATTGCACATAGAACGCTTAAACATAAACGTGCGGTTAGAGATAGTGGAGATCTTATCATATATGTAAAAACTCAATCTGTAAATTTGTTTCTTTCTTAAAACATTAGCAAGATTATTGTATATGGATTAGGATAAAAGGTGAATGCGTTAATTTGAATGATGATTTGTATGTTTGCTAGATTTAAATTCTAGAGTTGGAAAATTGAATGATTTTGTAGAAAATGAGTTTTTATATACTTTAGATATGATGCCCGACGATAACATAATGGAAACCTATATCAGTAGAAATACACAAGATACTATCATAAACGAAAATGTAAAATTAGTAATTGAATTTTGTAAACACACGGGCTTACGCATTACGAACGGTCGAATAGGTAGAGATAAAGATATTGGCAAGTATACATGTGTTAAACAGAACGGGTCTAGTCTTGTTGATTATATGCCACCGTAAAAGCTCTATGTTTTCGGACACTTAAAAATGATTAAAAAATTTCGTGACCAAAAATTTGGATACACAAAAATATTCCCAAATTACAGGTGTCCGAAAATTTATAGACACTATGACATTAATGCAATTACGTTCGGATATGTCTTTGTATAACGTTTTTTTTGCCGAATATACACGGATAGTATCGATTAATGATTGCGCGTGCTTGTTAAATACCACGCCGAATAGTGTCCCCTTTGTACACTCACTTGTTTTTTCGGCGTTGCTGTCTAAGATCACTTTTGACCTAGATTTCTTGCGATAATTATGCCGCGGGAAAATTGAATGCCGATAGAATTTGGCAAATTTTCTAATTTTAAGGAATGCAAACTTACAACAATGGTTTAATGTATACCGACAACTGTTGCATAATTTTGGGGATTAAAATATACATAATTATTTACATAAGCGGCTAAAATAAAGTTATAAACATATTCTCGATATACACTCTAGAACTGAGCATAAGTATGAACATATTTTCTCATTGTATGTCATTAACAGAATATTATGTTCCCAGAATTAATCCACTATTTTGTTTAGCCTAGCGGTACGCTCTATAAATAATAATTGATTCTAGCGAGTTCAACACACTCACGATCATTCTAAAAATAGCGCTCCTTTAGCTGCCGGTGTATAGCTGTATAATATACATGCATCATTCAGCGTCCAGAGAATCATTAGAGCGAATATTTCAATAAAGGGGGAATTTATGTTATTAAACTGACTGTGTATGTTAATTTGAAATTGAATTGCGGTTGCGTTCTGTTAATAATTAATTAGAATTGCACATTTCTATCAACTTCTCCAGTCATGAGATGTTAATCAACCTATCAAATGATATGTTTCAATATATAAAATGTGGTGAAATAATTCTCTGAATACGTCGAAATATTATTGATGTTACTTTTACTTCATTTGCGTAGCATTAATTCATGATATGCAAAACCAATTATACACAGAAACCCTTGATGCATCATTCCTACCGAATATAATTTTCAATAGCCATAGTCTTATGAAATTTTATGTTTGTGCTATCAAAATGGAAGTCATCATTATTTCAAATGCGCTGAATGTTCTCTGAAGATTGCTTTTCATTAGGATACACGGTATAAGGCTAAAAAATAATGAATTGTTTCTCCGGCACTTTTTCCAAAAAATCAGGAGGGAGGGCGATTTTTTTTTCTCCTACTCTTGTCTATTGGCACTATGTAATGGCCTAGTAAAACAAGTAATTAAGTACAGATTAAAGACAATTTCAAGTTTTAACAACAACATATGCAATCCTTTTATATAAAATTCTAAATATAGATTTATTAATCACAAACCGTCATTTATGCAAGCTGATGTAAAAAGGCAATCAATTCGAATGTTTATAATTAACATAAGTTCCTTCAAATTGATACACCATCAACATTAAAATACTTCTATTTATAGAATTTAACTTTTCGTAATTCATATTTTTTTATAACTGTCAAAAATAGAAATTATTTTTGCAGTAAATCACCAATAATTGTTGGAGAGGAAAATCAACACTTGTTAATGCAGCTGGCATTTTCGATCGTTTCCATATGACTTATATTGACACAGATTTTGTTCAAAAAAATATGGAATGAAATATGAAATATTACACAAGCAAAAGCATATACGAAACAAAAGTTTAAATCAACAAATAGAACATATTTATATAGGTTCCCAATCGAATATGACTTTGTTTTCAAAATTTACAGAGTATTATCAAGACAGAAAGAAAGTTACTGGAAATACCGAAATATCTACCGGGTTACTCTTTTCCGCTATGTTAAAATGCGGATTCGTTTAATTTCAAGCCGCTGTCCATGGGATCTTATTCAATACATCGTAATTTTAGTAATTTTAGTAATAGTTATGAACGTTTATGGTGTTTATTCGTCCGAATTATGTTTCTTATTTACGAAAGTCATTGTTCAAAAGCGCTTGGTATGAACGAAATACACATAATGTACATACTGGTTTACTCCAGAGTCATCACCAGTTATCGCATACAGAAAATAGACGACAGCAAGTTACCAAAATGTTAATAATTCACGGATTTCAAATGCGTAGTTTTTGTATTTGGTTCGGTAACATGCCCATTAGAAACACTTTCTACAAAGTTATATTTTTATTAACATATTTCTGGACTGCTCCTTTAAAACCCGGGCCCGATCGTCAAAAAAAAAGTTAATAACTATTTTTTGACATTAAATCAAATTCGTGGCGGGCCATAAAAATACGTTGCGGCGTTGTCTGAGAAACGAATCATTCACTTTTAAGCCTATACATGATTAATTGACTTCGAAATGTGTATGTATTATGCATAGATAACTTCTAAGATGTAGGTAGGGTATATTACTTAAGAATAACTATACGCGTCTGATAAAATATATTTTTCATTCATTCCTGTAATTATTTTCGTACATTGTTAATTTGTTAAATTTGTCTGACAAATTTTATATAATAATGAAGTTTACGTAAATTATTTAGGTTATTCGTGTATCACTAGTGAAAACATGGGGCGGTATGATCGGTTAAATTACAGTACAAATATTAATAATTATTGAATTAATCACAAATTAATTTTGGGATCTGAAACGTTTTCTTATGGTTTCCCAAAAAACCTGGGACCGAGAAGTCTCCTTATATAGGTGGGGACCGAAAAATCTGGGTCCGAGAAGACACGTTATCGATCATCTTGGCACTCTTGTATCATATGTTTAGGGTAAAAAATGATATCTCGGTATATTAATGTCAACGCCGATTGTCTTTTTTAAAGACATTTCTTGTTTGTTAGTTTTTTTCTTTTTTTTTTGCTTTATTGTACCGCTGAACTTTTATTTGAATCAGAATACATGTCAGAATATGAATGCATGTTGTTGTTTTTTTGCCTTTCTTACAGGTAAACTTTTATTTGAATCTGATCCTGTCTGAATGATGAATGTTATGTTTGTTATCAATTATTGAAATGAAATAAACCAAATAAATCAGAATCCACTAATTTCAGCGCGTTGCGTCGTCTTTCAAGCTTTGAGATAAATGCAATTTCACAGCTTTGCTATGGCGTACCTGAAACGACATTACAACAACAACTGTGAATAACTTAAGTAGAATTTTTTGGTAAATAATTAAGACTGGATAAAACTGGTTCCTTAAAACGCTCATTTCAACAACATATTGAATATTCGATATCACTAGTGGTATAAACCCATTATTTATGGCACATGGCTCTTCACCCCCAAAAAGCGCTAATGTAACGATCCACCGACTCCACTCGTTCACCTGCAAGGTTTTATTACCTTTATCTGGTTTTCAAAACACGTGCGATGTGTCACCGGATTAACGCAAACAGGTTAGAATTCTGCTAAAATACCACTGTCATATAAAATGTCCGAAAATTCAGATTCATTACTTATGGTTTAAAATCAGGATGTCCGAAAATAATTATTTTTGGTCACTATATATTATATATAGTGACAAAAAATAATTATTTTGGCTAAAAAAGAGGGTGTGCGAAAATCTGTAGTGTCCGAAAATATAGAGCTGTTACGGTATGTAAACCTGAACTTACGTCTATTTTTAGTTTTTTTTGTTGTTGTAGATGAACCAACTATTGAATCCGATCGTTGTGCTATTTATTTCTCGATTAAATCATCGGGTATACAGGAATATGCCAACAAGGGAGATAACAATACAGATGATTATGTGAAAGTATAATACGTATAGGATATTGACCGAGTAGGAGGTCTTTCTGCGTAGGAAAGACCTGTCCACGGGCAGCATGTGAAAACCGAGAGCGCGGAGGTCAATATCCGACTTACATACCGGAAGGTGGCATAAATGCCGCATAGTTGAATCACACAAAGAAGGTGTCTATGGTATGGTTCTTTCTACGTGTTAGCAGGTACTTTTTCTCAGTTTATCTCCTCAATATTGGTATGAAATTTATAACGTAACGCGCACAGAAATAAATTTTCCAAGACTGTAAAATATAGTTCACATGGTAATGGCAGAATTTGTTTTCGGGTCGTAGAATCTTTTTTTGTATTATAATTTTTTATCTCTAAATAAAGAACGATTTGTCGTGCTGATGCTAAAGCACTTGTGGTAAATTCCTTCGCATCGGACCTGTTAATCGTTGTTAATTAGCCGAAAGCAACTCGCAATCGAACATAATGTCTTATTTAATTGTTTATTGATTTAAAAAAAAACAACACAGTTGTCCATACACAAAAAAACATTTCTTTATAAATTAAACAATTAACGCTGAAACTGATTTGTATTTATTTGGATTTTTTATATTCGATGTAGAATGTATATACAACATGTATATAAATAGTTGGTACATTTTTAAACAAAAAGAAGTTAAAAAGGTATCACTAAACAAGAAGGTGAATGGCTTTAATGCGTGGTATAGTTTAGCGTATGTTTTTTTCTAAGATACAATAATAAATGATATACGTTGCATTATTTTCTTTTATAGAAAATCATATATTGCGTCGTACAATTAAACAACCAATCTGTTACAAGTCATTATATTCATAACGAAATTGTTTTCTGCCTTGACATATTATATATATTTTGTATTTTGTTGAAATAACATATATATGCAGAAAGTCCAAAAAACGAATGTGTACATGCACATATATGTATTTTAGAACTACATCATGAATGTACACATGCTTCTCGTGGACAAGTCTTTTTGTGAACAATAAAATCCTCGTGCACGGGTCTATCTTTTTGCACGTGGACGGGTCTGATATCAGTTTGGAAAGACCCGACCACGTGCAAAAAGATAGACCCGCGCACGAGGATTGTATTGTTCTCACAGGTTATTCCGAAAAATATAGACCCGAACGAAACAAAGAAGTAGGTATGTAATGTTATACAACGAAAATATGTACAATTTTATCAATGAATTGCATGATTAAAACTATCAATCACATTTATAGTTGTTATTTGAAAAACTATCAACAATTGAGTGTGTTGAACAACTAGATGAAAATTTTGTCCTGTTTTTATAATGACTTTCAATTGATATGTGATAAATTTTTTAAGCACAATATTAGTAACCGACCAAAGGCAGAATATCGTTTAAATAAATGGTTCGATAGTGAATGTGATTTTAAAAGGAAATTTTTTGATAAATTAAATCAATACCGATATAGTAAGACACCAGAAAACATAATTATTTTAGCAAAATCGAGATCGGAATACAAAGTAGTTAGTAAAATCTCTATGTTTTCGGACACTTAAAAATAATGTCCGGTGTATAACGTTTTTTGCCGAATATACACGGATAGTATCGATTAATGATTGCGCGTGCTTGTTTAATACCACGCCGTTTAGTATAATTAATTTTTAGCGATGTTTGCTATGAATTTGAAATATTTTCATATGCATTATTTTATTTTACAGAAACTTACGCCAATACTGCATTTTTGTCGACCAAGTTCAAAGATTACCGTCTCGTATATTATTTACCTGTAATTAATGCCAAAAAAATTATGATTTTCTTGTTTGTTCTTGAACCAAAATCCTTAAACGAATGTCTTTAAAACCTTCACATATTCGTGCAACTTGTGATAGGGTGCGATAAAACTGGAGCCTGTTTGTCACACTTATCGTGTTGAGTAGAGACATAGTACCGTAGATAAATGAATGGTTAATTGGCACTAAGTGGCATATTTATTATACGATATCACAACCGGTATACACAATCGGGTAAACCCATTATTTATGGCACATGGCTTTTTACCCTATACCACTGTCATATAAAATGTCCGAAAATTTTGATTCTTTAATTATTGGTTAAAATCAGGATGTCCGAAAACATATAGAGACGAAACATAATTATTTTGGCTAAAAAAGAGGGTGTCCGAAAATTTAATAAAAAGCATTGTATTGATAAAAAGGTTACATCACAGTTAAAAGGAGCAAGGTTACACAATGCTGAATTATATTGGAAAATGCTTAAAGATATATGTATGCCAAGAATAATAGTTGTTCCAATATAGGATTATCTCATTTTTAACATTAAATTAAGGCTATAAATAACCCAGACTCACGTTTTATCAAGAAGATGATAATATTTTATATTTTAACTAAATATTTTTGAATGGGGAATTACAAGTCAGGTTTAATGAATTAGACAATGATATAACTCATGACGATATTTACAAAGCATGTACACAACTTAATGCCGACAGATCTGGAGGTCCAGACTTTTTAAACATGGCTTCCCATATTTATCAAATTATATTGTACCACTATTTAACAAGATATTTAAATTGGGTTACTCCACTTATAAATAGACTGAGGGATATATTATACCATTGTTTAAAAAGGGGGATCCAGATTAACCAGAAAATTATAGAGGCATTACATTGCTTAGTACCTTTGGCAAATTATTTACAAGAGTTATATAACAGATTAAATACATGGGCTGAGAACTATGACACATACTCTGAAGCAAAAGCTGCTTTTAGAAGAAACATGGGTACAATAGACAACATATTTATCATGTCTAGTGTTATTAATCATATTTTGAATCAAAACAAAAAATTGTATGTATGCTTTGTTGATTTTACTAAAGCATTTTATTTATTAGTAAGAGGAAATATTTTTTATAAACTTATACAATACGGTATTCGTGGAAAAATGATGAATGTAATACGATCTCTGTATAGTAGTGTTAATTCACGTATCAAATACACAAATTATCTAAGCAACACTTTTACATGTCAGCTAGGGACACGTCACGGCGACTGTTTATCTCCATTTATTTTTTTCTATGTATCTTAACGATCTTGAAGAACAATATTTATTGAATGGTGCAAATGGTATTTATGTTGAGCACTTAAAACTTATTATTTTTTTACATGCAGACGACGTTGTCATTTTTACCTCAAACGAGAACGAACTAGAACAATCACTTGATTTACTTCATGATTATTGTGGGATTAGGGGGATTACTGCCCGTCACCCTGACCAGGGTATGGGCCGCCAACCACGGATCTCCAGAGTTCTGGGCCATGCTCTCCAGCTGGTTCCAGGTGTAGCCCATCTTGGTAGTGACGGTCTGGAGGTCGCGTCGACAGGTGTTTCTTGGACGGCCTCTTTTCCGCTTTCGCTGGGGGTTCCACCGCAGCTCCTGCCTGGTGATGTTGGCTGGCATTTTCCGTAGGGTGTGCCCTATCCAAGCCCATCTCCTCTTCCTGATTTCTTCATCGATAGGAATTTGGCAGGTCATTTCCCTGAGGTTGGGGTTGCTGATGGTGTCAGGCCATTGGATCTGGAGAATCCTTCTGATGCAGCTGTTAATGAAGGTCTGTACTTTCCTGGTGGTGGTCTTGGTCGTCCTCCAGGTCTCTGATCCATACAGTAGGACTGATTTAACATTGGAGTTAAACAGTCGGGTTTTGGTGGTGGGGGACAGTTCTCTGCCTTCTCTGCTTCAGCTGCCAGCCCGTCCACATATGCTTTTTTGTTCTGCAGTATCATTTTCTTCACTACTTTATGGGCTTCATCGAATTCTTGTTGAGCCTTGGCCTTTGCTGCTCCTTTGCTGTTATCCACTCTTTCTGCTTTTGTTTCTTTAGCCAAACTACTTCTTGGCATGATGATCTCAGTGC
This sequence comes from Congeria kusceri, assembly GCA_027627225.1. NCBI lineage: Eukaryota > Metazoa > Mollusca > Bivalvia > Myida > Dreissenidae > Congeria > Congeria kusceri. Next base: position 25,874,418 of record CM051027.1, read on the forward strand.
TTCTTTCACTTTATGCCACCTGTTGGTTACTCCTTCCTCTTCTTCTTCGTTAAGTTCCTGAAGTACTTCATACTTGTTCTTTAGTGTCAGACAGAACTCTTCTCTGATCTTGGGGGTCTGTCAGAAGGCTGACGTTGTACTTGGCTCTTCTGTCTGACGTGTCTGTGCGGTTTCTCTTCTGCTCCTCTTCTCACTCTGACATCTTGCATGGATCTTCTGAATTTCTCGCAAATGCAGACGTGGTCGATTTGGTTTTCTGTCACATTGTCTGGCGATAACCAGGTGTTCTTGTGGATCCTCTTGTGGGGAAAGATGCTGCCTCCAATGACCATGTTGTTGAGTGCACACAGGTCCGCACATCTCTCTCCATTCTCGTTCATCTTTCCAAGTGCGTGGGTACCCATGACTTGTTCATATCCGGTGTTGTCAGGCCCAATCTTGGCATTTACATCTCCCATGATGATGGTGACGTCTTTGACCGGATAGGTCTCGAGGATCATCTGCAGTCTGCTGTAGAACTGATCTTTGTCCTCTTCTTCACTGTCATTCGTGGGGGCGTAGCACTGGACGACATTCATTTTGATCTTCTTTTTCTTGGTGCGGAAAGATGCTGTGATGATCCTGTGGCCATGCGCCTCCCATCCAATCAGTGCCCTCTGTGCCTGCTTAGACAGCATGAAGAGTACTCCCTGTGTGTGGGGTGCATCACTCTCTTCATGTCCAGAGTACAGCAGCAGCTCTCCCGACATCAGTCGTGTCTGCCCAGCTTGGATCCACCGTGTCTCACTGATGCCTAACAGTGTCAGGTTGTTACCCCTAATCTCGGCTGCTACTTGCGCCAACTTTCCTGCCTCTTACATGGTCCTAACATTCCATGTACCGATGTTGATTCTCCTGGTCGACAGAAGGGTAGTCGGCTTGATGGCTTCCTTTCGACTTTCACCACCAAGCGTCATGCATCTTCTTGGTGAAGATCCTTCCTCTCCCAGGATAAGTTTCTCTGTTTCTTCTGTTGTTGCCGTTTCTGTAGCGGTTTTGCTTTCTACGGGGTGGGGGTGCTAACCCCATGCCCAACCCTCTTCCTTTTTCAGCCGGGCTTGGGACTGTCCTTGGCGATTACTGTACTAAATGGAAATTAAGCGTCAACGTTAATAAAACTAAAACTATGATTTTTAGAAAGGCGGGAAGACTGAAAGATGCTCTTAAATTTTTGTATGACTGAAAATAAATTGAAATAGTAAAACAATTCACTTATCTTGGTATAACATTTACTTCTGGTGGTTCATTTAATAAGACTTTCGAAATTTTGAACGGACAGGCACTTAAGGCTACTTTCAAATTGAAGCAATACTAAATAAAATTTACCCATATTAAAACTAGTCATGTCATAGAACTATTCGAAACACTAATAATGCCAATATTGAATTCAGGATCAGAAGCATGGGGTTTCTCAAAAAGTGAACAAATTGAACGTATACACCTACATTTTTTGAAAAATTTACTAGGTGTTAAACTGAGCACACAAAATGACTTTGTATTCGGAGAAGTAGGTAGAACACCACTATATTGTAACCGAGTTATTAACATTATAAAATTTTGGTTGAAAGTCGTAATGTCACCGGACCGAAAATAGATTAAATATGCCTACAAAATGATGTTAAATGATAGGGAATTGTTCCATACCAAAACAATTTGGGCATTAAAGTAAAAGTACTTATCGAAAGCATGGGTTTTTGTGAAGTATGATTATCTCAAGGAGTAGGCAATACTAACTCTTTTTTACAAGTTTTTAAACAAAGGGTAAAAGACAGTTTATACAAAATTGGCACGAGCGATTACAGTTATCCTCAAGGGCGAATACATACTCATTATTTGCAAATTTTAAATTTCAGTGCTATCTTGATAATGTCAAAATTAAAAAGTTCAGAACAGCATTAAGTCGCTTACGTGTCTCCTATCATACGAGGTAGATGGAATAAACCGAAAAAGATACCTAGAGGAGAGAAAAATGTCAGCTGTGTAATACAATAGAAGATGAGTTTCATTTTATTTTTGAATGTCCTCTCTATCACACGGAAAGAAAATAATATTTAAATAAATCATATTGGAAACGACCAAACATTCCTAAATTTATCGAACTTATAAACACCGAAAATGAACGTTTATCAGTAAAACTTGCGACCTTTATCTATTAAGCATTTCAACTGCATGACTCAACATTTTAGCGTATTCATGTAAATGAACTATAAACTACTAATGTAACTTACTTTTCTCCCACATCAAATTATTTCATTTGTGTGTTATTTGTATAATGTTATTTTTCTCCCACGTAAAATTATTAAATTTGTCTGTTTTCTGTATACTGTCATGATAATTATGTTATGCAACATGGATCACGATGCTTCTTTCAACTTAATTGCTGTTTTATAACTGTTTGAACTCATGGGCTTATGCTTATTGTTCGAAATAAAGTTCTTCTCTACAAGAGACGCACCGTTCCGGAGGTGACCTTGGGTATTTTCTCTACAAGGGACTCACCGTTCCGGAGGTTACCTTGGGTATTTTCGTCCCCGGTCCGATGCACATAGTACACTGCACATAATTATGAGCTTATAAATATTGCCGTTAAACTGTACAGATTCGTATCGTTATAATTTATGCCTTTAACATATTGATAATTTAACACGTACTAAACACAGCGAGAATTTGAAAATTTACTCAACGTCAGTAGTTTCTACATAATGGGCCCATATTCTAAACATTTCGTATGATTTTCGTAAGCTGTTTTTTTAATGAAACACTCGGATTTACTTATGAAGGTAGTTCGGATTGTTACGTAAGAAAACCGTTCGTACGAAGTTTAAGTAACGTTACCGATAATTATAAATGTATTAAAGTGGTCAGTTAGTCACAATCTACTGTTTTATGGCGAAGAAAACTTAACATTGAAAGATGTATTAAAATTAACCTCGTTATTGCAGGTAATCGCAACTGACAGTTTGTATTTAGATTGTACTGATCTACGACACGTATGCGTGTATATGCCAATTTACATGTTCATATATTCTGTGAGAAAAACGCTGCAACATAATGCGATTTACTTCACGCACCATAGCCATATGTATATATTGATATTCTTCTTAAAAATACATATCATCTTTAATGTCTGATTTAATTAATTAGTCGTTATAATGACAACCTTCTTTAAATCCAATGAAGATAACGGTATTTGCAAACATGATAAGAAGCATTGATGAGTTTGCACAACTGTCATTTTCTGTACCTGAGTGGACAAGTGTATTTGTAAATATCGTGAACATTAGTAAGTTTCCATACCAATGGTGGGTGATCAAATTATTATCAAACCCAGAAAGTTTGTTCACACATGTACGCCAGAGGCGTTTATTTATATTGTAAAGCTAAACAAATATTAACTGTGATAATATGGTCAAGACATGTCCAGTTTCTAGTGTTGTAGTTCTTTCAAAAGTCATTTAGAAGAAGTGTTTGTGTAAATGTGTACCTCAAGTAAGCCAGATTTTCTGATGTCGGCATTCGCCATTAAAAAAATATTTTCTTTGAAGTGGACATACATGTTTAAAATGGAAGCATAAGGGAAGGATTGTGTCTTAAATAAACTGTAATTGTATTATTTCTTTGTTCAGTGTCTATAAGCAAGAGATAGTTAATTGTCATTTATAATGTTTATTTCAAGAATTGTTTGAAGAACAAATTAATATGCCGTTCCTTTTGTTATAACTTAATTTGTTTTGTATTGACCGGTCGGGTCGGGTGCTATATTGTGTGTTTATTAATTGTATGATCAGATGATATTTCATGATAATAACCATTATTAGTCCCCTACCGGTGTTTCACCGGAGAGGACTATAGGTTTGTCCTCCGTCCGTCCCTCCGTCCGTCCGTCCGTCAGTCTGTCCGTCCGCAAAATATTGTTCCTGCGATAGCTCAAAAAGTACTGAAGATACTTCGATGAAACTTGGTATACATATAAACGGCAATGTGAGTATTATGCACCATCTTTTATTTTTTACCAGAGGTCAAAGGTCACGTGATCATTACTAAAAATAAAAATAAACTAAAACAATCTGGATCCTGTGATAACTCAAAACGTACTGAAGCTATTTCGATGAAACTTGGTATACATACTAACGGCAATGTGAGGATTATGCAGGACCTTTTATTTTTTACGAAAGGTCAGAGGTCACGTGACTGTAACTAAAAATAGATATAAATTCGATACTGTTATAATTCGAAAAGTACATAAGATATGACCATGAAACTGGGTACAAAGATTGAACTATAAGTATCCGTATGTTTGTCTCTCTATGTGTTCGTTTGTTGTCCGTCCGTCTGTCTGTCCGTCCCCAAAACCTGGTTCCTGCAATAACTCAAAAAGTACTGAACTCATTTCGAAGAAACTGGGTATACATATACACGGCAATGTGGCAATGTGAGTATTATGCAAGACCTTTTGTTTGACCAGAGGTCAAAAGTCTCGTGACTGTTACTAAAAATAGAAATAAACTAAATACTGTAATAATTTGAAATGGACATAAGATATGACCATGAAACTTGGTACAGAGATTGAACTATAGGTTTGCCATCTGTCTGTGTGCCGTTCTGTCTGTTCGTCCGAATGTCTGTCTGTCCGTCCGTCCCCAAAATCTGGATCCTGTGATAACTTGAAAAGTACTGAAGACACTTTGATGACACTGTGTATACATAGCAACAGCAATTTGAGAATTATGCACGACATTTTATTTTTCACCAGAGGTAATGTGACTGTTACTAAAAATAGAAATAAACTTAATGCTGTAATATATTGAAAAGTGCATAAGATATTATCATGAAACTTCATGAAACTTGGTACACAAATTAAACTATGGGTTTGCCCTTCGTCTGTGTGCGTCTGTCTGTCTGTTCGTCCGTCGGTCTCACTCTGTCTGTCTGTCCTGTCCCCAAAACCTGGATCCTGCGATAACTCAAAAAGTACTGAAGATAATTTGATGAAACTTTGTATGCATAGAAAGAGCAAGGTGAGGATTGTACACGACCCTTTATTTTTCACCAGAGTTTAAAGTCACGTGACTGTTACAAAAAATAGAAATGAACTTAATACTGTAATAATTCGTAAAGAACATAACATATGATTGCCCTCTGTCGGTTTAGTACTGCAATATCTCAAAAAGTAACTCGAATGTCTGGTCAATGTTACTAAAATAGAAAAAAACAACAACTTAATACTGCAGTGACAAATGGGAGTTAAATATGAAACTTTGTACATCTACAGATAAAGGGCGATTTGACGGTATTGCACAATGTTTAATTAGTAGGGTTTTCGGTATTGGTATGGGACTCCTGTACTGCTTGCAATACTATCAAAGCCTTGTTTACTTAGATACGAATCAGGGTGACAGATTGTATGGTAAGTGTTTGAGTCATCGATTTTCTTGCTAGCACAGCTGTCATCGGCGAATTTAGAGGGGGTTGGAGTGGCGTACAATTCTTGATTTTTTAAACCTCACAATAACATAAACATGCATTTCGTTGCAAACGTCGTCTTTTTTAATCAATTTATTGCTATTATCAAACCCGTTCTTTGGTATTTTAAGTACTTTTATTGGTTAAAATGTTACTTTTTGACGATATTGCACCACGTCTTAACATGTAACAGACACCATCAGCAGATGTTTGACAGTTACTGAATAGTTCCGCCCCAATCTAACTACTAATCCTGTACCGCGCCTGGCTGTAGCTGTTAATGAAGCACTGTGTCTTCAATGGTTAGATGTACGTGATCTTATATAATAATTTGTAAAATAATTTTTGTATTCAGAGAAAGAGTATAACATTTTGGCACCGAGGAAAATAGTTAACATGAACAATAAGTATTCTTGACTGTAACTGAGTGTGTGAATTTGTAAAAAAAAAGTTCTTTAATTTTAAACTGTCAATACCAGCTTTGAGGAGAAAACCATGTGCATTTTTTGCAACCAGTTTGAACATTTAGAAACAGTTAAATCGGTTGAGAACCAGCTACCAATTTACAGAACACCATTAGTGCCTTGTCACTGGTATTGTATGCTTACTCGTATATTGAAACCTCCGAAAGCTATATCACAGTCGGTCATCACCAGTTTGTTCAAGTGTTATCTGGCGAGTCAATGTTTGTTAAAAAGTTTGGTTTGTATTGGCTATCGACAACAAATGTAATCACCGTTCTAGTTAAATGTTTATTATGAAAAGTACGATCTTCTTTCAAAAAGGTATAACAATTACATGTTGTATAATAATTCATACTAGTTTGTGCTAGTTTGTACAAGTTGTATCTATGTTTCTTTGGGACAGAACTCATTCAGTCATAATACTTTGAACTATGTTTGCTAATTATTATCCGTTCATTTCTTATTTTTAATTCAGTCATTAAAATTATATATGGACCACTTACAAAATAAACTGGTTATACATTAGTAGGCGACACGTTGCAAAGGATTAGGATCAATCGACTTCATATTGATCTAATTACAAACACTAGGGTCATCAACAATTCAGGCGGCGAGGCACAGAGTCTGTTCCATTCATCAAACATTCGTTCCAATAATAAGACATGACATTGGAAAACTGAAGCATAAGAAAAAGCAACTCTGACAATGAATTTTTATATACAGCTGCGTTTAAAAAATATATATTTCAGTTGATGGTCAGTAGATATAATGTTTCAACATGATACCATTATACATGTGGAATATACGGATTACAAATAAGATCGAGTAAGTATCACTTTTTTCCTTGGACCTGGGTTTTGAACTGTTAGTCCAAATTATTAGACGTATTCTAATTATTAACTATTTTAATATGAGGCAGAATCCACACTACGATATTGACTAAATATAAAACATGAAAAAAACACAATAAAATGATTAAAAACTGAATCGAGTAGGAGTATTTGAACTGCAAGACATGTAACAGTAATTATCATGCAAAATGAAACACATCCGTTTCAATGGAACAAAAAATGAACAATAATATATATTAGCATGGAGAGTGTTTATATTAATTTGAAGATTTTAAACGGATATGTTTTAACCATAAATATAGTTTTAACTAATGTAGTTAAATTGTCTAATGATGGAAACAATATATGCGTGATATCATTATATATGATATGTATTAAAGAGGCACTCTTCAACAAATACTTTGATATACACTATAATCTAGACTCGTATATATTATTTTCAACATCCTTTTATCTGAACGTAATGAAACACAAAAACAGAATTATAATGATCGTCATCCATCACAAATATACGTTTTCTAGTTTTTATTTGCTAATGTAATGCAAAATTTAGAGAAAGTCTAATTAAAGCAATGCATGTCATTAATTGCATTTACACTGATTCAAATTAAATGTTAGTTTATGTAGACACCTAAAATTATACAATATTTCAAGTTTTACTTTCATTTCAGGTGCTCATATGTACTTCAGATTTTGTTTTCATTACGAGTAGAGCATAAATTACATAAATTGTTGCTTTATATATACTTAACTTTAGTTTGACATGGCATATCGATTGCGTGGCCAGCTGTTCAAGTCACAGACTGCCACTAGTATCAATATTCGGATCATCTAAGTTTTACTGTATTCATGTTCTACAGTTACTTGTCCATTCTGCTTTGTCGTTGTTTATTCCCCATATAATGAAATTCAGCGATAGTATCTCCATTGAAAAACATCGGATGGTTATCAAAAATGGCTGTCCGAAATTATTATTTGCTGTGAATGAAACGAAAACGCCCTTTAAGGTCACGGCAGTTTAAGGTCACGCCGTATCGGTTATAATAATAAGAACATAAACTTACGGTATACTTTATTAAAACAATAGTCGGTAAAAAATGTGACCGAAAAGTAGAACTGTTGCTAAGCAACATCTGTCACGGTCTATAAACTGACCAGCTTCAACGTCAATGGTTTTCTAAATAATGGGCCCGTGTCCTAGACATTTCTGAAGATTGTCGTAAATTGTTCTTTATGAAACACTCGGATTTTCTTACGTACGTCGTTTAAGAAACGTTAATAATAACTATAATAGTGGTTAGTTAGTTACAACCTACTGGTTTATAACGAATAAAACTAATATTTGAAATATATGTTCAAATATTAATCTCGTTATTGGAGGAAATCGCAAGTGAAAGTTTGTATTTAGTTTGGTTTGTACTGTTCTACGAAACATGTACCAATTTACTTTTACTTGAGTAAAACGTACTTCACGCGCAATATCCATATGTATACATGTATATTGATATGCCTCTTTAAAAACATCTTTAATGTTATCAGTCGTTATAATGATAACCTTCTTAAAATCCAACGAAGATAACGGTATTTGCATAACATGATAAGAAACGTGGCTGAGTATGAAGAACTGTCATGTTCTCTACTGAGTGGGACAAGTTTATTTGTAAATATCGTAAACAAATTAGTAAGTTTAAACACCAGTGGTGATTAAAACATTATCACAACCAGCCTATTTGTCCACACATGTACGCCATAAGCGTTTATTGATATAGTAAAGATATATTAACTGTGATAACACTTTCCGAGTGTTTAGAGTTATAGTACTAAAGTCATTTAGAAGAAGTGTTAGTGTAAAATTATACCGCCGTTAGAAGAATACCGCCGTTTAGAAGAATTTAGAAGAAGTGTTAGTGTAAAATTATACCGCCGATAAGCCAGTTTTTCTGCAATCTACATGCGGCTGTCCATATACAAAGGGTTGTTTTAAGTGGAAGTACATGTAAACAATTGAGGATATTGGAAGGATTCTTTTCGACGAAAGGTAGTCTTATAAGTCTTATATATCTTTTTGACACACATTTACATTTTAGTTTAATTAAGGTAAGTTACTTACTTTTTAACAATAAACGGATAATGTAACGATTGTGTTTTCAATAAATGGTAATTTTAGTATGTTTTTCACTTATCTCTAAGCAACATAAACATAAGTTTAATACATATATTTTATTTTGAGAATTGTTTTGGAAAATATTTATTTAAAACAACACTACCCATTTTTATTTCCTTTTTCATTTTGTATTGACCAAACAGGTTGGGTGCCATTTTGCGTTTTCATTACCCGTCAGGCTAGATGATATGTCATGATAATAAATCAATCATTTACTTAAGAGTAGAATTATATGTATGGTGACAGATGTATGGTACGTGACTGAATCATTGAACTGGTAGGTCTTCGTTCTAGCGCAAGCTGTTTATAAAACATGGAGCGTCAATGGTGAAAGGTACGCGATTAAATAAACATGCTTAGTTCAATAAGTTTTACATTTAGAGTAATAATATGAAGGAACTGAGGGAAATGGATTACAGGATATGTGAGTATTCTTTAAAGTTATTCGATATGTTAGAACTGTTGATAATTGTTACACCGTCTATACTATCTTTGAAAAACAAACAATGCACATTTTTCGGAACCAGTTTGTACGTTAAGAAACTAATTTAGATACAATTATAGTGCCTTGCCACGGGTACTCGTGTATTGAAACGTTCGGAAACTATGTCACTGTTGGTCATTTGATCTTAAATGTAATCAGTTGTGTAACATGATCTCGTCTTTTCATGACCAACGAGATAAGTGTTATATGGAGAGTCAATGTTTGTTTTAATTGTGGTTTTATATTGAATATCAACAACATATGTAAACACCGCTCTGGTTGCATGTTTATTATAAAACGGGCACGACCTTTCGAAATCACACCCAAAATACGTAAACGTACGTATGTAAGAATTAGCAAATATAGTTAAAAGTATTAGGACTGTGTATATATCTGTTAACAATATGCATAGATAGATTTAAGTTTTATATGGTAAAAATTTGTCTCATTATTTTGTATAAGTTCGTCAATCATAATACTTTGAACTATATTTACTAAGTAGGATACGTACTTCGTAATTTTGATAGTATTGTGAGTGGACATTTTTATGTAAAGTTAAACAACACGCTGCAAATGTTACCGATCAATGGACTTGATATACAACACTAATTAACAGGTTATAAATTAGTAAGCGACACGTTGCAAATGTTAAGGATCAACGAACTTCATACTGATCGATTTACAAGCACAATAAGGCACAACTTAACAATGCAGGCGGCGAGGCATATGGCGACGTCCAACATTTCGTTCAACAATAAGTCATAGCGATAGGAACAGAAGCGTAACGATAAGCAGTACTAAGGTTTAACAAGAGAAATGTTTTGTAGGGTTCACAAAATATTTCATCAGTTTATGGTCAGTAGCAATGATAAGTCGTTACGATAATATAATATGTGTGTATTAAATGGATTAAATATGTGACGGAGTAAGTATCACTTTATTCCTTTGAGTTTCTCTTTTAACTGTATGCCATGTAACAATAAAATCGACACACTTAAAACACTGACGCGTCAGTGGCACAAAATAATAATTTTAGTAATGTAGGTAAATATGTAAATTAATATGGTGATTAATCAATGGGGAATATTGCTTTGAAGAATTCAAACTGACGTATTGTAAACAGCATCGACAAATTTAAACACTGACGCGTCAGTGGCACACAATAATAATTTTAGCATTATAGGTAAATATGTAAATTAATATGGTGATGAATCAATGGGAATATTGCTTTGAAGAGTTTAAACTGACGTATTGTAAGCACCTGAATATAGAGCTTTAAAGAGACTTGTTCACAGATGTTCGCATTTTTTTTAATTATGCCATTTAATGTCTTAACTTGACAGATTTAAGCATCAGAACTAAAAGCTCAAGTGTAATAACAAGAAAAGTATTTAGAAACAAGAAATGTCTTTAAAAAAGACAATCGGCGTTGAAATTAATATTGAGATGCCATTTTTTGCCCTTAATCTAATACAAGGACCAAGATGATCGGTTACGTGACTTTTCGGACCCCATATTTTTCTGTCCCTACTAAGAAGTCTTCTCGGACCCCAGATTTTACGGTCCCTAATTAGGAGACTTCTCGGGCACTAGATTTTTCGGACACCATAAGAAAACTTATCGCCCCAAAAATTTCAGATCGACTCAATCATTGTTAATATCTGTACCGTGAATAAACCGATAAGATACCGCCCCATGTTTCTACCAGTGGTACATGAATAAGCTAAATACTAGTTATGAGCGTTAAAATGATTGACACGAAAAAAAAAGAAAATAAAAAAATATGGTACCACCGCGCTTGGAACTCGGGGCCCCCCGGATTAAAAGGCTATCGCCTTAACCACTTGGCCATTCCGACTTCTATATTTTGCCCTGCATTATTTACTTTATGTAAGTGTTCCACATGATGTGAACAGTTTCCACGAAAACAACAGAAACACTCCAAATTATTTCATTATTTAGCGTTATAAACGCTTTATAATTTTATCAATTTCAACTGATGGTTAGTCCTAAACGAAACTGTTTTTACAGTATATTTCTTGGACCGTAGTGTTATTTTGCTACCTTGTATGCACTGTTCTTTTACTTTTTGAATCGGTGAAAAAAAGTTGAAAAATTGTCAATTTGTTAATCTGTAAACAGGTCCCTTTAAGCAATTCAGATCTATTGTCAATTGACATAAACAAAATGTTCCTGAAAGTTAGCCAAATAAAAAGACACGAGATTCGTATTCACTATACTATAGACAGATGTCTAAATTTGCCAACATACTTTCATCTGAAAAGAATTCAAGCGAAGTAATTAAACAAAACAGCATACAATTTGTCATCATCTATCACAAATATTTGTTTTCTAGTTATATGCTAATGTAAGTAAAATGTAGATTGAGTTTAGGTCAACAAATGAATGTCATAAATATCATTATAACATTCTAGTTATGTGAACTGTGAAGTGAGTTTAGAAAAACAAACAATAAATGTTCACTGATATAAATTTAATAGTAAGCATATGTACTATACATATACGCTATGTTTTTTTACGTAGGTATGCGAGACACTATAGTACATGATGACTGTAATTGTGACAGACGTTTAGTTGTGTAGTTTTGCGCCTTTTGTTCATACAAACTGCAAATCAAATTATCTGATTAGTAATCTTAATTACGGATATGATTTTTGAGTCGCACTTATATTTCAGGCCAATTAAGTAGAATGATCGTATGATTTCTTCTTGGAAACGAAATCCTTATGCAGACAATTTAAATGTACTCATAGCAAAACATCAATACACTGGTATTGTTTTGATTTTATTTTCATTACGTCATTGATATTTATCAAAACAATTTGATCAGAAGTTCGGAAAATTCGAGTTGAACATAACTGTTTTAAGTAAACTTATATTAAACCACTATATGTTAGAGTATATATATATATATATATATATAGATATATGACCGCGTCGAAGTTTCTAAAACATAAATGGAAAATAAAACGAAATCCGGTATATAGTTGAAGTAAGTATTATCCGGTTCGAGGCCGATATCCATCTTAATAGTTTCTTTAACATTTATTTGCAGGTCATTCGCAGTTGAATTTGCAGGTGAACCCTCTGTAGCAAACGCCATGTTGAAAAGGTTTAGGGACTTTAAGGTCATCTTTGGGATCATTTTCGGTTTGACCCTCGGCCTCCAGTTCGTCGTTATGTACAGTAAGTTCACGGCTTGAGATACGTTATAGTGTACAGTAAAGGATTTTAGAACACTTAGATTTATTCCTCTGTGATGATGTGAACTGCGGTGTATCCATAGATGATCTTACTTTTATTTTAATGTTATTTGCAGATAATATGGATATCGGGAAAAACCCCAAACACATTTAAAACACAGTCTTTATCTTTAAACAATTGTTGCCATACATGTGGTCTTGAAGTAAACCTCGACAAAAGTAAAACGAAGACCTTTAAGGCTGAATGAAAAGTGGTTTTACAATAAAATCCCATTCGAAACTGTAGACAATTTTAACTATCTCGGTTAACTGTTTGTTTGTTATACAAGTAGCTTCATACTTAGTAGTAATACCATTTCTGGTAAGAGACTACTGGCTCTTAATACTCTTATGAATAATATCAAAACAGCTCTTCTAAAGCCTAGTACTATATGCCAATTATTTGACGCATTTGTAGGATCAGTTTTGAGCTACGGTTGTGAAGAGTGGGGTTTTGGCAAATCTGCCAAAACAGAGAGAATATATTAAACTTTTTGTAAAACCCTTCTTAAAGAGAAACAATTCACGTGTTCAATATCTGTTTATGGAGAACTTTGACGTTATCTATGTACCAAGCATTGTTAGATGATTGTAATGCCGACATTAACAGAATTACCAAAAAATAAACGACAAGGCTGCAACGACCAAATATTTCGGTAATAATTTGATCTTTCCCTTAACAATAACTGACGTTCAACTTGTTATACTAAAATAATTAAATACGTCCAAATACCTTTTGCATTTGTTTTTTCTTGGTTCCATAAATCTCTGACGCATTTTTGCCAATACACTATGTTACGCTTAACAATGTGTAAGTGCACCGACTAGTTATTGTGTTCCTTGTGAATAATTCAACAACTTATCTAGAACTTCGTCTTTTTTACAACCAATGCATGTCGTGACTTAAATAATGTGGAGAATTATATAAGAACTTTGGAACAAGTATAACATACCACTGTTACCTTTTATTCCCCTGTTACCTTCCCACATTTAGTCACACATTAGTTTCATTGGAAGCTGTCGATGGCACAGTTTTATAATGTGTATTATCAGCAAACCAATATGTTATTTTAGCAGGATTTTTTACAACATCATTACAAACAAAACAGCAACATATACACACATATAATCACTACCCCAATCGACCCAACCACCGCCAACATCAGCTATAACGTGTTAGAACAAGACACAAACAATGCTGTAAATCATGATTGTGTTTATCGCCTGTTTGGAGAAGCATCTACCTGCAATGTTTGTATCTATTTTTGCAGACTTTGCCTACAGCCAGACAGTGTACAGTTTGGATCGACCAAAGCGGGTTTTATCTGTCAAGCTCAAGGTAAATCTGGTAAACATTATTTTGTTTGCAATTTACCGGTATAAACTGTTTACACATATTACGAGTGATGAATTATGTGGTTGAATAAATAATTATAGCAATCATATTTAAGCTTGCATTTGAACAATATATATTTTAATGCCTGCAATTCGTTAATTTTATAACTAAATTGGATTAACGACGTCGAAATTGTATATCAAAATTGGATTGAACGACACACATAAGTTTTAAAGATGTTACATGAAAGATAGGTTTAATTCTAATTTAAATTTTAATGAACATATTATGAACGTGCACATGAAAGGGTCTGTTTATGCGTCATAAATAAATATATGACGTCATCAGTTGACAAACCACGTGACACTTTTTTTTCTCAATTCAGGAGGTCGACAACGTGACCGCTGTCTCGCTAAGTGCCCGAATATCTCGTGCACACAGTCACCATATCAATGACCATCTGGTACATGACAGCGACATCATTTTCCCCAACAGTCCGCGAACACATTCTAAAAGTATGACTTCCTTTTAACAAGTCTATGTTAGCTTATAAATATTACATATAAAGATTTTGCTTTTATACGAAGTGGTACATGCATAGTATTACACATGTCTTCGTTTAAATGTTATTGCATAAGTTCTGATTAATGAACTATTTGTGTGCGTTGTCACTTTATCTATTCACTGTTACATTTCCAGTTAAACAGTATAATTTTATATTTACATACGAATACATTAATGGATGCGAACGTATATAACGTAAAGTTATATTACTTGTTTCATGTGTTTATTAATATCCATGTTAAAATGTATCAGTTTTATTTTACCGGCAATCTCAGGCGACAAACCCTTTGCTTAAGTATGACCATATCAATTCTTGTACTGGTTAATGAGATGTTGCTTGAATAAATACCAACTTGATTGATTAAGACAGTGTATCCCCAAACAAGGACATCTTCAGCCTTTTACGCATTAGACTATACTACATTACTCTTATCTTTCATTATGACAACAGTTTGATAAACCACGAGTAGTTGAGTTCAACCTTGTCATGACATATTATATTATTAGCCGTAAACAAGATATAAAATTCTTAACATAAGAACACATTTTCATAGCGAACTCTTTCCAGCCATGCATCGATGGCTCGACTGTGGTGAATGAAATACAATAATAAAGAAGTTAGCACATTGTTGCAAAATCGCTTTATTCGCTTGTTTACCTGCCTTTTCTCAAGGAAACTTTTAGTTCTAATCATAAGGCAAGATTTTTTTTTTTTCTTGGTTCTAGGATCCGCCGACCCGATTTTTTCCAAAAAGCAAAAAAAAATTGTAGAATGTATCCGATATCGTAAAAATGACCTTGTGAAAAGGTTTCAGCCTGTTATACGGAATGCAAAAAAAACTCTGAAGAAATGACAAAACTGTATGTAACATGCATTGTGACTGTATACATATCGCTGTATGATTTATATGATCTGCCCTCTGTTTTTTTATAAAACATGCAACACTTAAAGTCAGAAGAAAATACTCAGTAAAACAAATTAAGATCTTAGAGTCATTGTATTAAATATACATTTATAATTTTATATCACGATTATAGTTAACAAATTTCATTGGTTTTAAATTGATTTATTAATAAGAGATATTTAGTTAGTTTTCTCTTCATTAAACATGCTGTTATGCATATAATATGGCCCCGGTCCAGTGATATCTGACCTAGGCCTACTGTGTTTAAGTGTTATCATATTTTAACAGTAGTTGATATGTGATAAACACTGCCGTTTAATATTACTATAAGTGGTATTAATGTCATGGTTATCATGCAGTGATTAAGTTAATGTTGTGTTGTATGATTTTTTGTAAGTATAAAGATTCATAAAGATTTTAATATCACTGCCCATTTCCACAGGTGAAATCTTAGCCATTAATTTACTCAAGTCTGTGTTATTTTTTTATTTTTATTTGTATATTTTCCCCTTCTCCAACCGAACACTTTTCCAAAAATGTCCGAGAACCATTAAATAAAGAAACTCTGGCCTAAATTGCAGGACAGTTCGTTCATTCAGATGTTTAATAAGGTTGCGTCTTTAGCCTTGCAATAATAAATATTGTAGACATATGTTCTACCGGCATGTATATGAACAAAGAACTAGTTTGTGTTACAATGTGGACATATAATACCATATAATATATATATGCATGGTACATAAAAAGACAACACAGTTTATATACAAAAAGATGTTCTTCAGTTGACAATATCTTTTTTAAAGCTAGTGCCGTAAGATTAAATGAGATTAGTTGTTTTGGACTTCTAGGCATTTTTTATCACCAGCCCGGATACAGGACTTGGATTTGCGGAAAAATGTAGCACCTACTAACCCATACATATATAAATTATATAGTTTGCAAACCAATGGCAATTGTATCGTATGATATTATTTTTAAGCGTTTTTGAATAGATTCTAAAAGTGTAGTACACTTCTGTGCAACATAACATAATAAGACAGCCGATAAACTTCGTTTAAAGACAATGTGTAAGTAATTCTAAGTTATTGTGAGGTGTAAAAATCGAATCTTTACGGAGAGTACGCTGTATTCGCCCCTCTTAATCCACCAATAATAATCGTTTCCTTCCTCAGTTTTGGCATATTCAGGTTCGATACCAGTAAATCATTGTGTATTCCTCCGTGGTCCATTCGAAAGTAGTGCCTGTTACTGAAGAGTTCCTTTTCTCTTCTGGTATAAAAGCCATTTAGCAATCTCAGACATGCCTTTTGTGGTTATTTCGTTTATCCCATGTGTATCTGGAACATGTTGGTGTATTTCATTGGAGGCTAACTTGAACGGTGAACGTTTGGGGGGTGTTTACTGTGGTATGGCGCTTTTGTCGGAATATGACTGCCGAAACCCTGTTTTCTACCGGTGTCCGCAATTAGGCGGGATTCATTTTCTTAGAAGTTACACGGCATTTCTTTTTTATTGCAATTTGTGGATGAAGAAAGATTCGTCTTTAAATTGATACCATGCTGGCACAATCTGAAATAAAGAAAAAGCTATAAAAATGTTTGGAAAGTTCGCCATTTTATAATGGGACCGTATGAGAAATGGAATTACCGGTATCTGACCTCCAGTCTGACGTTAATTTTTTAACAAACAGCTGCGCGCCGGTCCATTCAATGAATAGCGATTTTCCTTTCGTGTCCACATGTCGTCTTCGAGATAATTTTAGAATTTCAAACCTTCAAATTTTATTATTTTTCATTGTAATTTTCAGGACGCCTGACAATTGCTATTCCGACCATACGACGCTCCAAAGGCAGTTACTTCGAGACAATGCTGCAGTTCATGATCAACTCCACGACACCGGAACAACTTAAAGAGATCTGCTTCGTAATTTTACTCGCCGACTTCAACCATACCGAGTGGAAAGCTGACATGGAAACGAAATTACGCGAAAGGTATTCGGAACATTTTCGGACAGGAACGCTGCAAGTTATACACGCACCGGTCGAGTTTTATAAAGGTCTGGGAGATTTTGGAAATAACAGTTACTTGTTTTGGCGCACAAAACAGAACTATGATTACTCATATATCATGAAATATTGCGAGAAATTGTCGGAATACTATATGCAAATGGAAGATGACGTCATACCCGTTGCTAAATATTACGGTGCTATATTAGACTTCATTAATAAACAATCAGACGACAACTGGGTGATGTTAGAGTTCTCTACCCTTGGTTTTATCGGCAAACTTTACCATTCTCAGCATATATCAAAACTTGCAGATTTGCTCCTCATGTTTTCACACACTCAACCGGTCGACTATATTTTCATATATTTTAATGTTTTAATGGGCGCCAGAACAGCGATTCGTAAACCAACATTGTTTCAACATATGGGATTTCATTCGAGTTTAGAGAAAAAGATTCAGCCATTAAAAGACCAGTTTTTCGACTTTCCTGAAAAGGAATTCAAGGGAGATAATCCGGATGCCAAATTATACACGAATATTAAATACAGCGGAGACTTTCCATTGGAACTAGCGTACTCAAGATCTGCTGGTTTCTTTTGGAGCACGGAAAGCGGGAAAATTGATTCACGTTTGACAATACTTTTCAATGAATCTCAACCGTTATCACATGTTATAGTGATAACCGGAAGTAGGGACCACCCACGTGACATCATTTACAAAGGCATCGTTGAAGGGAGCGTTAGTTTCGTACAAACTGGAGATACGTGCGAATGTAGTGATACTATACAACTCGGAGTTTTTAAAGACGGTCAAGCTTCTATTGAAAAAGAAGAAATAAAACAAGCTTTTGGTGGCGTAAAAATCAAATGCCTTCAGTTACGATTGACTAGTGCACAAGTAGAATGGGTGATAGTGAGGGAGGTCGCAGTCTTTATAGACAAGCACTAACAAATATCTCACAGTATGTAATAATGAAAAACAGTGCAATTGTTTCATTAATATGATTGCTACACCCAGTGTTTACAATAATTCTGCTTCTTGCTTAACACTGTAAAACTGCTCCATAAGTATTGTCAATGTTGCTTCTTAAGGTTACGCATGCGCAAATAAAATATATAAAATATTCAAAATTTGATCTCACTTTTCACCATGACCAAGCTACTCGCCAATATACCACCATACATTGTTGGAAAGTTGAGGACATAACCTTTTGAAAAACAGCATGTCAAAAAATTCTATGTGTTGTAACTCAAAATATTTACCTTAGAAAAAAACACACCGGTTTTCACGGGCATTGAGGCTGCCATTTTGCGCATGAATACATGGACCAAATGTTATGATGCTGGGAACCACTAGACAAAAAGTAGTGCACAAAAAACAGCCTTTTTTCTTATTGCTTACATATATACCTTTAAAATGATACCAAAACATATCATGTGAACTGTATTTTACAAATTATATGCATCCTGCACTCAACCATATGTGCTTATTGTCTAGCTGACAGCCTATGTAACCCTGAGGATGTGACTTCCGTTTTGGGGTAATTAGACCTTAACATAATATTATTTATGGTATCATACTAAACAATCATACTAAACCCCGGTTAGGTTGGTTAATGAAAATCGATAATCCTAAAGGCCGGCTGCTGATCGGTACTAACCGGAAATGTTCCGAGCGAAACCGACGATTTATGATCGCTATGCTCTTATCTTTATGATATCTTTCCAGGCCCCCTGCCTCTTAAGAATCTCTAGTAGATGCACCTTGCGACAAGCAAGTACCTATCTCGTGTACACGTATTTGTATTTTATTTGTTAAATTATCCCGATCATAATTTAGTTCTTCGCTTTATTGTTTTAACTCTTTGAAACGTTAATGTAGTTCAGAGTCGGTATTCACAAAACTCCTAAGTGAAAACGTAATGTGCGTCTTACTTAAGTGAACATTCCAGTTCAATTTTCTTAAGGAAACTATGAAACGGTACATTCTAGTTCAATTTTGTTTATGAAACTAGATGATTTCGGTTCACAAAAGTGTAAAATACTAAATACATAAGCAATATTGACTAGTTTAAATATTTTGATGACAACGGACGTACACAGTTTTATACATGATACAGTCCGAGACTTAAGGAATTTTACGAATTTAAGAAAATAACTTTCCCTTACCAGCTTTCTAAATACGGGCCCTGGACAATCAAACATTAATAAAAGAGACCTTACAATGACCACGTTCAAATTATAATCATCATCATCATTATCATTATCATCATAATCATTATCATCATCATTATCATCATCATCATCATTTTTTTCAATCAAGATATTGTAGTTTTAGGTGTTATATACACTTTTTCATGAATGTTGCTGCATAAAAATATGTAAACTATGGTTACAGTTAAGATATATCTTAGAAATTATATATCTATTTTATCGTAATCTTACAAAATATCAGCGCAGCAAAAACAATTAGTTTAGACCTTCTTAATTTGTAGTTTGTTTAAGAACACATTATTTGTTCTACATACTGTGCAAATGTAGGTTCCCAATTAGTGGGGGCCGTCGATCATAGATTTTATATTGTGTTTTCACAAGGTTTAACTAAGGTGTCAAAGTAGCAAACTGTCATAACAGTTTCTATCCACAAATAGTGTCTATCGACTATCTGTTCTGTTTAATACTGCCACATAAAGGATATTTTTATTTTCGTCTATTAAACTAAATGCGTGAAGTGATTGATAAATGTAAGTTTTATAACGCACGAACTATAACATTAAATATTACATTATATTTTTGCCTCGTTTCAAATGAAAAGAATATATTGCCCAACATGATAATTATTACAATATGTGTAATTGTCAAAGCAACATGTGTTCAAAATTGGCACTTGTGAATTTCGTTACCAGGTGCCTTCACGATCTATTCTAAAGTGCGAGCCGTATAGAAACATGTAATATATTAGTGTTCTCTCTGAGTTTGATCTTAGTTTATCTACAGATGTTGTCTTGGAAATATATATTTGTTATCCTATAATTGTGTTTGTAATCGCATCTTTATTATAGATTGAAATAATTGCTTTTATTATAGTTCTTCATCCATGTGGATTCATAATATTGTTGCGGGTATGCAGCCAACCCCAAACCCCATCCACCTATATGATGTTTTCAAAAATAATTGCGAAATTGATGTATTTTGAAAAATCTAACATGCTTTATTAAGCTCTTAAAATGTTCATTTGTAAAGAAAACGTATCGTCTTCAAAAACTTTACTCTGAACAATGTACTCTATTATAGAGCCGAAACATCAAACAAATACAAGCCATGCACTTACCGAAAGTCTAGATTTCTGTCCTTCTAACCAGCAAACTGTTCAATTACACTTTCAATGTCAATATCCATATATTAATGACGATATATGTCTGTAGGCAGCAGTGTACAATCACTAACATTATCTGACTTAAATTGTTTAAGTAGATCTAAATATTAATATTATTTTCAAGGGTGTATCTAAGGCAAAATCGAATGTACGCCCGATTGAAAGACACATAAAATGATGCATCTGTAACGAAAACATACATACATTTGCATAAGATAATTTGTAATTAGCACTTAGTAGTAGTTTTATATGTACTTTACATTTTTTTAGCAATAAGTCTGCCGGTTTGAAACGAATACATTTCATTCCTTTTCAATGTTGCCGCTTTTATATGAGTACACTACATCAAATGCAAACATGTATGTAACTTTATATTTACTGATTACGCTGAATTTTCCGTTTTGCTGTTTTTCTTATTATAAAGTTTCAGTCACTTTATTCAAATATTCAAATTCAAATTCAAATACTATTTTCCTTAAAGATCCGGAACGGGTTTAAATATACGCATTTAGTCACGTGTCATGTGTAAAAATTGTCTGAATTTTTTTTAGTAAACTTCATGTGGATTCAGCCGTGTACTCGCGTATAGGCAGCTACGCGCCTAAACAGTTTTCTTTCCATTAATTACATTTATCCTGCCGCAGGCATTATATTCACGTTTTACATTTAATAAACTCGCTTAATATTGAATAATTTATTGTACACAAATAAAAACACATTTTAAATGTATGTCCTCTTCTAATTAGTGCAATGTCAATTTAAGTAATGTAAGTAAAAATGCATATATTTGATAAACAATATTTAAATATCACCAATATAGCATTACTTTTTTTCCTTCGGTATTGCATTCTTTAAAATACGCTAAATTGGTCGTTATTTACAAGCCATGATCGCGGATAACAATACTAAGATTGTTATCTTTTTATTACCTCCATAATCTTAGCGGGGAGCATATACAGCCATGACGGTATTGTTTCACGAATCAACTCGGTATCATTTGACAACGCTCGTTTATTTCCGTATTGTGTCACGGACCTTAATTTTAAACTATAGGTACCCCATTTAAGTCTGTATTTCCGCGCCTAAATTTTAAAATAATTAAACAAAATTAACACCACTCGAACAAGCAAGGAATGTATTTTCTGAATCCGTTCTTACTTTTCTGACAATCAAGGGGACGTCGATTTTTTATGAGAAAGATGAAAATGCAACATTTTTTCAACCAAGTTCATCTCTATAGAAATTGGGCGATGTTACGAAAGTGCAAATTCACCCGCATTAATTTTAAAATAAAATAAAATGCATTTATCTTTTCAAATCTGTTTGTACTTTTCTGATAGTTCAAAACTAAAGAAGTTACAGCGAATCATATTCAAAGCTCTATGAAATAAATGTAAAATTTACGCGAGAAAAATCGATTTTTATGTCGCGTTAAGAAAGGAGATTGTTGCACTTGAAGTTTAACAAATCATTTCATAGTTAGATATTTTTGTATAATGCTTGATTTATAATTTGCTTTACATATATGAAACACGTATTTTGAACTTATAATATTGCTACATGACATCTTTCGTTATAATGTTTTGTAAATGGCCAAAGGCATTTGTCATATAAACATGTAAACCAGTTAATATGATTCATATTAACCTTTGTATCAAAGCCAGTAGCTGACTACAGGTGACTGATACGAGTACATCCAGATCTATATACTGACATATTATCATTGCATTATGTTGCAACTTTTGTATTTAAACAATTATGCAGCGTTCCAATATCAGTAACGCATTTCCCCTTTCTATTCCACGACTATTCCATTTAAGCTAAATTTGTATTTACTTTGAATATAGAAGTTTTTTATTGGAACATCGGCAAAACGCCTTTGACCATTAACATACAAGTAAACAACATATAGTCAAAGTGCATCAGTACAATACAAATACAATCATGTTAATAGACATAGACATAAACTACAGTGAAGAGTGTTCAAACATCGTGTACAAAAGTGTATGTATTAAAACAACGCAGTGAGAACAAACAAGTAATAAATAGACAATATATTTAGTGTTTCATACAATATTTATTAAGAAGCAGCAAATAGTTGTAATTTTTCCTCACGGAGTTTCATAGCATCGGTAATGAATCTGGCAACATTGTTAATGACTGTAGTATTTTGACAAGAGAGAATGTTTTTAAATTTTACTAAATTTGGCCAGTTGGATCGAATACAATATTTTGTTCGAAGATCTTTGTAGATTGAACAAGTTAGAAAGAAATGATATTCGGATTCAACAGTGTTTGCATTACATAGTTTACATTTGCGTTCATCTCTAGGTATGTTATTATATCTACCAGTCTCAATTTCCAATGTATGGGCGCTAAGTCTAAATCGTGATAGCTGATGTTTTTGATTTTTATTATTAATGCAATCTAGATATTTTTCATACACGAATTCCGTCTTAAACATTCTATAGTACTCTAGTTTCGGTTGGTTATTAATTGTAACGTGCCAATTTTGGATAAACTGATCTTTTATTCTCTGGTTAATTTCATTAGAATAATTAAAATTGTCGTTTAAGTTATTGAAATACATTCCGTATCCTAGTTGTTCTAATGCTTGTTTAACAAATACACACCACAGAGTATTGTTATTTTTATTATCCCTAATAGAATTATTGTAGAGATTACATTGTTCGTTGTAAACAATGTGCATCAAAGTTTCGGGGTTTTGCTTAATTTTAACCCAATACTTAAGGGCACGTTGCTTGCATATAATAGAGAGAGGAAATCTGCCTAATTCACCTAAAACAGCGGCATTAGAAGTCTGTGAGCGTACACCTAGAATAGTTTTACAAAATTTAAAATGAAGTTTATCTACTTCTTTAATGTTGTAAATTCCCCATATTTCAGATGCATATAGAATAATTGGAACAACTAGGGAGTCAAAAAGAGAAAGTTTTGTGTTAGTACTTAGCTGCACTTTACTAAAAATAGACAATAAATGATTATAAGCTTTTAAGGCTTGTTCATTAAGTGCCTTTATTGCTCTTGATATATTACCAGTAAAGTGTAGTTTTAGGCCAAGGTAACAAAATTCATCAACAATTTCAATAGCCTGTTGGTTAATACTCCACCTAGACGAACAATTACTTTTCCTTTTTTCAAATATGCACATTTTAGTTTTGTTTACATTTATTTTTAATCCCCATTTACATGAATATTGATATATAGAATTTAATTGCAATTGCAAACTTTCTGGATTTGTAGTAAATAATGCAATATCATCTGCAAATAACAACATAAATATAGATAATAAACGTATATCTTTTTCGGTTAAATTATTAACATCAATACAATCATTAATGTCATTTATGAATAAAATAAATAATAAAGGTGATAATGGCTCACCCTGTTTTACACCTAACGTAACATCAAAAAGCTCCGAATAAGACATATCTTTATGATTTTTAACACATGATTTAACATTCTGATAGATTGACTTGATCATGTTTAACATTTTACAACTTATTCCTGTTTGTACTAATTTAATCCACAGTGCTTCATGTATTACAGTATCAAATGCTTTTTCATAATCAATAAAAATGCAATAAAGTTTTGATTTATTATTAATAATATTCTGGATTATAGTGTGCAATATAAAAATGCAATCAATCGTACTACGATTATCTCTAAATCCGAATTGCGATGTGTTAAATATATTATCATTCTCGCACCAAGAATTTATTCGGTTGCGCAATGTAAGTGAAAAAATTTTAGCTATAATATTTACTAATGTAATACCTCGATAGTTAGAAGCAACATTTTTGTCTCCTTTTTTGAAAATAGGGACAATAGCACCATTACACCATATTTCAGGATATATACCTTTCTCGAATATGTAATTAAAAATTTTAACTAAATACAGAGAAATAAACTCGTTAGAGTCAATAAAAAAGTCTGCAACATTGTTAGACATATCAGCGCTTTTATGACGTTTGAGCTTTGATATTGTTTTTTGTATTTCTAAAATTGTAAATGGGCGATCTAACTCCTCAATATGTAGTGTTTCATGTCTTGATACGTTTTCATCAACATTGAACGAGTTGTGATGAGGTGTGTTAGATAGATGTTTAAAATGATTTATTAAATCATCAATATTTACGTCATTAGTACCAGACGTTTTTTTATGAAGCTTATATTTGTTTATGTATTTCCAAAATTTCTTTGGGTTGGATTTACTTAAAGTTGACAATGTTTTACTTTCTTTGTTATAAAATTTATTTTTAGCAGTACGTTTTGTTGTACAGTATGTCGATCTCGCTTGTAAAAATGACGTTCTGTTCGCAAATGATGGATCGTTTTTGTACATACGTTTACTGTTGTAGAAAGCTTGTTTGTGCCTCTTGCAATTTTGGTCGAACCATAAAGATTTGCGTATATTTCGTGGTTTTGTACTATCTAAATTTAAAATACGTCCATGTACTTGAAAAGATACATCATATATAAGTTCACATAACTGATTAATGCATGTGTTAAAATTTTCATTTTCCAGTATTAAATTATTAGTAATATTTTCAAAAATATGAGTTTTACTATTCAGCAGGATATTTAAATCTGCGGATTTACCATCCTCCCAAGATAACTTATTAAATACCACATTAGTAGCATTAGGTTCTCGATACCTACATGTAAAAATAAAATCAATAGGGCAGTGGTCTGAAAATTCAGTTAAGTCATTCACTTTAAAACTAGAGATACATGGCAATAGATTAAAATTAACTATTACATAATCCACAACACTGGCTCCCAAAGAACTTCTAGCACAGTTGAAACATGTAAAATGACCCGGCTCTAATCTACCATTCACAATTAATAAGCTATTTTCTTTACAAAGTGACAACAACTTGTTACCAAATTGGTTAACATGACTATCAAACGATGAGCGAGCCGGTACTATTTCGAGCGGAACATCATAAACAGGCATGTGAACATAACGGTCAAGATTTATATTTTTAATAATGTCCGGCCGCTCGCCCACTCTCGAATTTAGGTCACCAACTAACATGATATCTCCTTGCTGACTGTAGATAAGTACATCAGACGCTATCTGTTCAAAAAAATCAAATTCAAATAACGGCGAGTTTACATTTGAATAAACATGTGATTCACATGGTGGTATATAGCATGCACATACAAAAATGTCATTTTCTAAACATAATGACTGCTTTTTCAGTTTAAGCCAAAGTATACCGTTAGTGTTAAGTTTAATTAGTTCTACTGCATTTGAATATGGCTTCTTAAAATATACTACAACACCGCCACTTTCCCGCTTTGCTTTTTTGTTACATTTTGGACGGGGGCATGAAAAACAATTAAAATTATCAATATTAATATTTGCTAATCTAGAATTCCAAGTTTCCGTGAGAATAAGAATGTCATATGTATTAATAAAATTTAGAAAGTCACTGTCATTTAATTTCGATAATAAACCATGAACGTTCCACGAGCAAACACGTAGCTGCCTCTGGTCGACTTCCTAACTGGTACGCGTTTGAGTAGTACCGTGACTTCCGGTGTCGCGACGAAGGTTGTTCAGAGGTCCATGGTGCGGCATTTCCGGTATAGGCCCTGTTGGGGGGTGATCATGCGTGTACTTAACACGGTCGACGTAGAGCGCGTCGTACGAAAGCGACGCCTGCTTACCGTCCTTCCGGGCTTGTATCAAGTATGGCACAAGTTTTCGTCGGCGCTCTTGGATAGCCTTCGGAAACTGGTCGCTCACACGGTAATGACTGTCAGGAAGAAGTTCGTGAATTTTATTTTTAATTTCGAGTTTGTCACCGTAAAAATTGAATTTAACCACTATAGGTCGTTTTTTACCTTGTTCAAATTGACCGACCCGATGTGCGCGATCGATTTTGATTTTGTTTACTGGGTCATCTATGTGCAATTGCTGTTCGCAAAATTGATGTATTTTGCTCGTACAGTTTTCTGATTTTCTGGTTTCAAAAGACTTCTCTTCTTCAAAATTGAAAAAGAGCAAATTGTCGCGCATAGATCGCGCTTGGAGGTCTATCAGATTTTCGGACAACTGCGAATTTTCACTCTGCAGAGTTTTTATGCTGTTGAGTAGATCTTGGTGCTTAGCCCGGACATCGTCATACATTTCACTGTCAAATGATCTGCTATCTTCAAGATCAGATAGTTTTTTGTCGGTACTGGTTAGCTTTGTTTCAAGTGTTATAACTTTTGCTTCCACTTGAGTGACTTTACAGGAGATGGTTTGTACGTCACATTCGATTTTATCGAGTTTATTTAATTTTAATTGAATGTTTCTTTGTCCTTCTTCAATTGAATGTAATGAAACAAGTATGGCATTAATCATGTTTGCATCAATGTGGGACGGTACCTGATTCTGTTGGTTACACACCGGTGAGTATGTAGATCCGCCGCTCTTGGGCGTAGAAGGTGGTGGGCTTAGGTACTGGCTACTTTGTACCGGTATCAACTGGCTTGCGAGAAATTGTAAGTGTGGAGGAAAATAAGGACCCGTTCCAGAAGATGTATCATGCGATGCTGGTGTTGAAGGGGCGGACGTATTGGATGCCATTTTGTGTAATTTGTCAGGTTGTCCACTCACACTGTCCGGAGACGCTTCTTCCTTGGTCCGCTTTTTTCTGGTCATATCACCGTACACGGCCAATAAATAATTGTTTATGTACAGCTTATATACAACTTATTGATTGTATTGATTGTTAGCAAATTTTGTTACTGTTATCCACCATAACCACACCAGCATAAGGTATAGCAGCGCTCGAGATAATTGGCCGATAATTATTCGAATTGGAGAAGGCGTAATCCGATTGTATATCCGATTGTATATGCACTGTCACAATCACGCTCAATCATGCACTGACAAGAGTTCACGAAAAAAAAAAAAAAAATAGCCAGACTGTCAAGCTGAAATCAACATCGCGAAAATAGACGAATAATTAGTTAAATAATCAATATCTTCGTCGATTTTAACACTTAAAATGTACTTTTTGTGGCACCTTCCTTCTACACAATATGCTCATGCCTCACTCAATTTTCAGGAACGTAGCTATATTATTTATTAAATTAATTCCATTAATATAGGAGCACAAAAGAACACGTCCACTGTTCACGCACAACAATATAAAAATCATATATATATTTCTCTATACGACGTTCTGGAAAATAAGAATGTTACAACATAGTAACTTACCTTACAGTTACCCTTGGTTAAAACATACCTGGCATTCTGACACGTCGCTGTAACCCGTCTTAAATAATTAAGAAGCATATCGTGATACATGCAATTGAGCAGTAAATATTGACAAAACAAAATAATGGGTTTCCGAAAAAGGTTTTGTACTAAACAAAAAATACAAGTGGATAATACAGAGCAATTTTAACAATCTTCGTATTGTTTTGGCTATACTAGTGGCGAGTCATTTCTTCCTGACAAAACACATTATATCGCTTAACCGCCAAGTAGAAAAAGTCATTTCGTATAACGAAATGTTTTACTGTAATAAACCTGTAAACCACTAATTGTCTACAGGTGCTAGCAGATCAAGTCACAGACTTTCGCTAGTGTCAATATTCGGATCACCCATGTTACTGTGCTTATGGTGTACATCAATAACACGGTCATTAAACCCGGTTATTTTTATACTGTTATGTTACTGCGAAATATTTCGTGAAAATTACGGAAATTAATTTAAGCATTCAGATTACGTATGCGATAAAATTGGGCGATGACTTACAATCGTGTTCATGGCCAAG
This sequence comes from Congeria kusceri, assembly GCA_027627225.1. Classification (NCBI taxonomy): domain Eukaryota; kingdom Metazoa; phylum Mollusca; class Bivalvia; order Myida; family Dreissenidae; genus Congeria; species Congeria kusceri. Next base: position 25,903,139 of record CM051027.1, read on the forward strand.
TGGTATAATTACTTTTCTAACAACTAGGAGGACCCTCTTCGAATCCTGCTTATATACTTTTTATTTAATAAACTCCTTTTTTTGTATTTTCTCGTGCAGTTGTCCCGCAACTCATACCAATAGCATATGTTTATGAAGCCACAGAAGGTTTAGTTTATTTTGAACTCCTTTATTATTGAATGTGTTGTAACATGGCCTTACGTAAAATATTCGGATAGCGATGTGAAGCAGACTAATGAAAAATAAATGAATAAACAATGAATAATTTGAGAAACAAAACAAATGTAATGCCAACCTCAGTTGAAACATGTTCTTACGGTTAACAAAACTATATCGTAAACAATTGCACTATGGTATAAGCTTAATAAATGTAAATTGAAACAAAACTTCGCATGCGTTTGTTTTGGGAAAAGTCAATAATTCTCCGGTAAACTGAACGAAACAGTACGACTATTTTACAAAGCCATAAACAACCGTGTTCAGTAATCGTGTAATAATTCATCAGTGACAGTTTAATATAATCGAACAATACCTGTAATGGTCTACAGGTGCTAGCTGATCAAGTCACAGACTGTTACTGGTATCAGTGGTCGGATAATGCGGGTTTTACTGTACTAATGGTCTACAGGTGCTAGGTGTTTTTCACGAACATTAATTTACTGGAAGATGAAATGTCAGACAGGGACATAGTTGTCGGAGGTTTTAAAACTAGAACACGAGTGCGCATACAGTACCCGTGACAAGTCACTCATTGTGTTCTGTCAATTGGTGACTGCATACCAGGCAATTTAATGCTCAGTTTGCATTTTCAATACTATATGAATAGTCGTGTGTAATCTATGTATGCGTAGTGAAAACAGTTTACGAAATGTTAATAATAAGGTATTATTCCCGCAACTTTTAGAAATCCATAACTACATGTGCGTGCACGTGTCAAAGCCGGCTCAGCAATATCAGCGCTGCTCAAAGTTCAAATATATAAAAGAAATCAGCTCGTTTGGTGTAATTTTAAGAAAATCGTGGTATGATAAATAGAAATACATGGTACTGCCAGGTCTTGTGTAATATAACAGGTTCGGGCGAATAAAATAACGGCTCGGCAAGCCCCGCCGTTATATTATTCTAAGCCTCACCGATATAATACACAAGACCAGGCAGTAACCTGTTATTCTCTATATAGTTAAAACAATTCGAGTTGTATATATAATTAAAACTAGTAGTTTACACTTTTTTAATGTGTTATCTTGTATACTCATTCATACTATATTTAAGAAATGGAAAGCCCCACTGAGGGCCGTATGGCATTGTAGTGACCAGCCAGGCAGCCACAAACTGTATGTGGACCGAAGCCGAAGGCTGAGGTTCGCGTACAGTTTGTGGCTGCCTTGCTGGTGACAATAATGCCATTTGCCCAGAAGTAGGGTTTTCTATTTCTTATATTATACCGAACAGTGTCTCTATCGCATTTTACGAACCTAAAACGGTCATATAGATAAAGAAGGGCATATTTATATGAGGTACAATATTGTACAATATTTGCTAATTTCCATACGTTATGTCGTAACTTGTGAATGATTTTGAAGGCCAATGTATATTTAAAGCTATGCAGCAATTATTATTTGGCTATAATTAAGTTAGCGACACCCTGCAAATGTTAGCGATCAATGGAAGATTACCAACACGAGGGACATCTACAATACAGGTACAAATGCTTGCTTAATCTCCATGATGTGTTCTTTCATTACAATAAGACAAACATAAATTATTTAATTTCTAACTAATATTCATTGAGTTGAAAAAATACAATCGCACATATTAAAGGGTATGGCTTGGGCAAGCATTTTAATAAAACATTTTAAATACATGTAAATACATGAAAACATACACATGCAAAACATTTTCTGGCATGTACATTCATTCACAGTAATACTATTAAAATCAAACGACGCGTACAAATATCCCATATAAGTGCATACAGCAACATATAACTTTTGCTTATATTTAGCTGAAATATTTTTCTGCTTGTTGATTATCCCAAATCCGGGATGGGCGCAGATTTCCTCACGGGCACTCCGTACATAAATCAGTGTTAATGAACAGATTCGAGTAAAAGTGCTAGCGGGATACGCTGGTCATTCAATTTATTTCCCATCTATCATTTTTAGACTGTTGGCGCAAGCCAACAGGTTATAGCAGGTGTATTCAGAAATCGGTCTTGAGGGAACTACGTCTTTACTTTCCAGGCTACGAGTCAGTAAATCGATAAATTACTTCGCTTCACTCGCTGAGCAGTGAGGCTTCCTGTTATTGATGCTACCTTCTCTGCAACCTCCGCGCAGAGATTTGACTGGTTCCGAGCATAGCTCTAATCAAATACCTGCCGTCATAACAAACCACGTGATGATGATCGATTTAAATCTTCCAGATATTATTTATGGTTTTAATTACTTATTTTCTTTTTTTGTTTTCATTATTGACTGCAAACGATATATAAAATGTCCAATTATGTAGAAAATTGCACTGAGTTGAATTAAAAAAGTTAAAGTTAAAACACGTAATCCTTCCAGATCCTTGCTATTGTTTTTGACGTGTGCATAAGAATTATGGACAAGCAATGTACGTCTAAAGAGAGTTTTGAATGTATTTTACTAATACAACTTATTTTTATTTAAACTGGTATATCCGAACATAGCGCTTGTGCTAAAAATCACTTAATATTGATTCAAACTTATACGGTTTATCGAATTTTTTGACCCGTTGTAGATTGACTTGTATGCATAGAATTCTGTTTGCTTTTTAAATAGTTTGCACAAAACTATTTTCCTTCCACGAATTACAAAGAATAATGATTATAATATCGTAGGTAAATAGCATTGAACTAGACGCTATTAGTTTTAATTTGCAAAAAACAGTGGCCTGGATCTCCATCTTCAATTAGGTAAAATACCAGCTTATACCAATGTATTGTAAGTAGAGTGAATAGTTATAAGTTTCGTGATTTTTTTTCTACAAATGATATAACAGACAGGTGACTTACAATAAATGTTCCTTATGATAAAAATACTCTTATAATTCATTTGCTGTTAGTTTCTGTTCTCGCCAACAGTCTTTCTACGCTGTCAGCGTTTTGATTATATTAATGCCAGGAGGACGTATGAGGACCCAGGGCTCTAGATCAATGTAAAGGTTCGTTCATCGCCCCCCACCCCAAATTCCTCTACACAATTTTAATTAAAAAAAATCAACAAATATGCAGATCCTACTAAAGCAAAATCAATCAGCATTATGTCGACGACAATTAAATGTACGAAAACAGGGAAACATTTGATACAAGTAATTTCTAACTATATCATGTATGCACTTTATAGATTAAAAATGAACAAAAACTGAACATACTATAGCCACGGTATATTTACATTCAACTTACTAAAATATACATAATTAGAATTATAATACTCAAACTAAACATATCGCACCATCGGCGTTACAAAGAAGTCCACTACCAGTGATCGTCCTAAACAACAACAAATGGATGACAAATAATCTGGAAATATAGAAATCACTGTTATATAGACACATAATTACAACTTTTTGCATTTTCACGTAAACGCTGCATTTTTATTGGATAATCAGCTCACGTGACCTTTCATTCATACCCCGATGAACAGACTGCGTATGCAAATTACTTCGTTATTATCCACGACCGTACTACTTGTTCGTTTTCTATTTGTGAAATGACGTCATTATTTTGCGCGAACCTTGACGATGTTTACTTTCATTCGCTACTTACGAAAAGACGTCATTGATTTGCGCGAACGTTTACTATGATACAATCGTTCGTAAACAAAATGACTGACTTATCCGTTGCTGGAGCTGCAGACGATGAAATTGTATACGCATATTGGGAAATGTGAATTGCTTTTACCAGAAAGGTTACTCCAAAATGATCCACAGCGATTTGGAATGTCTGACGAGGTATTAGAACTGCCGTTCGACGAAAATGAAACCGAAACTAAAACGGGGATGCCTACGCCAGAGGCTACACGTCATTTGCGGACCGTAGACAGTTAAAATTTAAGTTTAATCCACTTTGGATTATAAGAATTGAATAATATTTTTCATCATTTCATCGGTGTATAAACTGCCGGGAAATTCTGCCTAATGTAGGCTTACTTTTCCCGACAGTTTATAAACCGATGAAATACAGAAAAATAATATTCAATTCTTAATAAATGATGCATAATTTATTTTTAAAGCTGGAGGGCTCCGACACATGCAGAAAATATAATATTCAAATAAATATGTACGCGTATAAGCAAGGTGCGAAACAGATGCATGCATAGTGAGCATACATGGCAACACAAAATATACAATTCTAACATACGCTTCCTATAATAGTAAGCAATGAACACACAGTTATCAAAACAATGTATAATGTACCTACTATTTTAACAACTGTAAATTTGTTTTCCGTTGATTAAAACTATGGAATATATAAATGGCAATCGATTTTATAAGAAATTCATTGGGAGTGTTTATGAAAATATAAAATTTATTCATTGTTGGATTTAGGCAATATTTTTGAGGAAAGTATTGATCTGTTAAATTTACGTAGAATTTACAGCATGTATGAAAATGGAATTCATCTTCAACGAATTCTTCGTTAAATTAAACTTATAGTTTATACCGACCTTTTTCGATATTTAAACTGTGCTTGCTGACCCTAAAGCTAATACATATGTGTCTAAATGCTTTGATATCTAAAATGTCTAAATATTTCTTATACTTGAATTTAGTGTTGAGCATACTATATGAACTTAATTATGAAGAAGACATTACGTTTGAATGCCATGTCTATAATAATTAGTCTTTTAGTATTTAAACAATATTTTCAATTAACTGCTTTTCATTATTAGCTATCTGAGTTTCCCTTACATATCCATAACAATTTACTTGTAAACAATTTCTAAACAAGGAAACCCAATTTGTATATCCCACTTGGTCGTCTTGAACCATCATATTGTAGCATTTTTTAACATATCTGTCATTTGGCACTTTAAATATTTTAAACATATACTTAAGGACCCTTATAGTAGTTTCAATATGTAATGGGTACCTATTGCATTGACATAACACTGCTACGTTGTTTGCGTTATAATTGACACATAGAAACATTTTACATGTTAACACTTTTAAAAATACAGATTTAGATATATTGCTGCTATATAATAAACTTAATGTAGGCCCTAAAACACGTTTACCTTTATACATAAGGGTTCAACCTTTTTATTTACTGACAGTTGTCTTGTTAATGTTAGACCAAAATAGCAAAACTCTGGTACAGATGTAATTGACATATTATTGCATGTTCATTATTCAATTTGGGATAGAATACATCCACTTTAAAGACTACAATATTCATTTCTTTGTATTAACTCTGTTCTATGTGACAGAACAATTCCCACCGGAAGTCGCAGCAAAAAGGAGGCGTCTCTTTATAAAGGTCAAAGAGGAAAAGCAGGCGGGAAAAAGGGCGTGGGTGTCATACGACCCTTTATACATTGACGGCAGGCCAGTGAAGGACGCGTAGGAGGGACCGGATGGACTTAAGTGTTTAGCCTGGAACTGCAATGGAGCAAGTGCAGCAAAACGAGAAGACCCAGATTTTCTCTCTTTTATCTTACAATATGATTTGATTATTCTGTTAGAAACATGGACTTGTAAATCAAGCAAAATTGATCTTTCTGGCTATGATTGTCATAACTTTTATAGGAAATATAGACATAGGCAAGCAAAGCGCAATAGTGGAGGTATAGTAATATACAAGCGCAAAAGCATTAGCAGTGGAATATCTATTGTTAAAAATACACATGATACTATCATATGGCTTAAAATAGATAAACATGACTTTAGCAATAATGAAGACATATACCTTGCAGCCGTATATATGTGGGGTAGTTCTTCGCCGATTGCTAACTTGATAGATACGGACCTGTTTGAATCACTTAGTAACGATATAAATCATTATCAGGCTGTGGGCACCGTTCTGTTAGCTGGTGATTCTAATGCTCGAACAACTTGTAAAAGTGATACTATTATTTGTGATTCATATACACGTGATATTGACCCTGAATATTATTCATCTGATAACGCGTTACCAAAATATTCAATGGACAAGGGAAGTAACTCTCAAGGAAATAATTTACTAGATTTATGTAAGGCTACGGCATTGAGAATCGCAACCAGGAGATTGGGTTCAGACTTTAGTATTGGTAAATATACATGCTGTAATACAAATGGCGCAATCGTAATTGATTACTTCTACTCAGCGAACATTCTTTTAATGCCGTAGACAATTTTACTGTAGAAGATTTTAATAATTTTAGTGATCATGCCCCACTGTCTTTCAATATGATATGTAACAGGCGGGTTTTTATAGAAGAGCCATACATAAGTGAATACGTAAAATGGAGTGATGATAAAAAGTAGGGATGTCAACGAATAATCGAATATTCGAATACTTGACAGAATAGTCAAATATTAAATGAGTATTCGAATGGCAAAAAAATGTATATAAAAAAATCTCCACAACAAACTAGTTTAATTCTATAATCCGCGATCATTATGTTTTCACAGTTACCTAATTTGACACGTTGACATGTTATTTAACACCATTGATACCCGTATGCGTAGTGGGAGATAACATATTAAGCAAACTGTGACAATCATGTCGTAAACGGTCCCTAAGAAGAGACAGATACTTGCGAAGTTTTTGTACGTAACATTATTTGGGTGCTAAACCGAAGCTAATTTGAGACCGATGTTTTCACACTGACGCTAATTGGAGACAAATGTTTGAACAATGTACGGTGCATTATGCGGTTGAGGTGTTACTATTAATTTAATTTAATTCCTATAATTAGCGGTGCATTAACAACATTTTTCATGCCGACTTTAAAGCATTTATTCGCTCAATATAACAAACAAAAATGAGTAAAACAGCACTGGTATATATTCTATGTGTTTCCCGATTAATCTCAAAGTGGCGGATCCGTGGCCTAGTGGTCACGCACTGGCGTGGACAGAACGGTTTTTAACGACACATTAATTTGTTTACCTATTATACATCCTGGATAAATAAACACAAAGACTCGGACATTTAACAAAACGAACGAATATTCGAATATTATTCGAATATTGAATTCGAATATTCGAATAGCGTTTTGGTATTCGTGGCCATCCCTAATAAAAAGCAACATTTTCGTGATGGTTTAGTTAGTAAGGCCTCGGATTTTAACAATTTATTTCTAAATTATACTGAGCAAAGTGAAACAAATGTTAATAACATAGTAAATAATTTTCACAAATAATGTAAGAGATGTTGCTCATCCCTTATTTATCAAACGTGTTAAAAATATGCACAATTCGCAAAACATATTATCTCAGACAGCGATAATTGGTTTGACCAAGAATGCAGGCAAGCGAAAAAAGATTGTAGAAAGATGCCTTGTATTTATATAAATTCACATCGTGATACTGATAGAATAGAAATGTGTCGATTGAAAAAAATATATTAGGGGATCTAGATAACCAAATAACATGTAATGAAGTTATTAAAGCTATTGATCTTCTAAAGAAATGTAAAAAATCGCCAGGAAAAGATAAATTGTTAAATGAATACTTTATAGAAGCTTGTGATATTTTGGCCGGTTTTCAATATAATCTTTAACAATGGGAATTTCCCTGTATGTTGGACCAAAGGAATTATAATTCCCCTACATAAGAAGGGTGACAAATCAGACGTTAATAATTATAGAGGTATCACATTGTTAAGCAATTTTGCAAAGTTATTTACATGTGTACTAAACCAAAGAATATCAATATGGTGCGAAAGTAATGATGTTATTTCTGACGCTCAGTTTGGTTTTAGAAAAGGCAAATCAACTATAGATGCAGTTTTTATCCTTCATTCAGTTATTTAAAAATATGTAAATATGAATAAACGTTTGTATTGCTGTTTTATTGATATGAAACGTTCCTTCGATTCTATATATTTAAACGCACTAAGGTTGAAGTTATACAAGTCAAATTTGGATGGTAAAATGTTACGTATTATACGCAGCATGTATCAGTTTGACAAATCATGTGTAAAGCATTGTAATACCTATTCAGATTACTTTAATATAGCAGTAGGTTTAAGACAGGGAGAGATAATGTCAGCGATACTATTTTCACTTTTCGTATATGATTTAGAACTCTTTCTGCAAACTAGACATATTGCTGGAATTAATCTACAAGATATATGTTTGATTTAATTGCTTTTTGCAGATGACATGTTTGTAATTGGTGAAACGCCTGAAGATTTACAACTGTCTCTAAATTGTCTATATGACTATTGTAGTACATGGGGCTTACAAGTCAATATAGCAAAACCCAAAATTGTTGTTTTCCGTAAACAAGGAGGTACAAAACGTAATGAGAAGTGGATGTATGGAAATGAATACTTAGACATGGTTAACGATTTTATCTACCTAGGTGTATCACTGAATTATACTGGAAATTGTAATCTTGATACTAATACTTTACGTGGTAAAGGTTTAAAGGCACTAAACACATTGTTATCAAATTTGAAAACATATGATTATAAACCAAAGGTAGCTTTGCAGTTATTTGATGCTTTTGTTTCGCCAATTATTACATACTCATGCGAAATATGGAGTTTCTCTAAGTCTAGCGAGTTAGAAAAATTACACCTAAAAATTCTGCAAGGCTATTCTTGGGTGTCAGAAAATCAACTTCAGATGTTGTCGTATACGGTGACCTTGGTAGATACCCGTTATATTTTTAGCAGATATGTACGTATTATCAAATATTGGTTAAAACTTATTAAAAGTCACAATACTGCGATCAATTATGACAGATAGTCTGACTGATTTAAATAATAACAAGATAAATTGGTTTGGAAAGGTTAAGGACCTACTTTCTAGATATGGATTTAATTATGTTTGGGCTAATAACTCACAAATCAATGAAAGTAATTTTTTGTCTTTGTTTAAGCAACGAGTTATTGATGAATACTAACAAGAGTGGCAACGTGCCGTAACTGATAGTGTTTTGATTTTATATAAAGCAATAAAAACAACATTTCATTTCATTTGAATAATATTTAGAAACAATCGCATCAAGAAATGTAAGAACAGCGATTACAAAATTACGTCTTTGTGAACATAAGCTGAGAATACAAACTGGTAGATACGATCAGGTAGATAGAAATATGCGGCTTTGTCAGTTATGTCAAAATAATGAAGTGGAAGATAAATTCCACTTCTTAACAGAAGAATATATTAAAAATTATTATAGAATCAGGCCTAGCATGTTTAAACTCACGCAATTGCTAAAATACACAGAATAAAAGTAAACTGTTTAGGTTAAGCAAGTACATATCAGAGGCATTAAGTATTCGCCAAAATATTATGATGAACAATTAATAATAGATGTTTGTATATATGTGCATATTGATGTATATCTTTAAACATATTCTATACCACTACTGCTTAATTAATATGATAGTCAAGTTGTTATTGGTATATAATTGTTGTTTACTTGAATGGACATACGAAAACAGTTCCATTTTAAATAGATGTAATATTCTTATGTGCAATCGAAAATATAAATAAAACGAGATACAAGTCTACCGCGTGTTATTCACAAACACAAAAGCTGTCAAAAATTTGTAGCCTAATGGTTAAACACAAAGTTACCAATCCTTTGGATGTAGGTTCGAGTCGTGTGTTTTATTTTTACCTTTTAATTTGGGTTGAGTCCATATGATATGCATACCTTTTATGGTTAATGAACTTTACAATGTTGAAATGATTAATTTGCAATGCTGACAAGCATAAATATAAGATGTATTCGAGATGTTGCACTGAACAGCCCAGTATCTTTAAAATACAGTTGCCGGTCGCTTACAAGGCAAGCAATTTCAAGAACAAAATGAAAGCCCTTATATCCTGCAGACATTTGACGTCTGAAGAAACACTATTTTGAGTACGTTACAATAACACGATATACGAGGAACAATTACGTCTAGATAAACGCTTATGAACATTTGAACAAAATCGACATTAACCGGCGATAGAATAATACCGACCACAGCTTTGTATTCTACAGAGACAGCCAGGGAAAAGCACACACAAATCTACAACAATAACACAGTAAAATAAAACAGTTATCACACATTAAGGGTCAAAGTCGAGATAGAAACGACGTTGCTTATATAAAACCAATTCTAAACTGTAAACAATACGAAAAGTTTGTACTCGAACCAGTGATGCCAGGTTAACATCCTCAATGAAGTTTCAACTTACATTCTCACCGAAGCTCTCAGTACGGTTGTCGGATTTGTAACATAAAGTTACATTGGATTATTTTAACTGTCCTCGTTTAAGCTTACGAAAATTATCGAGCATGGACGGAATGACATCGAAGATTAATGAGGAGCCAGGTCAAACCTAACGCACAATACCAGTTAAATTACTACTGTTACAAATATGCACAAGCTCATCTATGTAGGTCAAATTACACCAAAACGGAAGTCACATCCTCAGGGTTACATACTGTCAGTTAGATAATAAACACATAGGGTTCAGTGTATAATGCATATGATTTTTAAAATACAGTTTAAATGATATATTTTGGTATCAATTTAAACGTATATATGTAAGAAATAAGAAAAAAGACAGTTTTAGGGATTACTTTATCTTAAATGGTTCCCAGCTTCATAACTTTTGGCCCATGTATTAATGCACAAAATGGCAGCCCCCATGCCTGTCAAAACCGGTGTGTTTATTCTAAGGTAAATATTTTGAGTTACAACGTATAGAAATTTTTGACATGCTGTTTTGTCAAAAGGTTATGGCCTTATCTTTCCAATAATGTATGGTGATATATTGGGAAGTCGCTTGGTCATGGTGAAAATTGAGATCAAACATTGAATATTTCATATGTAACAATGAAGGAATTTATTTGCGCATGCGTAACCTATGTATAGGATAGACCACGAGCAGCCGTGTTGTACGAAATTAACAAACGACTTAGACCATACGTATGAAATGGTTTGTTTAAGACTGAACGCTATTGAGCAATTAGTTGGTTGGGCTTGTTATTGATAACAACCAAGAGTGTCATAATTACTGGCCTGAAAAAAAAACACAATCCACGAGTATTTCGGACATAATTACTATGGTTTGCAAATAAGGTAAACATCTCTTTACACAACTGGGTCCATTAAGGATAAAGATTAGTGTTGGTACTGATTCACTACGAAAACTCAATACGAAAAGAAACTATTACAATACGTAAAGGCCAAAAAGACGAATAGCCTGCAGAGCCGTGTCGACATTGTTAGGACTAGAGAAATATCAGGTAAATTTACACCTATAGCTAGCATAATAATTTATATGAGAAATGAATAGAAAACAAGTTGCCATTTAATAATAATAGTTGCATTTTTAGCTCGACTTTTCGATGAACAAAATCGGGTTATTGTCGTCGCTCTGTCGTCTGCGTCTGCGTCAGCGTCTGCGTCAGCGTCTGTGTCAGTTAAGTTTTTTAGTTAAGTTTTTTTTGGTTAAGTTTTTGTTTAAGGTTTTTGGTTAAGTTTTTGTCAAAAACCATCAAAGGTATCCATGTGCAACTTAAAATACTTGTTCACTATCAAAAGGGTAATTTATTACAACAAGGCGGTAACCCTGTGATTTGTATTTCCAGAGTTATCTGCTCTTGTTTGGACTTACAACTTAGAATATTTTAACCTTTTTGTTGAATAGAAAATAGATACTTGTTTATCGTGCTGACCGCATTCTGCAGCCAGGAGGAGTTACCTCTTTCAATGATTTTGTTGGAGTAATTACCTATTTTTCAACTTAAAATTTACGCTTTAGATCAAATTTCTCAATACCTGTATGCGGTATTGACTTGAAATTCAAAGTACTTGAGCACAGTGATGAATTTATACAGTAGACAAGAGGAGGTAACTCTATCATGGATTTCGTTTGAGTAAATGCCCCTTTTCAACTTAGAATTTTCGCTTTAGGTCAAATTTCACACTAACTATAAGAGTTATTAACTTGAAACTCAAAATACTTGATTGCAGTTATGAACCCATTCTGTAGACGAGGTAACTATATCAAGGATTTTGGTGGAGTTGTTGCCCTTTTTTCAACTTATAATTTTAGCTTAAGGTCAAATTTCTCATGATCTATAGGAGTTAATGACTTGAAATTCGACACACTTCATCAAAGTGATGAAACCATTATATTAACAAAGGCCAGAATAATATCAAATACAGGAAAGTCGAGCGTCCAGCACCTGTAGGCAGTGCTCTTGTTCTTATTTTAAATCTGAAGTTATCAATGCAACATATGTAAAATAGAATGTAGAGGGTCACGGGCTCTACTGACCATGCGAGGCAGGCAACCCCTCTGCCTAGGTTGCTACAAGCTTGGGCACGTAAGGGGGACGTGCCCGGAAAATGTCTCTAATGCAGAGAAGCCGAGGGAGCGACAGCAGGGCCCTCCTGCGAAGCGCCCCTCGACAGCGGTGGAGCCACCGAACACGGCTTCAGCAGCAACTCCGGCTGAGGTACCGGCTCCCGCGCCGGTTATAACTCCGGCCGCGGCTCCAGCGGCGCCTCCGGCTACGCCTCCAGCTGCGGCTTTGGCTACAGATACAGCGCTGCCAGCCACGACTGGGACCACGAGCTGGACCCAGGTGGTAGGACGGAAAATGGCGAGAAGACATAGGGGGAGTGCTAAGGAAGCCCCCCGTGAGATGGGTCTTATGACGGATACCGCTTCTGAACCGGAGGAGGGGATGGAAGTCACTTCCCAGGGAGCTAAGCGTTCCCGTGCACGACAGGACGGAGATCTTGACCTGACTCAGCTGTCCCCTAATCGGGGGGCGAAGAAGGCCACTCGAGGGGGGGACAGCGAGTCAGGTTTACTCTTAACTCAGGATTCCATGTTGGATGATTTATCGGGGAATCAGTCCCCCCATATCTAACCAGTTTATTTTCGATACAGTAGTATTATGAAAACAAGTATATTGTCAATGTTTATTTTGTGTTTGTCTTGCTATGCAAGATATAGCACGTGTATATTTCTCCCGTGCACAGCTATGCGGTGTACGAGAGAAATATGCATACTATATATACTGTTGAACAAATCTCATTGTCAAGTTTAAACCATGGTCATATACACTGTGTAAACTCATTCATTGATTTTCAACACGCTGTAGGTAGTTTTCGTCGTTCTATCTACAGCGACTCAATTAAATCTATCGATTTATTCTCTACTGTCCCCGATAGAAATCTACCTGTCGATTTAATTCCCTTAAATATAGTTTACCGAGGTTTAAGCTTCGGTGTATGGGCGACGCCATATTTGTTCCAAATTTTGAACTTAGCTGTTCAACAAATAGATAACTTGGTGTATTTATAGTAATCTTATTCTTATCCAAATGGCTTTAAAAATAGAAAGTATTAATATTAATGGATTTAGATCCAAAAATAAGCAACAATATGTTAAAGATTATATTATTAAGAATAATCCTAGTATATTATGTATTCAAGAAACTTTTGTGAATATTTATAACTCTGCTAAAGACATAGAAAATTTTATTTCTAATGACTATATGTATATTTGGAGTTTTTCAAATGGGCCATCGTGTGGAGTATGCACAATTATAATTGATAAAAATATTAAATGTAATAACTATCAAACTGATTATGATGGCCGTTTCATTTATGTTGATGTAAATTATTTTAACCAAAACTTTAGAATCTGTAATATTTATGCCCCGAATGCCCCTGGTGAGAGAAATGATTACTTTTCTTCTATCAAGAAATATTTAGTATCTTCTAATCACCTCATTATTATGGGAGATTTTAATTTTGTGTTCAATCCAAAATTAGATAAATTAGGTGGTGACGATAAAGTTTCTGGTTGTTCTGTTTTTAAAGACATAGTTGAAAAATATAAATTGAAAGATACCTTTAGACATTTAAATCCTAATTCAAAAAATACAACATGGAGTAGAAAATCTTGCAATGGACAATTAATTAGTTGTAGATTAGATAGAATTTATGTTTGTAATTTAATTATTAACTCATGTTTTAACTCTTTAATTACTCCATTTCCATTTTCAGATCATGATCTTGTTAGTATTTCTATAAAATGTGACGATTCTTGTAAAACGATAAATATAGGTAAATCTTACTGGAAATTGAATAATTCCATTTTAGAAGATGAGGAGTTTGTATCTGCATTTGAATTTTATTTACAAATTTTAACAAAATCTTGTCCAAATACTTTGGAATGGTGGGATGATCTTAAAGATAAGATTAAACACTTTTGTATTGATTACAGTAAATCAAAAAATAAACATTCATACAAAGAAATTAAGGATTTAATTAAAAAATATCAGTCATGTACTGACACATCTCAAAAATTAGATATTAAAAATACATTAAATAATTTACACACTAATATGTTTAAGGGTGCTTATATTAGAAGCAAAATCAATACTATTGATAGTAATGAAAACTCTAATATATATTTTCATGACAAAGAATTTCAAAATGGTAATGCAAAAATTATAACACATATTATTGATGAGAATGTAGACAAAAAATCTACTAGTGAAATTTTAGACACTTTCAAATCATTCTATGAAACCTTATATTCAGAAGAACCTGTTGATACATCTTTAAATGATAAATTTTTAAATAATTTACCAAAAGTATCTGTTGAAGATAATAAGTTTCTATCAGAAGCCTTAACTTTAGATGAGATCCTTATGGCACTTAAACAAATGGATCATACCAAATCACCAGGAAGTGATGGTTTAACTTCATTAATTTATGTAAAATTCTTCCATTTATTTGGTCCTATTTTATTAGAATTATACAATAAATGCTTTGAACTTGGTCATATGTCTGACTCTCAAAAACTTTCATTTATTACACTTCTTTGTAAAGATAACAGTAATAAAACATCTGTAAAAAATTATAGACCGATTTCTTTATTAAACATTGATATTGAAATTTTATCAAAGGTCTTGGCCAACAGACTAGGCAAGGTTTTGGCCTCTATAGTTGGAATTTCACAAACTTGTTCTATTCCGGGGAGATCAATTTTCGATAATGTCCACTTAATTAGGAATATTATTAGTTATGTCGAGCAGAAAAATTTAACAGCTTGTTTTATCTGCTTAGACCAAGAAAAGGCTTTTGACCGGGTGTCATGGCCTTTTCTATTTAGCACCCTTCAATCTTTTGGATTTAATGACGCTTTCATACATTGGATTAAAGTCTTGTATCAAGACATAATGTCATCCGTCATTGTAAATGGACATATTTCTGAGCCATTTACCTTGACACGCTCAGTCCGCCAGGGCTGTTCGTTATCTCCTCTCCTCTATGTCTTATGTTTAGAACCCTTTGCGAAGGTTATTCAAGAAGATCCAAATATCAATGGTATTAAAACTCCAGGTGGAAAGTTTCATGTCAAAATGTCTCTATATGCTGATGATAATACCACCTGTCTATCAGACAATAGGTCAATGCCCCTCTTCTTTAAACATGTGTCAGATTTTGAAAAGGTTTCAGGGTCCAAGATTAATTACAAAAAAAGCTGTGGAATGTTTCTGGGGAAATGGAAATCAAGATCTGACCATCCTTTTGGCATTTCTTGGGTTAAAAACTGTAAGTTATTAGGTTACAAATTCGGTAATGATTTAACTGACGATGATTTGTTCCATGATTTAATAATTGACTTTGAAAGAACTTTAAATTTATGGAAAACGCGTGGTAAATCGTATAAAGGTAGAAGTTCAATTTTAAACACATTTGTTTTTTCAAAAATAGTGTATTTTATACAGGCTCAAACTGTGCCTACTCATTATGTCAATTTATTGCAAAGGTTGAGTTTCAAATTTACTTGGGGTAGAACATTTGAACCTATTGCTAGGAAAACGTTGTATTTACCACTCTTAAAAGGAGGCCTTAATATCCCAAATATTGAATTGAAAATGAATTCTTTTTACCTATGTCATATTTTTAAAATAATCAATAATTACCCTGCACCTTGGGTAGAGTTTGCAACTTATTGGATTGGTCTTCAGTTGAGAAAATTTAATCCTTTGCTTGCTAATAATAACATACCTCATAGTGAGGTTATTCCACCTTTTTATGATAAATGTTTAAATATTTTCAATGATTTTGTAGAGAATTGTAAAACTGAAGTTCATTCATTATGGCCTGTAAAGGATATTTATAATTATTTTATTGAATCTATGAAACATGAACCAAAATGTGTGAAAAATTGTACATTTATTGATTTTAAAAACACTTTTAGAAATGTATTTTCTAGCGCTGTTGACCCTGAATGTAGAAATACATGTTTTTCAATTGTTCATAATGTTCTTTTCACCAATCAGTTTTTGCATGACAAAAATATGGTGAAATCCAGTAAGTGTACTTACTGTTCCAAACCTGAAACCATAGACCATTTATTTGTCGAGTGTTTTATGTCCACGCCAACTAATAAAGTTATATTATTCTTAATGCATGTACTCACTGCTGATATTCACACGCTTTCTGTTAAACAATTTCATTTTCTTAATGTTGACCACTCATATGGTCCTGAAATTAATTATGTCTTTTTAGTCTTGTTATCAGAATCAAGACACATTATTTGGAAATGTAGAAACGAAGTCAAATTTGATAATAAGTTATATTCTCCATTTGACCTTATTTGTAAACTTTTGCACAGACTAAAATATCGTATTTCTTTAGACTTTAAAAGATTTAAATTAGAAAAATTTGAAATAATATGGGGAGATTATTGTGACGTCATTTCTGACAAAATTGTTTTTAGGCAAGATTTAAATCCTGCAGTCTATGCAAATATACATTAGTTGTGTTTTTGTATTAGTGTACTTTCGTTTTGCTGTTGGTGTTCTTCTCTCTGATTTCAGGATGGTGACGCGGATGTGCGCTAGGGATGGTGCTCCGGTTGTCATCCTGAGTCAGAGGGAGGAGGACGAAGTGTTTATAGTGTTTTATAGTGTGTGTCATAATGTATTATATTTGAATGTCAAGTATATTTGTGTAAATGTATATCATCTCTGTTATCATCAGTGTTCCTGTGTTTCATCTCAATCATCTTCCCATATACTTTGTAACCCAGTGATGGGCTCATTTCCATTTCATTCATTGAAGTTCATTATCACTCACTTTTCATCACTATGTAAATACGACATACCATTGACCCATAATCACTCATGTAGGACATAGGAACATTGTACTAATATTTCTCTAAGTATAGAGGTTCCTTTATTTTTCAAATCACACAATTTATTTAATTGTCACACCCATTCAAGCCTAACCGGTTGGTGGGGCTGGGGCGGGTGGATAGTGGTACCGAAGGCTATAGACGTGCCTCAGCCCCGCCACCTGGAGCAGCCGTAGACTTCTTCTTACATTCTCTGCGGGCCTTCACGGAGAGTGCCCTGGCATGATCTGGGAAGGTTTGCAGAGAGCACTTCTTTTGAACCTTTTTGGTATAACACGTAACAGATTAATATCATTTAGGTTAATTTTATTTGTTTGATTAGGTCGTGTGACAAATCTTTATGTTTGGCTATTTCAACAGTTACACAATGACATATATAAATTTAACCTCTACGCTAAAGTACTAATTATGACCCGCTCATTTAGGTGGGTGACAAAATATTTGTTAAGTATGACAACTGAATTAATTAAATCATTTACCATAGCGTGCAGACGCAAAGAAAGACTGTTAAAATTTAATTTATTTAAACGTGCAGACGTGAAAAGACTGTTTAAGTGTATTCTATTTCTACTCTTCTGTTCCAATGTTAACAAAAAAAGTCACCGTTATTTTAATTTTATTTAGATTCTTTTAGCGGGTACTTGGGGCGCTATACACCCCAAGGTACGACATGAATAAATTTTATGAAAAAGAAAAAAAGGAGGTTTCCCCAGGAAGAGGCCCTCCCATTGCACTTCGGTTGGGCTGACGCCTGCGATAGCCCCAAATGTGGGTTACTCGGGTACGCAATTTATTTGTGTGGGGTCTGCGTTCGCGCTAACCCTGAAAAGTAACTAATTATTTAATGTTAAGTGAACTCGAGTTCTATACATAATTGACAATGGACTATGAATTGTAATCAATCACTTGAAATAAGAGATACATATTGGTTTTAATATTTAAAATTTTACGAAAAAGAACAAAGGAGGTTTCCCCAGGAAGAGGCCCTCCCATTGCACTTCGGTTGGGCTGACGCCTGCGATAGCCCCAAATGTGGGTTACTCGGGTACGCAATTTATATGTGTGGGGTCTGCGTTCGCGATAACCCTGAAAACAAGCAATCTTTAAATGTTAAGTAAACTTGGTTTCAATGTATTATTAACATATAAAGTATAATCAGTCACTTCATATAAGATTTAAAATTTGCCGCTGTAACATTAAATATTGACCCCGTTGAAAATTGACCCCATGGTTCCTTTATCAACGTTGAGGAATGACCCAGCCAACATTTCAATATTAAATTTTGATCAAAATGGCGTTGAAAACTGATCAGTCGTTAATTTTGATCAGTCATGGGGTCATTTTTTAATGGTTAATTAAAGGTCACAATACACTAAATAAATAAGAGATGTAGGGCTGTACTCTCTAAATAAATCAACAAGTTTAACTCGAAGACATGTTTTAAGGTTTAGACACTTGCTTTTATATTCTTTTTTGGAGATGTTGGTAGGGTAAGCATTGGTATGCACAAATAAATCACTGATATGTTTGGAGACTACAGTAATACACTTGCGCTGAGGCGGGTTACATTCAACTAGAAAGTAGCCGCTAAAACGATGTTGATAAAACAGTCAACTTTGTTTAGCGTCGAGTTCTTTGTTATATAACACATGACATACCCGTTTTATTGCTTAAATTGATTCAGCTTAGAAGGCTCTTTAAGAAAAGGTATGGTTATGAGGGGCTCTATGTGCAAAATGTTGCATTTAATTTGGGTCAAAGTTATCGCTTTTACATTAAATTACATAAGGATTGGAATTAGTATATTGTAACCTAAAATGCATGTTAAATGTCTTTTTGTAGAAGGTCACAATACACTAAAAATGAGTGATGTAGGGCTGTACTCTCTAAATAAATCAACAAGTTTAACTCGAAGACATGTTTTTAGGTTTAGACACTTGCTTTGATATTATTTTTTGGAGATGTTGGTAGGGTAAGCATTGGTATGCACAAATAAATCACTGATATGTTTTAAGATTGGAGACTACAGTAATACACTAGCGCTGAGGCGGGTTACATTCATCTAGAAAGTAGCCGCTAAAACGATGGTGATAAAACAGTCAACTTTGTTTAGTGTCGCGTTCTTTCTTACATAACACATGGCATACCCTTTTTATTGCTTAAATCAATTCAGCTTAGAATGCTCTTTAAGAAAATGTATGGTTATGAGGGTCCCTATGTGCAAAATGTTGCATTTATTTTTGGTTAAAGTTATCGCTTTTGCATTAAATTACATAAGGATTGGAATTAGTATATTGTAACCTAAACACAAAACGGGCAGCGGCACTAAAAGGGCAATGTGTACTTAAAATCACCCTGTTACTGTGTGGTTTTATTGGCTGTAATAAGTTTCATGGAAAACATGCGATAAATATCATAATTTTATGTGCATTACGATTTTTACAGCGAAAACCGCTTTTTCAAGTAAAAAAAAAAGTAAAAAAAAAATACGGAAACCCGTCTTGTGGATCTTGCAGCACACTAAATCATGCTAAAACCAAAAAATGAACACGTTTTATACAATATTTATCTCTATTGCATTAAAGTATGTAAACATATGCTAGTATTTTGACTGATTTCTATGAATTAACTACAACATTTGACTCAGACACCCCATATAATCAAAGCACTGAAAACGCAAGCCAGATTGCTTATCAGGCATCATTCTCAAATGCGTTTTCAAGCATTTCTACTTTGTGGATCGGTCTGAAATTTTGCATGCACATTAGCAATATGTTAATAATGATGTAGAATTGGATTTTGTTCGCGATATCAAAACTTTAAGTTGTCTTTACTAATATGCTATATGAAGATTTTGCATTTATAGTGCGTTCTGTCGTACAAATCTTGAAATTTTGTTTAAATATGTTGCACTTCGTCACCGACGTGACAACAACATATTATTTTCACAACAGTTAATGCTGACTGCAAATGTAGACAATTTGTCTCGTAACGCAACTTTTCAAAAATATAAATGAAATGTACATGTAAGTACTTTACTGTACAGTATAGGAACGTTGATTGTTATTGTTTACAATCGGGATTTTTCGCGCACGCGCACTGACTGGTTGGCAAAAGCGCTGGTTACAGATACAGAAAACATGCATGCATACATGTGTTTACTCGATAAATTTATCAGAATTTCCGACATATATGTTAAAACACTACAAATAAAATAAAAAACACCCACCACATGCCGACTTTTGTTGTATTATAAACTACGAGTCCTGATAATTTGTACCAGAACATTAATGATATAAATGCACTGTGTGTGCTAGTTTGTGTTATTTTTTTTATGAAAGAAAGTGGCAGGAGGTGCATTGTAACGTACAACTAATGTATTGATCAGCCGTGTAATATCAACCTTAAAAAGAACCCTTAGCGTAATACTTGTTAAAAGACAATATTTAAATATGTTTTATAATTTTCCTATGACATTGGAATACATAATTTGATGATCTCATTACTTAAAACTAAAAAAGGAAACATCAAAGGCGTCCGTATTCAATTAGCAAATATTGGCAATGTAAATTAAACTTCCTACATATCTTACATTTTAAATCGTTGTCTATATTTAGCGCAACAATGTGGTATCATTTTAAAACACCCCTATGGTTATATATTATAATTATTTAGTGATGCTCATAGTTGTGTACATTGTTAACACGGTCGAGCTACGATGGTAGTTTTTTATGTTTTATATAAAATGTGCACAATGTTAAAATTTTTATCGGGTTTTCTTGAGCAATAAAGCATGTTATGCTTAAACCGGATTAAAATATATTTCGTCTCAGAACAACTTTTTAGCAATTTACAAAATTTAATGGGCATCGTTTTTACAATACATAATAATTAAGAGCAAGAATTAAGTATTTTGGGGCGTTTATATTATCCATGAAAATGACTGCTAAATACCATGGATGTATTATAAATTTTGTTAAATGACCAGACATGCGTCTGCCACCTGTGGTTTTGGGGCACTTAGAATCAAACTTGAAACCATGTTGTTATTTAGTAACTGTTTGGGCAGTATCTGATAATGAGATAATGGGTTTGTACTCAAACAAAGGGGCAATTAAACGCCGGATTAAATGATTAAATGATGGGTAGGGTGTGAAATATGCACAAGCTGGTAAAAACAAATAAATTAAGATTAAGTGAGATACCATTTATTTTTATGAAAATGATTTAAAATATATTAGCAGGTTTTTCTGACCTTTGTTGGTTCTGATAAAGTTTCAATATTTAATTAATATATTACATAAAGCCTGTTTGGCATGATTCATTATAATTGCTTTACATCATTATTTTCTTTAGTGCCCTGTATTCTGGAACAAGTTAACGTAAATGCATATTTTTATTATATTTTCTTTTGTCACGAACAACAACTAAATCTTGTATAAGTGTTGCATACTTGGATATTGGGCACAATAAATTTACTACTTTTAAATGCATCATTAGAAGACAATAATTATAAAAACAAACGTTTCATAATGAAATATATGTCTTATAACATTATGTGCCTAATCGTTTTAATACATTGAATTATTGTGAAAATTAACTAATGTTTTTTCAACACTATCTATATGTGCCAATGTTATGCCCACCACCTTTTGCCAACCAATGGGCGGAGTCTAAACATAGCGGGTGCGCGTGACGTCACTTTTCAACGTTCTAATTGGAGTCACTGTCAAAATATAAGTAGTTTACTTTACTTACTTCATTTTCTCTTTCGGAATTAAAAGCAGCCATTGGTGACAGGAAGGACTCTGCCGCGGGACCTGATAGACTTTCTTATCTGATGTTCAAGAACATGTCAGATCACATTTTATATTTCTGGCTTGAATTGTACAACAGGGTGTACACGACGGGTCTTATACCACCCGAGTGGAAGCAGGCTACAGTGATACCGGTACCAAAACCTGGAAAAGATAAATCAGATCCAAAATCTTATAGACCAATAAGTCTCACTTCTCACGCTGGTAAATTATTAGAAATCATGATCAAAAATAGACTTGAGCACTTATTGGAAACAAAAAACATTTTGAACCCCTTCCAGTCTGGCTTTAGGAAAGGGCGTTCTACCCTAGACCAGCTAGCTAGGCTACAACATGACATTATTTTGGCTAAAAATCGAGGGCAGTCAGTACTTGCAATCTTTTTGTACCTTCAAGCTGCCTTCGATTTAACTTGGACTTTCGGCATCTTAACAAAGCTAGCTGAATACGGTATCACCGGACACTGCTTCCACTATGTAAGGGCTTTCTTGGAGGGTCGTAAGATCAAGGTCAGAGTCGATGGTGTGAGTTCAGACGAAGCAATAACTGAAAGAGGCACCCCTCAAGGGTCTGTCATCTCTCCCCTGCTGTTCTCCATCATTGTCAATGACCTGCCTGAAACATTTAAATCATCAGGCATGGTTATCTCCCAATTTGCGGATGACTCCGGCACCTGGTTAATGGGGTCCAAACTGTCAACCCTGCAAAAAAAGGCCCAAGCAGGGCTGGACTCTATATAGAAATGGGCCGTCGAATGGGGATTCAAAATTTCACCCACAAAAACAGCAGGAATCCTGTTTGAATATCAAAAACAGCACTCTTTGGACTTAACTTTAGGCGGCACCAAAATCATTTTTGAAAAGTGGTGAAATTTCTAGGTATGTACCTAGATAAACGGTTAACATTTATTTACCACTTCAAATATTTGGCAGAAAGGTGCGAAAGGGACTTAAATTTAATGAGGATGTTGAGAGGCACAGGTTTCGGGTCCGATAAAAATAGCCTCATTCTCCTCTACAAGTCCCTTATTCGTCCAAAGATAGATTATGGGGCCCAAATCTATTCATGTGCTACACCAAACGCCCTCAAAATGGTAGATTCCATACAAAACAAGGCCCTCAGGATAGCCCTACTGGCACTGCCGTGTACACCGGGTTGCGCATTAGAGGAGGAGGCCGGAGTGCTGCCCCTCAACCTGCGCCGAAAACAACAAACCCTCCTATTGGGCCAGGGCCCAGTCCAGACACGGCTCAAACCCCGTTAACAAGCTATTTTGGATGGGCACCTTCATCAGGGGCCGGGAGCTTAAAGAGAAGCATGTTGCCTTCCCATTTGGGGCCAGCACCCAGACCCTGGTGTAGGAGGCCGGTCTCAAGGAGGTTGCTGTGGCAGACCTGAATCCCTCCGAACCACCGGCCCCCCCCCCCCCGGCTGCTTCACTCCTCGGATGTCGACAACTATCTATCTACAATAGTAACGAAATCTGACTCTCCGCGAAGCTCTCAATTATATTAATATTCAGTATGCTGAGCATTTAAAAATTTATACAGACGGCTCCAAATGCCCTGACTCTGGCTTGGTAGCCAATTCATTCGTAATTCCCTCCAAAAAAATTATAAGAACATTCAGACTCAACAACAATCTTTCTATATATTCGGCGGAACTTTTGGCCATTAGCTTTGCAATGTGCTGGATATTAGTTAACAAGCCAACTAAGACTGCTATATTCTCGGACTCTCTATCATCACTAGAGTCCATCAAAAATAGAAATAGCAGGTCTAGGCCTGATATTTTAAATGAAATTTTGGAACTGAATCAAAAGTGCCTAGACAAATCTTTACAGGTAACTTTAGTTTGGTGCCCAGCACATGTCGACATCCCGGGGAATGATCAGGCAGACAGGGAGGCTAAGGAGGGCCTCAAAAGGGAGTCGGTCAATGTAGGGGTCCCACTAGCCCCAACAGAAATATTCTCCCGGGCCAAGGCCTATGTTATGCGTGAGTGGAACAAAATACCACCCGCTAACACTTCATATAAAGCCCCTTTCCCAATTGCCCAGAAAACCCTCAGTCGGCCGCATCAATATTCTTCCAATATCATTATAGACAAATGCATTAGCCGACTGAGGATGGGGACCAGTCTTTTGCCTGCTAGTGCGGGAAAGTATATTTTAAAGCTGGACCCTCTCTGTCCTCAATGTGGGATCCCCTTCACAGCCGACCACCTGCTGACACAGTGCCCCCAGTTCTCTACACAGAGAGAACAGCTTAAATCCACTTTTTCCAAATTAAACATTGATTTTACCCTTAATAATATCTTAGATCCTACTGGCAAATATAAATTACCAGTGTACAAATCTCTGGCAACTTACCTTGTGGACTGCCAGATCACAGATAAAATATAAATTCAAATACGGGTCCTGCAGCTTAATTAGAACATCTTCTATAATAAAACTTAAATTCAATAGACACTTTCCCATATCTGGGGAGAATCAGTTGATTTAATAATTTATTTATATCACTGAATAGCTTCTAACTGTACAATGCTTAAATTATTCCTTCTTAGCAATGATTACATTTATCTACTGTCTTCCAGTGTGTTACACACTAATTCTCTTTCTAGTACATTACAACCCCCATATATATGGGGAATTGGTGATATTTAGCCTACTGAAGGGCAGATAATACCTGCCTAACCAAATTTTTTATACACCCTATGTCTTCCCATCATGGGAGAGAACTCTTAAAAATCAACTTATCTCTTATCCAGTACACCGGGACAATAATAAACAATGCTCAGTAGAGCATCTAGAGGGTTAAACCCAGCCAGTGTTTATATCGTGCAATACTGGCTTTGTCAATGGTCAACAGTACCGTACTCGTAGTTACAATTTAGATATATTTGCCTGTGTTACATGGTTAAAGAGGTTCTATTTCTGACTTCTTAATATTTTGTGCTCATATATTGTGCAACTTTTATTGATAATTTAAATTTATTCCCCCTGGACCTCAGGCAAATTGACAAAATTATGCCATTTTAACTTAACTTAATTTGTCAATTATTGTTTTCAGTGGAACAATAAACAATGCTCTAATAGCTGCAGGAATCCCCCTACTCCATTTCTTTTTTCCCCCTTTCCCTCCGTGGTCTTACATGAGCCGTGCTGGGCCGGGCGCACAGGAAGATAGTAACACATTAATTTAAATATCATGTTATTATATATGTCTCTGTTGCTAAAGGAGCCCTCCCTCAACCATGGCCAATCTGATTGACCAAGGATTCCTTATTCTAAGCCATTTTTTAGTAAAGCAGTTTGCCCCATTTACTATTGTCCAGTATTAATAAACCCCATTTTATTGCAGCTTTTATATTAATTGGGGAGGACCCAGTTATCAATCTTTTAATGTGTACTATATATTGTTGTAACTCACATGGGTAGTAAGTTTCTTCATTGTTTGCCAAGTATTTTGATCATATTGTTAATAATGATCAATTTTGCTATAAATTATCTGTGATACTACATAATGAGATCCTCTGCAGTTATTCTTAAATGCAGTATGCTGCATACTTTTAATGAACGACTGTTTCATAGCAGGGATTATTCACATTTTAGCTTTTAATATGTTAAACTACCTCTTTTAAGTGTCCCTATCTATGTAAATCATGTAATCCTCTGCGCCCCCCTGGTCCCAATATCTCAGAATACCTCTCTAGCACTGCCGGCCAAAATTCCCTTCCCCCACCGGTGCTACCCCATCTTTTAAAAATCACGAACGAGACAAAGTCTGCCTTACATGTTCCCCCCAGGGTGATTCCCCTTTTTACCTGTATATAATTGTACACCCCAGTTAGGTCTTTTTATTAAATATCTCTAGTTTTATCTATGTTATTTTTAAAGGCCCTAAAAAGTAAGCCGTTTGATAGTACTGGAAGTATGTAATATATGTTTTATCCTAATTTTACTGTATATTGGATTCTCATCCTTTTATGTTTGTCCTTGATCTTAAATGTCACCCTGGGGAAGGTTACATTCCATTAAATAGCCCAACAATCTTGTATAAATCCCAATGGACAGGGTCTCAGGTTGGAGCAATAAGTTATATTCCCTGTCTACAAGTGCTCAGCATTAGTTAAAAGCATGTCATTCAATAGTAACATCCATCATTAGAATGAATATAACAATTTTAAAAATATAATAAAATACTACATACCAACAACATACACTTGCAGATGCAAGGTACATTAGTAGTCTTATATTACTTAACTTCCTATTAATAATAGTTCATTTTACACAGTATATTCAAGTAATATTACTTGACCTTTATAATGAATAAAGGTTAGAAAGCATTTCTTAACCTATTTTTTTTCTATCTTCGTATGTAAAGACATGCAAATAACACAGACATTGTAAAACAATGGTGAACCACTTAGTGATCTGGAAATAATTAACACTGTTTGTTGTTGTTGTTGTAAATACTATCCCATGTGTATTCGCACATTGGTTTTTAAATTTAATACGACATATAGTATATGGTAATTATTGCACGAACTCTCCCAGATCTCTAAGTAAACAAGACTCCAACAATCCCGTTGCAGCATTTGCTGCATAATGGGTCTAGAAAAATGGTGATTCACATAAAATTATGTGTTCCCTCCAATTTATTCTTATTCTAGTTGGGCTATTTCTTAAAATTTCCCCTTTCTCATGTTAGTATAGTTTAAACTCAGTGTTTATCCTTTATTTTTTCCCCTGTTGCAAAGTACGCTATACCTATTTAGTGCTATTGACCTAATATACAACATATTCACAAATAGACTAGTCATTTATACATTCACATATGGTTTTTGAACTCTTTATCAGTATCAGGGAGGTAACTCCTGTTGACACATAAAAGGTTATTGCAGAATTGCTTCCCTTTAAACTGTGTACACCCAGGTAGTTGTCTCCTTATACAAGAACAGTGTGCTTTCATGTGTCATGTAAGCTATTGTACTAGATTTACAAGTATTCCTATTTTTAAGCATATATTTTTATTTTTAGCACCGCACCCACACTGCAAAGTTTTATATATGTATTGCCAATTATTAGCAAAGTATTTATGTTAAGCAGTGTGCTCGGGCAATGGTTTTTAACCGAAGTCCCGAGGGTAAACAACTCCAATTGATTGATTACTTCTGGCCCAGTCCCTCACAAGGTCTACGTTGCGGGGACCAACATCTCCCTGGACGTTAGAACTTGCCCCGTACCCCCTGTCAGATGTTATCGCTGTCAGGGGTACGGACACACCGCCAGCGGGGGTAAATGTCCTCACCCGTCTATTTGTTGCCGCTGTTCGGGAACCCGGTGCCTACGCCAATGCACCCGTAACATCCGCCGTTGTGTAAATTGCGATGGCCCGCACTCTGCTTCCTACCAAGGTTGTCCTTCGTATAACATTGCCTCTTATTCCAGCTTTTATGGTGTTTCTTGGTCTGAGGCGGAGTGCAAGCTATTAGCACTTGATACTGTGGCCCACAAGGATGGTGTCCAACACACTCCATCACCAACCGACTCCATGTCCAGGTCTCCTCCCACACATGCAGCCCCCTTCTTTCCAACCCACCCCAGACTCCAACCCCCCGCTGGCCTACCAATCCTACACTTTCAATATACCATTTTACTCCTCCCTGGGTGGCTACTTGTCGTTTACCTAATTCATTACTGTGTATTACCTTAAAGGTACACAGTATCATATTCACTCATGTAAAGTATTTTTAACCTGTAAATATTATAAATAATGTTCTTGTTTCTTTAATTCTTATCTGTATTAGAGGCCAATTTCTTAACATATTGTTACAAAGTGGCCCTATCTAGGTGACTGTTTTGTAACTAGCAGCCTATATGCTGCATTTTATGTATATAAATAAATGTAGTTTTTACAAATGTTTTAATGCCACCCTGGGGGGTACTACCATTTTAAAATAGCCCAACTTTCTTAAGGTACAAAAGAGACAGGGTCTTAAGTTGGAGCACCTCGCTATATTCCCTGTCTGCAAGCGTTCAATATAAATAAACCGCTTGTCGCACAAATGTTAATAAATTAAAATTACTTACACTCATAACATACTTGCCTAGGCAAGTCCTTTTTCATTTATATTATATTAAATCTTCACTACTTAGTGACTCTAGATCCATTTTACTTATTATAAAGAGTATTCTTACTCCACATACAGTTAAAAAGGGTTAGAGAACCCTAAATACCAACCATTGCATTACATTGTAATACTCATTTTATTCAGAGTATTATTATTATGACAGCATTTCTAAGTAACTTAGTTGTAAATTTTCTGCCTTTTCATATACCGGCAGCATTAAATTGTAGCAAAAACATGCAAATATCATATCTATTCTGTAAAACTATGTTGAACCACTTAGAGATCTGGTAAAACATTAAACTGTTCATTATTTTATTTTAAATAAACAACCGGTACTATTGTACCTGTATTGTTTCCAAACTTCTTTAAAAGTATATGGTTATTAAATCATAAATTTCTTCCAGATCTTTAAGTTAATAAGACTCCAACAATCCCATTACAGCATATGCTGAAAAATGGGTCTAGAAAAATGATGACACATGTAAAATTATGTGTTTCCATCATTAAATCTTATTATGTTGGGCTATCATCTCTCTTCTTTTCTATCGAAGTATTCAACTGCCAAGAAAACAATAAATAAACACAAATTACTCATCAAAGTTTCTTCATACTTTATTTAAGCATAAATAATTATGTCACATTCATAGAGAAATTAGTTCTCCCAAATTTTATAAACATTTTCATATTAAAATCTGCATATTTTCATCTAGCAGATCTATTATTTTCAATATTTCTTTGCAGTTGTTCATAATAGTGCGTACTTGTCAAACCCTAACGTCATTATATAACCCTCACGCTGATTGGTCAGAAGGATTAGTAACGAGAATTTTGATTTGTTCAATTACTGTCCGTTTTGAGCGTCAAGCTCAGTATGCAAATTAGGTTCCCGCGCTATCGCCTTCCTCTTAAAGGCTGTATATTCAATTTTAAAAGTGTTTTAAAGTTAATACACGTGTTGCATACATTGAGAAAATACATTTCTACAGCATATATTACCGTTTCGCTTAACTATTTACAAAGATTTATTTAAAAACAGTATTTTTATGTACTTCTGGTATATTTTTGCGAATAGATTTTTATATAAAGCACCGCACCCACACTGCAAATATTTTATGTGTCACACCCTTTTAAAGAACGGATGTATTATAGTTTTAGTCAACGCAGAGTTTTAAATGTTAAGCAGTGTGCTCTGGCAATGGATTTTAACCGAAGTCCCGAGGGTAATTAACGCCACTCGTTGTCATAATATAAGTAGTCTATTTAAGATTCTTCCACAGGAGCTTTAGGAATCCTCACCCAGGCTAAAGATGGCAACGCTATCATTTAAATATTTGTTTGGAGATGCATTGAATTTTGAACAACCATAGCTGCTACCGGGGTATTTTCTGCTAAAATTAAGTTAACATTTAGGTCCTACCGAACAGGGGCGTAGCTTGGGTTAAACAGTATAGGCACAATAAGCGAAATCAACAAAATGACGCTGTATGCGATCATTTGGGCCAGGAGTGTTTATACTCGTATGTGGCTACAAACAACTTACTCCAGCTAAACCCCGATTTTGCAAAATAATTGTAAAATTTGCGTGTGTTTCAAGAAATTTATTTCATATTGACGTAATCGACTCTTTAAACAATGAAGTATTAACACAGCAGAGAAAGATCCCCTCACCCCCACCCCTATTGTTTCTATAGAATTTTTGGCATATTTAAATTTTTCATCACTGGAAAAAATGTATAGGCACATGCCTATAGTGCCTATAATACCTAAAGGAAGCTACGCCCCTGCCGAAAGTTTTCAATGTCGATGCGGTCGTGTACGTGCTAAGGTGGTTGGGACCTAACTACCCAAAGGAAACCCACATGTCCGATATTGAGAAAACAGATCCAACTCACAGGGCTAAACTCAGGTCGCCACCCCTGGCCACGCATGACGCTAACTACTAAGACATGCACGTCCATCCATGAACGCTCGTGCACCACAAGGTGGTCATCTATAGGCGGATTTAGCGGCATACACTCCCTCCCTCGTAAAATTGACTAAGATTCTATATTTTTAAACCTCACAATAACACGTAATAAATTATATGGTCTCTCACATCAAAAATGATGTAGGTTTTTCAACTTTCTTGTCATGTTGCACAGAAGCGTAGTGAACGCAGCGTAACATTTTAAATGCCATCCACAGACACGAATTCAGAACCGGGCTTTTGGGCTCCAGCCCCCACCCCCAGCTGAGCCCGGAACTATCATTTTCGGGCTGGGCTTTGATGTTTCACAAGTTATGAAGGGCGTGTCAATAAGTATACTTTATATTGCCTTATTTTATGACTTTGTCGGGATTGGGCTTTGATCTTACACAAGCAGTCAACAGCTGGCGTGTCACTTTGTGTACCGTATCTTTATCCTTATCTTTCAATTTATCAGGGCATTTAATCTGGGAGCTCTGTGGTACCTTGCTGAGCATACACCAATCATGGTGTTCGAGTGGCTGGAAACATATTAATTGGTAGAATAATATTTGACACGGGCTTGGCGTCGTTAATTGACCACGGTTGGTAGCACACTTATTGCATAAGTGAGAGAGTTACTTAGTCAGATTATCTGGTTTAGGTAGAGGTACGACAAATATTTCATTACGAGTAATGTTTTTACCATTTTAAGGCTGATAATGGCACTGAATCCCAAATATTTTAGGAAAAAATCTAACCCTTTACATTTGGTTCATACAGAGATGCATCGATGCAATAATTATATAATATTAATAATGTCATATAATGCGAATACGCTTGTAGATACGGACACAGGCCATGTAAAAGTCAATATAGGGAGAAAAGCTTGATATTTAAAATTTGCAAAGATATATCTACATAATTATGGTCCATGCTATATGGTATATAGCCTATTTTTGTTACAGGGTATAATAAATATAATATTTATAATGCGTTCTATTTGGTCCAAAAAATGTATTATGTAATTTGTCGATTTTTATGTACGACTGTTAAACTTGAAACAGTCCTATTAACATAAAACGAAAAACAACGAACAAAACTAGTTATAGCCATCACAAATGAACATTCCCAATATATTATAATCCGGGAGGCAAAATAATCCTGTTTTTTTCTGCTTTTTAGAAGAATAGGTGAGCTTTCCTACTCGCCCCGGCGTCGGCGTCCGTGTCTGATCTTGTTTAAAGTTTATATTAAAAAGTCTTCTAACCTCAAAACTACATAAGTTATTCCCTTGGAATTTGGAATATACCTTCATCATTAACTCCAGCATGAGATGCAACATTCCCCATAACTCTGTTTTGTATTTTGACAGAGTTATGCTCCCTTTTCACATAGATTTTCTGATTAAAGTTTATGTTTTATATCTTGAAAACTTCATAAGTATTCCAATTGAAACTTGGCATATACCTTTGTCAACAACTCTAAAATCAAGTGCAATATTCCCCATAAATCTGTTTTGTATTGTAACAGAGTTATTCCCCTGTTTACATAGATTTTCTGGTAAAAGTTTATATTCAAAAGTCTTATAACTTAAAGACTACACAAGTTATTCACGTGAAACTTGGAATCCATCTTAGTAATCAACTCCAGCATCAGGTGCAACAATCCACATAACTATGTTGTGTATTTTGAAAGTTTTTGTTTCAAAGATGTATAATTTCTAAACTACATAAGGTATTCAAAATTTACGCCCCTTCCACTTTCCAAAATATGTACCAACTGAAATACTTCGAATAATCGAACGACTACTACTATTATTACTACTTCTACTGATGCTGCTGCTTCCATTGTTATTGCTACTACTGGTGCTGTTGCTACCACCACCACTACAACTACCACCGCTGCTGTTGCAACTGCTGCTAAAATAACTGTCACTACCAATTCTACATCATCTTAGTCCAGCACCCCCCGGTCAAACCTGGTCTGCGGCCGGCCCATACTAAAATATAATTAGAAAATCGCAACAGCATTCAAAGGTGTATATTTATTTGTATTAACATTGCGAAATTAAGTGATACTGTTTGAGATAATGCATAAGATAGTTTGTAAAGGCTGCCCCAAAACCGACTACGCATTATGTATTGCTTAAAGTTCTGCATCGTGCAGTGCTAAATGCGCCGGATTAGCCTATGCGAGTGTTTTGAAATATCATTAAATTCACATATATTTAAATTTGTGATATTTTGCATTTTATTACTTTCAGCATCAGCAGCACGAGTAGTACTATCATCATCATCATCATCATCATCATCATCATCATCATCATCATCATCATCATCATCATCATCATCGTCGTCGTCGTCGTCGTCGTCGTCATCATCGTCATCGTCATCATCATCATCATCAACACCATCACCAGCAGCAGCACCACTACCACCACCATCATCATCACCACCATCATCACCACCACCATCATAATCATCATCAGCAGCAGCAGCAGTAGCAGCAGCAACAGCAGCGTTATCATCATCAGAAGCATACATCATGATCACGAAAATAATCAGCATCATTAGATATCAATGTCCACTATTTTTATCAATAAAATAAAAACACAGACAAAAATTTCTTAAATGACTGTCAGTAATTTTATAAACTTTAAGTATGTGGCCGATCTGCAATATACGGTGGCCCGTGGTCCAGTTCGTGCACGTGGAGTATTTATTGATAACAATGTCTTCGAGAAATGCCCCATGTCCGGAGCTGTCGGAACTTGAATGTCAGTGACGGAAAAAAACATATACATAGGCTGTGATCCCAATTAGACATTTGATTAAAATGCTAAAAAGAAAGAGAACGTTATCGATATGTTTGACATATGTATCGGCATATATGGGTTAACAAAAACCGCAACGAGTCCGACCGTCGCTAATTTCTCAAAGAGCCGAGTCCTGCACATGAATGGTGCTAGCCGCATTCATATTTGCTTCTAGTCGGGTGAAATATTGAATTTGTTTTAAATAAATTATACGAATTTAAATGAATCAAACATGCTTTCTGACAGCCCGCTCAGTAATTAATTAACCATCTGTTGTCAGCCAGGCGTGTCAAGTGGGATAATTATTGATTGCGAAAGTGAATTACCATCAATATTTCAATGGCGACATCAGTTACAGAGACATATTTCCTACACCGCTGAATATCCACGTTTTTGCCGTCAAGATGTTATCTTTCAATAAATCGTAACCGTGTCGCGACATTGGGACTGCGGAATTTTGAGAAATTCATGTTCTTTATTGTGTATTAAAGGCGGACTAGACGTTTTCAAATGTGAGGAAATAAATATGTAAGTACATTGTACATGTACGTCAAAGAGGAAATTATTGTTGCGTTGGTCTTAAGCTGTAGTATCTGATACCTCTCTAGAGGAAGATGTTTACATATTGTTAATATGTACATTAAATTTATTGTGAAGTGGAATAGTATGTAGCAACCGGACAGTAAGTGTACCATAATATTTTAATTAT
The DNA here is from genome assembly GCA_027627225.1 of Congeria kusceri. Classification (NCBI taxonomy): domain Eukaryota; kingdom Metazoa; phylum Mollusca; class Bivalvia; order Myida; family Dreissenidae; genus Congeria; species Congeria kusceri. The sequence goes on from CM051027.1 coordinate 25,936,920, forward strand.
GTATCAACATATTTGCGTCATTTATAAACAATTCTAACATGATACTCACTAATTTGTCTATAAAGAACAAAATTATCGTTGTTAAACTACCCAATAAACAACGCAAAAAGTAGCCCCGATTATAAGCGGAGCATATAGCAAAATGTAGTTTTCATTACAATTTAAAAAATATTTGTCAACTCATGTTAGAATCGAAATAATTTTCTCATTATCGTTGTTTATCGGCCAAATTTCAACTCTAAGTCGTTCTGATGCATGGCTATTTAAACACCCGGGCTAACGCCCTCGTGGTTTAATTCCTACGCATCAGAACTCCATATATTTTACTTAAGAACTATTGTGTAGAATTTTTATTTAGTAAATGGTGTGTGAACAGCAAAATGCGTTATTGATTAATTATTATGGCAAAACAACACATTTATGTTTAATTTACTGGATTGCCACCGCGTTATTGTCGTTTTTTAAACGCGTTAAAACAGAAATGGATTTATAGACATGTTATTAACTGCAAACATAGGTACGAACCACATTAAAACTGTTTTACGAATTTTAAATTATAATATAAATGATTAATCATGATATATCTCGTATTTACATTCATTTTTCTTTATCTGGGGCAATATGTGATTATCAAAACCCGTTGGAAATACCTTAAAGGGGCTTGTTCACAGATTTTCGTAATTTTGAAAAATTACATTTCATGTCTTTACTGAATACACTTAAGCAATATTGGACAAATCAACAACAAAATATTATGTGTAGAACAAAAAAAATATTTTAAAGATTTGCCTTCGGCGGGACTCGAACCTCCGACCGCCTGGATAAAAAAAATCCGTCGCGCTAAATACTCAGCTATACTGACTTTCAAGTAAAGAATTTAGAACGAATGTTTTTTCAAAATACCGACGAAAAGCGTTACAAACGTTTTATACTGTTATCCATTTCAATTGATAATCTTTCATAAGCGAAGATATATGTCCAATATATTTCTTTGTCAGTAGTGTTATTTCGCTTGTTTAACTATAATGTATATTTGTGTTTGAGATCTATGACCAAAAAAGAGAAAAAATGTCAATTTGCAAATCTGTGAACAGGTCCGTTTAAATTGATTGTGATGTGGAATAGTACAGCAACCACAGAGTAAGTGTTCTTTTATATTTAAATTATTTATCAGACGTAACGACACAAGATGGCGTATATTTAGACAATCTACATTCGTTGCGTCTTCAACGCACTATAATTTTAATACGCGGCAATAAATATGTCAAATGATTCATCAAATTAAAGGTCTTAGAAATATCTTTAGTTTGAAATCAAAATCGTATTAATTTGTTAACTAAATACCCAAGAATGGCAGGAATAACACAGAAATTACGTCAAATTAAGTGTATGAAACGGAACAAAACGGTACTTCTCGGAATACCTAATATATTGTAACTAATTCAATTATACTTCAATTTGCATGAAAATTGTTTATATATGGTATATTACATACAACATTCAGGGGCGGTTCCAGGATTTCGGGTTGGGGGGGGGGTCATCATCATCATCATCATCATCATAATCATCATCATCATCATCATTAAATGCACTTTGTGTCACTGAATAAAAAAATGTTGGCTCATCTGTATGTCATGAGCCTGTTTGATGTGCCTGTCCACAAAATACGTATTTGACATTCAGTGTTATATATATCAGGAACGTCTTTAAACAATTAAAAATCCGTAGCTGATTAAATCCAAACGTAAACGCATCGAGAATTATATGTATTTGTATTATTCATTTGCCTCCTCATTAATCTCTTTTCAAAGTGAATGTCATGTAAATAAGTAACAAGTTCACAGTCATGCTCATCAATTGTCTTCAAATGTGTTATGTACTGTGTGTTTTTTTTTTATCGACCGAACTAACGGACAGACAGACGAGCATGTTTTTCTTTACACGAAGTATTGTGATAGGAAGGTACTCGTATGATTTCGTGGTGAAATAATACGACAATTGAAGCCGACGTTGTATTAATTTCGCTGGCTTATGGTGCTGGAAAAAAACAAACAATGAAATCGTCAAGAATTGGAGCCGACGTTGTGGACACCCCTCTAATTAATCACTTTATATCTTTTTTAGGAATCCATAAAACAATATGAAACTTGGTATGATTGCTAATGGAACAATGAAAAAGAAGTTTGTTAATTTATATTTTTGGAACTAAACTATTTATTGAGACAGAACTGTTTCCACTCGGAATTCGTCATTGATTTTACTTGAATTTCGACAACATTAAATCGTATTTATTCGAAAATTGTAAATGTCAATTATGTGGTATCCTGTGCCTACGGTGCATTGCAGCTGACATCTATATAATATATTAATTTAAAAAAGAAAGCAATATCATTTACAAATAAGGTCTATATACCTATTGTCTATAGTTTATCGGTTTCGATGTACTTTTGCGCCGGTACTACGTTGCACTAAGAAATCTTAGGGGTCGGGCTAGGTCGTGTATGTTTTACCGAATTTGATTTGTATGTTACTAATTGAGCGAGCGAAAAACATTTTTAGCATATATTTCCAGTTTTGCCCGTTTTGTGTATGCACATATATGTATAGTCCGGGGGGGGGGGGGCGTCCGCCGGGTGGGCCCCCCATGGATCCGCTAGTGACATTAAAGCCTTTGAATCTGACATAAGTTGGATAAGCAGTTTACGAAGTGGTCGCTTTTGAATGCAGTGCTGAATGTTGAAAGATTTCAGTTTGTAGACGATGTTTTTAATTTCTTATTTTTAATTGTCGATTAAACATTGTATTTTGTTATAATTAGGACAAACGTGGAATGGAATACATCTTGAGTATAGTTTGGCTTATTACATTTTGTTGATGATGTTACAAATATAAATATTACATTGAATAGGGTTTTTAGGGTACCCCCAAAATGTCCTATTCTATGAAGATTTCGTGACGTTTTGACAAGTTTGATTTTTCATTGCTGATATTTTTGATGTGCGTTGAAATGTTCAAGATTATTATTTGATTTCAGAAATATATCTAAATTATATTTTCTCAATATATTTACTTAAGTTATATATGTTTATACAACATACGTACTGATTTGGTTATTAGGGTAACCCAAAATGTCCCACTAGTTAAAAACGTCAACGTCGTGTATTACCGTTTAAAATATTAAATAAATCAAGAGCCATATTTATTTAAATTTGAAGTTAAACGTCTGAAAAAGACTCAACTATGTTGTTAACAGTTACTTATATTATATCTAGTTTCTCCTGTTTTTTTTACTACTTTTAATGAGAACTTTAGATGCTGTCATTCAAACGCGAACTTAACCTAACCAGTAGCTTCTCGTAACTACTCTTGTTCCCTTTATTTCATCTATAATTAAGGAAATACGGTAACAGCGACTTTATTCCTGCTTGTTCATAGAAATATTACATGTTTGTTTAAAATAATAAAAACACAGTTTATGTTAAAGCTGTTTAAGTTACTAGTAGTATGCAAGTGATGAAAACAAGAAATAACTTGTCGCATACCTTATAGATATTTAACCATAAACCATAAACCATATTTAAACGTACAGAGAATGCTATAACCACGGATAGCTGTTTTAATGGGTGTAACACATTGTTAGTTTGTAAAGAAAACAAAATATAAAGAATTTCTTAAAACCTGATCCTTTAGTACACATTTTGTTCATGATTAACAATATCTAAAATATTCTGAAATATATTACATTGCCCCATCTGTTAAAATGCATTTCTCCGTGCTTCAACATTTATTATTCAAATCCTTAAAAATGTATGTATAATGCTTATTATAATGCATACACTTACACATGAAATGAATATACTTGTATTTTTCATTTAGTTCGAAGTTCAATGCAGTGCATATTAGGTTAACAAGTAGATGTAAAAAATATTTTTCTATGAAACTGACGTTCAGTAAGTTCCGCTTATGTACGCCACCTTTCAACGTTACATCATCAACACATTTGCGTCATTTATAAACAAGTACATAAAGAAGGCACGTTTTAGAAACAATGACATTATATAGCCTCGTTTCCTGTATATTCGGCCACATAAGAGCTAAACTGCTTTTATACCCTAAATGAACACGGTTTCCACACCAGTGAGACTTTTACCTATAACTTTAAGGTCTCACATACTAAATAAAGGCCAGATAATATAGAGATCAGCCATTCACTTAGTTACTGACAAATTCTAGGAAGGTACCCTAGCAACCATGAATTCGTCAGATGTTTCCTATCATTTGGTTCTGTCTTCATTTTGATAAGAAAACACCAAAAGTTTGTTACAATTTTGATACAATTCATTAGAAGCATTCTTTATTAGACTAATACACATTATCATGTTTGAAAATGAATGTCTACACAATTCTTGGCTTATGCACAAAGTGTGTAGCAATTTTGGGGAATTTCTTTTTAAAATCTTACTATTCTCAGACAAAATCTTAAATTCGCATTTTTTAAATCCCAAAACAATATTAATGTGATAGAATAGTCTCAATACAGATAACTAACACAAATTTAATAATAAATAATAGTTGATTTCCATTATCCGGAGTTGGCTGAATATATAGCAATGGCTGAATCAATAGGAAAGAAGTATACTAGTAGTTTGATTAAAATATTATATTTTACGTAAGAACTGGTGTGTAGAATGTTTATTTGCTAAGAATGTGTGAACAGTGAAATACGTTCTTGATTAATATGTATGGCCAAACAACAAATTCACGTTTAAATTTATTGACACCGCATTATTGCAGTCGTTTTCAGTTAACACCTTACAACAAAACTTGTATAAAATTTTTATCAACTGCAAACATAGACACGAAACCCCACTACAACTATCTTACGAATTTTAAATAATAATCGTGATTAATTATAATAGATCTCGTATTTATATGGATTGTTCTTGACCTGGTATAATATGTGATAGTATCAAAATGTTTTGGAAATACATAAATGGGACTTGTTCACATATTTTTATACCCCCACAAACGGAGTTTATGGGGGGGGGGGGAGGGGTATAGGAGTGAGCTTGTCTGTCTGTCGGTCTGTCTGTCCGTCGGTCTGTCTGTCCGTCGGTCTGTCGGTGTTGGTTTTTGGTTTCCGGATGATAAATCAAGAAAGGCTTGGGATATTCAAATAATTTTTGTTACACATGTGTAACATTATAGAATACAGGTGAAGTTCGATATTGGTTACAAACCACTAAATTTTGACAGAGTTATGGCCCCTTTTCGACTTAAAATTCCCTAAAAACATGGTTTCCTGGCGATAACTCAACAATGGCTTTACGTATTTATATAATTATTGGTACACATGTGTAGCATCATAAAATACAGGTCAAGTTCGACTTTGGTTACAAACCACTAAATTTTGACATAGTCATGGTCCCCCTTTTTGACTTAAATTTCCGAAACACAAGGACAATAACTCATGAAAGGCTTCACATATTTAAATTATTTTGGTACATAGGTGTAACATCATAAAATACAGATCAATTTTAACTTAGGTTACAGGCCCCTAAATGTTGACAGAGTTGACAGAGTTATGACTTCTATTGAAATTAAATTTTTGCAAATACACTGTTGACCATTCACAAATTAAAGCATTCTCTCTCTGTCCATTTCTTTCGAATGGATGCCATAGTTTTGTGACAAGGCCATATTGTGACAATTCTAGTTGTGAATGTTTAACTTTATCAAAAACATTATAACTCTTAAGGCGTAAAAAAATATGTTTGTTTCAGGTTACCCGACCTACTCTAAAAAATGCCCCGATCCTATAACATTTTTTTGAGTTTGTCAGATATTTTTTCGCTTATCTACTTTGTTCCAATAATTATTTTTTTATAAATAAGTGTTTTGTTTTGATAGCATCAACTTCAAACCAATATTTAAGGATATTACTGATATATTTGGAATATTTTTTCACTTTCAGAATCCTGAAGTTAATCATCAAAACAAAGAAAACAACCTTAAATGTAACCGAAACAGATGGGCTAAACTAAAAATAAAAAGATACACAGTGGTGTCAGTACCGGGAATTGAACCTACGACCTCGGGGTTTATCAGTGTGTACATGTTAAATGCTTATCGAGACAATGTTCTTTTTTTTGCAATATATCCCCAAAACAAAAATACATAATATGTAAACAAGCAAAATAACACTACTAACATATAACGGAAATAAGAGTCGTTTATAAATTAAATGGATACAATTATAAAGCGTTTGTAACGCTTTTCATCGGTATTTTTGGAAACACGTAACTCGCACATAGCGATTAAAATTCAGTGTTATTTTTGTAAGTCAGAATAGCTGATTGGTTTGCGCGACAGTCTTTTGATCCCGGCGGATGTGGTTTGAGTCCTAGGGAAGGCGTTTTTTTAGCTCACCTGAGCACGAAGTGCTCTGTGAGCTATTGGTATAGGGAACCTCTCCTGCGTCGTCCGTCGTATGTCGTCCGTCAACAATTTGTTTCGTTCTGAAGCTGGAGATTTCATTTTTCATCCAATCTTAACCAAACTTGCACAGTTTGTGTATAACCATAAACTCTCGAATTGGATTGTTATGCGGCCAGGTCACACCAGTAACACTATAGTTATTGGCCCTTTTTCATGCAAAAAGTGCAAAAATGCCCTTTTCCAACATATAGACTTTATTTTCCATCCAGTCTAAACCAAACTTTCACAGTAAGTGTATGACCATCAGATCTGAGGCGCCAAAAAATGGCCAGGTCGAGTTTCAAACATCGGAGTAATTGCCCTTTGTTTCTGAAAAAATATACACAAATGGACATTATTCTGGATAGAGACTTCATTTTTCATTACGAATCTTGCACAGTTTGTATATGACCATGAGGTTACAGTTGAAGTTGAATATAGGCAAGATCGGACCAGAAACACCGGAGTTATTGCCCTTTGTTTGTGAAAAAATATACAAAAATGGACATTATTCAAGATAGAGAATTCATTTTTAATCCAATCTTCATCAACCTTGCACAGGTTGTCAATGACCATAAGATTACAGGTCAAATTGGATATAAACAAAATCGGGCCAGAAACACCGAAATTGTTGCCCTTTGTTTGTGAAAAAATATACAAAAATGGACATTATTCAGGATAGAGACTTCATATTTTATCCAATCTTCACCAATTTAGCACAGTTTGTCTATGACCATAAAATTAAAGGTGATGTCGAATATAAGCAAAATCGGACCAGAAACACCGGATTTAGAGCCCTTTGTTTGTGAAAAAATATACAAAAATGGACATTATTCAGGATAGAGACTTCATATTTCACCCAATCTTCACCAATTTAGCACAGTTTGTCTATGAACATAAAATTAAAGGTGAAGTTGAATATAAGCAAAATCGGACCAGAAACACCGGATTTAGAGCCCTTTGTTTGTGAAAAAAAAATACAAAAAGGACATTATTCAGGATAGAGAATTCATTTTTCATCCAATCTTCACGAATTCTTCACAGTTTGTCAATGAACGTAAGATTACAGGTGAAGTCGAATATAAGCATGTTCGGGCCAGAAACAACAGAGTTATTGCCCCTTGCGTGTGGAAAAATACATCAACAAGTTATCAATGATTGGTTTGCACGCATTTTTTTATTCACTATTGACCAAATTTACACAGTTTTCGTATAGCCATAAAAATTGATTGATGAAATTTCATTTTCAACAGTTGCAAACCTTGCATGCAGTTATTTGTACGTTCAACATTGATGGCTTCAGAGCCTGCATTAACATCGTTTATCATTGGACAGATAATTATCAAAGAAAAGCAAAACTTGACCTTATAGCACAACCATCGCAATTATCGCATTGCAACTAGCTTTCCAAAACTGTCTGCGAAAAAGACATCAAAATCTACCGTTTCTGCATTTTCCAGAATTGTCAATGACTTAATGAAAAAGGGTCAAGTAAGAATATTGAGAAAAATGATTTGAGAATCATTAGCAGAAACACCGCACATCCGCTACCACGTACTTTAGTAGGTCCATTGCCCTAACCGATGTTTTAAATCAAATCGATCCTATCCACCTTTGCGTATTGTTCAAATACCTTAATTTTCAAACCTGTCACAACAGTATGGTCTTTATCGGTATCAGTTCTCAGGTGAGCTCTTTGGGCCATCATGGCCCTCTTGTTAATTTATTATTTTTTTCTTTATATAATATTTGTTTTTCGTTAGTCCAACTGCTTTAGTTTTTGCAGATAATACATAAAATGACATTTATTTTCAAAAAACATAAAAATCTGTGAACAAGTGCCTTCAACACATTGATAAATTAACACGTACTAAACACAGTTATCAAAGTTGTGTGTAACCTATTTTTACAGGATTGAAGTGCATCTTTTAACAGTGCGACACTTGGATGTTGTTTCAAAACCAGGACAGTGATAAACTTGAAAATGCAATAAAACGCTTGTTAAGTGGACCACACAAAAAAAATCACATTTGCAGCGTGTCCTAGGAAAACCATACTTAGGAACGTCGTAAGGATTTTAACGTAAGAAAACGCTCCACTGATTTATGACGAATAAACTAAAAATTGAATTATATATATATTAAAAATTAACATCGTTATTGCAGGTAATCGTAACAGACAGTTTGTATTTAGTTTGTACTGATCTACAACACGTACATATGCCAATTTACATAATAGGCGTGGCCTGCGAAAACCGGGCTTAATGCGAACTGCACAGGCTAATCCGGGACGACACTTAACGCAGAAACATTAAGCCCGATTTCCCACGACACGCCTCATATTAGCATCTTGATTGTCTGATTTAATTAATCAGTCATTATAATGATAACATTCTTAAATCCAATAGCGATATGGGTATTTGAATAACATGATAAGAAGCATTGTTGAGTCTGAAGAATTGTCATTTTCTGTGACTGAGTGGATGAGTGTATTTGTAAATATCGTAAACATTGCTAATTTTCAACACAAGTAGTGTTCAAAATATTATTATCAAACCCAGCCTATTTGTACATACAAGTACATACGCCAGAGGCGTTTACTGATATTGTAAAGATATTCAAATATTAACGCTGATAACATTGTCAAGACTTGCCGAACTTTTAGTGTTGTCTTCCTTTCAAAAGTCATTTAGAAGAAGTGTTAGTGTAAATGTATGCCTTAGTTAAGCCAGCTTTTCTGGTGTCGGTATTCGGCTGTCCATACGAAACGGTTCTTTGAAGTGGAAATACATGTTTATAATGCAGGCATAAGGGGAGGATTGCGTCTTTAATAAATGGTAATTTTATTATTTGTTTGTCAAGTTTCTATAAGCAAGTTAATTTTCATTCATAATGTTTATTTCAAGAATTGTTTGAAGAACAAATTAATATGCCGTTCCTTTTGTTATCCCTTTATTTGTTTTGTATTGTGTTCAAAATAAAATTACTTGCTCTATCAAACCCAGCCTATATATGAACGTCCTTGGCGTTAATTGAATTGTACCGATATTCAAATATTAACTGTGATATAATACCTAGTTTTGTATTAAAAATGTCATTTATTGGCGTTAAATTTCACCTCAGAAAGGCCAGATTTGCCTATTGTTATCATTTGGCTGTCCACTTGGCAAGGGTTATTTGAAGTGGAACTACGTATTAACAATGGAAGGATAACGGAAGGATTGAGTCCTCGATAAACCGTAATTTTATTAGTTTTTGTCACTGCCTATCAGCAAGAAATATTCCGTTTTTATTGGTAACGTATAACAAAAAAAATGTTTTAGTTTTGAAGATATTTAATTAAAATGCCGTTCCTTTTGAATTTTCTTTCTCGTATTTTGTATTGACCAATCGGGTTGGGCGCCATATTGTGCGTTTCTTTACTGTTTGACTAGCCTGCATGATAAGAAAAACAAATAATTTACCGTATTTAGATACGAATTAGGGTGACAGATTGTCTGATATGTGCTTGAGTAATTGAGCGGACTGGGCTTCTTTCTAGCACAAGTTTTTATTTTGAAACACGGTGTCTTCAATGTTCGTGGTATAATGAACATTATTTGTTTGAACATGTTATCATTAGAGTAATATTATAAAGGCAATGAGGGAAATGGATGGATTGCACATGTAAATATTCCTCAAATTCTTTCTTCGATTTGGGACAATATGTAATTGAGTATCAAAACGGTTTTATAAATACCTAAACATTTTGTGAATGTTTAACTGTATCAGAAACATTTTAACTGCATAACCAAAACGTTTCGGCTAAATAGAACCATATAAAAAGAAACAAAAAGTGTTATCAGCACCTGGAATCGAATCGTTTATCAGAGCATGTTGAATTTGTGTCTTGTTAGTTGTATCGTTGATGGGTTAAAGTGTTAGGTACAACGCGTCGACCCCAAAACCAGGCAGAGGGCAGAGGTCATCTGATGGATAGCGGCACGTGGAGAAAAGTGATTTGAACTTCTGTGTATTAAATATACAAGCACTTGTTGGTCGCAGATACAATAAACTCGAATCAAACGATTTAAAAGCAATATTTAATAAAAATGACATTATATTATTGACAGAAACATGGTCTAACGAAATTTATTACTATAATGTGGAAGGTTTTGAGTATTTTATTGCACATAGAACGCTTAAACATAAACGTGCGGTTAGAGATAGTGGAGATCTTATCATATATGTAAAAACTCAATCTGTAAATTTGTTTCTTTCTTAAAACATTAGCAAGATTATTGTAAATGGATTAGGATAAAAGGTGAATGCGTTAATTTGAATGATGATTTGTATTTTTGCAAGATTTAAATTCTAGAGTTGAAAATTGAATGATTTTGTAGAAAATGAGTTTTTATATACTTTAGATATGATGCCCGACGATAACATAATGTAAACCTATATCAGTAGAAATACACAAGATACTATCATAAACGAAAATGTAAAATTAGTAATTGAAGTTTGTAAACACACGGGCTTACGCATTATGAACGGTCGAATAGGTAGAGATAAAGATATTGGCAAGTATACATGTGTTAAACAGAACGGGTCTAGTCTTGTTGGTTATATGCCACCGTAAAAGCTCTATGTTTTCGGACACTTAAAAATGATTAAAAAATTTCGTGACCAAAAATTTGGATACACAAAAATATTCCCAAATTACAGGTGTCCGAAAATTTATAGACACTATGACAATAATACAATTACGTTCGGATATGTCTTTGTATAACGTTTTTTTTTGCCGAATATACACGGATAGTATCGATTAATGATTGCGCGTGCTTGTTAAATACCACGCCGAATAGTGTCCCCTTTGTACACTCACTTGTATTTTCGGCGTTGCTGTGTAAGATCACTTTTGACCTAGATTTCTTACGATAATTATGCCGCGGGAAAATTGAATGCCGATAGAATTGTGCAAATTTTCTAATTTTAAGGAATGCAAACTTACAACAATGGTTTAATGTATACCGACAACTGTTGTATAATTTTGGGGATTAAAATGTACATAATTATTTACATAAGCGGCTGAAATAAAGTTATAAACATATTCTCGATATACACTCTAGAACAGAGCATAAGTATGAACATATTTTCTCATTGTATGTCATGAACAGAATATTATGTTCCCAGAATTAATCCACTATTTTGTTTAGCCTAGCGGTACGCTCTATAAATAATAATTGATTCTAGCGAGTTCAACACACTCACGATCATTCTAAAAATAGCCTCCTTTAGCTGCCGGTGTATAGCTGTATAATATACATGCATCATTCAGCGTCCAGAGAATCATTAGAGCGAATATTTCAATAAAGGGGGAATTTATGTTATTAAACTGACTGTGTATGTTAATTTGAAATTGAATTGCGGTTGCGTTCTGTTAATAATTAATTAGAATTGCACATTTCTATCAACTTCTCCAGTCATGAGATGTTAATCAACCTATAAAAAGATATGTTTCAATATATAAAATGTGGTGAAATAATTCTCTGAATACGTCGAAATATTATTGATGTTACTTTTACTTCATTTGCGTAGCATTAATTCATGATATGCAAAACCAATTATACACAGAAACCCTTGATGCATCATTCCTACCGAATATAATTTTCAATAGCCATAGTCTTATGAAATTTTATGTTTGTGCTATCAAAATGGAAGTCATCATTATTTCAAATGCGCTGAATGTTCTCTGAAGATTGCTTTTCATTAGGATACACGGTATAAGGGTAAAAAATAATGAATTGTTTCTCAGGCACTTTTTCAAAAAAATCAGGAGGGAGGGCGATTTTTTTTTCTCCTACTCTTGTCTATTGGCACTATGTAATGGCCAGGTAAAACAAGTAATTAAGTACAGATTAAAGACAATTTCAAGTTTTAACAACAACATATGCAATCCTTTTATATAAAATTCTAAATATAGATTTATTAATCACAAACCGTCATTTATGCAAGCTGATGTAAAAAGGCAATCAATTCGAATGTTTATAATTAACATAAGTTTCTACAAATTGGTACACCATCAACATTAAAATACTTCTATTTATAGAATTTAACTTTTCGTAATTCATATTTTTTATAACTGTAAAAAATAGAAATTATTTTTGCAGTAAATCACCAATAATTGTTGGAGAGGAAAATCAACACTTGTTAATGCAGCTGGCATTTTCGATCGTTTCCATATGACTTATATTGACACAGATTTTGTTCAAAAAAATATGGAATGAAATATGAAATATTACACAAGCAAAAGCATATACGAAACAAAAGTTTAAATCAACAAATAGAACATATTTATATAGGTTCCCAATCGGATATGACTTTGTTTTCAAAATTTACAGAGTATTATCAAGACAGAAAGAAAGTTACTGGAAATACCGAAATATCTACCGGGTTACTCTTCATCCGCTATGTTAAAATGCGGATTCGTTTAATTTCAAGCCGCTGTCCATGGGATCTTATTCAATACATCGTAATTTTAGTAATTTTAGTAATAGTTATGAACGTTTATGGTGTTTATTCGTCCGAATTATGTTTCTTATTTACGAAAGGCATTGTTCAAAAGCGCTTGGTACGAACGAAATACACATAATGTACATACTGGTTTACTCCAGAGTCATCACCAGTTATCGCATACAGAAAATAGACGACAGCAAGTTACCAAAATGTTAATAATTCACGGATTTCAAATGCGTAGTTTTTGTATTTGGTTCGGTAACATGCCCATTAGAAACACTTTCTACAAAGTTATATTTTTATTAACGTATTTCTGGACTGCTCCTTTAAAACCCGGGCCCGATCGTCAAAAAAAAAGTTAATAACTATTTTTTGACATTAAATCAAATTCGTGGCGGGCCATAAAAATACGTTGCGGCGCTGTCTGAGAAACGAATCATTAACTTTTAAGCCTATACATGATTAATTGACTTCGAAATGTGTATGTATTATGCATAGATAACTTCTAAGATGTAGGTAGGGTATATTACTTAAGAATAACTATACGCGTCTGATAAAATATATTTTTCATTCATTCCTGTAATTATTTTCGTACATTGTTAATTTGTAAAATTTGTCTGACAAATTTTATATAATAATGAAGTTTACGTAAATTATTTAGGTTATTCGTGTATCACTAGTGAAAACATGGGGCGGTATGATCGGTTAAATTACGGTACAAATAGTAATAATTATTGAATTAATCACAAATTAATTTTGGGATCTGAAACGTTTTCTTATGGTTTCCCAAAAAACCTGGGTCCGAGAAGTCTCCTTATATAGGTGGGGACCGAAAAATCTGGGTCCGAGAAGACACGTTACCGATCATCTTGGCACTCTTGTATCATATGTTTAGGGTAAAAATGATATCTCGGTATATTAATGTCAACGCCGATTGTCTTTTTTAAAGACATTTCTTGTTTGTTTGTTTTTTTATTTTTTTTGCTTTATAGTACCGCTGAACTTTTATTTGAATCAGAATACATGTCAGAATATTAATGCATGTTGTTTTTTTTTTGCTTTTCTTACAGGTAAACTTTTATTTGAATCTGATCCTGTCTGAATGATGAATGTTATGTTTGTTATCAATTATTGAAATGAAATAAACAAAATAAATCAGAATCCACTAATTTCAGCGCGTTGCGTCGTCTTTCAAGCTTTGAGATAAATGCAATTTCACAGCTTTGCTATGGCGTACCTGAAACGACATTACAACAACAACTGTGAATAACTTAAGTAGAATTTTTTGGTAAATAATTAAGACTGGATAAAACTGGTTCCTTAAAACGCTCATTTCAACAACATATTGAATATTCGATATAACTAGTGGTATAAACCCATTATTTATGGCACATGGCTCTTCACCTGCAAAAAGCGCTAATGTAACGATCCACCGACTCCACTCGTTCACCTGCAAGGTTTTATTACCTTTATCTGGTTTTCAAAACACGTGCGATGTGTCACCGGATTACCGCAAACAGGTTAGAATTCTAAAATACCACTGTCATATAAAATGTCCGAAAATTAAGATTCATTACTTATGGTTTAAAATCAGGATGTCCGAAAATAATTATTTTTGGTCACTATATATTATATATAGTGACAAAAAATAATTATTTTGGCTAAAAAAGAGGGTGTGCGAAAATTTGTAGTGTCCGAAAACATAGAGCTGTTACGGTATGTAAACCTGAACTTACGTCTATTTTTAGTTCTTTTGTTGTAGATGAACCAACTATTGAATCCGATCGTTGTGCTATTTATTTCTCGATTAAATCATCGGGTATACAGGAATATGCCAACAAGGGAGATAACAATACAGATGATTATGTGAAAGTAGAATACGTATAGGATATTGACCGAGTAGGAGGTCTTTCTGCGTAGGAAAGACCTGTCCACGGGCAGCATGTGAAAACCGAGAGCGCGGAGGTCAATATCCGACTTACATACCGGAGGGTGACATAAATGCCGCATAGTTGAATCACACAAAGAAGGTGTCTATGGTATGGTTCTTTCTACCATGTTAGCAGGTACTTTTGCTCAGTTTATCTCCTCAATATTGGTATGAAATTTATAACGTAACGCGCACAGAAATAAATTTTCCAAGACTGTAAAATATAGTTCACATTGTAATGGCAGAATTTGTTTTCGGGTCGTAGAATCTTTTTTTGCATTATAATTGTTTATCTGTAAATAAAGAACGATTTGTCGTGCTGATGCTAAAGCACTTGTGGTAAATTCCTTCGCATCGGACCTGTTAATCGTTGTTAATTAGCCGAAAGCAACTCGCAATCGAACATAATGTCTTATTTAATTGTTTATTGATGAAAAAAAACCAACACAGTTGTCCATACACAAAAAAAAGTTTCTTTATAAATTAAACAATTAACGCTGAAACTGATTTGTATTTATTTGGATTTTTTATATTCGATGTAGAATGTATATACAACATGTATATAAATAGTTGGTACATTTTTAAACAAAAAAAAGTTAAAAAGGTATCACTAAACAAGAAGGTGAATGGCTTTAATGCGTGGTATAGTTTAGCGTATGTTTTTTCTAAGATACAATAATAAATGATATACGTTGCATTATTTTCTTTTATAGAAAATCATATATTGCGTCGTACAATTAAACAACCAATCTGTTACAAGTCATTATATTCATAACGAAATTGTTTTCTGCCTTGACATATTATATATATTTTGTATTTTGTTGAAATAACATATATATGCAGAAAGTCCAAAAAATCGAATGTGTACATGCACATATATGTATTTTAGAACTACATCATGAATGTACACATGCTTCTCGTGGACAAGTCTTTTTTTCCTCGTGCACGGGTCTATCTTTTTGCACGTGGACGGGTCTGATATCAGTTTGGAAAGACCCGACCACGTGCAAAAAGATAGACCCGCGCACGAGGATTGTATTGTTCTCACAGGTCATTCCGAAAAATATAGACCCGAACGAAACAAAGAAGTAGGTATGTAATGTTATACAACGAAAATATGTACAATTTTATCAATGAATTGCATGATTAAAACTATCAATCACATTTATAGTTGTTATCTGAAAAACTATCAACAATTGAGTGTGTTGAACAACTAGATGAAAATTTGTCCTGTTTTTATAATGACTTTCAATTGATATGTGATAAATTTTTTAAGCACAATATTAGTAACCGACCAAAGGCAGAATATCGTTTAAATAAATGGTTCGATAGTGAATGTGATTTTAAAAGGAAATTTTTTGATAAATCAATACCGATATAGTAAGACACCAGAAAACATAATTATTTTAGCAAAATCGAGATCGGAATACAAAGTAGTAAGTAAAATCTCTATGTTTTCGGACACTTAAAAATAATGTCCGGTGTATAACGTTTTTTGCCGAATATACACGGATAGTATCGATTAATGATTGCGCGTGCTTGTTTAATACCACGCCGTTTAGTATAATTAATTTTTAGCGATGTTTGCTATGAATTTGAAATATTTTCATATGCATTATTTTATTTTACAGAAACTTACGCCAATACTGCATTTTTGTCGACCAAGTTCAAAGATTACCATCTCGTATATTATTTACCTGTAATTAATGCCAAAAATATTATGATTTTCTTGTTTGTTCTTGAACCAAAATCCTTAAACGAATGTCTTTAAAACCTTCACATATTCGTGCAACTTGTGATAGGGTGCGATAAAACTGGAACCTGTTTGTCACACTTATCGTGTTGAGTAGAGACATAGTACCGTAGATAAATGAATGGTTAATTGGCACTAAGTGGCATATTTATTATACGATATCACAACCGGTATACACAATCGGGTAAACCCATTATTTATGGCACATGGCTTTTTACCCTATACCACTGTCATATAAAATGTCCGAAAATTTTGATTCTTTAATTATTGGTTAAAATCAGGATGTCCGAAAACATATAGAGACGAAACATAATTATTTTGGCTAAAAAAGAGGGTGTCCGAAAATTTAATAAAAAGCATTGTATTGATAAAAAGGTTACATCACAGTTAAAAGGAGCAAGGTTACACAATGCTGAATTATATTGGAAAATGCTTAAAGATATATGTATGCCAAGAATAATAGTTGTTCCAGTATAGGATTATCTCATTTTTAACATTAAATTAAGGCTATAAATAACCCAGACTCACGTTTTATCAAGAAGATGATAATATTTTATATTTTAACTAAATATTTTTGAATGGGGAATTACAAGTCAGGTTTAATGAATTAGACAATGATATAACTCATGACGATATTTACAAAGCATGTACACAACTTAATGCCGACAGATCTGGAGGTCCAGACTTTTTAAACATGGCTTCCCATATTTATCAAATTATATTGTACCACTATTTAACAAGATATTTAAATTGGGTTACTCCACTTATAAATAGACTGAGGGATATATTATACCATTGTTTAAAAAGGGGGATCCAGATTAACCAGAAAATTATAGAGGCATTACATTGCTTAGTACCTTTGGCAAATTATTTACAAGAGTTATATAACAGATTAAATACATGGGCTGAGAACTATGACACATACTCTGAAGCAAAAGCTTGTTTTAGAAGAAACATGGGTACAATAGACAACATATTTATCATGTCTAGTGTTATTAATCATATTTTGAATCAAAACAAAAAATTGTATGTATGCTTTGTTGATTTTACTAAAGCATTTTATTTATTAGTAAGAGGAAATATTTTTTATAAACTTATACAATACGGTATTCGTGGAAAAATGATGAATGTAATACGATCTCTGTATAGTAGTGTTAATTCACGTATCAAATACACAAATTATCTAAGCAACACTTTTACATGTCAGCTAGGGACACGTCACGGCGACTGTTTATCTCCATTTATTTTTTTCTATGTATCTTAACGATCTTGAAGAACAATATTTATTGAATGGTGCAAATGGTATTTATGTTGAGCACTTAAAACTTATTCTTTTTTTACATGCAGACGACGTTGTCATTTTTACCTCAAACGAGAACGAACTAGAACAATCACTTGATTTACTTCATGATTATTGTGGGATTAGGGGGATTACTGCCAGTCACCCTGACCAGGGTATGGGCCGCCAACCACGGATCTCCAGAGTTCTGGGCCATGCTCTCCAGCTGGTTCCAGGTGTAGCCCATCTTGGTAGTGACGGTCTGGAGGTCGCGTCGACAGGTGTTTCTTGGACGGCCTCTTTTCCGCTTTCGCTGGGGGTTCCACCGCAGCTCCTGCCTGGTGATGTTGGCTGGCATTTTCCGTAGGGTGTGCCCTATCCAAGCCCATCTCCTCTTCCTGATTTCTTCATCGATAGGAATTTGGCAGGTCATTTCCCTGAGGTTGGCGTTGCTGATGGTGTCAGGCCATTGGATCTGGAGAATCCTTCTGATGCAGCTGTTAATGAAGGTCTGTACTTTCCTGATGGTGGTCTTGGTCGTCCTCCAGGTCTCTGATCCATACAGTAGGACTGATTTAACATTGGAGTTAAACAGTCGGGTTTTGGTGGTGGGGGACAGTTCTCTGCCTTCTCTGCTTCAGCTGCCAGCCCGTCCACATATGCTTTTTTGTTCAGCGGTATCATTTTCTTCACTACTTTATGGGCTTCATCGAATTCTTGTTGAGTCTTGGCCTTTGCTGCTCCTTTGCTGTTATCCACTCTTTCTGCTGTTGTTTCTTTAGCCAAACTACTTCTTGGCATGATGATCTCAGTGCTTCTTTCACTTTATGCCACCTGTTGGTTACTCCTTCCTCTTCTTCTTCGTTAAGTTCCTGAAGTACTTCATACTTGTTCTTTAGTGTCAGACAGAACTCTTCTCTGATCTTGGGGGTCTGTCAGAAGGCTGACGTTGTACTTGGCTCTTCTGTCTGACGTGTCTGTGCGGTTTCTCTTCTGCTCCTCTTCTCACTCTGACATCTTGCATGGATCTTCTGAATTTCTCGCAAATGCAGACGTGGTCGATTTGGTTTTCTGTCACATTGTCTGGCGATAACCAGGTGTTCTTATGGATCCTCTTGTGGGGAAAGATGCTGCCTCCAATGACCATGTTGTTGAGTGCACACAGGTCCGCACATCTCTCTCCATTCTCGTTCATCTTTCCCAGTGCGTGGGTACCCATGACTTGTTCATATCCGGTGTTGTCAGGCCCAATCTTGGCATTTACATCTCCCATGATGATGGTGACGTCTTTGACCGGATAGGTCTCGAGGATCATCTGCAGTGTGCTGTAGAACTGATCTTTGTCCTCTTCTTCACTGTCATTCGTGGGGGCGTAGCACTGGACGACATTCATTTTGATCTTCTTTTTCTTGGTGCGGAAAGATGCTGTGATGATCCTGTGGCCATGCGCCTCCCATCCAATCAGTGCCTTCTGTGCCTGCTTAGACAGCATGAAGAGTACTCCCTGTGTGTGGGGTGCATCACTCTCTTCATGTCCAGAGTACAGCAGCAGCTCTCCCGACATCAGTCGTGTCTGCCCAGCTTGGATCCACCGTGTCTCACTGATGCCTAACAGTGTCAGGTTGTTACCCCTAATCTCGGCTGCTACTTGCGCCATCTTTCCTGCCTCGTACATGGTCCTAACATTCCATGTACCGATGTTGATTCTCCTGGTCGACAGAAGGGTAGTCGGCTTGATGGCTTCCTTTCGACTTTCACCACCAAGCGTCATGCATCTTTCCTCTCCCAGGATAAGTTTCTCTGTTTCTTCTGTTGTTGCCGTTTCTGTAGCGGTTTTGCTTTCTACGGGGTGGGGGTGCTAACCCCATGCCCAACCCTCCTCCTTTTTCAGCCGGGCTTGGGACCGTCCTTGGCGATTACTGTACTAAATGGAAATTAAGCCTCAACGTTAATAAAACTAAAACTATGATTTTTAGAAAGGCGGGAAGACTGAAAGATTCTCTTAAATTTTTGTATGACGGAAAATAAATTGAAATAGTAAAACAATTCACTTATTTTGGTATAACATTTACTTCTGGTGGTTCATTTAATAAGACTTTCGAAATTTTGAACGGACAGGCACTTAAGGCTACTTTCAAATTGAAGCAATACTAAATAAAATTTACCCATATTAAAACTAGTCATGTCATAGAACTATTCGAAACACTAATAATGCCAATATTGAATTCAGGATCAGAAGCATGGGGTTTCTCAAAAAGTGAACAAATTGAACGTATACACCTACATTTTTTGAAAAATTTACTAGGTGTTAAACTGAGCACACAAAATGACTTTGTATTCGGAGAAGTAGGTAGAACACCACTATATTGTAACCGAGTTATTAACATTATAAGATTTTGGTTGAAAGTCGTAATGTCACCGGACCGAAAATAGATTAAATATGCCTACAAAATGATGTTAAATGATAGGGAATTGTTCCATACCAAAACAATTTGGGCATTAAAGTAAAAGCACTTATCGAAAGCATGGGTTTTTGTGAAGTATGGTTATCTCAAGGAGTAGGCAATACTAACTCTTTTTTACAAGTTTTTAAACAAAGGGTAAAAGACAGTTTATACAAAATTGGCACGAGCGATTACAGTTAGCCTCAAGGGCGAATACATACTCATTATTTGCAAATTTTAAATTTCAGTGCTATCTTGATAATGTCAAAATTAAAAAGTTCAGAACAGCATTAAGTCGCTTACGTGTCTCCTATCATACGAGGTTGATGGAATAAACCGAAAAAGATACCTAGAGGAGATAGAAAATGTCAGCTGTGTAATACAATAGAAGATGAGTTTCATTTTATTTTTGAATGTCCTCTCTATCACACGGAAAGAAAATAATATTTAAATAAATCATATTGGAAACGACCAAACATTCCTAAATTTATCGAACTTATAAACACCGAAAATGAACGTTTATCAGTAAAACTTGCGACCTTTATCTATTAAGCATTTTAACTGCATGACTCAACATTTTAGCGTATTCATGTAAATGAACAATAAACTACTAATGTAACTTACTTTTCTCCCACATCAAATTATTTCATTTGTGTGTTATTTGTATAATGTTATTTTTCTCCCACGTAAAATTATTAAATTTGTCTGTTTTCTGTATACTGTCATGATAATTATGTTATGCAACATGGATCACGATGCTTCTTTCAACTTAATTGCTGTTTTATAACTGTTTGAACTCATGGGCTTATGCTTATTGTTCGAAATAAAGTTCTTCTCTACAAGAGACGCACCGTTCCGGAGGTGACCTTGTGGGTATTTTCTCTACAAGGGACGCACCGTTCCGGAGGTTACCTTGGTTATTTTCGTCCCCGGTCCGAAGCACATAGTACACTGCACATAATTATGAGCTTATAAATATTGCCGTTGAACTGTACAGATTCGTATCGTTATAATTTATGCCTTTAACATATTGATAATTTAACACGTACTAAACACAGCGAGAATTTGAAAATTTACTCAACGTCAGTAGTTTCTACATAATGGGCCCATATTCTAAACATTTCGTATGATTTTCGTAAGCTGTTTTTTTAATGAAACACTCGGATTTACTTAGGAAGGTAGTTCGGATTGTTACGTAAGAAAACCGTTCGTACGAAGTTTAAGTAACGTTACCGATAATTATAAATGTATTAAAGTGGTCAGTTAGTCACAATCTACTGTTTTATGGCGAAGAAAACTTAACATTGAAAGATGTATTAAAATTAACCTCGTTATTGCAGGTAATCGCAACTGACAGTTTGTATTTAGATTGTACTGCTATACGACACGTATGCGTGTATATGTCAATTTACATGTTCATATATTCTGTGAGAAAAACGCTGCAACATAATGCGATTTACTTCACGCACCATAGCCATATGTATATATTGATATTCTTCTTAAAAATACATATCATCTTTAATGTCTGATTTAATTAATTAGTCGTTATAATGACAACCTTCTTTAAATCCAATGAAGATAACGGTATGTGCAAACATGATAAGAAGCATTGATGAGTTTGCACAACTGTCATTTTCTGTACCTGAGTGGACAAGTGTATTTGTAAATATCGTGAACATTAGTAAGTTTCAACACCACTGGTGGGTGATCAAATTATTATCAAACCCAGAAAGTTTGTCCACACATGTACGCCAGAGGCGTTTATTGATATTGTAAAGCTAAACAAATATTAACTGTGATAATATGGTCAAGACATGTCCAGTTTCTAGTGTTGTAGTTCTTTCAAAAGTCATTTAGAAGAAGTGTTTGTGTAAATGTGTACCTCAAGTAAGCCAGATTTTCTGATGTCGGCATTCTCCATTAAAAAAATCTTTTCTTTGAAGTGGACATACATGTTTAAAATGGAAGCATAAGGGAAGGATTGTGTCTTAAATAAATTGTAATTGTATTATTTCTTTGTCAAGTGTCTATAAGCAAGAGATAGTTAATTGTCATTTATAATGTTTATTTCAAGAATTGTTTGAAGAACAAATTAATATGCCGTTCCTTTTGTTATAACTTAATTTGTTTTGTATTGACCGGTCGGGTCGGGTGCTATATTGTGTGTTTATTAATTGTATGATCAGATGATATTTCATGATAATAACCATTATTAGTCCCCTACCGGTGTTTCACCGGAGAGGACTATAGGTTTGTCCTCCGTCCGTCCCTCCGTCCGTCCGTCCGTCAGTCTGTCCGTCCGCAAAATATTGTTCCTGCGATAG
This sequence comes from Congeria kusceri, assembly GCA_027627225.1. Lineage (NCBI taxonomy): Eukaryota > Metazoa > Mollusca > Bivalvia > Myida > Dreissenidae > Congeria > Congeria kusceri. The sequence continues at coordinate 25,959,621 of CM051027.1, forward strand.
CTCAAAAAGTACTGAAGATACTTCGATGAAACTTGGTATTCATATAAACGGCAATGTGAGTATTAGTCGCGACCTTTTATTTTTTACCAGAGGTCAAAGGTCACGTGACTGTTACTAAAAATAAAAATTAACTACTTCCGTACGCAAAATATTGTTCCTGCGATAACTCAAAAAGTACTGAAGATACTTCGATGAAACTTGGTATACATATAAACGGCAATGTGAATATTATGCACCATCTTTTATTTTTTACCAGAGGTCAAAGGTCACGTGACCATTACTAAAAATAGAAATAAACTAAAACAATCTGGATCCTGTGATAACTCAAAACGTACTGAAGCTATTTCGATGAAACTTGGTATACATATAAACGGCAATGTGAGAATTATGCAAGACCTTTTACTTTTTACGAAAGGTCAAAGGTCACGTGACTGTAACTAAAAATAGATATAAATTCAATACTGTTATAATTCGAAAAGTACATAAGATATGACCATGAAACTGGGTACAAAGATTGAACTATAAGTATCCGTCTGTTTGTCTCTCTATGTGTTCGTTTGTTGTCCGTCCGTCTGTCTGTCCGTCCCCAAAACCTGGTTCCTGCAATAACTCAAAAAGTACTGAACTCATTTCGAAGAAACTGGGTATACATATACACGGCAATGTGGCAATGTGAGTATTATGCAAGACCTTTTGTTTGATCAGAGGTCAAAAGTCTCGTGACTGTTACTAAAAATAGAAATAAACTAAATACTGTAATAATTTGAAATGGACATAAGATATGACCATGAAACTTGGTACAGAGATTGAACAATAGGTTTGCCATCTGTCTGTGTGCCGTTCTGTCTGTTCGTCCGAATGTCTGTCTGTCCGTCCGTCCCCAAAACCTGGATCCTGTGATAACTCGGAAAGTACTGAAGACACTTTGATGACACTGTGTATACGTAGCAACAGCAATTTGAGAATTATGCACGACATTTTATTTTTCACCAGAGGTAATGTGACTGTTAATAAAAATAGATATAAACTTAATGCTGTAATATATTGAAAAGTGCATAAGATATGTTCATGAAACTTCATGAAACTTGGTACACAAATTAAACTATGGGTTTGCCCTTCGTCTGTGTGCGTCTGTCTGTCTGTTCGTCCGTCGGTCTCACTCTGTCTGTCTGTCCTGTCCCCAAAACCTGGATCCTGCGATAACTCAAAAAGTACTGAAGATAATTTGATGAAACTTTGTATGCATAGAAAGAGCAAGGTGAGGATTGTACACGACCCTTTATTTTTCACCAGAGTTTAAAGTCACGTGACTGTTACAGAAAATAGAAATGAACTTAATACTGTAATAATTCGTAAAGAACATAACATATGATCATGAAACTTGGTACACAGAATGGACTATATTATTGCCCTCTGTCGGTTTAGTACTGCAATATCTCAAAAAGTAACTCGAATGTCTGGTCAATGTTACTAAAATAGAAAAAAACAACAACTTAATACTGCAGTGACAAATGGGAGTTAAATATGAAACTTTGTACATCTACAGATAAAGGGCGATTTGACGGTATTGCACAATGTTTAATTAGTAGGGTTTTCGGTATTGGTATGGGACTCCTGTACTGCTTGCAATACTATCAAAGCCTTGTTTACTTAGATACGAATCAGGGTGACAGATTGTATGGTAAGTGTTTGAGTCATCGATTTTCTTGCTAGCACAGCTGTCATCGGCGAATTTAGAGGGGGTTGGAGTGGCGTACAATTCTTGATTTTTTAAACCTCACAATAACATAAACATGCATTTCGTTGCAAACGTCGTCTTTTTTAATCAATTTATTGCTATTATCAAACCCGTTCTTTGGTATTTTAAGCATTTTTATTGGTTAAAATGTTACTTTTTGACGATATTGCACCATGTCTTAACATGTAACAGACACCATCAGCAGATGGTTGACAGTTACTGAATAGTTCCGCCCCACTCTAACTACTAATCCTGTACCGCGCCTGGCTGTAGCTGTTAATGAAGCACTGTGTCTTCAATGGTTAGATGTACGTGATCTTATATATAATAATTTGTAAAATAATTTTTGTATTCAGAGAAAGAGTATAACATTTTGGCACCGAGGAAAATAGTTAACATGAACAATAAGTATTCTTGACTGTAACTGAGTGTGTGAATTTGTAAAAAAAAATTCTTTAATTTTAAACTGTCAATACCAGCTTTGAGGAGAAAACCATGTGCATTTTTTGCAACCAGTTTGAACATTTAGAAACAGTTAAATCGGTTGAGAACCAGTTACCAATTTACAGAACACCATTAGTGCCTTGTCACTGGTATTGTATGCTTACTCGTATATTGAAACCTCCGAAAGCTATATCACAGTCGGTCATCACCAGTTTGTTCAAGTGTTATCTGGCGAGTCAATGTTTGTTAAAAAGTTTGGTTTGTATTGGCTATCGACAACAAATGTAATCACCGTTCTAGTTAAATGTTTATTATGAAAAGTACGATCTTCTTTCAAAAAGGTATAACAATTACATGTTGTATAATAATTCATACTAGTTTGTGCTAGTTTGTACAAGTTGTATCTATGTTTCTTTGGGACAGAACTCATTCAATCATAATACTTTGAACTATGTTTGCTAATTATTATCCGTTCATTTCTTATTTTTAATTCAGTCATTAAAATTATATATGGACCACTTACAAAATAAACTGGTTATACATTAGTAGGCGACACGTTGCAAAGGATTAGGATCAATCGACTTCATATTGATCTAATTACAAACACTAGGGTCATCAACAATTCAGGCGGCGAGGCACAGAGTCTGTTCCATTCATCAAACATTCGTTTCAATAATAAGACATGACATTGGAAAACTGAAGCATAACAAAAAGCAACTCGAACAGTGAATTTTTATATACAGCTGCGTTTAAAAAATATATATTTCAGTTGATGGTCAGTAGATATAATGTTTCAACATGATACCATTATACATGTGGAATATACGGATTACAAATAAGATCGAGTAAGTATGACTTTTTTCCTTGGAGCTGGGTTTTGAACTGTTAGTCCAAATTATTAGACGTATTCTAATTATTAACTATTTTAATAAGAGGCAGAATCCACACTACCATATTGACTAAATATAAAACATGAAAAAAACCCACAATAAAATGATTAAAAACTGAATCGAGTAGGAGTATTTGAACTGCATGACATGTAACAGTAATTATCATGCAAAATGAAAAACATCCGTTTCAATGGAACAAAAAATGAAAAATAATATATATTAGCATGGAGAGTGTTTATATTAATTTGAAGATTTTAAACGGATATGTTTTAACCATAAATATAGTTTTAACTAATGTAGTTAAATTGTCTAATGATGGAAACAATATATGCGTGATATCATTATATATGATATGTATTAAAGAGGCACTCTTCAACAAATACTTTGATATACACTATAATCTAGACTCGTATATATTATTTTCAACATCCTTTTATCTGAACGTAATGAAACACAAAAACAGAATTATAATGATCGTCATCCATCACAAATATACGTTTTCTAGTTTTTATTTGCTAATGTAATGCAAAATTTAGAGAAAGTCTAATTAAAGCAATGCATGTCATTAATTGCATTTACACTGATTCAAATTAAATGTTAGTTTATGTAGACACTTAAAATTATATAATATTTCAAGTTTTACTTTTATTTCAGGTGCTCATATGTACTTCAAATTTTGTTTTCATTACTAGTAGAGCATAAATTACATAAATTGTTGCTTTATATATACTTAACTTTAGTTTGACATGGCATATCGATTGCGTGGCCAGCTGTTCAAGTCACAGACTGCCACTAGTATCAATATTCGGATCATCTAAGTTTTACTGTATTCATGGTCTACAGTTACTTGTCCATTCTGCTTTGTCGTTGTTTATTCCCCATATAATGAAATTCAGCGATAGTATCTCCATTGAAAAACATCGGATGGTTATCAAAAATGGCTGTCCGAAATTATTATTTGCTGTGAATGAAACGAAAACGCCCTTTAAGGTCACGGCAGTTTATGGTCACGCCGTATCGGTTATAATAATAAGAACATAAACTTACGGTATACTTTATTAAAACAATAGTCGGTATAAAATGTGACCGAAAAGTAGAACTGTTGCTAAGCAACATCTGTCACGGTTTATAAACTGACCAGCTTCAACGTCAATGGTTTTCTAAATAATGGGCCCGTGTCCTAGACATTTCTGAAGATTGTCGTAAATTGTTCTTTATGAAACACTCGGATTTTCTTACGTACGTCGTTTAAGAAACGTTAATAATAACTATAATAGTGGTTAGTTAGTTACAACCTACTGGTTTATAACGAATAAAAGTAATATTTGAAATATATATTCAAATATTAATCTCGTTATTGGAGGAAATCATAAGTGAAAGTTTGTATTTAGTTTGGTTTGTACTGTTCTACGAAACATGTACCAATTTACTTGTACTTGAGTAAAGCGTACTCCACGCGCAATACCCATATGTATACATGTATATTGATATGCCTCTTTAAAAACATCTTTAATTTTATCAGTCGTTATAATGATAACCTTTTTAAAATCCAATGAAGATAACGGTATTTGCATAACATGATAAGAAACATGGCTGAGTATGAAGAACTGTCATGTTCTCTACCTGAGTGGGACAAGTTTATTTGTAAATATCGTAATCAAATTAGTAAGTTTAAACACCAGTGGTGATTAAAACATTATCAAAACCAGCCTATTTGTCCACACATGTACGCCATAAGCGTTTATTGATATAGTAAAGATATTCAAATATTAACTGTGATAACACTTTCCGAGTGTTTAGAGTTATAGTACTAAAGTCATTTAGAAGAAGTGTTAGTGTAAAATTATACCGCCGTTAGAAGAATACCGCCGTTTAGAAGAATTTAGAAGAAGTGTTAGTGTAAAATTATACCGCCGATAAGCCAGTTTTTCTGCAAGCTACATGCGGCTGTCCATATACAAAGGGTTGTTTTTAAGTGGAAGTACATGTAAACAATTGAGGATATTGGAAGGATTCTTTTCGACGAAAGGTAGTCTTATAAGTCTTATATATATTTTTGACACTCATTACATTTTAGTTTAATTAAGGTAAGTTACTTACTTTTTAACAATAAACGGATAATGTAACGATTGTGTTTTCAATAAATGGTAATTTTAGTATGTTTTTCACTTATCTCTAAGCAACATAAACATAATTTTAATACATATATTTTATTTTGAGAATTGTTTTGGAAAATATTTATTTAAAACAACATTTCCCATTTTTATTTCCTTTTTCATTTTGTATTGACCAAACAGGTTGGGTGCCATTTTGCGTTTTCATTACCCGTCAGGCTAGATGATATGTCATGATAATAAATGAATCATTTACTTAAGAGTAGAATTATATGTACGGTGACAGATGAATGGTACGTGACTGAATCATTGAACTGGTAGGTCTTCGTTCTAGCGCAAGCTGTTTATAAAACGTGGAGTCGTCAATGGTGAAAGGTACGCGATTAAATAAACATGCTTAGTACAATAAGTTTTACATTTAGAGTAATAATATGAAGGAACTGAGGGAAATGGATTACAGGATATGTGAGTATTCTTTAAAGTTATTCGATATGTTAAAACTGTTGATAATTGTTACACCGTCTATACTATCTTTGAAAAACAAACAATGCACATTTTTCGGAACCAGTTTGTACGTTAAGAAACTAATTTAGATACAATTATAGTGCCTTGCCACGGGTACTCGTGTATTGAAACGTTCGGAAATTATGTCACTGTTGGTCATTTGATCTTAAATTTAATCAGTTGTGTAACATGATCCCGTCTATTCATGACCAACGTGATAAGTGTTATATGGAGAGTCAATGTTTGTTTTAATTGTGGTTTTATATTGAATATCAACAACATATGTCAACACCGCTCTGGTTGCATGTTTATTATAAAACGGGCACGACCTTTCGAAATCACACCCAAAATACGTAAACGTACGTATGTAAGAATTAGCAAATATAGTTAAAAGTATTAGGACTGTGTATATATCTGCTAACAATATGCATAGATAGATTTAAGTTTTATATGGTAAAAATTTGTCTCATTATTTTGTATAAGTTCGTCAATCATAATACTTTGAACTACCGGTATATTTGCTAAGTAGGATACGTACTTCGTAATTTTGATAGTATTGTGAGTGGACATTTTTATGTAAAGTTAAACAACACGCTGCAAATGTTACCGATCAATGGACTTGATATACAACACTAATTAACAGGTTATAAATTAGTAAGCGACACGTTGCAAATGTTAAGGATCAACGAACTTCATACTGATCGATTTACAAGCACAATAAGGCACAACTTAACAATGCAGGCGGCGAGGCATATAGCGACGTCCAACATTTCGTTCAACAATAAGTCATAGCGATAGGAACAGAAGCGTAACGATAAGCAGTACTAAGGTTTAACAAGAGAAATGTTTTGTAGGGTTCACAAAATATTTCATCAGTTTATGGTCAGTAGCAATGATAAGTCGTTACGATAATATAATATGTGTGTATTAAATGGATTAAATATGTGACGGAGTAAGTATCACTTTATTCCTTTGAGTTTCTCTTTTAACTGTATGCCATGTAACAATAAAATCGACACACTTAAAACACTGACGCGTCAGTGGCACAAAATAATAATTTTAGTAATGTAGGTAAATATGTAAATTAATATGGTGATTAATCAATGGGGAATATTGCTTTGAAGAATTCAAACTGACGTATTGTAAACAGCATCGACAAATTTAAACACTGACGCGTCAGTGGCACACAATAATAATTTTAGCATTATAGGTAAATATGTAAATTAAATATGGTGATTAATCAATGGGAATATTGCTTTGAAGAGTTTAAACTGACGTATTGTAAGCACCTGAATATAGAGCTTTAAAGAGACTTGTTCACAGATTTTCGCATTTTTTTTAATTATGCCATTTAATGTCTTAACTTGACAGATTTAAGCATCAGAACTAAAAGCTCAAATGTAATAACAAGAAAAGTATTTAGAAACAAGAAATGTCTTTAAAAAAGACAATCGGCGTTGAAATTAATATTGAGATGCCATTTTTTGCCCTTAAACTAATACAAGGACCAAGATGATCGGTTACGTGACTTTTCGGACCCCATATTTTTCTGTCCCTACTAAGAAGTCTTCTCGGACCCCAGATTTTACGGTCCCTAATTAGGAGACTTCTCGGGCACTAGATTTTTCGGACACCATAAGAAAACTTATCGCCCCAAAAATTTCAGATAGACTCAATCATTGTTAATATCTGTACCGTGAATAAACCGATAAGATACCGCCCCATGTTTCTACCAGTGGTACATGAATAAGCTAAATACTAGTTATGAGCGTTAACATGATTGACACGAAAAAAAAAGAAAATAAAAAATATGGTACCACCGCGCTTGGAACCCGAGGCCCCCCGGATTAAAAGGCTATCGCCTTAACCACTTGGCCATTCCGACTTCTATATTTCGCCCTGCATTATTTACTTTATGTAAGCGTTCCACATGATGTGAACAGTTTCCACGAAAACAACAGAAACACTCCAAATTATTTCATTATTTAGCGTTATAAACGCTTTATAATTTTATCAATTTCAACTGATGATTAGTCCTAAACGAAACGGTTTTTACAGTATATTTCTTGGACCGTAGTGTTATTTTGCTACCTTGTATGCACTGTTCTTTTACTTTTTGAATCGGTGAAAAAAAGTTGAAAAATTGTCAATTTGTTAATCTGTAAACAGGTCCCTTTAAGCAATTCAGATCTATTGTCAGTTAACATAAACAAAATGTTCCTGAAAGTTAGCCAAATAAAAAGACACGAGATTCGTATTCACTATACTATAGACAGATGTCTAAATTTGGCAACATACTTTCCTCTGAAAAGAATTCAAGCGAAGTAATTAAACAAAACAGCATCCAATTTGTCATCATCTATCACAAATATTTGTTTTCTAGTTATATGCTAATGTAAGTAAAATGTAGATTGAGTTTAGGTCAACAAATGAATGTCATAAATATCATTATAACATTCTAGTTATGTGAACTGTGAAGTGAGTTTAGAAAAACAAACAATAAATGTTCACTGATATAGATTTAATAGTAAGCATATGTACTATACATATACGCTATGTTTTTTTACGTAGGTATGCGAGACGCTATAGTACATGATGACTGTAATTGTGACAGACGTTTAGTTGTGTAGTTTTGCGCCTTTTGTTCATACAAACTGCAAATCAAATTATCTGATTAGTAATCTTAATTACGGATGTGATTTTTGAGTCGCACTTATATTTCAGGCCAATTAAGTAGAATGATCGTATGATTTCTTCTTGGAAACGAAATCCTTATGCAGACAAATTAAATGTACTCATAGCAAAACATCAATACACTGGTATTGTTTAGATTTTATTTTCATTACGTCATTGATCTTTATCAAAACAATTTGATCAGAAGTTCGGAAAATTCGAGTTGAACATAACTGTTTAAAGTAAGTAAAACACACCTAGGTGGATCTATATGGATATGTGTGTGTGACCGCGTCGAAGTTTCTAAAACAAATGGAAAATAAAACGAAATCCGGTATATAGATGAAGTAAGTATTATCCGGTTGTGTTAGAGGTCGATATCCATCTTAATAGTTTCTTTAACGTTCATTTGCAGGTGATTTGCAGTTGAGTTTGCAGGTCAACACTTTGTAGCAAACGCCATGTTGGAAAGGTTCAGGGACTTTAAGGTCATCGTTGGGATCATTTCTGGTTTGACCCTCGGCCTCCAGTTCGTCGTTATGTACAGTAAGTCCACGGCTTGAGATACGTTATAGTGTACAGTAAAGGATTTTAGAACAGTTAGATTTATTCCTCTGTGATGATGTGAACTGTGGTGTATACATACATAATCTTACTTTTATTTTAATGTTATTTGCAGATAATATGGCTTTTGGAAAAAAACAGCAATTTTAAAACACAGTCTTTATCTTTAAACAATTGTTGCCATACATGTGGTTTTGAAGTAAACCTCGACAAAAGTAAAACGAAGACCTTTAAAGCTGGATGAAAAGTGGTTTTACAATAAAATCCCATTCGAAACTGTAGACAATTTTAACTATCTGGGTTAACTGTTTTGTTATAGAAGTAGCTTCATACTTAATAGTAGTACCATTTCTGGTAAGAGACTACTGGCTCTTAATGCGCTCATGAATAATATCAAAACAGCTCTTCTAAAGCCTAGTACCAAATGTCAATTATTTGACGCATTTGTAGAATCAGTTTTGAGTTGTGAAGTATGGGGTTTTGGCAAATCTGCCAAAACAGAGAGAATATATTAAAATTTTTGTAAAACCCTTCTTAAAGAGAAACAATTCACGTGTTCAATAGCTGTTTATGGAGAACTTCGACGTTATCTATGTACCAAGCATTGTTAGATGATTGTAATGCCGACATGTCATTAACAGAATTACCAAAAAACGACAAGGCTGCAACGCCCAAATATTTCGGTAATAATTTGATCTTTCTCTTAACAATAATTGACGTTCAACTTGTTATACTAAAATAATTAAATACGTCCAAATACCTATTGCATTTGTTTTTTCTTGGTTCCATAAATCTCTTACGCATTTTTGCCAATACAATCTGTTACGCTTTTTTTAACGCTGTGTAAGTGCACCGACTAGTTATTGTGTTCCTTGTGAATAATTCAACAACCTATCTAGAACTTCGTCTTTTTTTACAACCAATGCATGTCGTGACTTAAATAATGTGGAGAATTATATAAGAACTTTGGAACAAGTATAACATACCACTGTTCCCTTTTTATTCACCTGTTAGCTGCCCACATTTAGTCACACATTAGTTTAATTGGAAGCTGTCGATGGCACAGTTTTATAATGTGTATTATCAGCAACCAATATGTTATTTTAGCTGGATTTTGTACAGCAACATATACACACATATAATCACTACCCCAATCGACCCAACCACCGCCAACATCAGCTATAACGTGTTAGATAAAGACACAAACAATGCTGTAAATCATCATTGTGTTTATCGCCTGTTTGGAGAAGCATCTACCTGCAATGTTTGTATCTATTTTTGCAGACTTTGCCTACAGCCAGACAGTGTACAGTTTGGATCGACCAAAGCGGGTTTTATCTGTCAAGCTCAAGGTAAATCTGGTAAACATTATTTTGTTTGCAATTTACCGGTATAAACTGTTTACACGTATTACGAGTGATGAATTATGTGGTTGAATAAATAATTATAGCAATCATATTTAAGCTTGCATTTGAACAATATATATTTTAATGCCTGCAATTCGTTAATTTTATAACTAAATTGGATTAACGACGTCGAAATTGTATACCAAAATTGGATTGAACGACACACATAAGTTTTAAAGATGTTACATGAAAGATAGGTTTAATTCTAATTTAAATTTTAATGAACATATTATGAACGTGCACATGAAAGGGTCTGTTTATGCGTCATAAATAAATATATGACGTCATCAGTTGACAAACCACGTGACACTTTTTTTTCTCAATTCAGGAGGTCGACAACGTGATCGCTGTCCCGCTAAGTGCCCGAATATCTCGTGCACACAGTCACCATATCAATGACCATCTGGTACATGACAGCGACACCATTTTCCCCAACAGTCCGAGAACACATTCTAAAAGTATGACTTCCTTTTAATAAGTCTATGTTAGCTTATAAACATTACATATAAAGATTTTGTTTTTATACGAAGTGGTACATGCATAGTATTACACATGTCTTCGTTTAAATGTTATTGCATAATTTCTGATTAATGAACTATTTGTGTGCGTTGTCACTTTATCTATTCACTGTTACATGTCCAGTTAAACAGTATAATTTTATATTTACATACGAATACATTAATGGATGCGAACGTATATAACGTAAAGTTATATTACTTGTTTCATGTGTTTATTAATATCCATGTTAAAATGTATCAGTTTTATTTTACCGGCAATCTCAGGCGACAAACCCTTTGCTTAAGTATGACCATATCAATTCTTGTACTGGTTAATGAGATGTTGCTTGAATAAATACCAACTTGATTTATTAAGACAGTGTATCCCCAAACAAGGACATCTTCAGCCTTTTACGCATTAGACTATACTACATTACTCTTATCTTTCATTATGACAACAGTTTGATAAACCACGAGTAGTTGAGTTCAACCTTGTCATGACGTATTACATTATTAGCCGTAAACAAGATATAAAATTCTTAACATAAGAACACATTTTCATAGCGAACTCTTTCCAGCCATATATCGATGGCTCGACTGTGGTGAATGAAATACAATAATAAAGAAGTTAGCACATTGTTGCAAAATTGCTTCATTCGCTTGTTTACCTGCCTTTTCTCAAGGAAACTTTTAGTTCTGATCATAAGGCGAGATTTTTTTTTATTTCTTGGTTCTAGGATCCGCCGACCCGATTTTTTCCAAAAAGCAAAAAAAAATTGTAGAATGTAACCAATGTCGTAAAAATGACCTTGTGAAAGTGTTTCAACCTGTTACACGGAATGCAAAAAAAACTCTGAAGAAATGACAAAATTTTATGTAACATGCATTGTGACTGTATACATATCGCTGTATGATTTATATGATCTGCTCTCTGTTTTTTTTATACATCATGCAACACTTAAAGTCAGAAGAAAATACTCAGGAAAACAAATTAAGATCTTAGAGTCATTGTATTAAATACACATTTATAATTTTATATCACTATTATAGTTAACAAATTTCATTGGTTTAAATTGATTTATTAATAAGAAATATATAGTCAGTTTTCTCTTCATTAAACATACTGTTATACATATAATATGGCCCTGTCCAATGATATCTGACCTAGGCCTACTGTGTTTAAGTGTTAGCATATTTTAACAGTAGTTGATATATGATAAACTTTGCCGTTTAATATTACTATTAGTGGTATTAATGTCATGGTTATCATGCAGTGATTAAGTTAATGTTGTGTTATATGATTTTTTGTAAGTATAAAGATTCATAAAGATTTTAATATCACTGCCCATTTCCACAGGTGAAATTTTAGCCATTAATTTACTCAAGTCTGTGTTTTGTTTATTTTTATTTGTATATTTTCCCCTTCTCCAACCGAACACTTTTCCAAAAATGTCCGAAAACCATTAAATAAAGAAACTCTGGCCTAAATTGCACGACAGTTCGTTCATTCAGATGTTTAATAAGGTTGCGTCTTTAGCCTTGCAATAATAAATATTGTTGACATATGTTTTACCGGCATGTATATGAACAAAGAACTAGTTTGTGTTACAATGTGGACATATAATACCATATAATATATATATGCATGGTACATGAAAAGACAACACAGTTTATATACAAAAAGATGCTCTTCAATTGACAATGTCTTTTTTAAAGCTAGTGTTGTAAGATTAAATGAGATTAGTTGTTTTGGACTTCTAGGCATTTTTTTATCACCAGCCGCGGATACTGTACTTGGATTTGCGGAAAAATGTAGCACCTACTAACCCATACATATATAATTATATAGTTTGCAAACCAATGGCAATTGTAACGTGTGATATTATTTTTAGCGTTTTGAATAGATTCTAAAAGTGTACTACACTTCTGTGCAACATAACATAATAAGACAGCCGATAAACTTCGTTTAAAGACAATGTGTAAGTAATTCTAAGTTATTGTGAGGTGTAAAAATCGAATCTTTACGGGGAGTACGCTGTATTCGCCCCTCTTAATCCGCCAATGATAATCGTTTCCTTCCTCAGTTGTGGCATATTCAGGTTCGATACCAGTAAATCACTGTGCATTCCTCCGTGGTCCATTCGAAAGTAGTGCCTATTACTAAAGAGTTCCTTTTCTCTTCTGGTATAAAAGCCATTTAGCAATCTCAGACATGCCTTTTGTGGTTATTTCGTATATCCCATGTTTATCTGGAACATGTTGGTATGTGTTGCCCCCGACACCTAACCTGTTTCTTTTCGTTCATTTGCCGTTCATTTTTCTTTCGGCTCATTTATTGGCTCATGGTTTTCGCTCCTTTTCACAAGGAAATTCAAATCTGGACTCAAGTTGGGCGAAATAACGATGTAAGAACGACATTTTTGTTGATTTCTTCTTGTTGTTACTAAATCAGGATATGTGTATTTTCATTTGGATAAAGGTTTAATGCATAACTGTACTCATTTATCGAAATGTAGCTCTAAACAATTTTGGCGTGTTCATTGGGAATTTTTGCCTTTTACGGAAAACTAGAAATTCCTATTTATATTAATTATCCAAGTATGCTTAATTAAATTGGATATCATTTAGAAAACTGTTTTATCTATACGTACATGCAACTTTTTGCTGTAAGCATTCTATTTTTGATGTTCTGAGTCATTCTCTGCTAGAAAGAAAGACAACTCTGTCTGTATTTAAATTAGTATTTACACTGTTTGTCTCCCTTTGATCACTTCATTTTTTGACATGCAATATATTGTAATCTTTGTGTTGTTTCAGCAAATCACCATATTACACTCTGAAAATAAAATTGGAAATTGGAGTCAGAGTTTGGTTTAGCTGTCTGCATACGGCAGTACAGTGATTTGATCGCCCAAACCTCACATCATGGACAATCCGCCAGAATCAGACAGCGAAAGAGTGTCGACCCCATCGGGCCCAAATATGGACCAACCCCCTTCGCTAGACAGGGTTCCTTCACTTAACCGGCAACATTCAGATCTAAATCAGGTACAGATGGAACAACAAGCACCACCGTTACACACATCACCTAACCAAGTGCAAGCGATGGCCTCTGCAGAACGCGCAAGCGTCGCTTCGTCGAGAACGAGTCATAGCTCGGTGAAGAAACGTGCCGCCGCTGAAGCAGCTAGGATGCGCCTTAAATTTGCCGAACAGGAGGCAAATTTAAGAAAGAAACAAGTGAATCTGGAGATTGAACTGGACGTCCTTCGACAGCGGAAAGAATTGGCAGCCTTAGAAGCTGAAGTTGAATTTTTGGAAAGGTCATCGGTTAAAAGTGAGATTCATGATTTGCATGATCTTCCAAATGCAAATCCGGTGGAAGAAACGCAGAAATACGTAGACAGTCTACAAACGCACATGCACCAGTTTAGTGTACCGTCTAATGACGCTCAGATAGCGCAATATCTGTATAAAAAGGACATTTTCAAGGACAGATTATACTCATTCAACGGGAAATTTGAACACTATTTGGCTTGGAAGGACACTTTCAAAGGCATAATGAATGAAACACAAGCAGCCCCATCTGAAGAAGTAGATTTGATGATTCGTTGGGCCGGACCCGGGTCGCGATACATTCTGAGCATCAAAACGGCAAATACTGGTAACCCTGCAGTAGGTTTGACTCGTGCTTGGGATAGACTAGACGCGCTCTATGGATCACCAGAAAGGATCGAGCAAGCACTCCGTGCAAAACTCAACAATGTGACGCGATTAACAATGAAGGACAGAGAGAAAATGTACGACCTATCGGACGTTCTGTCAGAAATTAGAGCTGTGAAGGAGAAGAAAGAATTCGAAAACCTCTTAGCCCATTATGACTCACCTTCTAGTGTTAACCCCATCGTCAACAAACTCCCACCATCAATTCAGAATAAATGGCGAGATAGAGCTATAACATACAAGCGCTCTAACAATGTGACTTTCCCACCATTCACGTTTTTCTGTGAGTTTGTTCAGGAAATGGCGGCCATTTTCAATGACCCCAGCTTTGACTTTGAACCTGTGAACACGAAGGTTGAACCACAAGTGAAAGGCCCTCGTCAATTGCTAGTGAATAAAACTGAAAGCGTATCGGTGAATGACAATACATCATTGCCATGTTTCCTGCATAATGGAAAACATTCCCTGGGTGAATGCCGCGCCTTCAAGCAAAAAACGTTCACGGAACGTAGGCAGCTGCTGAAGCAACAAGGGATCTGCTTTAAGTGCTGCATAGGTAAACACTTGCAAAAGGACTGTATTCAGACCGTTCAGTGTAATGAATGTCGCAGCTCTACACATGCTACTGCAATGCACTTGTTCCAAGCAGACAGGGAACGCCATGGCGGGGAGAAATATCACGAATCTCTAGCACAAAACAAAACCAGTCAAGAAACAAGCATCGTATCTAGGTGTACCGAAGTTTGTGGAGAGTTTGACGGGAAGTCGTGTTCGAAGATAGTGTTGGTGAACGTTAGAAATAATGAAAGTAACGTGCCACCTGTACAATGTTACGCGATCATCGACGACCAGAGCAACTACTCACTTGCAAAACCTGAACTATTTGACAAATTTGGCATAATGGCACCGTCTTCCCAGTATAATCTAAGAAGTTGTGGTGGTACTGTGAAACTTTCTGGTCGGAGAGGTTCGGGATTTGTTGTTGAATCTTTGGACGGAAGCGAAAGCATAAATCTTCCGATTTTAACAGAATGTGAATTTATTCCGGGAGACAAAACTGAAATTCCTACACCAAGTGTTGCTAGAAGTTTCCAGCATCTGAACTGTCTAGTGAACTCCATCCCCCCTTTCAACTCAAACGCCGGTATTTGGATTCTTCTTGGAAGAGACGTCCTGTCAGCTCATCATGTGCTTGAACAGAAGTTAGGACCCGAAGGGCAACCATTTGCCCAACAACTGCGATTAGGCTGGGTGATTGTGGGAGAATCGTGTATAGATCGCGCGCACACACCTAAGTCAATAAATGTGCTGAAAACTCACCTGCTGACCAACGGACGGACATCTTTAATGGAATCATGCCCCAATTCGTTGAACATTGATCTTTTCCTAACCACTGAATTCGACAACAAACTTGGTCTTTCTGTAGAAGATAAAAAATTTAATACACTCATGTCTCAAGAAATGAAGAGGAACAATGAAGGAAACTGGGAGGCACCACTGCCTTTCAAGAGTCCTAGACCAAACCTGTTGAATAACAAACAGTATGCTACAGGAAGAACCAGCAACTTCATTTCCTCACTTCATAAGGACCCTGTGAAAAAGGAGCATACTCTCAATTTCATGCAAGAACTGCTGGACAACGGGCACGCAGAACGGGTTACATCTGTTGCATCTTTGAATGAATCGTGGTATCTGCCACTATTTGGAGTTTACCACCCAAAGAAGAAAGATCGCATTCGAATCGTATTCGACTCGTCTGCACGGTTTCAAGGCCTTTCTTTAAATGACATTCTTATGACTGGGCCAAACCTAAATAATAGCTTGCTTGGTGTGCTGCTACGCTTTAGGAAGGACAAAGTGGCTGTCATTGCTGACATTCGACAAATGTTTTACAGTTTCTCAGTCAGACCTGATCACAGAGATTTCCTAAGGTTTGTGTGGCCTGAAAACAATGATCTGAAAAACAACCTTGTTGATTACCGAATGAAAGTCCACGTTTTTGGGAATAGTCCTTCACCATCAGTGGCTACATACGGACTTAGGAAGACAGCAGAAGCTGCAGCACCTACTCTGGGAGCTGACGTTGAAGATTTTGTGAAACGCAACTTCTATGTGGACGGTGGCCTTTCGTCGCACGCCAGTGCAGAAGAAGCCATTGACCTACTAAAAAGAGCGCAAACCGCCTTGCACGACTTCGGGAACCTGCACTTACATAAAATCTGCTCAAACTCGCATGAAGTGTTGAGCGCTTTCAACAAAGATGACCTTGCCAAAGACCTGAAAGATTTGGACTTAGACGACGACTTCCCGTTGCAGAGAAGTCTCGGTGTTTGCTGGAATGTTCAACTTGACACATTCACATTCAACGTTTCGTTTGGAGAAGACAACTTCACCAGACGAAGTGTGCTGTCAACAATCAACAGTTTATATGATCCCCTTGGAATTGCAGCCCCAGTAACTGTTGATGGGAAGCTGTTGCTGCGTGAAAGCTCCATTGAAAACATGGATTGGGATGAACCATTGCGACCAGACTTCAAGGAAAGATGGCAAGCATGGAAGAGCTCACTAGACTGGCTTAAGGACATACAACTACCAAGGATGTATTGTGATGTAGCATCCAGTGACGTGCGAAACAGGGATCTATTCATATATTGCGATGCCTCCGAAAAGGCAATCGCAGCTGTGGCTTATCTGGTTACAGAGGACAAGGTTGGAAGGCAGCATGTGGGTTTCGTACATGGGAAAGCAAAGGTCGCTCCAAAACATGGTCATACCATCCCACGTCTGGAATTATGTGCAGCTATGCTGGCTGTAGAATTGTTAGAGACATGTCAAGAAGAACTAGATTTCAAGTTCAAGAATGTGAAGTTTTTTACTGACAGCAAGGTAGTACTTGGTTACATACACAATGAAAAAAAGAGATTTTATGTATATGTCTCCAACCGCATAGACCGCATAAGATCTTCAACAAGCCCAGATCAATGGAACTATGTTCCCACCAAAAACAACCCTGCTGATGACGCAACAAGGGGAGTTAGTGCTGAGAACTTAACAACTAGTAAATGGATCAAGGGTCCAAACATTACAAACATGGAAAACTTCATTGATAACCAGATTGTCTTCCCCTTAGTACACCCAGAAACAGACTGTGAAGTAAGAGTGTTAAAAACAGAAACGTGTGAAGGGAAATCACTAAGATGTGAACGTTTTGAACGATTCTCATCGTGGAACGCTGTGGTAAGAGGTGTTGCATACCTAGTAAACAGCCTCAAATCGCGTCAAGGTCTGAAAAACGACCAAGTTAATGATCAAGAACAGGCAAGACACCTTGTAATCAAGGCACTACAACAAGAAAAATTTCCTGAGGAAATCCAATCTTTAAAGGGAAATACAGTATTGCCAAGGAACAGTCCTATCAGAAGTCTGGCTCCATATCTTGATGGTGATGGAATTGTTCGGGTTGGTGGACGCTTGAAAAATGCAAATGTGACAAGGGACTTTGCGAACCCTATTATTGTTCCAAAGCACCATCTGAGCAAACTTCTAGTGGAACATTATCATGAAAGAACCCAACACCAAGGTCGACACCTTACAGAAGGCGCTATTCGCAGCGCTGGATACTGGCTCCTCGGCTCCAAGAGACAGGTTTCTTCCTACATTCATAACTGTGTCAAGTGTAGAAGACTTCGCAGTCAACCTGTCAACCCAAGAATGGCAGATCTTCCTGAAGATCGTCTTGACCCGGCACCCCCATTCACCTATATCGGAATTGACGTATTTGGACCATGGCAAGTTTCCACTAGAAGGACACGTGGAGGTCAAGCGAATTCTAAGCGCTGGGCCCTCATCATCACATGTCTAGTTGTACGTGCAGTTCATATTGAGCTAATGGAAGAAATTTCATCTTCAAGCTTCATTAATGCCCTTAGGCGCTTTTGTGCTATAAGAGGAGAAGTGAAAGTGATCCGCTCCGACCGAGGCACTAATTTTGTGGGCTCTACTTCAGACCTCAAGGCCAACGTTATCAACGTCGAAGACCGCCCTATCAAGGACTACTTCAAAAACTCTGGAATCAACTGGATATTCAACCCACCTCATTCCTCTCATATGGGTGGAGCATGGGAGAGGATGATAGGTATAGCCCGACGAATCTTGGACTCAATGTTATTTGATGTCAAGCATCTCACTCATGAAGTCTTGCAAACATTAATGGCGGAAGTAATGTGCATCATAAATGCAAGACCATTGACACAAGTCTCAACTGATCCTGACCTACCACTGCCGCTGACACCAGCCACTCTGCTGACTATGAAATCTGACCATTCTGTGAAGTCTTTCAACCTGGAAGACTTCAGTCAAAATGACCTCTTCAGAGCTCAGTGGAAGCGTGTGCAACACCTTGCTAACTCGTTCTGGCTACGCTGGAAAAGGGACTACTTACCGAACCTTCAGAGGAGACAAAAATGGCAGGACGACCAAAGGAACCTGAAGACCGGCGACATTGTGTTGTTGCGCGACAAAACTGTGCACCGTAACGAATGGCCTGTCGGAATAGTAAAGAACACCCACAACGGAGAGGATGGACGAGTGCGTGTTGTCGATGTCTACCTTGGTAGAGACAGGAAGATCTATACAAGACCAGTGAAGGAAATTGTTTCCTTGATTCAGAACGACTAAGTAGTGACTCAAGTGTTAATAGTGCATATTGTGAAATGACACATTTAGAAGACGCTGTTGCATTTTTAAGTCTTGGCATGCACATTTATGATATGATTATTGTAAGGCCTTTTTGGTATTTCTTATTCTTGGACTTTCTGTCCACGTTATGTTATGTTGAGTTATTCTCTTATTATAATTAGCAATGTTCAACATATTTTCCAGTCATAATAACACATCTAGTCCTTTGGAAGTATTTTTGGAGTATTTGATGTAATACTTTTAATTCCAATACGTTTATTGCACGTAGTAAGATTGGTAGTGAAATGGTTATTTCAGACGGGGAGTGTGTTGCCCCCGACACCTAACCTGTTTCTTTTCGTTCATTTGCCGTTCATTTTTCTTTCGGCTCATTTATTGGCTCATGGTTTTCGCTCCTTTTCACAAGGAAATTCAAATCTGGACTCAAGTTGGGCGAAATAACGATGTAAGAACGACATTTTTGTTGATTTCTTCTTGTTGTTACTAAATCAGGATATGTGTATTTTCATTTGGATAAAGGTTTAATGCATAACTGTACTCATTTATCGAAATGTAGCTCTAAACAATTTTGGCGTGTTCATTGGGAATTTTTGCCTTTTACGGAAAACTAGAAATTCCTATTTATATTAATTATCCAAGTATGCTTAATTAAATTGGATATCATTTAGAAAACTGTTTTATCTATACGTACATGCAACTTTTTGCTGTAAGCATTCTATTTTTGATGTTCTGAGTCATTCTCTGCTAGAAAGAAAGACAACTCTGTCTGTATTTAAATTAGTATTTACACTGTTTGTCTCCCTTTGATCACTTCATTTTTTGACATGCAATATATTGTAATCTTTGTGTTGTTTCAGCAAATCACCATATTACACTCTGAAAATAAAATTGGAAATTGGAGTCAGAGTTTGGTTTAGCTGTCTGCATACGGCAGTACAGTGATTTGATCGCCCAAACCTCACATCATGGACAATCCGCCAGAATCAGACAGCGAAAGAGTGTCGACCCCATCGGGCCCAAATATGGACCAACCCCCTTCGCTAGACAGGGTTCCTTCACTTAACCGGCAACATTCAGATCTAAATCAGGTACAGATGGAACAACAAGCACCACCGTTACACACATCACCTAACCAAGTGCAAGCGATGGCCTCTGCAGAACGCGCAAGCGTCGCTTCGTCGAGAACGAGTCATAGCTCGGTGAAGAAACGTGCCGCCGCTGAAGCAGCTAGGATGCGCCTTAAATTTGCCGAACAGGAGGCAAATTTAAGAAAGAAACAAGTGAATCTGGAGATTGAACTGGACGTCCTTCGACAGCGGAAAGAATTGGCAGCCTTAGAAGCTGAAGTTGAATTTTTGGAAAGGTCATCGGTTAAAAGTGAGATTCATGATTTGCATGATCTTCCAAATGCAAATCCGGTGGAAGAAACGCAGAAATACGTAGACAGTCTACAAACGCACATGCACCAGTTTAGTGTACCGTCTAATGACGCTCAGATAGCGCAATATCTGTATAAAAAGGACATTTTCAAGGACAGATTATACTCATTCAACGGGAAATTTGAACACTATTTGGCTTGGAAGGACACTTTCAAAGGCATAATGAATGAAACACAAGCAGCCCCATCTGAAGAAGTAGATTTGATGATTCGTTGGGCCGGACCCGGGTCGCGATACATTCTGAGCATCAAAACGGCAAATACTGGTAACCCTGCAGTAGGTTTGACTCGTGCTTGGGATAGACTAGACGCGCTCTATGGATCACCAGAAAGGATCGAGCAAGCACTCCGTGCAAAACTCAACAATGTGACGCGATTAACAATGAAGGACAGAGAGAAAATGTACGACCTATCGGACGTTCTGTCAGAAATTAGAGCTGTGAAGGAGAAGAAAGAATTCGAAAACCTCTTAGCCCATTATGACTCACCTTCTAGTGTTAACCCCATCGTCAACAAACTCCCACCATCAATTCAGAATAAATGGCGAGATAGAGCTATAACATACAAGCGCTCTAACAATGTGACTTTCCCACCATTCACGTTTTTCTGTGAGTTTGTTCAGGAAATGGCGGCCATTTTCAATGACCCCAGCTTTGACTTTGAACCTGTGAACACGAAGGTTGAACCACAAGTGAAAGGCCCTCGTCAATTGCTAGTGAATAAAACTGAAAGCGTATCGGTGAATGACAATACATCATTGCCATGTTTCCTGCATAATGGAAAACATTCCCTGGGTGAATGCCGCGCCTTCAAGCAAAAAACGTTCACGGAACGTAGGCAGCTGCTGAAGCAACAAGGGATCTGCTTTAAGTGCTGCATAGGTAAACACTTGCAAAAGGACTGTATTCAGACCGTTCAGTGTAATGAATGTCGCAGCTCTACACATGCTACTGCAATGCACTTGTTCCAAGCAGACAGGGAACGCCATGGCGGGGAGAAATATCACGAATCTCTAGCACAAAACAAAACCAGTCAAGAAACAAGCATCGTATCTAGGTGTACCGAAGTTTGTGGAGAGTTTGACGGGAAGTCGTGTTCGAAGATAGTGTTGGTGAACGTTAGAAATAATGAAAGTAACGTGCCACCTGTACAATGTTACGCGATCATCGACGACCAGAGCAACTACTCACTTGCAAAACCTGAACTATTTGACAAATTTGGCATAATGGCACCGTCTTCCCAGTATAATCTAAGAAGTTGTGGTGGTACTGTGAAACTTTCTGGTCGGAGAGGTTCGGGATTTGTTGTTGAATCTTTGGACGGAAGCGAAAGCATAAATCTTCCGATTTTAACAGAATGTGAATTTATTCCGGGAGACAAAACTGAAATTCCTACACCAAGTGTTGCTAGAAGTTTCCAGCATCTGAACTGTCTAGTGAACTCCATCCCCCCTTTCAACTCAAACGCCGGTATTTGGATTCTTCTTGGAAGAGACGTCCTGTCAGCTCATCATGTGCTTGAACAGAAGTTAGGACCCGAAGGGCAACCATTTGCCCAACAACTGCGATTAGGCTGGGTGATTGTGGGAGAATCGTGTATAGATCGCGCGCACACACCTAAGTCAATAAATGTGCTGAAAACTCACCTGCTGACCAACGGACGGACATCTTTAATGGAATCATGCCCCAATTCGTTGAACATTGATCTTTTCCTAACCACTGAATTCGACAACAAACTTGGTCTTTCTGTAGAAGATAAAAAATTTAATACACTCATGTCTCAAGAAATGAAGAGGAACAATGAAGGAAACTGGGAGGCACCACTGCCTTTCAAGAGTCCTAGACCAAACCTGTTGAATAACAAACAGTATGCTACAGGAAGAACCAGCAACTTCATTTCCTCACTTCATAAGGACCCTGTGAAAAAGGAGCATACTCTCAATTTCATGCAAGAACTGCTGGACAACGGGCACGCAGAACGGGTTACATCTGTTGCATCTTTGAATGAATCGTGGTATCTGCCACTATTTGGAGTTTACCACCCAAAGAAGAAAGATCGCATTCGAATCGTATTCGACTCGTCTGCACGGTTTCAAGGCCTTTCTTTAAATGACATTCTTATGACTGGGCCAAACCTAAATAATAGCTTGCTTGGTGTGCTGCTACGCTTTAGGAAGGACAAAGTGGCTGTCATTGCTGACATTCGACAAATGTTTTACAGTTTCTCAGTCAGACCTGATCACAGAGATTTCCTAAGGTTTGTGTGGCCTGAAAACAATGATCTGAAAAACAACCTTGTTGATTACCGAATGAAAGTCCACGTTTTTGGGAATAGTCCTTCACCATCAGTGGCTACATACGGACTTAGGAAGACAGCAGAAGCTGCAGCACCTACTCTGGGAGCTGACGTTGAAGATTTTGTGAAACGCAACTTCTATGTGGACGGTGGCCTTTCGTCGCACGCCAGTGCAGAAGAAGCCATTGACCTACTAAAAAGAGCGCAAACCGCCTTGCACGACTTCGGGAACCTGCACTTACATAAAATCTGCTCAAACTCGCATGAAGTGTTGAGCGCTTTCAACAAAGATGACCTTGCCAAAGACCTGAAAGATTTGGACTTAGACGACGACTTCCCGTTGCAGAGAAGTCTCGGTGTTTGCTGGAATGTTCAACTTGACACATTCACATTCAACGTTTCGTTTGGAGAAGACAACTTCACCAGACGAAGTGTGCTGTCAACAATCAACAGTTTATATGATCCCCTTGGAATTGCAGCCCCAGTAACTGTTGATGGGAAGCTGTTGCTGCGTGAAAGCTCCATTGAAAACATGGATTGGGATGAACCATTGCGACCAGACTTCAAGGAAAGATGGCAAGCATGGAAGAGCTCACTAGACTGGCTTAAGGACATACAACTACCAAGGATGTATTGTGATGTAGCATCCAGTGACGTGCGAAACAGGGATCTATTCATATATTGCGATGCCTCCGAAAAGGCAATCGCAGCTGTGGCTTATCTGGTTACAGAGGACAAGGTTGGAAGGCAGCATGTGGGTTTCGTACATGGGAAAGCAAAGGTCGCTCCAAAACATGGTCATACCATCCCACGTCTGGAATTATGTGCAGCTGTGCTGGCTGTAGAATTGTTAGAGACATGTCAAGAAGAACTAGATTTCAAGTTCAAGAATGTGAAGTTTTTTACTGACAGCAAGGTAGTACTTGGTTACATACACAATGAAAAAAAGAGATTTTATGTATATGTCTCCAACCGCATAGACCGCATAAGATCTTCAACAAGCCCAGATCAATGGAACTATGTTCCCACCAAAAACAACCCTGCTGATGACGCAACAAGGGGAGTTAGTGCTGAGAACTTAACAACTAGTAAATGGATCAAGGGTCCAAACATTACAAACATGGAAAACTTCATTGATAACCAGATTGTCTTCCCCTTAGTACACCCAGAAACAGACTGTGAAGTAAGAGTGTTAAAAACAGAAACGTGTGAAGGGAAATCACTAAGATGTGAACGTTTTGAACGATTCTCATCGTGGAACGCTGTGGTAAGAGGTGTTGCATACCTAGTAAACAGCCTCAAATCGCGTCAAGGTCTGAAAAACGACCAAGTTAATGATCAAGAACAGGCAAGACACCTTGTAATCAAGGCACTACAACAAGAAAAATTTCCTGAGGAAATCCAATCTTTAAAGGGAAATACAGTATTGCCAAGGAACAGTCCTATCAGAAGTCTGGCTCCATATCTTGATGGTGATGGAATTGTTCGGGTTGGTGGACGCTTGAAAAATGCAAATGTGACAAGGGACTTTGCGAACCCTATTATTGTTCCAAAGCACCATCTGAGCAAACTTCTAGTGGAACATTATCATGAAAGAACCCAACACCAAGGTCGACACCTTACAGAAGGCGCTATTCGCAGCGCTGGATACTGGCTCCTCGGCTCCAAGAGACAGGTTTCTTCCTACATTCATAACTGTGTCAAGTGTAGAAGACTTCGCAGTCAACCTGTCAACCCAAGAATGGCAGATCTTCCTGAAGATCGTCTTGACCCGGCACCCCCATTCACCTATATCGGAATTGACGTATTTGGACCATGGCAAGTTTCCACTAGAAGGACACGTGGAGGTCAAGCGAATTCTAAGCGCTGGGCCCTCATCATCACATGTCTAGTTGTACGTGCAGTTCATATTGAGCTAATGGAAGAAATTTCATCTTCAAGCTTCATTAATGCCCTTAGGCGCTTTTGTGCTATAAGAGGAGAAGTGAAAGTGATCCGCTCCGACCGAGGCACTAATTTTGTGGGCTCTACTTCAGACCTCAAGGCCAACGTTATCAACATCGAAGACCGCCCTATCAAGGACTACTTCAAAAACTCTGGAATCAACTGGATATTCAACCCACCTCATTCCTCTCATATGGGTGGAGCATGGGAGAGGATGATAGGTATAGCCCGACGAATCTTGGACTCAATGTTATTTGATGTCAAGCATCTCACTCATGAAGTCTTGCAAACATTAATGGCGGAAGTAATGTGCATCATAAATGCAAGACCATTGACACAAGTCTCAACTGATCCTGATCTACCACTGCCGCTGACACCAGCCACTCTGCTGACTATGAAATCTGACCATTCTGTGAAGTCTTTCAACCTGGAAGACTTCAGTCAAAATGACCTCTTCAGAGCTCAGTGGAAGCGTGTGCAACACCTTGCTAACTCGTTCTGGCTACGCTGGAAAAGGGACTACTTACCGAACCTTCAGAGGAGACAAAAATGGCAGGACGACCAAAGGAACCTGAAGACCGGCGACATTGTGTTGTTGCGCGACAAAACTGTGCACCGTAACGAATGGCCTGTCGGAATAGTAAAGAACACCCACAACGGAGAGGATGGACGAGTGCGTGTTGTCGATGTCTACCTTGGTAGAGACAGGAAGATCTATACAAGACCAGTGAAGGAAATTGTTTCCTTGATTCAGAACGACTAAGTAGTGACTCAAGTGTTAATAGTGCATATTGTGAAATGACACATTTAGAAGACGCTGTTGCATTTTTAAGTCTTGGCATGCACATTTATGATATGATTATTGTAAGGCCTTTTTGGTATTTCTTATTCTTGGACTTTCTGTCCACGTTATGTTATGTTGAGTTATTCTCTTATTATAATTAGCAATGTTCAACATATTTTCCAGTCATAATAACACATCTAGTCCTTTGGAAGTATTTTTGGAGTATTTGATGTAATACTTTTAATTCCAATACGTTTATTGCACGTAGTAAGATTGGTAGTGAAATGGTTATTTCAGACGGGGAGTGTGTTGCCCCCGACACCTAACCTGTTTCTTTTCGTTCATTTGCCGTTCATTTTTCTTTCGGCTCATTTATTGGCTCATGGTTTTCGCTCCTTTTCACAAGGAAATTCAAATCTGGACTCAAGTTGGGCGAAATAACGATGTAAGAACGACATTTTTGTTGATTTCTTCTTGTTGTTACTAAATCAGGATATGTGTATTTTCATTTGGATAAAGGTTTAATGCATAACTGTACTCATTTATCGAAATGTAGCTCTAAACAATTTTGGCGTGTTCATTGGGAATTTTTGCCTTTTACGGAAAACTAGAAATTCCTATTTATATTAATTATCCAAGTATGCTTAATTAAATTGGATATCATTTAGAAAACTGTTTTATCTATACGTACATGCAACTTTTTGCTGTAAGCATTCTATTTTTGATGTTCTGAGTCATTCTCTGCTAGAAAGAAAGACAACTCTGTCTGTATTTAAATTAGTATTTACACTGTTTGTCTCCCTTTGATCACTTCATTTTTTGACATGCAATATATTGTAATCTTTGTGTTGTTTCAGCAAATCACCATATTACACTCTGAAAATAAAATTGGAAATTGGAGTCAGAGTTTGGTTTAGCTGTCTGCATACGGCAGTACAGTGCTTTGATCGCCCAAACCTCACATCATGGACAATCCGCCAGAATCAGACAGCGAAAGTGTCGACCCCATCGGGCCCAAATATGGACCAACCCCCTTCGCTAGACAGGGTTCCTTCACTTAACCGGCAACATTCAGATCTAAATCAGGTACAGATGGAACAACAAGCACCACCGTTACACACATCACCTAACCAAGTGCAAGCGATGGCCTCTGCAGAACGCGCAAGCGTCGCTTCGTCGAGAACGAGTCATAGCTCGGTGAAGAAACGTGCCGCCGCTGAAGCAGCTAGGATGCGCCTTAAATTTGCCGAACAGGAGGCAAATTTAAGAAAGAAACAAGTGAATCTGGAGATTGAACTGGACGTCCTTCGACAGCGGAAAGAATTGGCAGCCTTAGAAGCTGAAGTTGAATTTTTGGAAAGGTCATCGGTTAAAAGTGAGATTCATGATTTGCATGATCTTCCAAATGCAAATCCGGTGGAAGAAACGCAGAAATACGTAGACAGTCTACAAACGCACATGCACCAGTTTAGTGTACCGTCTAATGACGCTCAGATAGCGCAATATCTGTATAAAAAGGACATTTTCAAGGACAGATTATACTCATTCAACGGGAAATTTGAACACTATTTGGCTTGGAAGGACACTTTCAAAGGCATAATGAATGAAACACAAGCAGCCCCATCTGAAGAAGTAGATTTGATGATTCGTTGGGCCGGACCCGGGTCGCGATACATTCTGAGCATCAAAACGGCAAATACTGGTAACCCTGCAGTAGGTTTGACTCGTGCTTGGGATAGACTAGACGCGCTCTATGGATCACCAGAAAGGATCGAGCAAGCACTCCGTGCAAAACTCAACAATGTGACGCGATTAACAATGAAGGACAGAGAGAAAATGTACGACCTATCGGACGTTCTGTCAGAAATTAGAGCTGTGAAGGAGAAGAAAGAATTCGAAAACCTCTTAGCCCATTATGACTCACCTTCTAGTGTTAACCCCATCGTCAACAAACTCCCACCATCAATTCAGAATAAATGGCGAGATAGAGCTATAACATACAAGCGCTCTAACAATGTGACTTTCCCACCATTCACGTTTTTCTGTGAGTTTGTTCAGGAAATGGCGGCCATTTTCAATGACCCCAGCTTTGACTTTGAACCTGTGAACACGAAGGTTGAACCACAAGTGAAAGGCCCTCGTCAATTGCTAGTGAATAAAACTGAAAGCGTATCGGTGAATGACAATACATCATTGCCATGTTTCCTGCATAATGGAAAACATTCCCTGGGTGAATGCCGCGCCTTCAAGCAAAAAACGTTCACGGAACGTAGGCAGCTGCTGAAGCAACAAGGGATCTGCTTTAAGTGCTGCATAGGTAAACACTTGCAAAAGGACTGTATTCAGACCGTTCAGTGTAATGAATGTCGCAGCTCTACACATGCTACTGCAATGCACTTGTTCCAAGCAGACAGGGAACGCCATGGCGGGGAGAAATATCACGAATCTCTAGCACAAAACAAAACCAGTCAAGAAACAAGCATCGTATCTAGGTGTACCGAAGTTTGTGGAGAGTTTGACGGGAAGTCGTGTTCGAAGATAGTGTTGGTGAACGTTAGAAATAATGAAAGTAACGTGCCACCTGTACAATGTTACGCGATCATCGACGACCAGAGCAACTACTCACTTGCAAAACCTGAACTATTTGACAAATTTGGCATAATGGCACCGTCTTCCCAGTATAATCTAAGAAGTTGTGGTGGTACTGTGAAACTTTCTGGTCGGAGAGGTTCGGGATTTGTTGTTGAATCTTTGGACGGAAGCGAAAGCATAAATCTTCCGATTTTAACAGAATGTGAATTTATTCCGGGAGACAAAACTGAAATTCCTACACCAAGTGTTGCTAGAAGTTTCCAGCATCTGAACTGTCTAGTGAACTCCATCCCCCCTTTCAACTCAAACGCCGGTATTTGGATTCTTCTTGGAAGAGACGTCCTGTCAGCTCATCATGTGCTTGAACAGAAGTTAGGACCCGAAGGGCAACCATTTGCCCAACAACTGCGATTAGGCTGGGTGATTGTGGGAGAATCGTGTATAGATCGCGCGCACACACCTAAGTCAATAAATGTGCTGAAAACTCACCTGCTGACCAACGGACGGACATCTTTAATGGAATCATGCCCCAATTCGTTGAACATTGATCTTTTCCTAACCACTGAATTCGACAACAAACTTGGTCTTTCTGTAGAAGATAAAAAATTTAATACACTCATGTCTCAAGAAATGAAGAGGAACAATGAAGGAAACTGGGAGGCACCACTGCCTTTCAAGAGTCCTAGACCAAACCTGTTGAATAACAAACAGTATGCTACAGGAAGAACCAGCAACTTCATTTCCTCACTTCATAAGGACCCTGTGAAAAAGGAGCATACTCTCAATTTCATGCAAGAACTGCTGGACAACGGGCACGCAGAACGGGTTACATCTGTTGCATCTTTGAATGAATCGTGGTATCTGCCACTATTTGGAGTTTACCACCCAAAGAAGAAAGATCGCATTCGAATCGTATTCGACTCGTCTGCACGGTTTCAAGGCCTTTCTTTAAATGACATTCTTATGACTGGGCCAAACCTAAATAATAGCTTGCTTGGTGTGCTGCTACGCTTTAGGAAGGACAAAGTGGCTGTCATTGCTGACATTCGACAAATGTTTTACAGTTTCTCAGTCAGACCTGATCACAGAGATTTCCTAAGGTTTGTGTGGCCTGAAAACAATGATCTGAAAAACAACCTTGTTGATTACCGAATGAAAGTCCACGTTTTTGGGAATAGTCCTTCACCATCAGTGGCTACATACGGACTTAGGAAGACAGCAGAAGCTGCAGCACCTACTCTGGGAGCTGACGTTGAAGATTTTGTGAAACGCAACTTCTATGTGGACGGTGGCCTTTCGTCGCACGCCAGTGCAGAAGAAGCCATTGACCTACTAAAAAGAGCGCAAACCGCCTTGCACGACTTCGGGAACCTGCACTTACATAAAATCTGCTCAAACTCGCATGAAGTGTTGAGCGCTTTCAACAAAGATGACCTTGCCAAAGACCTGAAAGATTTGGACTTAGACGACGACTTCCCGTTGCAGAGAAGTCTCGGTGTTTGCTGGAATGTTCAACTTGACACATTCACATTCAACGTTTCGTTTGGAGAAGACAACTTCACCAGACGAAGTGTGCTGTCAACAATCAACAGTTTATATGATCCCCTTGGAATTGCAGCCCCAGTAACTGTTGATGGGAAGCTGTTGCTGCGTGAAAGCTCCATTGAAAACATGGATTGGGATGAACCATTGCGACCAGACTTCAAGGAAAGATGGCAAGCATGGAAGAGCTCACTAGACTGGCTTAAGGACATACAACTACCAAGGATGTATTGTGATGTAGCATCCAGTGACGTGCGAAACAGGGATCTATTCATATATTGCGATGCCTCCGAAAAGGCAATCGCAGCTGTGGCTTATCTGGTTACAGAGGACAAGGTTGGAAGGCAGCATGTGGGTTTCGTACATGGGAAAGCAAAGGTCGCTCCAAAACATGGTCATACCATCCCACGTCTGGAATTATGTGCAGCTGTGCTGGCTGTAGAATTGTTAGAGACATGTCAAGAAGAACTAGATTTCAAGTTCAAGAATGTGAAGTTTTTTACTGACAGCAAGGTAGTACTTGGTTACATACACAATGAAAAAAAGAGATTTTATGTATATGTCTCCAACCGCATAGACCGCATAAGATCTTCAACAAGCCCAGATCAATGGAACTATGTTCCCACCAAAAACAACCCTGCTGATGACGCAACAAGGGGAGTTAGTGCTGAGAACTTAACAACTAGTAAATGGATCAAGGGTCCAAACATTACAAACATGGAAAACTTCATTGATAACCAGATTGTCTTCCCCTTAGTACACCCAGAAACAGACTGTGAAGTAAGAGTGTTAAAAACAGAAACGTGTGAAGGGAAATCACTAAGATGTGAACGTTTTGAACGATTCTCATCGTGGAACGCTGTGGTAAGAGGTGTTGCATACCTAGTAAACAGCCTCAAATCGCGTCAAGGTCTGAAAAACGACCAAGTTAATGATCAAGAACAGGCAAGACACCTTGTAATCAAGGCACTACAACAAGAAAAATTTCCTGAGGAAATCCAATCTTTAAAGGGAAATACAGTATTGCCAAGGAACAGTCCTATCAGAAGTCTGGCTCCATATCTTGATGGTGATGGAATTGTTCGGGTTGGTGGACGCTTGAAAAATGCAAATGTGACAAGGGACTTTGCGAACCCTATTATTGTTCCAAAGCACCATCTGAGCAAACTTCTAGTGGAACATTATCATGAAAGAACCCAACACCAAGGTCGACACCTTACAGAAGGCGCTATTCGCAGCGCTGGATACTGGCTCCTCGGCTCCAAGAGACAGGTTTCTTCCTACATTCATAACTGTGTCAAGTGTAGAAGACTTCGCAGTCAACCTGTCAACCCAAGAATGGCAGATCTTCCTGAAGATCGTCTTGACCCGGCACCCCCATTCACCTATATCGGAATTGACGTATTTGGACCATGGCAAGTTTCCACTAGAAGGACACGTGGAGGTCAAGCGAATTCTAAGCGCTGGGCCCTCATCATCACATGTCTAGTTGTACGTGCAGTTCATATTGAGCTAATGGAAGAAATTTCATCTTCAAGCTTCATTAATGCCCTTAGGCGCTTTTGTGCTATAAGAGGAGAAGTGAAAGTGATCCGCTCCGACCGAGGCACTAATTTTGTGGGCTCTACTTCAGACCTCAAGGCCAACGTTATCAACATCGAAGACCGCCCTATCAAGGACTACTTCAAAAACTCTGGAATCAACTGGATATTCAACCCACCTCATTCCTCTCATATGGGTGGAGCATGGGAGAGGATGATAGGTATAGCCCGACGAATCTTGGACTCAATGTTATTTGATGTCAAGCATCTCACTCATGAAGTCTTGCAAACATTAATGGCGGAAGTAATGTGCATCATAAATGCAAGACCATTGACACAAGTCTCAACTGATCCTGACCTACCACTGCCGCTGACACCAGCCACTCTGCTGACTATGAAATCTGACCATTCTGTGAAGTCTTTCAACCTGGAAGACTTCAGTCAAAATGACCTCTTCAGAGCTCAGTGGAAGCGTGTGCAACACCTTGCTAACTCGTTCTGGCTACGCTGGAAAAGGGACTACTTACCGAACCTTCAGAGGAGACAAAAATGGCAGGACGACCAAAGGAACCTGAAGACCGGCGACATTGTGTTGTTGCGCGACAAAACTGTGCACCGTAACGAATGGCCTGTCGGAATAGTAAAGAACACCCACAACGGAGAGGATGGACGAGTGCGTGTTGTCGATGTCTACCTTGGTAGAGACAGGAAGATCTATACAAGACCAGTGAAGGAAATTGTTTCCTTGATTCAGAACGACTAAGTAGTGACTCAAGTGTTAATAGTGCATATTGTGAAATGACACATTTAGAAGACGCTGTTGCATTTTTAAGTCTTGGCATGCACATTTATGATATGATTATTGTAAGGCCTTTTTGGTATTTCTTATTCTTGGACTTTCTGTCCACGTTATGTTATGTTGAGTTATTCTCTTATTATAATTAGCAATGTTCAACATATTTTCCAGTCATAATAACACATCTAGTCCTTTGGAAGTATTTTTGGAGTATTTGATGTAATACTTTTAATTCCAATACGTTTATTGCACGTAGTAAGATTGGTAGTGAAATGGTTATTTCAGACGGGGAGTGTGTTGCCCCCGACACCTAACCTGTTTCTTTTCGTTCATTTGCCGTTCATTTTTCTTTCGGCTCATTTATTGGCTCATGGTTTTCGCTCCTTTTCACAAGGAAATTCAAATCTGGACTCAAGTTGGGCGAAATAACGATGTAAGAACGACATTTTTGTTGATTTCTTCTTGTTGTTACTAAATCAGGATATGTGTATTTTCATTTGGATAAAGGTTTAATGCATAACTGTACTCATTTATCGAAATGTAGCTCTAAACAATTTTGGCGTGTTCATTGGGAATTTTTGCCTTTTACGGAAAACTAGAAATTCCTATTTATATTAATTATCCAAGTATGCTTAATTAAATTGGATATCATTTAGAAAACTGTTTTATCTATACGTACATGCAACTTTTTGCTGTAAGCATTCTATTTTTGATGTTCTGAGTCATTCTCTGCTAGAAAGAAAGACAACTCTGTCTGTATTTAAATTAGTATTTACACTGTTTGTCTCCCTTTGATCACTTCATTTTTTGACATGCAATATATTGTAATCTTTGTGTTGTTTCAGCAAATCACCATATTACACTCTGAAAATAAAATTGGAAATTGGAGTCAGAGTTTGGTTTAGCTGTCTGCATACGGCAGTACAGTGCTTTGATCGCCCAAACCTCACATCATGGACAATCCGCCAGAATCAGACAGCGAAAGTGTCGACCCCATCGGGCCCAAATATGGACCAACCCCCTTCGCTAGACAGGGTTCCTTCACTTAACCGGCAACATTCAGATCTAAATCAGGTACAGATGGAACAACAAGCACCACCGTTACACACATCACCTAACCAAGTGCAAGCGATGGCCTCTGCAGAACGCGCAAGCGTCGCTTCGTCGAGAACGAGTCATAGCTCGGTGAAGAAACGTGCCGCCGCTGAAGCAGCTAGGATGCGCCTTAAATTTGCCGAACAGGAGGCAAATTTAAGAAAGAAACAAGTGAATCTGGAGATTGAACTGGACGTCCTTCGACAGCGGAAAGAATTGGCAGCCTTAGAAGCTGAAGTTGAATTTTTGGAAAGGTCATCGGTTAAAAGTGAGATTCATGATTTGCATGATCTTCCAAATGCAAATCCGGTGGAAGAAACGCAGAAATACGTAGACAGTCTACAAACGCACATGCACCAGTTTAGTGTACCGTCTAATGACGCTCAGATAGCGCAATATCTGTATAAAAAGGACATTTTCAAGGACAGATTATACTCATTCAACGGGAAATTTGAACACTATTTGGCTTGGAAGGACACTTTCAAAGGCATAATGAATGAAACACAAGCAGCCCCATCTGAAGAAGTAGATTTGATGATTCGTTGGGCCGGACCCGGGTCGCGATACATTCTGAGCATCAAAACGGCAAATACTGGTAACCCTGCAGTAGGTTTGACTCGTGCTTGGGATAGACTAGACGCGCTCTATGGATCACCAGAAAGGATCGAGCAAGCACTCCGTGCAAAACTCAACAATGTGACGCGATTAACAATGAAGGACAGAGAGAAAATGTACGACCTATCGGACGTTCTGTCAGAAATTAGAGCTGTGAAGGAGAAGAAAGAATTCGAAAACCTCTTAGCCCATTATGACTCACCTTCTAGTGTTAACCCCATCGTCAACAAACTCCCACCATCAATTCAGAATAAATGGCGAGATAGAGCTATAACATACAAGCGCTCTAACAATGTGACTTTCCCACCATTCACGTTTTTCTGTGAGTTTGTTCAGGAAATGGCGGCCATTTTCAATGACCCCAGCTTTGACTTTGAACCTGTGAACACGAAGGTTGAACCACAAG
This sequence comes from Congeria kusceri, assembly GCA_027627225.1. Taxonomy (NCBI): domain Eukaryota; kingdom Metazoa; phylum Mollusca; class Bivalvia; order Myida; family Dreissenidae; genus Congeria; species Congeria kusceri. Next base: position 25,993,920 of record CM051027.1, read on the forward strand.
TGAAAGGCCCTCGTCAATTGCTAGTGAATAAAACTGAAAGCGTATCGGTGAATGACAATACATCATTGCCATGTTTCCTGCATAATGGAAAACATTCCCTGGGTGAATGCCGCGCCTTCAAGCAAAAAACGTTCACGGAACGTAGGCAGCTGCTGAAGCAACAAGGGATCTGCTTTAAGTGCTGCATAGGTAAACACTTGCAAAAGGACTGTATTCAGACCGTTCAGTGTAATGAATGTCGCAGCTCTACACATGCTACTGCAATGCACTTGTTCCAAGCAGACAGGGAACGCCATGGCGGGGAGAAATATCACGAATCTCTAGCACAAAACAAAACCAGTCAAGAAACAAGCATCGTATCTAGGTGTACCGAAGTTTGTGGAGAGTTTGACGGGAAGTCGTGTTCGAAGATAGTGTTGGTGAACGTTAGAAATAATGAAAGTAACGTGCCACCTGTACAATGTTACGCGATCATCGACGACCAGAGCAACTACTCACTTGCAAAACCTGAACTATTTGACAAATTTGGCATAATGGCACCGTCTTCCCAGTATAATCTAAGAAGTTGTGGTGGTACTGTGAAACTTTCTGGTCGGAGAGGTTCGGGATTTGTTGTTGAATCTTTGGACGGAAGCGAAAGCATAAATCTTCCGATTTTAACAGAATGTGAATTTATTCCGGGAGACAAAACTGAAATTCCTACACCAAGTGTTGCTAGAAGTTTCCAGCATCTGAACTGTCTAGTGAACTCCATCCCCCCTTTCAACTCAAACGCCGGTATTTGGATTCTTCTTGGAAGAGACGTCCTGTCAGCTCATCATGTGCTTGAACAGAAGTTAGGACCCGAAGGGCAACCATTTGCCCAACAACTGCGATTAGGCTGGGTGATTGTGGGAGAATCGTGTATAGATCGCGCGCACACACCTAAGTCAATAAATGTGCTGAAAACTCACCTGCTGACCAACGGACGGACATCTTTAATGGAATCATGCCCCAATTCGTTGAACATTGATCTTTTCCTAACCACTGAATTCGACAACAAACTTGGTCTTTCTGTAGAAGATAAAAAATTTAATACACTCATGTCTCAAGAAATGAAGAGGAACAATGAAGGAAACTGGGAGGCACCACTGCCTTTCAAGAGTCCTAGACCAAACCTGTTGAATAACAAACAGTATGCTACAGGAAGAACCAGCAACTTCATTTCCTCACTTCATAAGGACCCTGTGAAAAAGGAGCATACTCTCAATTTCATGCAAGAACTGCTGGACAACGGGCACGCAGAACGGGTTACATCTGTTGCATCTTTGAATGAATCGTGGTATCTGCCACTATTTGGAGTTTACCACCCAAAGAAGAAAGATCGCATTCGAATCGTATTCGACTCGTCTGCACGGTTTCAAGGCCTTTCTTTAAATGACATTCTTATGACTGGGCCAAACCTAAATAATAGCTTGCTTGGTGTGCTGCTACGCTTTAGGAAGGACAAAGTGGCTGTCATTGCTGACATTCGACAAATGTTTTACAGTTTCTCAGTCAGACCTGATCACAGAGATTTCCTAAGGTTTGTGTGGCCTGAAAACAATGATCTGAAAAACAACCTTGTTGATTACCGAATGAAAGTCCACGTTTTTGGGAATAGTCCTTCACCATCAGTGGCTACATACGGACTTAGGAAGACAGCAGAAGCTGCAGCACCTACTCTGGGAGCTGACGTTGAAGATTTTGTGAAACGCAACTTCTATGTGGACGGTGGCCTTTCGTCGCACGCCAGTGCAGAAGAAGCCATTGACCTACTAAAAAGAGCGCAAACCGCCTTGCACGACTTCGGGAACCTGCACTTACATAAAATCTGCTCAAACTCGCATGAAGTGTTGAGCGCTTTCAACAAAGATGACCTTGCCAAAGACCTGAAAGATTTGGACTTAGACGACGACTTCCCGTTGCAGAGAAGTCTCGGTGTTTGCTGGAATGTTCAACTTGACACATTCACATTCAACGTTTCGTTTGGAGAAGACAACTTCACCAGACGAAGTGTGCTGTCAACAATCAACAGTTTATATGATCCCCTTGGAATTGCAGCCCCAGTAACTGTTGATGGGAAGCTGTTGCTGCGTGAAAGCTCCATTGAAAACATGGATTGGGATGAACCATTGCGACCAGACTTCAAGGAAAGATGGCAAGCATGGAAGAGCTCACTAGACTGGCTTAAGGACATACAACTACCAAGGATGTATTGTGATGTAGCATCCAGTGACGTGCGAAACAGGGATCTATTCATATATTGCGATGCCTCCGAAAAGGCAATCGCAGCTGTGGCTTATCTGGTTACAGAGGACAAGGTTGGAAGGCAGCATGTGGGTTTCGTACATGGGAAAGCAAAGGTCGCTCCAAAACATGGTCATACCATCCCACGTCTGGAATTATGTGCAGCTGTGCTGGCTGTAGAATTGTTAGAGACATGTCAAGAAGAACTAGATTTCAAGTTCAAGAATGTGAAGTTTTTTACTGACAGCAAGGTAGTACTTGGTTACATACACAATGAAAAAAAGAGATTTTATGTATATGTCTCCAACCGCATAGACCGCATAAGATCTTCAACAAGCCCAGATCAATGGAACTATGTTCCCACCAAAAACAACCCTGCTGATGACGCAACAAGGGGAGTTAGTGCTGAGAACTTAACAACTAGTAAATGGATCAAGGGTCCAAACATTACAAACATGGAAAACTTCATTGATAACCAGATTGTCTTCCCCTTAGTACACCCAGAAACAGACTGTGAAGTAAGAGTGTTAAAAACAGAAACGTGTGAAGGGAAATCACTAAGATGTGAACGTTTTGAACGATTCTCATCGTGGAACGCTGTGGTAAGAGGTGTTGCATACCTAGTAAACAGCCTCAAATCGCGTCAAGGTCTGAAAAACGACCAAGTTAATGATCAAGAACAGGCAAGACACCTTGTAATCAAGGCACTACAACAAGAAAAATTTCCTGAGGAAATCCAATCTTTAAAGGGAAATACAGTATTGCCAAGGAACAGTCCTATCAGAAGTCTGGCTCCATATCTTGATGGTGATGGAATTGTTCGGGTTGGTGGACGCTTGAAAAATGCAAATGTGACAAGGGACTTTGCGAACCCTATTATTGTTCCAAAGCACCATCTGAGCAAACTTCTAGTGGAACATTATCATGAAAGAACCCAACACCAAGGTCGACACCTTACAGAAGGCGCTATTCGCAGCGCTGGATACTGGCTCCTCGGCTCCAAGAGACAGGTTTCTTCCTACATTCATAACTGTGTCAAGTGTAGAAGACTTCGCAGTCAACCTGTCAACCCAAGAATGGCAGATCTTCCTGAAGATCGTCTTGACCCGGCACCCCCATTCACCTATATCGGAATTGACGTATTTGGACCATGGCAAGTTTCCACTAGAAGGACACGTGGAGGTCAAGCGAATTCTAAGCGCTGGGCCCTCATCATCACATGTCTAGTTGTACGTGCAGTTCATATTGAGCTAATGGAAGAAATTTCATCTTCAAGCTTCATTAATGCCCTTAGGCGCTTTTGTGCTATAAGAGGAGAAGTGAAAGTGATCCGCTCCGACCGAGGCACTAATTTTGTGGGCTCTACTTCAGACCTCAAGGCCAACGTTATCAACATCGAAGACCGCCCTATCAAGGACTACTTCAAAAACTCTGGAATCAACTGGATATTCAACCCACCTCATTCCTCTCATATGGGTGGAGCATGGGAGAGGATGATAGGTATAGCCCGACGAATCTTGGACTCAATGTTATTTGATGTCAAGCATCTCACTCATGAAGTCTTGCAAACATTAATGGCGGAAGTAATGTGCATCATAAATGCAAGACCATTGACACAAGTCTCAACTGATCCTGACCTACCACTGCCGCTGACACCAGCCACTCTGCTGACTATGAAATCTGACCATTCTGTGAAGTCTTTCAACCTGGAAGACTTCAGTCAAAATGACCTCTTCAGAGCTCAGTGGAAGCGTGTGCAACACCTTGCTAACTCGTTCTGGCTACGCTGGAAAAGGGACTACTTACCGAACCTTCAGAGGAGACAAAAATGGCAGGACGACCAAAGGAACCTGAAGACCGGCGACATTGTGTTGTTGCGCGACAAAACTGTGCACCGTAACGAATGGCCTGTCGGAATAGTAAAGAACACCCACAACGGAGAGGATGGACGAGTGCGTGTTGTCGATGTCTACCTTGGTAGAGACAGGAAGATCTATACAAGACCAGTGAAGGAAATTGTTTCCTTGATTCAGAACGACTAAGTAGTGACTCAAGTGTTAATAGTGCATATTGTGAAATGACACATTTAGAAGACGCTGTTGCATTTTTAAGTCTTGGCATGCACATTTATGATATGATTATTGTAAGGCCTTTTTGGTATTTCTTATTCTTGGACTTTCTGTCCACGTTATGTTATGTTGAGTTATTCTCTTATTATAATTAGCAATGTTCAACATATTTTCCAGTCATAATAACACATCTAGTCCTTTGGAAGTATTTTTGGAGTATTTGATGTAATACTTTTAATTCCAATACGTTTATTGCACGTAGTAAGATTGGTAGTGAAATGGTTATTTCAGACGGGGAGTGTGTTGCCCCCGACACCTAACCTGTTTCTTTTCGTTCATTTGCCGTTCATTTTTCTTTCGGCTCATTTATTGGCTCATGGTTTTCGCTCCTTTTCACAAGGAAATTCAAATCTGGACTCAAGTTGGGCGAAATAACGATGTAAGAACGACATTTTTGTTGATTTCTTCTTGTTGTTACTAAATCAGGATATGTGTATTTTCATTTGGATAAAGGTTTAATGCATAACTGTACTCATTTATCGAAATGTAGCTCTAAACAATTTTGGCGTGTTCATTGGGAATTTTTGCCTTTTACGGAAAACTAGAAATTCCTATTTATATTAATTATCCAAGTATGCTTAATTAAATTGGATATCATTTAGAAAACTGTTTTATCTATACGTACATGCAACTTTTTGCTGTAAGCATTCTATTTTTGATGTTCTGAGTCATTCTCTGCTAGAAAGAAAGACAACTCTGTCTGTATTTAAATTAGTATTTACACTGTTTGTCTCCCTTTGATCACTTCATTTTTTGACATGCAATATATTGTAATCTTTGTGTTGTTTCAGCAAATCACCATATTACACTCTGAAAATAAAATTGGAAATTGGAGTCAGAGTTTGGTTTAGCTGTCTGCATACGGCAGTACAGTGCTTTGATCGCCCAAACCTCACATCATGGACAATCCGCCAGAATCAGACAGCGAAAGTGTCGACCCCATCGGGCCCAAATATGGACCAACCCCCTTCGCTAGACAGGGTTCCTTCACTTAACCGGCAACATTCAGATCTAAATCAGGTACAGATGGAACAACAAGCACCACCGTTACACACATCACCTAACCAAGTGCAAGCGATGGCCTCTGCAGAACGCGCAAGCGTCGCTTCGTCGAGAACGAGTCATAGCTCGGTGAAGAAACGTGCCGCCGCTGAAGCAGCTAGGATGCGCCTTAAATTTGCCGAACAGGAGGCAAATTTAAGAAAGAAACAAGTGAATCTGGAGATTGAACTGGACGTCCTTCGACAGCGGAAAGAATTGGCAGCCTTAGAAGCTGAAGTTGAATTTTTGGAAAGGTCATCGGTTAAAAGTGAGATTCATGATTTGCATGATCTTCCAAATGCAAATCCGGTGGAAGAAACGCAGAAATACGTAGACAGTCTACAAACGCACATGCACCAGTTTAGTGTACCGTCTAATGACGCTCAGATAGCGCAATATCTGTATAAAAAGGACATTTTCAAGGACAGATTATACTCATTCAACGGGAAATTTGAACACTATTTGGCTTGGAAGGACACTTTCAAAGGCATAATGAATGAAACACAAGCAGCCCCATCTGAAGAAGTAGATTTGATGATTCGTTGGGCCGGACCCGGGTCGCGATACATTCTGAGCATCAAAACGGCAAATACTGGTAACCCTGCAGTAGGTTTGACTCGTGCTTGGGATAGACTAGACGCGCTCTATGGATCACCAGAAAGGATCGAGCAAGCACTCCGTGCAAAACTCAACAATGTGACGCGATTAACAATGAAGGACAGAGAGAAAATGTACGACCTATCGGACGTTCTGTCAGAAATTAGAGCTGTGAAGGAGAAGAAAGAATTCGAAAACCTCTTAGCCCATTATGACTCACCTTCTAGTGTTAACCCCATCGTCAACAAACTCCCACCATCAATTCAGAATAAATGGCGAGATAGAGCTATAACATACAAGCGCTCTAACAATGTGACTTTCCCACCATTCACGTTTTTCTGTGAGTTTGTTCAGGAAATGGCGGCCATTTTCAATGACCCCAGCTTTGACTTTGAACCTGTGAACACGAAGGTTGAACCACAAGTGAAAGGCCCTCGTCAATTGCTAGTGAATAAAACTGAAAGCGTATCGGTGAATGACAATACATCATTGCCATGTTTCCTGCATAATGGAAAACATTCCCTGGGTGAATGCCGCGCCTTCAAGCAAAAAACGTTCACGGAACGTAGGCAGCTGCTGAAGCAACAAGGGATCTGCTTTAAGTGCTGCATAGGTAAACACTTGCAAAAGGACTGTATTCAGACCGTTCAGTGTAATGAATGTCGCAGCTCTACACATGCTACTGCAATGCACTTGTTCCAAGCAGACAGGGAACGCCATGGCGGGGAGAAATATCACGAATCTCTAGCACAAAACAAAACCAGTCAAGAAACAAGCATCGTATCTAGGTGTACCGAAGTTTGTGGAGAGTTTGACGGGAAGTCGTGTTCGAAGATAGTGTTGGTGAACGTTAGAAATAATGAAAGTAACGTGCCACCTGTACAATGTTACGCGATCATCGACGACCAGAGCAACTACTCACTTGCAAAACCTGAACTATTTGACAAATTTGGCATAATGGCACCGTCTTCCCAGTATAATCTAAGAAGTTGTGGTGGTACTGTGAAACTTTCTGGTCGGAGAGGTTCGGGATTTGTTGTTGAATCTTTGGACGGAAGCGAAAGCATAAATCTTCCGATTTTAACAGAATGTGAATTTATTCCGGGAGACAAAACTGAAATTCCTACACCAAGTGTTGCTAGAAGTTTCCAGCATCTGAACTGTCTAGTGAACTCCATCCCCCCTTTCAACTCAAACGCCGGTATTTGGATTCTTCTTGGAAGAGACGTCCTGTCAGCTCATCATGTGCTTGAACAGAAGTTAGGACCCGAAGGGCAACCATTTGCCCAACAACTGCGATTAGGCTGGGTGATTGTGGGAGAATCGTGTATAGATCGCGCGCACACACCTAAGTCAATAAATGTGCTGAAAACTCACCTGCTGACCAACGGACGGACATCTTTAATGGAATCATGCCCCAATTCGTTGAACATTGATCTTTTCCTAACCACTGAATTCGACAACAAACTTGGTCTTTCTGTAGAAGATAAAAAATTTAATACACTCATGTCTCAAGAAATGAAGAGGAACAATGAAGGAAACTGGGAGGCACCACTGCCTTTCAAGAGTCCTAGACCAAACCTGTTGAATAACAAACAGTATGCTACAGGAAGAACCAGCAACTTCATTTCCTCACTTCATAAGGACCCTGTGAAAAAGGAGCATACTCTCAATTTCATGCAAGAACTGCTGGACAACGGGCACGCAGAACGGGTTACATCTGTTGCATCTTTGAATGAATCGTGGTATCTGCCACTATTTGGAGTTTACCACCCAAAGAAGAAAGATCGCATTCGAATCGTATTCGACTCGTCTGCACGGTTTCAAGGCCTTTCTTTAAATGACATTCTTATGACTGGGCCAAACCTAAATAATAGCTTGCTTGGTGTGCTGCTACGCTTTAGGAAGGACAAAGTGGCTGTCATTGCTGACATTCGACAAATGTTTTACAGTTTCTCAGTCAGACCTGATCACAGAGATTTCCTAAGGTTTGTGTGGCCTGAAAACAATGATCTGAAAAACAACCTTGTTGATTACCGAATGAAAGTCCACGTTTTTGGGAATAGTCCTTCACCATCAGTGGCTACATACGGACTTAGGAAGACAGCAGAAGCTGCAGCACCTACTCTGGGAGCTGACGTTGAAGATTTTGTGAAACGCAACTTCTATGTGGACGGTGGCCTTTCGTCGCACGCCAGTGCAGAAGAAGCCATTGACCTACTAAAAAGAGCGCAAACCGCCTTGCACGACTTCGGGAACCTGCACTTACATAAAATCTGCTCAAACTCGCATGAAGTGTTGAGCGCTTTCAACAAAGATGACCTTGCCAAAGACCTGAAAGATTTGGACTTAGACGACGACTTCCCGTTGCAGAGAAGTCTCGGTGTTTGCTGGAATGTTCAACTTGACACATTCACATTCAACGTTTCGTTTGGAGAAGACAACTTCACCAGACGAAGTGTGCTGTCAACAATCAACAGTTTATATGATCCCCTTGGAATTGCAGCCCCAGTAACTGTTGATGGGAAGCTGTTGCTGCGTGAAAGCTCCATTGAAAACATGGATTGGGATGAACCATTGCGACCAGACTTCAAGGAAAGATGGCAAGCATGGAAGAGCTCACTAGACTGGCTTAAGGACATACAACTACCAAGGATGTATTGTGATGTAGCATCCAGTGACGTGCGAAACAGGGATCTATTCATATATTGCGATGCCTCCGAAAAGGCAATCGCAGCTGTGGCTTATCTGGTTACAGAGGACAAGGTTGGAAGGCAGCATGTGGGTTTCGTACATGGGAAAGCAAAGGTCGCTCCAAAACATGGTCATACCATCCCACGTCTGGAATTATGTGCAGCTGTGCTGGCTGTAGAATTGTTAGAGACATGTCAAGAAGAACTAGATTTCAAGTTCAAGAATGTGAAGTTTTTTACTGACAGCAAGGTAGTACTTGGTTACATACACAATGAAAAAAAGAGATTTTATGTATATGTCTCCAACCGCATAGACCGCATAAGATCTTCAACAAGCCCAGATCAATGGAACTATGTTCCCACCAAAAACAACCCTGCTGATGACGCAACAAGGGGAGTTAGTGCTGAGAACTTAACAACTAGTAAATGGATCAAGGGTCCAAACATTACAAACATGGAAAACTTCATTGATAACCAGATTGTCTTCCCCTTAGTACACCCAGAAACAGACTGTGAAGTAAGAGTGTTAAAAACAGAAACGTGTGAAGGGAAATCACTAAGATGTGAACGTTTTGAACGATTCTCATCGTGGAACGCTGTGGTAAGAGGTGTTGCATACCTAGTAAACAGCCTCAAATCGCGTCAAGGTCTGAAAAACGACCAAGTTAATGATCAAGAACAGGCAAGACACCTTGTAATCAAGGCACTACAACAAGAAAAATTTCCTGAGGAAATCCAATCTTTAAAGGGAAATACAGTATTGCCAAGGAACAGTCCTATCAGAAGTCTGGCTCCATATCTTGATGGTGATGGAATTGTTCGGGTTGGTGGACGCTTGAAAAATGCAAATGTGACAAGGGACTTTGCGAACCCTATTATTGTTCCAAAGCACCATCTGAGCAAACTTCTAGTGGAACATTATCATGAAAGAACCCAACACCAAGGTCGACACCTTACAGAAGGCGCTATTCGCAGCGCTGGATACTGGCTCCTCGGCTCCAAGAGACAGGTTTCTTCCTACATTCATAACTGTGTCAAGTGTAGAAGACTTCGCAGTCAACCTGTCAACCCAAGAATGGCAGATCTTCCTGAAGATCGTCTTGACCCGGCACCCCCATTCACCTATATCGGAATTGACGTATTTGGACCATGGCAAGTTTCCACTAGAAGGACACGTGGAGGTCAAGCGAATTCTAAGCGCTGGGCCCTCATCATCACATGTCTAGTTGTACGTGCAGTTCATATTGAGCTAATGGAAGAAATTTCATCTTCAAGCTTCATTAATGCCCTTAGGCGCTTTTGTGCTATAAGAGGAGAAGTGAAAGTGATCCGCTCCGACCGAGGCACTAATTTTGTGGGCTCTACTTCAGACCTCAAGGCCAACGTTATCAACGTCGAAGACCGCCCTATCAAGGACTACTTCAAAAACTCTGGAATCAACTGGATATTCAACCCACCTCATTCCTCTCATATGGGTGGAGCATGGGAGAGGATGATAGGTATAGCCCGACGAATCTTGGACTCAATGTTATTTGATGTCAAGCATCTCACTCATGAAGTCTTGCAAACATTAATGGCGGAAGTAATGTGCATCATAAATGCAAGACCATTGACACAAGTCTCAACTGATCCTGACCTACCACTGCCGCTGACACCAGCCACTCTGCTGACTATGAAATCTGACCATTCTGTGAAGTCTTTCAACCTGGAAGACTTCAGTCAAAATGACCTCTTCAGAGCTCAGTGGAAGCGTGTGCAACACCTTGCTAACTCGTTCTGGCTACGCTGGAAAAGGGACTACTTACCGAACCTTCAGAGGAGACAAAAATGGCAGGACGACCAAAGGAACCTGAAGACCGGCGACATTGTGTTGTTGCGCGACAAAACTGTGCACCGTAACGAATGGCCTGTCGGAATAGTAAAGAACACCCACAACGGAGAGGATGGACGAGTGCGTGTTGTCGATGTCTACCTTGGTAGAGACAGGAAGATCTATACAAGACCAGTGAAGGAAATTGTTTCCTTGATTCAGAACGACTAAGTAGTGACTCAAGTGTTAATAGTGCATATTGTGAAATGACACATTTAGAAGACGCTGTTGCATTTTTAAGTCTTGGCATGCACATTTATGATATGATTATTGTAAGGCCTTTTTGGTATTTCTTATTCTTGGACTTTCTGTCCACGTTATGTTATGTTGAGTTATTCTCTTATTATAATTAGCAATGTTCAACATATTTTCCAGTCATAATAACACATCTAGTCCTTTGGAAGTATTTTTGGAGTATTTGATGTAATACTTTTAATTCCAATACGTTTATTGCACGTAGTAAGATTGGTAGTGAAATGGTTATTTCAGACGGGGAGTGTGTTGCCCCCGACACCTAACCTGTTTCTTTTCGTTCATTTGCCGTTCATTTTTCTTTCGGCTCATTTATTGGCTCATGGTTTTCGCTCCTTTTCACAAGGAAATTCAAATCTGGACTCAAGTTGGGCGAAATAACGATGTAAGAACGACATTTTTGTTGATTTCTTCTTGTTGTTACTAAATCAGGATATGTGTATTTTCATTTGGATAAAGGTTTAATGCATAACTGTACTCATTTATCGAAATGTAGCTCTAAACAATTTTGGCGTGTTCATTGGGAATTTTTGCCTTTTACGGAAAACTAGAAATTCCTATTTATATTAATTATCCAAGTATGCTTAATTAAATTGGATATCATTTAGAAAACTGTTTTATCTATACGTACATGCAACTTTTTGCTGTAAGCATTCTATTTTTGATGTTCTGAGTCATTCTCTGCTAGAAAGAAAGACAACTCTGTCTGTATTTAAATTAGTATTTACACTGTTTGTCTCCCTTTGATCACTTCATTTTTTGACATGCAATATATTGTAATCTTTGTGTTGTTTCAGCAAATCACCATATTACACTCTGAAAATAAAATTGGAAATTGGAGTCAGAGTTTGGTTTAGCTGTCTGCATACGGCAGTACAGTGCTTTGATCGCCCAAACCTCACATCATGGACAATCCGCCAGAATCAGACAGCGAAAGTGTCGACCCCATCGGGCCCAAATATGGACCAACCCCCTTCGCTAGACAGGGTTCCTTCACTTAACCGGCAACATTCAGATCTAAATCAGGTACAGATGGAACAACAAGCACCACCGTTACACACATCACCTAACCAAGTGCAAGCGATGGCCTCTGCAGAACGCGCAAGCGTCGCTTCGTCGAGAACGAGTCATAGCTCGGTGAAGAAACGTGCCGCCGCTGAAGCAGCTAGGATGCGCCTTAAATTTGCCGAACAGGAGGCAAATTTAAGAAAGAAACAAGTGAATCTGGAGATTGAACTGGACGTCCTTCGACAGCGGAAAGAATTGGCAGCCTTAGAAGCTGAAGTTGAATTTTTGGAAAGGTCATCGGTTAAAAGTGAGATTCATGATTTGCATGATCTTCCAAATGCAAATCCGGTGGAAGAAACGCAGAAATACGTAGACAGTCTACAAACGCACATGCACCAGTTTAGTGTACCGTCTAATGACGCTCAGATAGCGCAATATCTGTATAAAAAGGACATTTTCAAGGACAGATTATACTCATTCAACGGGAAATTTGAACACTATTTGGCTTGGAAGGACACTTTCAAAGGCATAATGAATGAAACACAAGCAGCCCCATCTGAAGAAGTAGATTTGATGATTCGTTGGGCCGGACCCGGGTCGCGATACATTCTGAGCATCAAAACGGCAAATACTGGTAACCCTGCAGTAGGTTTGACTCGTGCTTGGGATAGACTAGACGCGCTCTATGGATCACCAGAAAGGATCGAGCAAGCACTCCGTGCAAAACTCAACAATGTGACGCGATTAACAATGAAGGACAGAGAGAAAATGTACGACCTATCGGACGTTCTGTCAGAAATTAGAGCTGTGAAGGAGAAGAAAGAATTCGAAAACCTCTTAGCCCATTATGACTCACCTTCTAGTGTTAACCCCATCGTCAACAAACTCCCACCATCAATTCAGAATAAATGGCGAGAGAGAGCTATAACATACAAGCGCTCTAACAATGTGACTTTCCCACCATTCACGTTTTTCTGTGAGTTTGTTCAGGAAATGGCGGCCATTTTCAATGACCCCAGCTTTGACTTTGAACCTGTGAACACGAAGGTTGAACCACAAGTGAAAGGCCCTCGTCAATTGCTAGTGAATAAAACTGAAAGCGTATCGGTGAATGACAATACATCATTGCCATGTTTCCTGCATAATGGAAAACATTCCCTGGGTGAATGCCGCGCCTTCAAGCAAAAAACGTTCACGGAACGTAGGCAGCTGCTGAAGCAACAAGGGATCTGCTTTAAGTGCTGCATAGGTAAACACTTGCAAAAGGACTGTATTCAGACCGTTCAGTGTAATGAATGTCGCAGCTCTACACATGCTACTGCAATGCACTTGTTCCAAGCAGACAGGGAACGCCATGGCGGGGAGAAATATCACGAATCTCTAGCACAAAACAAAACCAGTCAAGAAACAAGCATCGTATCTAGGTGTACCGAAGTTTGTGGAGAGTTTGACGGGAAGTCGTGTTCGAAGATAGTGTTGGTGAACGTTAGAAATAATGAAAGTAACGTGCCACCTGTACAATGTTACGCGATCATCGACGACCAGAGCAACTACTCACTTGCAAAACCTGAACTATTTGACAAATTTGGCATAATGGCACCGTCTTCCCAGTATAATCTAAGAAGTTGTGGTGGTACTGTGAAACTTTCTGGTCGGAGAGGTTCGGGATTTGTTGTTGAATCTTTGGACGGAAGCGAAAGCATAAATCTTCCGATTTTAACAGAATGTGAATTTATTCCGGGAGACAAAACTGAAATTCCTACACCAAGTGTTGCTAGAAGTTTCCAGCATCTGAACTGTCTAGTGAACTCCATCCCCCCTTTCAACTCAAACGCCGGTATTTGGATTCTTCTTGGAAGAGACGTCCTGTCAGCTCATCATGTGCTTGAACAGAAGTTAGGACCCGAAGGGCAACCATTTGCCCAACAACTGCGATTAGGCTGGGTGATTGTGGGAGAATCGTGTATAGATCGCGCGCACACACCTAAGTCAATAAATGTGCTGAAAACTCACCTGCTGACCAACGGACGGACATCTTTAATGGAATCATGCCCCAATTCGTTGAACATTGATCTTTTCCTAACCACTGAATTCGACAACAAACTTGGTCTTTCTGTAGAAGATAAAAAATTTAATACACTCATGTCTCAAGAAATGAAGAGGAACAATGAAGGAAACTGGGAGGCACCACTGCCTTTCAAGAGTCCTAGACCAAACCTGTTGAATAACAAACAGTATGCTACAGGAAGAACCAGCAACTTCATTTCCTCACTTCATAAGGACCCTGTGAAAAAGGAGCATACTCTCAATTTCATGCAAGAACTGCTGGACAACGGGCACGCAGAACGGGTTACATCTGTTGCATCTTTGAATGAATCGTGGTATCTGCCACTATTTGGAGTTTACCACCCAAAGAAGAAAGATCGCATTCGAATCGTATTCGACTCGTCTGCACGGTTTCAAGGCCTTTCTTTAAATGACATTCTTATGACTGGGCCAAACCTAAATAATAGCTTGCTTGGTGTGCTGCTACGCTTTAGGAAGGACAAAGTGGCTGTCATTGCTGACATTCGACAAATGTTTTACAGTTTCTCAGTCAGACCTGATCACAGAGATTTCCTAAGGTTTGTGTGGCCTGAAAACAATGATCTGAAAAACAACCTTGTTGATTACCGAATGAAAGTCCACGTTTTTGGGAATAGTCCTTCACCATCAGTGGCTACATACGGACTTAGGAAGACAGCAGAAGCTGCAGCACCTACTCTGGGAGCTGACGTTGAAGATTTTGTGAAACGCAACTTCTATGTGGACGGTGGCCTTTCGTCGCACGCCAGTGCAGAAGAAGCCATTGACCTACTAAAAAGAGCGCAAACCGCCTTGCACGACTTCGGGAACCTGCACTTACATAAAATCTGCTCAAACTCGCATGAAGTGTTGAGCGCTTTCAACAAAGATGACCTTGCCAAAGACCTGAAAGATTTGGACTTAGACGACGACTTCCCGTTGCAGAGAAGTCTCGGTGTTTGCTGGAATGTTCAACTTGACACATTCACATTCAACGTTTCGTTTGGAGAAGACAACTTCACCAGACGAAGTGTGCTGTCAACAATCAACAGTTTATATGATCCCCTTGGAATTGCAGCCCCAGTAACTGTTGATGGGAAGCTGTTGCTGCGTGAAAGCTCCATTGAAAACATGGATTGGGATGAACCATTGCGACCAGACTTCAAGGAAAGATGGCAAGCATGGAAGAGCTCACTAGACTGGCTTAAGGACATACAACTACCAAGGATGTATTGTGATGTAGCATCCAGTGACGTGCGAAACAGGGATCTATTCATATATTGCGATGCCTCCGAAAAGGCAATCGCAGCTGTGGCTTATCTGGTTACAGAGGACAAGGTTGGAAGGCAGCATGTGGGTTTCGTACATGGGAAAGCAAAGGTCGCTCCAAAACATGGTCATACCATCCCACGTCTGGAATTATGTGCAGCTGTGCTGGCTGTAGAATTGTTAGAGACATGTCAAGAAGAACTAGATTTCAAGTTCAAGAATGTGAAGTTTTTTACTGACAGCAAGGTAGTACTTGGTTACATACACAATGAAAAAAAGAGATTTTATGTATATGTCTCCAACCGCATAGACCGCATAAGATCTTCAACAAGCCCAGATCAATGGAACTATGTTCCCACCAAAAACAACCCTGCTGATGACGCAACAAGGGGAGTTAGTGCTGAGAACTTAACAACTAGTAAATGGATCAAGGGTCCAAACATTACAAACATGGAAAACTTCATTGATAACCAGATTGTCTTCCCCTTAGTACACCCAGAAACAGACTGTGAAGTAAGAGTGTTAAAAACAGAAACGTGTGAAGGGAAATCACTAAGATGTGAACGTTTTGAACGATTCTCATCGTGGAACGCTGTGGTAAGAGGTGTTGCATACCTAGTAAACAGCCTCAAATCGCGTCAAGGTCTGAAAAACGACCAAGTTAATGATCAAGAACAGGCAAGACACCTTGTAATCAAGGCACTACAACAAGAAAAATTTCCTGAGGAAATCCAATCTTTAAAGGGAAATACAGTATTGCCAAGGAACAGTCCTATCAGAAGTCTGGCTCCATATCTTGATGGTGATGGAATTGTTCGGGTTGGTGGACGCTTGAAAAATGCAAATGTGACAAGGGACTTTGCGAACCCTATTATTGTTCCAAAGCACCATCTGAGCAAACTTCTAGTGGAACATTATCATGAAAGAACCCAACACCAAGGTCGACACCTTACAGAAGGCGCTATTCGCAGCGCTGGATACTGGCTCCTCGGCTCCAAGAGACAGGTTTCTTCCTACATTCATAACTGTGTCAAGTGTAGAAGACTTCGCAGTCAACCTGTCAACCCAAGAATGGCAGATCTTCCTGAAGATCGTCTTGACCCGGCACCCCCATTCACCTATATCGGAATTGACGTATTTGGACCATGGCAAGTTTCCACTAGAAGGACACGTGGAGGTCAAGCGAATTCTAAGCGCTGGGCCCTCATCATCACATGTCTAGTTGTACGTGCAGTTCATATTGAGCTAATGGAAGAAATTTCATCTTCAAGCTTCATTAATGCCCTTAGGCGCTTTTGTGCTATAAGAGGAGAAGTGAAAGTGATCCGCTCCGACCGAGGCACTAATTTTGTGGGCTCTACTTCAGACCTCAAGGCCAACGTTATCAACGTCGAAGACCGCCCTATCAAGGACTACTTCAAAAACTCTGGAATCAACTGGATATTCAACCCACCTCATTCCTCTCATATGGGTGGAGCATGGGAGAGGATGATAGGTATAGCCCGACGAATCTTGGACTCAATGTTATTTGATGTCAAGCATCTCACTCATGAAGTCTTGCAAACATTAATGGCGGAAGTAATGTGCATCATAAATGCAAGACCATTGACACAAGTCTCAACTGATCCTGACCTACCACTGCCGCTGACACCAGCCACTCTGCTGACTATGAAATCTGACCATTCTGTGAAGTCTTTCAACCTGGAAGACTTCAGTCAAAATGACCTCTTCAGAGCTCAGTGGAAGCGTGTGCAACACCTTGCTAACTCGTTCTGGCTACGCTGGAAAAGGGACTACTTACCGAACCTTCAGAGGAGACAAAAATGGCAGGACGACCAAAGGAACCTGAAGACCGGCGACATTGTGTTGTTGCGCGACAAAACTGTGCACCGTAACGAATGGCCTGTCGGAATAGTAAAGAACACCCACAACGGAGAGGATGGACGAGTGCGTGTTGTCGATGTCTACCTTGGTAGAGACAGGAAGATCTATACAAGACCAGTGAAGGAAATTGTTTCCTTGATTCAGAACGTCTAAGTAGTGACTCAAGTGTTAATAGTGCATATTGTGAAATGACACATTTAGAAGACGCTGTTGCATTTTTAAGTCTTGGCATGCACATTTATGATATGATTATTGTAAGGCCTTTTTGGTATTTCTTATTCTTGGACTTTCTGTCCACGTTATGTTATGTTGAGTTATTCTCTTATTATAATTAGCAATGTTCAACATATTTTCCAGTCATAATAACACATCTAGTCCTTTGGAAGTATTTTTGGAGTATTTGATGTAATACTTTTAATTCCAATACGTTTATTGCACGTAGTAAGATTGGTAGTGAAATGGTTATTTCAGACGGGGAGTGTGTTGCCCCCGACACCTAACCTGTTTCTTTTCGTTCATTTGCCGTTCATTTTTCTTTCGGCTCATTTATTGGCTCATGGTTTTCGCTCCTTTTCACAAGGAAATTCAAATCTGGACTCAAGTTGGGCGAAATAACGATGTAAGAACGACATTTTTGTTGATTTCTTCTTGTTGTTACTAAATCAGGATATGTGTATTTTCATTTGGATAAAGGTTTAATGCATAACTGTACTCATTTATCGAAATGTAGCTCTAAACAATTTTGGCGTGTTCATTGGGAATTTTTGCCTTTTACGGAAAACTAGAAATTCCTATTTATATTAATTATCCAAGTATGCTTAATTAAATTGGATATCATTTAGAAAACTGTTTTATCTATACGTACATGCAACTTTTTGCTGTAAGCATTCTATTTTTGATGTTCTGAGTCATTCTCTGCTAGAAAGAAAGACAACTCTGTCTGTATTTAAATTAGTATTTACACTGTTTGTCTCCCTTTGATCACTTCATTTTTTGACATGCAATATATTGTAATCTTTGTGTTGTTTCAGCAAATCACCATATTACACTCTGAAAATAAAATTGGAAATTGGAGTCAGAGTTTGGTTTAGCTGTCTGCATACGGCAGTACAGTGGTATGGCGCTTTTGTCGGAATATGACTGCCGAAACCCTGTTTTCTACCGGTGTCCGCAATTAGGCGGGATTCATTTGCTTAGAAGTTACACGGCATTTCTTTTTTATTGCAATTTTTGGATGAAGAAAGATTCATCTTTAAATTGATACCATGCTGGCACAATCTGAAATAAAGAAAAAGCTATAAAAATGTTTGGAAAGTTCGCCATTTTATAATGGGACCGTATGAGAAACGGCATTACTGGTATCTGACCTCCAGCCTGACGTAAATTTTGTAACAAACTGCTGCGTGCCGGTCCATTCAATGAATAGCGATTTTCCTTTCGTGTCCACATGTCGTCTTGGAGATAATTTTAGAATTTCAAACCTTCAAATTTTTTTATTTTTCATTGTAATTTTCAGGACGCCTCACAATTGCTATTCCGACCATACGACGCTCCAAAGACAGTTACTTCGAGACAATGCTGCAGTTCATGATCAACTCCACGACACCGGAACAACTTAAAGAGATCTGCTTCGTAATTTTACTCGCCGACTTGAACCATACCGAGTGGAAAGCTGACATGGATTCGAAATTACGCGAAAGGTATTCGGAACATTTTCGGACAGGAACGCTGCAAGTTATACACGCACCGGTCGAGTTTTATAAAGGTCTGGGAGATTTTGGAAATGACAGTTACTTATTTTGGCGCACAAAACAGAACTATGATTACGCATATATCATGAAATATTGCAAGAAATTGTCGGAATACTATATGCAAATGGAAGATGACGTCATACCCGTTGCTAATTATTATGGTGCTATATTAGACTTCATTAATAAACAATCAGACGACAACTGGGTGGTGTTAGAGTTCTCTACCCTTGGCTTTATCGGCAAACTTTACCATTCTCAGCATATATCAAAACTTGCAGATTTTCTCCTCATGTTTTCACAGACTCAACCGGTCGACTATATTTTCATGTATTTTAATGTTTTAATGGGCGCCAGAACAGCGATTCGTAAACCAACATTGTTTCAACATATGGGATTTCATTCGAGTTTAGAGAAAAAGATTCAGCCATTAAAAGACAAGTTTTTCGACTTTCCTGAAAAGGAATTCAAGGGAGATAATCCGGATGCCAAATTATACACGAATATTAAATACAGCGGAGACTTTCCATTGGAACTAGCGTACTCAAGATCTGCTGGTTTCTTTTGGAGCACAGAAAGCGGGAAAATTGATTCACGTTTGACAATACTTTTCAATGAATCTCAACCGTTATCACATGTTATAGTGATAACCGGAAGTAGGGACCACCCACGTGACATCATTTACAAAGGCGTCGTTGAAGGGAGCGTTAGTTTCGTACAAACTGGAGATACGTGCGAATGTAGTGATACTATACAACTCGGAGTTTTTAAAGACGGTCAAACTTCTATTGAAAAAGAAGAACTAAAACAAGCTTTTGGTGGCGTAAAAATCAAATGCCTTCAGTTACGATTGACTAGTGCACAAGTAGAATGGGTGATAGTGAGGGAGGTCGCAGTCTTTATAGACAAGCACTAACATCTATCTCACAGTATGTAATAACGAAAAACAGTGCAATTGTTTCATTCATATGATTGCTAAACCCAGTGTTTACAATAATTCTGCTTCTTGCTTAACACTGTAAAACTGCTCCATAAGTATTGTCAATGTTGCTTCTTAAGGTTACGCATGCGCAAATAAATTCCTTCGTTGTTCATATAAAATATTCAAAATTTGATCTCACTTTTCATCATGACCAAGCTACTCTCCAATATATCACCATACATTGTTGGAAAGTCGAGGACATAACCTTTTGAAAAACAGTATGTCAAAAAATTTAATGTGTTGTAACTAAAAATATTTACCTTAGAAAAAAACACACCGGTTTTGACGGGCATGGTGGCTGCCATTTTGCGCATGAATACATGGGCCAAATTTTATGATGCTGGGAATCACTAGACAAAAAGTAGTGCACAAAAACGGCCTTTTTTCTTATTGCTTACATATATACCATTAAAATGATACCAAAACATATCATTTAAACTGTATTTTACAAATTATATGCATCCTGCACTCAACCATATGTGCTTATTATCTAACTGACAGCCTATGTAACCCTGAGGATGTGACTTCCGTTTTGGGGTAATTAGACCTTAACATAATATTATTTATGATATCATACTAAACAATCGTACTAAACCCCAGTTAGGTTGGTTAATGAAAATCGATAATCCTAAAGGCCGGCTGCTGATCGGTACTATCGGAAATGTTCCGAGCGAAACCGACGATTTATGATCGCTAAGCTCTTATCTTTATGACATCTTTCCAGGCCCCCTGCCTCTTAAGAATCTCTAACAGATGCACATTGCGACATGCAAGTAATTATCTCGTGTACCCGTATTGGTATTTTATTTGTTAAATTATCCCGATCATAATTTAGTTCTTCGCTTTATTGCTTTAACTCTTTGAAACTTTAATGTAGTTCAGAGTCGGTATTCACAAAACTCCTAAGGGAAAACGTAATGTGCGTCTTACTTAAGTGACCATTCCAGTTCAATTTTCTTAATGAAACTATGAATCGGTACATTCCAGTTCAATTTTGTTTATGAAACTAGATGATTTCGGTTCACAAAAGTGTAAAATACTACATACATAAGCAGTATTGACTAGTTTAAATATTTTGATGACAACGGACGTACACAGTTTTATACATGATACAGTCCGAGACTTAAGGAATTTTACGAATTTAAGAAAATAACTGTCCCTTACCAGCTTTCTGAATACGGGTCCTGGACAGTCAAACATTAATAAAAGAGTCCTTACAATGACCACGTTCAAATTTATCATCATCATCATCATTATCATTATCATCATAATCATTATCATCATCATTATCATCATCATCATTATTTTTTTTCGATCAAGATATTGTAGTTTTAGGTGTTATATACACTTTTTCATGAATGTTGCTGCATAAAAATATGTAAACTATGGTTACAGTTAAGATATATCTTAGAAATTATATATTTATTTTATCGTAATCTTACAAAATATCAGCGCAGCAAACAATTAGTTTAGACTTTCTTAATTTGTAGTTTGTTTAAGAACACATTATTTGTTCTACATACTGTGCAAATGTAGGTCCCCAATTAGTGGGGGCCGTCGATCATAGATTTTATATTGTGTTTTCACAATGTTTAACTAAGGTGTCAAAGTAGCAAACTGTCATAACAGTTTCTATCCACAAATAGTGTCTATCGACTATCTGTTCTGCTTAATACTGCCACATACACGATATTTTTATTTTCGTCTATTAAACTAAATGCGTGAAGTGATTGATAAATGTAAGTTTTATAACGCACGAACTATAACATTAAATATTACATTATATTTTTGCCTCGTTTCAAATGAAAAGAATATATTGCCCAACATGATAATTATTACAATATGTGTAATTGTCAAAAGCAACATTTTTTTCAAAATAGTAAAATTGGCACTTGTGAATTTCGTTACCAGGTGCCTTCACGATCTATTCTAAAGTGCGAGCCGTATAGAAACATGTAATATATTAGTGTTCTCTCTGAGTTTGATCTTAGTTTATCTACAGATGTTGTCTTGGAAATATATATTTGTTATCCTATAATTGTGTTTGTAATCGCGTCTTTATTATAGATTGAACTAATTGCTTTTATTATAGTTCTTTATCCATGTGGATTCATAATATTGTTGCGGGTATGCAGCCAACCCCAAACCCCACCCACCTATATGATGTTTTCAAAAATAATTGCGAAATTAATGTATTTTGAAAAATCTAACATGCTTCATTAAGCTCTTAAAATGTACATTTGTAAAGAAAACGTATCGTCTTCAAAAACTTTACTCTGAACAATGTACTCTATTATAGAGCCGAAACATCAAACAAATACAAGCCACGCACTTATTGACAGTCTACATTTCTGTCCTTCTAACCAGCAAACTGTTCGATTACACTTTCAATGTCAATATCCATATATTAAGGCAGCAGTGTACAATTACTAACATTATCTGACTTAAATTGTTTATGTACATCTAAATATTAATATTATTTTCAAGGGTGTATCTAAGGCAAAATCGAATGTACGCCCGATTGAAAGACACATAAAACGATGCATCTGTAACGAAAACATACATACATTTGCATAAGATAATTTGTAATTAGCACTTAGTAGTAGTTTTATGTGTACTTTACATTTTTTTAGCAATAAGTCTGCCGGTTTGAAACCATGAATACATTTCATTCCGTTTCAATGTTGCCGCTTTTATATGAGTACACTACATCAAATGCAAACATGTATGTAACTTTATATTTACTGATTACGCTGAATTTTCCGTTTTCTGTTTTTTTTATTATAAAGTTTCAGTCTTGACAATTCAAATACTATTTTTTCCTTAAAGATCCGGAACGGGTTTAAATATACGCATTTAGTCACGTGTCATGTGTAAACATTGTCTGAATTTTGTTTAGTAAAATTAATGTGGATTCAGCCGTGTACTCGCTACGCGCCTAAACAGGTTTTTTTTCCATTAATTACATTTATTCTGCCACAGCCATTATATTCACGTTTTGCATTTAATAAACTCGCTTTATATTGAATAATTTATTGTACACAAATAAAAACACATTTTAAATGTATGTCCTCTTCTAATTAGTGCAATGTCAATTTAAGTTATGTAAGTAAAAATGCATATATTTGATAAACAATATCTAAATATCACCAATATAGCATTACTGTTTTCCTTCGGTATTGCATTCTTTAAAAATACGCTAATTGGTCTTTACAAGCCATGATCGCGGATAACAATACTAAGATTGTTATCTTTTTATTACCTCCATAATTTTAGCGGGGAGAATATACAGCCATGACGGTATTGTTTCACGAACCAATTCGGTATCATTTTACAACGCTCGTTTATTTCCGTATTGTGTCACGGGCCTTAATTTTAAACTATAGGTACCCCATTTAAGTCTTAATTTCCCCGCCTAAATTTTAAAATAATTAAACAAAATTAACACCACTCGAACAAGCAAGAATGTTTTTTTCTGAATCCGTTCGTACTTATCTGACAATCAAGGGGACGTTGATTTTTTATGAGAAAGTTGAAAATGCAACATTTTTTCAACCGAGTTTCTATTCATTTCTATAGAAAATGGGGCGATGTTACGAAAGTGCAAATTCCCCCGCCTTAATTTTAAAATAAAATAATAAATTTATCTTTTCAAATCTGTTTGTTCTTTTCTGAGAGTCAACAACTAAAGAAGTTACAGCGAATAATATTAAAAGCTCTATGAAATCAATGTAAAATTTTTGGGAGAAATATCGATTTTTATGTCGCGTTGAGAAAGGAAATTGTTGCACTTGAAGTTTAACACATCATTTCATAGTTAGATATTTTTGTATAATGCTTGATATATAATTTGCTTTACATATATAAAACATGTATTTTGAACTTATAATATTGCTACATGACATCTTTGGTTATAATGTTTTGTAAATGGCCAAAGGCATTGCTCATGCCGATTTGTCTAATAACCTGTATACCAGTTAATATGATTGTTATTTACCTCGCTGTAACCCGTCTTAAATAATTAAGAAGCATATCGTAATACATGCAATTGAACAGTAAATATTGACAAAACAAAATAATGGTTTTCCGAAAAATGTGTTGTACTAAACAAAAAAAAACAACACAAAGGGAACGAAATAGAAATAAAGAGCAATGTTAACAATCTTTATATTGTTTTGGCTATACTTGTGGCGAGTCATCTCTTCCTGACACAAACACATTATATCGCTTAACCGCCAAGTAGAAGAAGTCATTTCGTATAACGAAATGTTTTACTGTAATAAACCTGTAAACCACTAATTGTCTACAGGTGCTAGCTGATCAAGTCACAGACTTTCGCTAATGTCAATATTCGGATCACCCATGTTACTGTGTTGTCCATGATTGACTATGTACTTATCATTAAATGAGTTTAAAGAATATTTTTCAAATTTAAGTAACAACATTTTTGATTGTGAAAATGTTCAGGCGGAGACTTTTTGTGAAAACAATGATTTTAATTATCCTAATTAATATTTTCCTGAACTAGATCAACCTTTTACCGTTAATGAAATCGTTACCGCTGTGAAATCTTTGAAACGGAACAAAGCTTTTGGCAGTGACTGTATTTTAAATGAATACTTAATTGAAAGTATTGATATTTTATCATCACATTTGTGTGATCTGTTTAATTCTATACTAAATTCTGGTTATTTTCCAGATAACTGGACTGAAGGTACAATTATCCCATTGCATAAAAAGGGTGATAAAAACGTTGTGAATAATTATAGAGGAATTACATTGGTTAGTTGTTTAGCGAAGCTTTTTACTACAGTTATAAACAAACGAATTGAGCAGTTTTGTAATGAGCACAACACTATTTCGGATGCGCAATTCGGATTCTGAAAGGTAGATCCACTGTTGATGCAATATTTGTACTTATGTCAATTGTGCAAAAATATATTAGTGAAAACAAAAGGTTATATGTTATTTTCGTTGACATGATGAAATGTTTTGATTCTATTTATAGAAATGGTTTGTGGTTGAAATTATACAATTGTGGTGTACGTGGAAAACTTTTAAGAATTGTAAGAGATATGTATCAGCATGTTAAATCTCGTGTTAAACTGTGTTCGAATTATTCTGAATACTTTGAATATGCAGTGGACTTGCGTCAAGGTGAAGTAATGTCACCCCTATTGTTTTCTATTTTTGTCGAAGATTTAGAGTTGTTTTTTCAAAAAGGCACTGACTGTGGCCTAGTTTTAAATTATATTGTATTGATACTTCTACTTTTTGCAGATGATATGGCCATTTTAGGTAAAACCCCATGTGAGGTACAACAACATTTAAATAGTTTAAAGTCATATTGTGATACCTGGGGACTCAAGGTAAATACTTCGAAGACTAAAATTAAGGTTTTTCGTAAAAGGGGTGGATTATTAAATATTGAAAACTGGTCATACGATGGACAAAAAATAGAAGTTGTAAATGATTTTAACTATTTAGGAACAATTTTTAATTACACTGGAAATTTTATTTTAAATCAGGAACACCTAGTTGGTAAAGCTTTGAAAGCAATGAACATTCTTTTATGCAAATGTAAGGAGTTTGACTTAAGTCCTAAGACAATGTGTCAGTTATTTGATGCTTTTGTGAGTCCTATATTGAATTATTCCTGTGAAGTATGGGGTTATACTAAGTCAAAGGAACTTGAAAGAGTCCACCTTAAGTTTTGCAAGCGATTGTTAAAGGTTAAAATAAATACTTGTAATGTAATTACATATAGTGAGTTGGGACGTTACCCATTGTTTATTAGTAGATATATTCGAATGATTAAATACTGGCTGAAAATTGCTAGCTCAAACAATATTATTGTTAAAACTATTTATTCCCAATCTGTTATTGATTGTTATAACGGACGTTTAAATTGGGCAGCAAATATAAGAAAGTTGTTAGCTGATTATGGATTTGCATACGTATTTGATAATGTTAGCAGTATCAATCAGGATTTATTTTTGAATGAGTTAAAAACCCGTATTATAGACACCTTTAAACAAGAAACGATGTCAAAAATTGACAACAGCTCAATGTTGTGTCAGTATAAATTGTGTAAATCAACACATTATTACGAGCCATATTTAGATATTTTATCAAAACGTTATTGCTTATACATGAGTAGATTAAGATTAAATGGACTTCCTCTCAGAATACAAACAGGAAGATATAATCGAATTCCACGAGAGGAAAGATATTGTACACTTTGTAATTCTACAAATATAGAGGACGAATACCATTTTGCCATTATTTGCAATTGTTATACTGAAATCAGAAAAAAATATATTAGAAGATATTTCTATGTAAAACCTTCTGTCTATAAATTTACCCAGCTTTTAAATTCAACTAATAAATCAGATGTTTTTAATCTGTGTAAGTTTATTAAGGAAGCTATGAATGTTAGAAATGCACTAACTTTCGTTAATAATTAACACACGGTTAACGTTCATCCTCCGAATTCCTCGATCGAAATACGCATTGATTAGAATTATCTAACACTACGCTGTGTCATGTTGATTGCATGTATTATATTGATATGTGTTGTAGACGATGTACTTGTACACGTCTTAAATAAAATGTTCTGTTCTGTTCTGTTGATGGTGTACAGTAATAACACGGTCATTAAACCCGGTTATTTTAATACTCTGTGTATTGCGAAATTTTTCGTGAAAATTACGGAAATTAATTTAAGCATTCAGATTACGTATGTGATAAAATTGGGCGATGACTTACACTCGTGTTCATGGCCAAGTGGTATAATTACTTTTCTAACAACTAGGAGGACCCTCTTCGAATACTGCTGATATACTTTTTATTTAATAAACTCCTTTTTTATCTCGACTATTCGAAGAATAGGTGAGCTGTCCTACTACCCCCGGCGTCGGCGTCCGCGTCCACGTCTGAATTTGGTTAAAGTTTTTATTCAAAAGTATTGTAACTTCAAAACTACATAAGTTGTTCACTTGGAACTTGGAATATACCTTTGTCATTAACTCCAGTGTCAGGGGCAACATTCTCCATAACTCTGTTTTGTATTTTGACAGAGTTGTGCCCCTTTTTCACTAAGATTTTCTGGTTAAAGTTTATATTCAGAAGTTTTGTAACTTCAAGACGTCATAACTTATTCACTTGAAACTTGGAACTAACCTTTCTCATCAACTCCAGTGTCAGGGGCAACATTCCCCATAACTCTGTTTTGTATTTTGACAGAGTTATGCCCTTTTTCACAAAGACTTTCTGGTTAAAGTTTATATTCTGAAGTTTTGTAACTTCAATACTACGAAAGCTATTCACTTGAAACGTGGAATATACTTTTGTCATCAACTCCAGTATCAGGGTGAACATTCCCCATAACTCTATTTTGTATTTTGGCAGAGTTATGCCCCCTTTTCACATAGATTTCTGGTTAAAGTTTATATTCAAAAGTTTTGTAACTTCAAAACTACATAAGCTATTCACTTGAAACTTGGAACTAACCTTTGTCATCAACTCTAGTATCAAGGGCAACATTACACATAACTCTATTTTGTATTTTAACAGAGTTATGCCCCCTTTTCACTTAGATTTTCTGTTAAAGTTTATATTCAAAAGTTTTGTAACTTCAAGATTACATAAGTTATTCACTTGAAACTTGGAACTAACCTTTGTCATCAACTCCAGTATCAAGGGCAACATTCCCTATAACACTGTTTTGTATTTTGACAGAGTTATGCCCCTTTTTTACAAAGATTTTCTGGATAAAGTTTATATTCAAAAGTTTTGTAACTTCAATACTACAAAAGCTATTCACTTGAAACTTGGAATATACCTTTGCCATCAACTTCAGTATCAGGGTGAATATTCTCCATAACTCTATTTTGTATTTTGACAGAGTTATGCTCCTTTTTCAATTAGATTTTCTGGTTAAAGTTTATATTCAAAAGTTGTGTAACTTCAAAACTACATAAGTTATTCACTTGAAACTGGGAACTAACCTTTGTCATCAACTCTAGTATCGGCGGGCAACATTACACATAACTCTGTTTTGTATTTTGACAGAGTTATGCATCCTTTTCACATAGATTTTCTGTTTTAAGTTTATATTCAAAAGTTTGGTTACTTCAAAACTACATAAGTTATTCACTTGAAACCTGGAAATAACCTTTGTCATCAACTCTATTATCAGGGTCAACATTACCCATAAATCTGTTGAGTATTTTGACAGAGTTATGCCCCTTTTTTACATAGATTTTCTGGTTAAAGTTTATATTCAAAAGTTTTGTAACTTCAAAACTAGATAAGTTATTCACTTCAAACTTGGAACTAATCTTTGTCATCAACTCTAGTATCAGGGTCAACATTACCCATAACTCTGTTTGTATTTTGACAGAGTTATGCCCCTTTTTTATATAGATTTTATGGTTAAAGTTTATATTCAAAAGTTTTGTAACTTCAAAACTAGATAAGTTATTCACTTGAAACTTGGAACTAACCTTTGTCATCAACTCTAGTATCAGGGGCAACATTACCCATAACTCTGTTTTGTATTTTGACAGAGTTAGCCCACTTTTTACATAGACTTTGTTGTTAAAGTTTTGGTTCCAAAAATGTATAAACTATACAAGGCTTCACTTAAAAGTTTCGTATTATAACAAATTTATGCCCCTTCCACTATCCAAGATATGTACCAACTGAAATACTGCGAATAGTCGAGCGCGCTGTCCTCTGGCAGCTCTTGTTGTTTTTTCTCGTGCAGTTGTCCCGCAACTCATACGAATAACTTACATACTTATGTTTATAAGCCACAGAAGGTTTAGTTTATAATGAACTCCGTTATTATTGCATGTGTTGTAACATGGCCTTACGTAAAATATTGGGATAGCTATGTGAAGCAGACTAATGAAAAATAAACGAATAAACAATGAATAATTTGAGAAACAAAACAAACGTGATGCCAACCTTCAGTTGAAACACGTTCTTACGGTTAACAAAACTATATCGTAAGCAATTGCCCTATAGTATAAGCTTAATAAATGTAAATTGAAACAAAACTGCGCATGCGTTCGTATTGGGAAAAGTAAATAATTCTCCGGTAAACTGAACGAAACAGTACGACTATTTTACAAAGCCATGAACAACCGCGTTCAGTAATCGTGTAATAATTAATCAGTGACAGTTTAATATAATCGAACAAT
Organism: Congeria kusceri; assembly: GCA_027627225.1. Classification (NCBI taxonomy): domain Eukaryota; kingdom Metazoa; phylum Mollusca; class Bivalvia; order Myida; family Dreissenidae; genus Congeria; species Congeria kusceri. The sequence continues at coordinate 26,022,934 of CM051027.1, forward strand.
ACCTGTAATGGTCTACAGGTGCTAGCTGATCAAGTCACAGACTGTCACTAGTATCAGTGTTCGGATAATGCGGGTTTTACTGTACTAATGGTCTACAGGTGCTAGCTGATCAAGTCACAGACTTTCGTTAGTGTCAATATTCGGATAATCCAGGTTTTACTGTACTAATGGTCTACAGTTGCTAGCTGATCCAGTCACATACTGTCACTAGTGTTTGTATTCGAATCATCCTGGTTTTACATTATTAATTGGAAACAGTTGCTTGCTGATCAAGTCACAGACTGTCACTAGTATCAATATTCGGATCATCCAGGTTTTAACTGTACTCATGGTTTACAGGTTTACATGGTTTACAGTTGCTAGCTGATCAAGTCACACACTGTCATTAGTGTCAATATTCAGATAATCAAGGTTTACCCTAACTAATGGTAAACAGTTGCTAGCTGTTCAAGTCACAGACTATCACTAGTACCAGTTTTTGGATCATCCAGGTGTGACTGTACTCGTGGTTGACAGTAGCTCGTTGGTCCTGCTTGCTTGTTTTCTTTTATTCCCCATGCATTGAAATCGAGCCGCTGAACTGCATCTGATGAACGACATTTTAAGGTCACGCTGCATCGGTTGTAATACTAATTTATACGTGTCAATATTATTATCATATTATCCTAATTACTGGTTAACAATATTTGAACGGAAATGAGAATTGACCTTAAGGAACAATTGTCAAAATGTGTATAAAATGACGCGTCAACGACAAACGTTTTCAACAAAATGAGCCCGTTTTCTCAACAATTCGTTAGATTTTCGTTAGACTTTCTTCTATTTGAAACTGTCAGATTTTCTTATGAACATCGCACAAATTTATACGCAAGAAACCGTTCGTAAAATATAAAATAATCAAATATATTTTCAAATATCAGCCTCGTTTTCTCAGCTATGCACAACTAAAAGTTTGTATTTAGTTTATACGAAACATATGCCGTTTTGCTTATACTTGAGGAAGCCGTTTTAACTTATGCGAATTACTTCATGCACTGCATCTTTCTGGATGTAATTATATTCTTCTTTATAAGTGCTTGGCATCGTTATTGTAATCAGTCGTTATAATGACAAGCTACTTAAAATCCAATAAAGATATTGGTATTTACATAACACGATAAAAACAGTATTCATGTCTGAAGAACTGTCATTTTCTGTACCTGAGTGGGGCAAGTTCAATTGTATATATCGTAAACATTATTAAATTTCAGCACAGGTATATCGTTCAAAATATTATTATCAAACCCAGCCTAAATGTGCCTATATACGAACGATATAGGCGTTTATTGATATTGTACAGATATTCAAAAAAACATTGTTAACACTTGCCCAGTTGTGTATCAATAATGTCATTTATTTGCAGAGAACGCGTTAAATTACACTACAAAAAGTCCAGATTTGCCTAGTGTTCATATTTGACTGTCCACTTGAAAACGGTTCTCTGAACTACACGTTAATCATGGAAAGATAATGAAAGGATTGAGTCTTCAATAAATGGAAAGTTTATTATATTTTTGTCATATTTATTAGCAAGACAAAATATATTGTTTGTTAAATTACTTACCACTTAACAATAAAGTGATAATGGATCGATTGTGTTTTCAATAAATGGTAATTAGAGTAGAAGTATATTTTCTGTAACGTATCTATAAGCAATAGAGATTTTATTTTTATGTATATTCATTTTGATTTCTAATCTTTATTTTGGGAATTGCTTTGGAACATATTTAATTAAAATTCCATTCCCTGTGTATGTCCTTTTTCATTTTTATTCCCTGTGTATGTCCTTTTTTTTAGTTTGTATTGACCAATCGGGTCTTGTGCCATTTTATCGTTTACTTGGAGTAGAATTTTATCTATGGTAAGTGATTGAATCGTTGAACTCGTAGGTCTTCGTTCTAGCGCAAGCTTTTATGAAACACGGAGTCTTCAGTGGTGAAATGTATGCAAGCTAATAAACATAACTTGTAAAATAAGTTGTATATTCAGAATAATAATCTAAAGGAACTGAGGAAAATGCGTTGTTCGTATTGTTCCAAGTTTTTCGATGTGTTGAACTGTTGTTATTTGATAGGCCGTCGATACTATCGTTGAGGAACAATGTGCGTTTTTTATATACATATATATGTGCATGGTTTAAGTAAGTATTCACACAGTCATACTAAGTTGGACTATATTTGCTAATCAGCATACGTTTATTTCCTAACTGAATTATGATTTTGAAAGGACATGACCTTTTACACAACGAGAGTTGTTTATATTTGTTGTCGATATTCAATACAAAACCAAAATTTAAAACAAAACATTGATTCGCCAGGTAACACACACACACACACACACATATATATATATATATACATATATACATGACTGTGGTATTCCGGTGGCTTGTATCGCTCGAGTTGATTTTGTAACGCTGTATTCCACGAGCCCGCAGGGCGAGTGGAATACAACTTTACACAATCAACGAGAGCGATACAACCCACCGGAATACCACAGTCATGTAGTAATCCATTTATTATATACCTCCTTACGATCAAAACATCACAAATACGCTACGAAACAAACAAAATAATAACAAAATAGTACCGTTAAAGAACGCGCACGAACACATGTCATGTACATCAATGACGTCATTCAATTCATCAACATGTTGCAATGGCGTCGTAGTGTCTATAAATAGAATAGGGTGATGCCCAGTGTCGCTTGGAACGTTACGGGAATATACGATACTCAACGAACGTAAAAGTAGTCCGGTTTTTGCAGCCGTTGAATACGGAAAATTATTTCACAGTGTGAAATACGGGATTTTTATCTGGCCTATTGTATTTTATATGGAGTTTATTATTTTTAATCGTCATAAATCACAACAGCGTTATTTTTTTTAAATATTCACATAAACCCGGCTTTTGGTACTGGTATGGCGTCATCAGTGGAACAATAAACAGTCCATACACAATTATTTCAATACATGCCGAAATGCACAATAAGACACTACACATGATCAGCTAATGTTGTGCCTCAACCATTTTTTTACAAAAATGGCGTCTCCAAACAATTCGGCGATGCGTGTTCTCCGATGAAATTGATCGTTGCAATCCATTTCAGTTTGCATGTTCAATACTATATGAATAGTCGTGTGTAATCTATGTATACGTAGTGAAAACATCTTACGAAATGTTAATAATAAGGTATTATTCCGGCAACTTTTAAAAATCCATAACTACATGTGCGTGCATGTGTCAAAGCCGGCTCAGCAATATCAGCGCTGCTCTAAGTTTAAATATATAAAAGAAATAAGCTCGTTTGGTGTAATTTTAAGAAAATCGTGGTATGATAAATAGAAAAACATGTTACTGCCAGGTCTTGTGTAATATATCCCCGCCGTTATATTATTCTAAGCCTCACCGATATATTACACAAGACCAGGCAGTAACCTATTATTCTCTGTACAGTTAAAACAAATCGATTTGTATATATAATAAAAACTAGTAGTTTACACTTTTTGAATGTGTTATCTTGTATACTCATTCATACTATATTTAAGAAATAGAAAGCCCCACTGAGGGCCGTATGGCATTATAGTGACCAGCCAGGCAGCCACAAACTGTATGTGGACCGAAGCCGAAGGCTGAGGTTCGCGTACAGTTTGTGGCTGCCTTGCTGGTGACAATAATGCCATTAGCCCAGAAGTGGGGTTTTCTATTTCTTATATTATACCGAACAGTGTCTCTATCGCATTTTACGGACCTAAAAACGGTCATATAGATATAGAAGGGCATATTTATATGAGGTACAATATTGTACAATATTTGCTAATTTCCATACGTTTTGTCGTAACTTGTGAATGATTTTGAAGGCCAATGTATATTTAAAGCTATGCAGCAATTATTAATTGGCTATAAATAAGTTAGCGACACCCTAAAAATGTTAGCGATCTATGGAAGATTACCAACACGAGGGACATCTACAATACAGGCACAAATGCTTGCTTAATCTCCATGATGTGTTCTTTCATTACAATAATACAAACATAAATTATTTAATTTCTAACTAATATTCATTGAGTTGAAAAAATACAAACGCACATATTAAAGAGTATGGCTTGGGCAAGCATTTTAATAAAACATTTTAAACACATGTAAATACATGAACACATACACATGCAAAGCATTTTCTGGCAGGTACATTCATTCACAGTAATACTATTAAAATCAAACGACACGTACAAATATCTCATATAAGTGCATACAGCAACAGATAACTTTTGCTCTTATTTGGCTGAAATATTTTTCTGCTTGTTGATTATCCCAAGTCCGGGATGGGCGCATATTTCTTCACGGGCACTCAGTGAATCAGTGTTAATGAACGGATTCGAGTAAAAGTTCTAGCGGGATACGCTGGTCATTCTATTTATTTCCCGTCTATCATTTTTAGACTGTTGGCGGAAGCCAACAGGTTTTAGTAGATGTATTCAGAAATCGGTCTTGAGGGAACTACTTCTTTACTTTGCAGGCTACTAGTCAGTAAATCGATAAATTACTTCGCTTCACTCGCTGAGCAGTGAGGCTTCCTGTTATCGATGCTACCTTCTCTGCAATCTCCGCGCACAGATTTGACTGGTTCCGAGCATAGCTCTAATCAAATCCCTGCCATCATAACAAACCACGTGATGATGATCGATTTAAATCTTCTAGATATTATTTATGGTTTTAATTAGTTATTTTCTTTTTTTGTTTTCATTATTGACTGCAAACGATATATAACAAAAGTCCAATTATGTAGAAAATTGCACTGAGTTGAATTAAAAAAGTAAAAGTTACAAAGACGTAATCCTTCCAGATCTGGAAGGATTTTACTTGTGATGGCAGTGGTTACCGTTTATAGGGAAGGTAACCACTGCGAGGAGTTTGCCTTCTATGAATAGATGACAAGAAATAGATCCGACTTAAATCACTAATAAATAATAATAATAAGAATCCATTAAATCCACATCTACAAGTAAATTTATGTTATGTCTTTTCCCATAGGTATGATAGCGTATCTGTGTATGCTGTTGACTGGTTAACTGCGTATTATATCATAATGCGTAAGTTTAAAAACAGTGTATTGAGTCAGTACATATAGCAGAGCGATCGCAACCACCCGATTGACGATTGCTATTGTTTTTGACGTATGCATAAGAATTATGGAAAAGCAATGTACTTCTAAAGAGAGTTTTGAATGTATTTTACTAATACAACTTATTTTTATTTAAACTGGTATTTTCCGAACATAGCGCTTGTGCTAAAAATCACGTAATATTGATTCAAACTTATACGGTTCATAGACTTTTTTTACCCGTTGTAGATTGACTTGTATGCATATAATTCTGTTTGCTTTTTAAATAGTTTGTACAAAACTATTTTCCTTCCACGAATTACAAAGAATAATGATTATAATGTCGTAGGTAAATAGCATTAGTTTTAATTTGCAAAAACAGTGGCCTGGATCTCCATCTTCAATTAGGTCAAATACCAGCTTATACCAATGTATTGTAAGTAGAGTGTATAGTTATGAGTTTCGTGATTTTTTTGTAGAAATGATATAACAGACAGGTGACTTACAATAAATGTTCCATATGATAAAAATACTCTCATAATTCATTTGCTCTTAGTTTCTGTTCTCGCCAACAGTCTTTCCACGCTGTCATCGCCCCTCCCCCCCCCCCAAATTCCACTACACAATTTTAATTAAAAAAATCAACAAATATGCAGCTCCTACTAAAGCAAAATCAATCAGAATTATGTCGACGACAATTAAATGTACGAAAACAGGGAAACATTTGATACAATTAATTTCTAACGATATCATGTATGCACTTTATAAATTAAAAATGAATAAAAACTGTACATACTATAGTCACGGTATATTTACATTAAACTTACTAAAATATACATAATTACCATTATAATACTCAAACTACACATATCGCACCATCGGCGTTACAAAGAAGTCCACTACCAGTGATCGTCCTAAACAGCAACAAATGGATGACAAATAATCTGGAAATATATACACATAATTACAACTTTCTGCATTTTCACGTAAACGCTGCATTTTTATTGGATAATCCGCTCACGTGACCTGTCATTCATACCCCGATGAACAGACTGCGTATGCAAATTACTTCGTTATTATCCATGACCGTACTACTTGTTCGTTTTCTATTTGTGAAATGACGTCATTATTTTGCGCTAACCTTGAGGACGTTTACTTTCATTCGCTACTTACGAAAAGACGTCATTGATTTGCGCGAACGTTTACTGTGATACAATCGTTCGTAAACAAAATGACTGACTTATCCGTTGCTGGTGCTGCAGACGATGAAATTTTATACGCATATTGGGAAATGTGAATTGCTTTTACCAGAAAGGTTACTCCAAAATGATCCACAGCGATTTGGAATGTCTGACGAGATATTAGAACTGCCGTTCGACGAAAATGAAACCGAAACTAAAACGGGGATTCACGTCAGTTGCGGACCGTAGACAGTTAAAATTTAAGTTTTTATCCACTTCGGATTGTAATTATAAGAATTGAATAATATTTTTCGTCATTTCATCGGTGTATAAACTGCCGGGAAATTCTGCCTAATGTATGCATAAACGCCGTCGGAGTTTATGCAAATTAGGCTTAATTTTTCCGACAGTTTATAAACCGATGAAATACAGAAAAATAATATTCAATTCTTAATAAATGATGCATAATTTATTTTCAAAGCCGGAGGCCTCCGACACATGCAGAAAATATAATATTCAAATAAATATGTACGCGTATCAGCAAGGTGCGAAACAGATGCATGCATAGTAAGCATACATGGCAACACAAAATATACAATTCTAACATACACTTCCTATAATAGTAAGCAATGAACACACAGTTATCAAAACAATGTATAATGTTCCTACTGTTTTAACAACTGTAAATTTGTTTTCCGTTTATTAAAACTATGAAATATATAAGTGGCAATCGATTTTATAAGAAATTCATTGGGAGTGTTCATGAGAATATAAAATTTATTCATTGTTGGATTTAGGCAATGTTTTTTAGGAAAGTATTGATCTCTTAAATTTACGTTGAATTTACAGCACGTATGAAAATGGAATTCATCTTCAACGAATTCTTCGTTAAATAAAACTTATAGTATATACCGACCTTTTTCGATATTTAAACTGTGCGTGCTGACCCTAAAGCTAATACATATGTGTCTAAATGCTTTGATATCTAAAATGTCTAAATATTTCTTATTCTTGAATTTAGTGTTGAGCATACTATATGAACTTAATTATGAAGAAGACATTACGTTTGAATGCCATGTCTGTAATAATTAGTCTTTTAGTCTCTAAACAATATTGTCAATTAACTGCTTTTCATTATTAGCTATCTGAGTTTCCCTTACATATCCATAACAATTTACTTGTAAACAATTTCTAAACAAGGAAACCCAATTTGTATATCCCACTTGGTCGTCTTGAACCATCATTTTGTAGCATTTTTTAACATATCTGTCATTTGGCACTTTAAATATTTTCAACATATACTTAAGGACCCTTTTAGTAGTCTCAATATATAATGGGAACCTATTGCATTGACATAACACTGCCACGTTGTTTGCGTTATTACTGACACACATAAACATTTTACATGCATAGTATTCCTAGTATGTCAGACGGTTCAATGCTACATATTTTAGATCCATAGATTAACTGTGGGGATATTTTTTAAGTTAACACTTTTAAAAATACAGATTTAGATATATTGCTGCTATATAATAAACTTAATGTAGGCCCTAAAACACGTTTACCTTTATACATAAGGGTTCAACCTTTTTATTTACTGACAGTTGTCTTGTTAATGTTAGACCAAAATAGCAAAACTCTGGTACAGATGTAATTGACATATTATTGCATGTTCATTATTCCATTTGGGATAGAATAATCCACTTTAAGACTACAATATTCATTTCTTTGTATTAACTCTGTTCTATGTGACAGAACAATTCCCACCGGAAGTCGCAGCAAAAAGGAGGCGTCTCTTTAAAAAGGTCAAAGAGGAAAAGCAGGCGGGAAAAAGGGCTTGGGTGTCATACGACCCGTTATACATTGACGGCAGGCCAGCGAAGGACGCGTAGGAGGGACCGGATGGACTTAAGTGTTTAGCCTGGAACTGCAATGGGGCAAGTGCAGCAAAACGAGAAGACCCAGATTTTCTCTCTTTTATCTTACAATATGATTTGATTATTCTGTTAGAAACATGGACTTGTAAATCAAGCAAAATTGATCTTTCTAGCTATGATTGTCATAACTTTAATAGGAAATATAGACATAGGCAAGCAAAGCGCAATAGTGGAGGTATAGTAATATACAAGCGCAAAAGCATTAGCAGTGGAATATCTATTGTTAAAAATACACATGATACTATCATATGGCTTAAAATAGATAAACATCACTTTAGCAATAATGAAGACATATACCTTGCAGCCGTATATATGTGGGGTAGTTCTTCGCCGATTGCTAACTTGATAGATACTTACCTGTTTGAATCACTTAGTAACGATATAAATCATTATCAGGCTGTGGGCACCGTTCTGTTAGCTGGTGATTCTAATGCTAGAACAGCTTGTAAAAGTGATACTATTATTTGTGATTCATATACACGTGATATTAACCCTGAATATTATTCATCTGATAACGCGTTACCAAAATATTCAATGGACAAGGGAAGTAACTCTCAAGGAAATAATTTTCTAGATTTATGTAAGGCTACGGCATTGAGAATCGCAACCGGGAGATTGGGTTCAGACTTTAGTATTGGTAAATATACATGCTGTAATACAAATGGCGCAAGCGTAATTGATTACTTGCTACTCAGCGAACATTCTTTTAATGCCGTAGACAATTTTACTGTAGAAGATTTTTTAAATAATTTTAGTGATCATGCCCTACTGTCTTTCAATATGATATGTAACAGGCGGGTTTTTATAGAAGAGCCATACATAAGTGAGTACGTAAAATGGAGTGATGATAAAAAGTAGGGATGTCAACGAATAATCGAATATTCGAATACTTGACCGAATATTCGAATATTAAATGAGTATTCGAATGGCAAAACAATTTCAATAAAAAAATCTCCACAACAAACTAGTTTAATTCTATAATCCGCGATCATTATGTTTTCACAGTTACCTAATTTGACACGTTGACATGTTATTTAACACCATTGATACCCGTTTGCGTAGTGGGAGATAACATATTCAGCAAACTGTGACAATCGAGTCGTAAACCGTCCCTAAGAAGAGACAGATATTTGCGAAGTTTTTGTACGTAACATTATTTGGGTGCTAAACCGAAGCTAATTGGAGATCGATGTTTTCACACTGACGCTAATTGGAGACAAATGTTTGACCAATGTACGGTGCATTATGCGGTTGAGGTGTTACTATTAATTTAATTTAATTCCTTTAGCGGTGCATTAACAACATTTTTCATGCCGACTTTAAAGCATTTATTCGCTCAATATAACAAACAAAAATGAGTAAAACAGCACTGGTATATATTCTATGTGTTTCCCGATTAATCTCAAAGTGGCGGATCCGTGGCCTAGTGGTAACGCACTGGCATGGACAGAACGGTTTTTAACGACACATTAATGTGTTTACCTATTATACATCCTGGATAAATAAACACAAAGACTCGGACATTTAAAAAAACGAACGAATATTCGAATATTATTCGAATATTGAAATCGAATAATCGAATAGCGTTTTGGTATTCGTTGCCATCCCTAATAAAAAGCAACATTTTCGTGATGGTTTAGTTAGTTGGGCCTCGGATTTTAACAATTTATTTCTAAATTATACTGAGCAAAGTGAAACAAATGTTAATAACATAGTAAATAATTTCACAAATAATGTAAGAGATGTTGCTCATCCGTTATTTATCAAACGTGTTAAAAATATGCACAATTCGAAAAACATATTATCTCAGACAGCGATAATTGGTTTGACCAATAATGTAGGCAAGCGAAAAGATTGTATAAAGATGCCTTGTATATCTATAAATTCACATCGTGATACTGATAGAATAGAAATGTGTCGATTGAAAAAATATATATTAGGGGATCTAGATAACCAAATAACATGTAATGAAGTTATTAAAGCTATTGCTCTTCTAAAGAAATGTCAAAAAATCGCCAGGAAAAGATAAATTGTTAACTGAATACTTTATAGAAGCTTGTGATATTTTGGCCGGTTTTGAAGATAATCTTTAACAATGGAAATTTCCCTGTGTGTTGGAGCAAAGGAATTATAATTCCCCTACATAAGAAGGGTGACAAATCAGACGTTAATAATTATCGAGGTATCACATTGTTAAGCAATTTTGCAAAGTTATTTACATGTGTACTAAACCAAAGAATATCAATATGGTGCGAAAGTAATGATGTTATTTCTGACGCTCAGTTTGGTTTTAGAAAAGGCAGATCGACTATAGATGCAGTTTTTATCCTTCATTCAGTTATTTAAAAATATGTAAATATGAATAAACGTTTGTATTGCTGTTTTATTGATATGAAACGTTCCTTCGATTCTATATATTAAACGCACTATGGTTGAAGTTATACAAGTCAAATTTGGATGGTAAAATGTTACGTATTATACGCAGCATGTATCAGTTTGACAAATCATGTGTAAAGCATTGTAATACCTATTCAGATTACTTTAATATAGCAGTAGGTTTAAGACAGGGGGAGATATTGTCAGCGATACTATGTTCACTTTTCGTAGATGATTTAGAACTCTTTCTGCAAACTAGACATATTGCTGGAATTAATCTACAACATATATTTTGGATTTAATTGCTTTTTGCAGATGACATGTTTGTAATAGGTGAAACGCCTGAAGATTTACAAATGTCTCTAAATTGTCTATATGACTATTGTAGTACATGGGGCTTACAAGTCAATATAGCAAAACCCAAAATTGTTGTTTTCCGTAAACAAGGAGGTACAAAACGTAATGAGAAGTGGATGTATGGAAATGAATACTTAGACATGGTTAACGATTTTATCTACCTAGGTGTAACACTGAATTATACTGGAAATTGTAATCTTGATACTAATACTTTACGTGGTAAAGGTTTAAAGGCACTAAACACATTGTTATCAAATTTGAAAACATATGATTATAAACCAAAGGTAGCTTTGCTGTTATTTGATGCTTTTGTTTTGCCAATTATTACATACTCATGCGAAATATGGAGTTTCTCTAAGTCTAGCGAGTTAGAAAAATTACACCTAAAAATTCTGCAAGGCTATTCTTGGTGTCAGAAAATCAACTTCAAATGTTGCCGTATACGGTGACCTTGGTAGATACCCGTTATATGATAGCAGATATGTACGTATTATCAAATATTGGTTAAAACTTATTAAGTCACAACACTGCGATCAATTATGACAGATAGTCTGACTGATTTAAATAATAACAAGATAAATTGGTTTGGAAAGGTTAAGGACCTACTTTCTAGATATGGATTACAAAATTACGTCTTTGTGAACATAATCTGAGAAACAAACTGGTAGATACGATCAGGTAGATAGAAATATGCGGCTTTGTCAGTTATGTCAAAATAATGAAGTGGAAGATAAATTCCACTTCTTAACAGAAGAATATATTAAAAATTATTATAGAATCAGGCCTAGCATGTTTAAACTCACGCAATTGCTAAAATACACAGAATAAAAGTAAACTGTTTAGGTTAAGCAAGTACATATCAGAGGCATTAAGTATTCGCCAAAATATTATGATGAACAATTAATAATAGATGTTTGTATATATTGCATATTGATGTATATCTTTAAACATATTCTATACCACTACTGCTTAATTAACATGATAGTCAACTTGTTATTGGTATATAATTGTTGTTTACTTTAATGGACATACGAAAACAGTTCCATTTTAAATAGATGTAATATTCTTATGTGCAATCGAAAATATAAATAAAACGAGATGCGTGTCTACCGCGTGTTATTCACAAACACAAAAGCTGTCAAAAATGTGTAGCCTAATGGTTAAACACAAAGTTACCAATCCTTTGGATGTAGGTTCGAATCGTGTGTTTTATTTTTACCTTTTAATTTTGGTTGAGTCCATATGATATGCATACTTTTTATGGTTAACGAACAGTTTGGACTCCAACCAGTGATGCCAGGTTAACATCCTCGATGAATTTTCAACTTACATTCTCACCGAGGCACTCAGTACGGTTGTCGGATTTGTAACATAAAATTACATTGGATTATTTTAACTGTCCTCGTTTAAGCTTACGAAAATTATCGAGCATTGACGGAATGACATCGAAGATTAATGAGGAGCCAGGTCAAACCTAACGCACAATACCAGTTAAATTACTACTGTTACAAATATGCACAAGCTCATCTATGTAGGTCAAATTACACCAAAACGGAAGTCACATCCTCAGGGTTACATGCTGTCAGTTAGATAATAAACACATAGGGTTCAGAGTATAATGCATATGATTTTTAAAATACAGTTTAAATGATATGTTTTGGTATCAATTTAAAGGTATATATGTAAGAAATAAGAAAAAAGACAGTTTTAGGGATTACTTTATCTTAAAATGTTTCCCAGCTTCATAACTTTTGGCCCATGTATTCATGCACAAAATGGCAGCCCCCATGGCTGTCAAAACCGGTGTGTTTATTTTGAGGTAAATATTTTGTGTTACAAAGTATAGAAATTTTTGACCTGCTGTTTTTTCAAAAGGTTATGGCCTTATCTTTCCAACAATGTATAGTAATATATTGGGAAGTCGCTTGGTCATGGTGAAAATTGAGATCAAACATTGAATATTTTATATGTAACAATGAAGGAATTTATTTGCGCATGCGTAACCTATGTATAGGATAGACCACGAGCAGCCGTGTTGTACGAAATTAACAAACGACTTAGACCATACGTATGAAATGGTTTGTTTAAGACTAAACGCTATTGAGCAATTAATTGGTTGGGCTTGTTATTGATAACAACCAAGAGTGTCATAATTACTGGCCTGAAAAACCCCCCACAATCCATGAGTATTTCGGACATAATTACTACGCTTTGCAAATAAGGTAAACATCTCTTTACACAACTGGGTCCATTAAGGATAAAAATTAGTGTTGGTACTGATTCACTACGAAAACTCAATACGAAAAGAAACTATTACAATATGTAAAGGCCAAAAAGACGAATAGCCTGCAGAGCCGTGTCGACATTGTTAGGACTAGAGAAATATCAGGTAAATTTACACCTATAGCTAGCATAATAGTTTATATGAGAAATGAATAGAAAACAAGTTGCCATTTAATAATGAATAGTTGCATTTTTAGCTCGACTTTACGATGAAAAAAAATCGAGTTATTGTCGTCGCTCTGTCGTCTGCGTCTGCGTCAGCGTCTGTGTCAGTTAAGTTTTTTAGTTAAGTTTTTTTTGGTTAAGTTTTTGTTCAAGGTTTTTGGTTAAGTTTTTGTCAAAAACCATCAAAGGTATCCATGTGCAACTTAAAATACTTGTTCACTATCAAAAGGGTAATTCATTACAACAAGGCAGGTAACCCTGTGATTTATATTCCAGAGTTATCTGCCCTTGTTTGGACTTACAACTTAGAATATTTTGACATTTTTGTTGAATAGAAAATTTCTCAATAACTTTAAAAGACATTAAGTTGAAACTCAAGATACTTGTTTATCGTGCTGACCGCATTCTGCAGCCAGGAGGAGTTACCTCTTTCAATGATTTTGTTGGAGTAATTACCTATTTTTCAACTTAAAATTTACGCTTTAGATTAAATTTCTCAATACCTGTATGCGGTATTGACTTGAAATTCAAAGTACTTGAGCACAGTGATGAATTTATACAGTAGACAAGAGGAGGTAACTCTATCATGGATTTCGTTTGAGTAAATGCCCCTTTTCAACTTAGAATTTTCGCTTTAGGTCAAATTTCACACTAACTATAAGAGTTATTAACTTGAAACTCAAAATACTTGATTGCAGTTATGAACCCATTATGTAGACGAGGTAACTATATCAAGGATTTTGATGGAGTTGTTGCCCTTTTTTCAACTTATAATTTTAGCTTAAGGTCAAATTGCTCATGATCTATAAGAGTTAATGACTTGAAATTCACACACTTCATCAAAGTGATGAAACCATGATATTAACAAAAGGCCAGAATAATATCAAATACAGGAAAGTCGAGCGTCCAGCACCTGTAGGCAGTGCTCTTGTTCTTATTTTAAATCTGAAGTTATCTATGCAACATATGTAAAATATTACGCAGAATAGTTTAAACGGAAATGATGCTACAAATGTATTAAATGGTCTTATATATAGAACAGATATAGATATGGTACTGAACAATTCGTGTGCTATTACTATGAAATTTCCAGAGAGTTTCTAAACGGAAAAGTTTTGCTTACTCGGACATACCTCAAACAAGGAATAATGAAATGATCAAGTGGTTTTCATCCAAAAGTAAATTCTACTGTCTTAAATACGCGTAGTCTACTTTCGGTTTCTGGTTATTATAGTGATTTTTATGGTACAGTAAAATTACCGTCACATAAAGTGTAAACTAAATTTAAAGAAACTTTAAAAAGCGGCAATACTTTCTTGAAAATGTGTGTATATTTTTCATATAATTGCAAAACAAAATTGTTTTCAATATATCAAACTTCTATATGTTTGCCTTTACAACTCAATAATACTAATTCTAACTATTTGTGTTTATTAATATACATTTAATTCGCATTTTATATCAAACTGAAGGGAAATATGTATATTTGAAGAGCTCATATCAGTGTTGTATTTAACAAATATTCAAAACTGGTGATATGTAAAGGCAATATGCATAATGTATGTATAACAATACATTAGCATTAATTTACCAATGAATTCTATATTTTAATTATTGTCAACTGCGCGGTGATCCTATAGGACGGGATACAAAAACACAAGGCAAAATTTAGTTGGCAATATGATTTCCCAACTAGAGTGAACCGAACTGTAGACATTGCAATGGTAATGCGGGTTATGGAATATAGCCGTGTCCTATATGATTTAGTAAACGGCTATTCTGAATAGGATATTGACCCCCTACTCGGTCTTCCTTTTTCATAAAATTTATTCATGTCGTACCCTGGGGTGTAGACAGCCCCAGGTACCCGCTAAAAGAACTTAAATGAATATATACAAAAACAATGGTGAACTTTTGACGAAAATTCTAACAAATATGAAAGTCTTAAATAATTTTGTATTAAAACACTATACAGTCTTTTTACGTCTGTACGTAATATAATCACATTGAATTGACAGTCTTTTTGCGTCTGCACGCAGCACTAATAAATATGACAATCACTTGGACATAATAGTATGTTTTTCAATTATTACAAAATCTTTAACATATATTGTTCAACATGCTTAAATGAAGCGGGTCTGAATTATTAATTTGTATAGAGGTCTTGATAATACCTTATATAAAATCAATATATGTTACACTACCTTAAAGTCTTAAAGTACCATAGACAATAACAACTTATAATATCATAGAAATTACAAAAGAATATATAAAAAGAGTATTCCTTGCGAATCACCTCAGGTTATGCTCGGGCACTCCCCGCGATGGTCCGCCAGGAACAAAATCTGATGTCTACAACTGCCCTGGGTGATGGGGCTGAGGCACGTCATAGCCTTAGGTACCATTATCCACCCGCCTCAGCCCCACCAACTAGTTAGGTCTGAAATAAGTGTGACATGTGTAATTAATAAATGAAAACTTTGAAAAATGATCCTCTATACTTAAGGGAAAGTTAGTACAATGTTCCTATGTCCTACATGAGTGAATGTTGGGCAATGGTATGTCGTATATACATAGTGATGAAAAATGAGCGATAATGGACTTTAATGAGTGAAATGCAAATGAGCCCATTACTGGGTTACAGAGTATATGAAATTATGATTGAAATGAAACACAGCAACACTGATGATAAAAAGAGATGATGTACATTAATATAAAAATATACATAACCATTCAAATATGCACACTATGAACACTATAATCACTATAAACACTGTAAACACTGTAAACACTATGTGGCCTCCTCTCTGACTCAGGATGACAACCCGAGTACCATCTCCCAGCGTCCCTCGCCGTAGTCATCCTGAAATCAGAGAGAAAAACACCAACAGCAGAAAGAAAGTACAAAGAACTATTAAAATGAAGTATAATTAGTAGCATCTAATTCTCTATGAATAACAACTTTATTATTTTCAATATGGCATAAATCTGCCCAAAAAGAATGAAAAGTATCATCAGATAGACGATTATAATCTAATGTAATTCTGAAACGTAATCTATTTAAAAAATTTACAATCAAATCAAAAGGGGAATATAGAATTTTGTCGTATTTCACTTCATTTCGACATTTCCAAATGATATGTCTTGATTCGGACAAAAATACTAAGTATATATATTTTAATTCGGAAATTCCGGTCTTATTAACATCAAAGAATTGAAACCATTTAGCAGAAATACTAATATTTTCGGTCGTTAAAATGTTCATTAAAAATAAAATTACTTTATTTAAAGGACATGTCATAAAACATTCGAGAAATAAATGTTCAAAAGTTTCATCTCTGTTACAAAATGTACATTTTTTGTTTGCTCTATGAAACTTTTATCAACTAAATATTTGTTAACATATAACACAGAATGAGCTAATTTAAAGCATGTGTTTCTACAATCAGGATCGATTGCTTTACTAAATATATTTTGAAAGACATTTTTGAAATTAATACAAGGGAACTGTTTAGTACATTTTGGTTTATACATGTCATTGGGGTTTATTAAAAATGCATATATGTCCTTAACGGTCGAATGAGAAAATGGTTTGGATTCAATTTGTTTAACAAAATCAGTAAAAACATTTAAACATTGAGTATAAAAGGAAGGAACATGTTCACTATGCGGTTCATTGTTAGTAAATAAATTTGGATTATGTTCCCTTAATTGTAGACCTAACCAATATCTAGCAAAGTGAGTCCAGGGTGCACTATAATCATTAATCAATTAAAAAATATGTGACAAATAGAATGCATTAATTTTCTGTTGAATATTTGGAACAGAAAGACCGCCATTAGAAAGTTCTAAATATAACGTTTTACGGGCAATGGGTTCATACACACTACCCCAAATAAATTTAAAACAACTTTTTTGTATCATGTTAACATAGTGACTAGGAATAGTCTGACATTGTACAAAATATAAAATTTTAGATACAACATATGTATTTAATATAGAACTTTTGCCTTTAAATGATTTACATTTGTTAGACCACAAATTTAATGTATTAGAAAAGTTAATATAATGAGTATTAAAAATGTCATCATCAGTTAAATCATATCCGAATTTATACCCTAACAGTTTACAATTCTTAACCCATGAAATCCCAAAAGGGTGGTCTGAACGAGACTTCCATTTCCCTAAGAACATACCACAACTTTTATTATGATTTATTTTGGATCCTAAGATCTTTTCAAAATCAGAAACATGTTTGAAAAAATTATACATAGATTTGTCATCAGATAAAAGAGTCGTATTATCGTCTGCATATAAGGACATTTTAACATGAAATTTGTTACCTGGTGTTTTGATACCATTAATATTAGGATCGTCTTGAATAAGTTTAGCAAAGGGCTCTAAACAAAGGACGTACAAAAGGGGAGATAACGAACAGCCCTGGCGGACTGAACGAGATAAAGAGAAAGGTTCTGTGAAAACCGAGAGCGCGGAGTGTATATCACACCTTAAGTTCTAATAAGGAAAATTTAAACATTTTACTGTTACATTCTGCTATTCAGGGGAGTGAATACGTAAAATTGAATACAGTTGATTTATCTAAAATTGCAGATCTAAAAATAGAACAAAGTGGTTGGCTGAATATCTCGTGCTATTTATAGATTGCCTTCAGCTTAGGATATTTATAGAAATACGTTCACTTCCTATGTGTAGTAAAAATACATATTTTATTAATACGAAGATTTTGCATGAATTATTTGTCAAATTAATTACAATTTTAGCAACCAAATTCACCTTTCTAATTATTTTATATTGATATTTATGGTAGCAGTTTTTCACTAATAAATATTTACCAAAATATATTTCGTTTTGTACTTTAGTCAAATTAACATGATCACGAATATAGTGGCTGAGTATAATTGGCCGAATCGACCGAGTCAAAGCATACTTACCTGGTACAGGGAATACCTTGATCTATAACGAGGTTTCCCCAGGAAGAGGCCCTCCCATTGCACTTCGGTTGGGCTGACGCCTGCGATAGCCCCAAATGTGGGTTACTCGGGTACGCAATTTATTTGTGTGGGGTCTGCGTTCGCGCTAACCCTGAAAAGTAACTAATTATTTAATGTTAAGTGAACTTGAGTTCTATACATAATTGACAATGGACTATGAATTGTAATCAGAACAGAACAGAACAGAACAGAAATTTATTACGACTTGTACATAGTACATCGTCAGTCTTGACCATATTATATTACACATATCAAAAGGTCATGTGAAAAGGAAGTGATCATACAATAATAAAAAATTCTACATACTATCTAACTTGATACATGAAAGTGGTTGGAAACAATCGCATTATTACAAAATATTTATTAGACAGGGTGACAATAGGCTATTATGCTGTTGATATTTATGGAAAATAAACTAAATGTTGACAATGGATTATTTAACGCATAACATGTGGATTATTATATTATTTTGCTAATAACAATAATAAATAACGCACATTTATTTGCATAGATTAAATATGACAACAAATGTAACAATCGCACATGTCTATTTCTTATCAGTGTAAAAATAAATTTTTGTTGTATAACATAAATGTGGAAAATGGATTGTCTAACAAATAACTTGTGAAAAATGGATTATCTAACAAATAACTTGTGAAAAATGGATTACCTAACAAATAACATGTGGATTATTATGCTATTATTAATAAATTGCATAGCAGTATTTGTGTATATTAAATGTGGTAACACCGGTAACAATCAGACATTTCTATTTCACATCGTGTAATGGCATTATTGGTACAATTAATTGAAGCATAAACTAACAAGTTATTATGCGGTTTTGACTTGCGTAGAAACACACGCTTAAAACACGCTCACTGATTATAAGAATTTTATACATAAAAAGAAACAAACAATCAAATAAACAAACAAACAACCAAACACGCGGGACATAACAATTCAGCTGGTCGTACTCGTATTATGAACAACATTCAAGATGGACTTCCTGATTAACAGAGCTTCTTTAACAAAAACAGATAAATTAATAAGTTCTTTTTTAGTACATGTTCTCATAAGGCTTAAGAATTTATATACTGATGGCCGCATGAAATAATGTGATTTTATGTATTTTTTCCTGATGTCCTTATAACAAGGGCAGATTAAAATAAAATGGTATTCATCTTCAATGTCGCGTGAGTTACAACTAATACAATATCTTTCTTCTCTAGCTATGCTATTATTACTGAACCTACCCGTTTGAATTCTTAATGGATGATTGGACATTCTTAATCTACAGAAGTAAAATCTGAGACTTTTAGGTAAGGCATCTAAATATTTTTCATATTCAAACGATATTTTAAATTCTTTGTACAATATTAAAACTGGACTTTCAAGTGTGTGTAACCAATCTTGTTTAAAACAATCTATGACTCTGCATTTAAATTCAGACAGAAATGCGTTTTTGTTAACAGAGTGGTACTTTTCAAACACGAACGCGAACCCATAATCATTTAGGAGATTTTTTACATTCGTTACCCAATTTCTCTTTCCACTATTACAGTCTTTAAGAGCCTCGTTATAAACAACCCTTAATATAATATTATCACTGTCTATAATTTTAAACCAGTATTTAATTATTCGAATGTATCTGTGAATATAAAGTGGATATCTGCCAAGTTCACCATAAACCGCAGCAGAACACGTATTGCTTCTTACTCTTAGTAATCTTTTACAAAATTTAAGGTGAATTCTTTCTAGTTCCTTTGATTTGGTATAACCCCAAATTTCACACGAATAGTTAATTATTGGTGATACAAATGCATCGAATAGTTGACAAAATGTTTTTGGCGAAAGATCAAAGTTGTTGCATTTACAAAATAAAACATTTAAAGATTTTAAGGCTTTGCCATTGAGATGTTCAATGTTTCTACAAAAGTTCCCTGTGTAATTAAAAACAGTACCTAGATAATTAAAATCATCCACAACTTCGATTGGTTGGCCATTATAGGTCCACTTTTCATTTGCTGATAAGCCCCCACGTTTTCGGAAGACCATTATTTTAGTTTTTGTAATATTTACAGTTAGACCCCATGTATAACAATATGAAAACAAATGATCCAAGTGCCTCTGAGTTTCTTCAGGAGTTTTACCTATGATAGCCATATCATCAGCAAACAACAACAAAATCAAAATTAAATCATCAATACTTAAGCCTGAATCAATGTCACACTGCAAATAAAGCTCTAAATCTTCAACAAATAATGAAAACAAAAGAGGTGACATCACTTTCCCTTGTCGTAAACCCACAGCGTAATTGAAATATTCAGAGTAAGAAGAGCATACCTTAACACAAGATTTAACTTTTTGGTACATGTCTTTAACAATTCTTAGAAGTTTTCCATCAATACCAGTTTTAAACATTTTTAACCAAAGCGCATTTCTATAAATAGAATCAAAACATTTCATCATGTCCACGTATATGACGTAAAGCCTCTTATTATCATTGAGGTATTTCTGAACAAGAGAATGTAAAATAAAAATTGGATCTACTGTGGAACGCCCTTTACGAAATCCGAATTGAGCATCCGAAATACTGTTATTGTCAGTACAGAACGTTTCAATGCGTTTATTTATGACTGTAGTAAATAGCTTAGACATACAACTTACAAGTGTAATACCGCGATAATTATTAACTTCGCTTTTGTCGCCTTTTTTATGTAATGGTATTATCAAGCCGTCCATCCAGCTTTCTGGGTAGTACCCTGAATTTAAAATCCCATTAAAAATATCACATAAATGACTAGCGAGAATATCAATACATTCTATAAAATACTCGTTTAATAACTGATCATTGCCTGAAGCTTTATTACGCTTGAGCGATTTAACTGCACTGTGAATTTCACTTACGGTAATAGGCTGGTCAAATTCGTTATTACAACCAGATAAATTATCAAAATCATGATGGCTACAAAAATATTCTGCTTCTTCATTGTAACAGTTTGATAGACCATTACTTAAATTGGCAAAGTATTCTTTAAATGTATCAATAGAAATACCAGCATAATCGTGTTTTGATTTACTTTTGAAATATTTCCAAAATTCTTTGGGTTTACATTTTTTCAGACGTTCAATTTCTTTCATTTTTTCCCTATAACTGGTATTTTTATATTTCCTTACAATTTTTTTATAAGAGGCTTTACGTTCCATTAATAGTACTCTATTTACGTTATTTTGATCAGAATTGAGTAGGCGTAATGCTTGCAAATACAATTCTCGCGCAGAAGTACACTCATCATTAAACCAATCTGTGTTATTTAAAACAGTATTTTTTGAAAAAAGAGGCTTGTTATTGACAAAATAGCACTTAGAAAATAACGGATTAGCCACTGATAAAATAATATCAGAAAAATCTCCAACCGTTTTATTAATAGAGTCCCTACAACTTATATCAATACTTCTGACAATATTGTTAAAACGCGGTAAGCCTCCAATAATACCTGAACGGAAGCGTTCCTTGTTTTCATCGTTCCATTTAAATTTAATCTCAAACTGTGGATTATCGTGCTGAGCAGGTTTTGGGCATAATAATGAAAAATGTAACGGTGCGTGGTCACTCCATTCATTAAATGGTTCAATAGTAAAGTCATTTATCAGTGAAAAATGACGTTCATTCATTAAAAGATAATCGATAACAGAACAACCGTTATTCGAACAAAACGTGTAGTTACTAGTATTAAATATACGACCATTCGCAATACGTAGAGACGTAGATTTGCAAAGATCTAACAATTTAATACCGTGACTATTCTGGACATTATCGACCGAGGCCCGTACGGGGGTACAATCAGGCTCATAGTCAGGGTCATCAAATGAATTATTTACACAATCATAAGAGATAAAATCGCATTTATTACCAACCCTACTGTTTAGATCGCCACATACTACTACGCATCCAAGCGAATTAGTTTAGTTTAAACCTATTTACAGAAATATCATGTTCAATATTGTAATCAATCACTTGAAATAAGAGATAAATATTGGTTTTAATATTTAAAATTTTACGAAAAAGAAAAAAGGAGGTTTCCCCAGGAAGAGGCCCTCCCATTGCACTTCGGTTGGGCTGACGCCTGCGATAGCCCCAAATGTGGGTTACTCGGGTACGCAATTTATATGTGTGGGGTCTGCGATCGCGCTAACCTTACAACCAATCTTTAAATGTTAAGTAAACTTGGTTTCAATGTATTCTTGACATATAAAGTATAATCAGTCACTTCATATAAGAGTCAAAATTTGCCGCTGTAACATTAAATATTGACCCCGTTGAAAATTGACCCCATGGTTCCTTTATCAACGTTGAGGAATGACCCAGCCAACATTTCAATATTAAATTTTGATCAAAATGGCGTTGAAAACTGATCAGTCGTTAATTTTGATCAGTCATGGGGTCATTTTTTAACGGTTAGTTAAAGGTCACAATACACTAAATAAATAAGAGATGTAGGGCTGTACTCTCTAAATAAATCAACAAGTTTAACTCGAAGACATGTTTTAAGGTTTAGACACTTGCTTTGATATTCTTTTTTGGAGATATTGGTAGGGTAAGCATTGGTATGCACAAATAAATCACTGATATGTTTGGAGACTACAGTATGACACTTGCGCTGAGACGGGTTACATTCAACTAGAAAGTAGCCGCTAAAACGATGTTGATAAAACAGTCAACTTTGTTTAGCGTCGAGTTCTTTGTTATATAACACATGACATACCCGTTTTATTGCTTAAATCGATTCAGCTTAGAAGGCTCTTTAAGAAAAGGTATGGTTATGAGGGTCCCTATGTGCAAAATGTTGCATTTACTTTGGGTCAAAGTTATCGCTTTTACATTAAATTACATAAGGATTGGAATTAGTATATTGTAACCTAAAATGCATGTTAAATGTCTGAGATAGTCTTTTTGTAGAAGGTCACAATACACTAAAAATGAGTGATGTAGGGCTGTACTCTCTAAATAAATCAACAAGTTTAACTCGAAGACATATTTGTAGGTTTAGACACTTGCTTTGATATTCTTTTTTGGAGATATTGGTTGGGTAAGCATTGGTATGCACAAATAAATCACTGATATGTTTTAAGATTGGAGACCACAGTAATACACTAGCGCTGAGGCGGGTTACATTCATCTAGAAAGTAGCCGCTAAAACGATGGTGATAAAACAGTCAACTTTGTTTAGTGTCGCGTTCTTTCTTACATAACACATGGCATACCCTTTTTATTGCTTAACTCAATTCAGCTTAGAATGCTCTTTAAGAAAATGTATGGTTATGAGGGTCCCTATGTGCAAAATGTTGCATTTATTTTTGGTTAAAGTTATCGCTTTTACATTAAATTACATAAGGATTGGAATTAGTATATTGTAACCTACGCACAAAACGGGCAGCAGCACTAAAAGGGCAATGTGTACTTAAAATCACCCTGTTACTGTGTGGTTTTATTGGCTGTAATAAGTTTCATGGAAAACATGCGATAAATATCATGATTTTAATGTGCATTACGATTTTTATATCGAAAACCGCTTTTTCAAGTTAAAAAAAAAATATAAAAAAAATACGGAAACCCATCTTGTGGATCTTGCAGCACACTAAATCATGCTAAAACCAAAAATGAACACGTTTTATACAATATTTATCTCTATTGCATTAAAGTATGTAAACATATGTTAGTATTTTGACTGATTTCTATGAATTAAGTACAACATTTGACTCAGACACCCCATATAATCAAAGCACTGAAAACGCAAGCCAGATTGCTTATCAGGCATCATTCTCAAATGCGTTTTCAAGCATTTCTACTTTGTGGATCGGTCTGAAATTTTGCATGCACATTAGGAATATGTTAATAATGATGTAGAATTGGATTTTGTTCGCGATATCAAAACTTTAAGTTGTCCTTACTAATATGCTATATGAAGATTTTGCATTTATAGTGCGTTCTGTCGTACAAATCTTGAAATTTTGTTTAAATATGTTGCACTTCGACACCGACGTGACAACAACATATTATTTTCACAACAGTTAATGCTGACTGCAAATGTAGACAATTTGTCTCGTAACGCAACTTTTCAAAAATATAAATGAAATGTACATGTAAGTACTTTACTGTACAGTATAGGAACGTTGATTGTTATTGTTTACAATCGTGATTTTTCGCGCACGCGCACTGACTGGTTGGCAAAAGCGCTGGTTACAGATACAGAAAACATGCGTGCATACAAATGTTTACTCGATAAATTTATCAGATTTTCCGAAATATATGTTAAAACACTATAAATAAAATAAAAAACACCCACCACATGCCGACTTTTGTTGTATTATAAACTACGAGTCCTGATAATTTGTACCAGAACAGTAATGAAAGAAAGTGGCAGGAGGTGCATTGTAACGTACAACTAATGTATTGATCAGCCATGTAATATCAACCTTAAAAAGAACCCTTAGCGTAATACTTGTTAAAAGTCAATATTTAAATATGATTTATAATTTTCCTATGACATTGGAATACATAATTTGATGATCTCATTACTTAAAACTAAAAAAAGAAACATCAAAGGCGTCCGTATTTAATTAGCAAATATTGGCAATGTAAATTAAACTTCCTACATATCTTACATTTTAAATCATTGTCTATATTTAGCGCAACAATGTTGTATCATTTTAAAACACCCCTATGGTTATATATTATAATTATTTAGTGATGCTCATAGTTGTGTACATTGTTAAAACGGGCGAGCTACGATGGTAGTTTTTAATACGTTTTAAAAATAAAATGTTTTATATAAAATGTGCACAATGTTAAAATTTTTATCGGGTTTTCTTGAGCAATAAAGCATGTTATGCTTCAACCGGATTAAAATATCTTTCGTCTCAGAACAACTTTTTAGCAATTTACAAAATTTAATGGGCATCGTTTTTACAATACATAATAATTAAGAGCAAGAATTAAGTATTTTGGGGCGTTTATATTATCCATGAAAATGACTGCTAAATACCATGGATGTATTATAAACTTTGTTAAATGACCAGACATGCGTCTGCCACCTGTGGTTTTTGGGCACTTAGAATCAAACTTGAAACCATGTTGTTATTTAGTAACTGTTTGGGCAGTATCTGATAATGAGATAATGGGTTTGTACTCAAACGCCGGATTAAATGATTAAACGATGGGTAGGGTGTGAAATATGCACAAGCTGGTAAAAACAAATAAATTAAGATTAAGTTAGATACCATTTATTTTTATGAAATTGATTTAAAATATATAAGCAGGATTTTCTGACCTGTGTTGGTTCTGATAAAGTTTCAATATTTAATTAATATATTACATAAAGCCTGTTTGGCATGATTCATTATAATTGCTTTACATCATTATTTGCTTTAGTGCCCTGTATTCTGGAACAACTTAACTTAAATGCATATTTTTATTATATTTTCTTTTGTCACGAACAACAACTAAGTCTTGTATAAGTGTTGCATACTTGGATATTGGGCACAATGAATTTACTACTTTTAAATGCATCATTAGAAGACAATAATTATAAAAACAAACGTTTCATAATGAAATATATGTCTTATAACATTATGTGCCTAATCGTTTTAAAACATTGAATTATTGTGAAAATTAACTAATGTTTTTTCAACACTATCTATATGTGCCAATGTTATGCCCACCACCTTTTGCCAACCAGTGGGCGGAGTCTAAACATAGCGGGTGCGCGTGACGTCACTTTTCAACGTTCTTATTGGAGTCACTGTCAAAATATAAGTAGTTTACTTTACTTACTTCATTTTCTCTTTCGGAATTAAAAGCAGCCATTGGTGGCAGGAAGGACTCTGCCGCGGGACCTGACAGACTTTCTTATCTGATGTTCAAGAACATGTCAGATCACATTTTATATTTCTGGCTTGAATTGTACAACAGGGTGTACACGACGGGTCTTATACCACCCGAGTGGAAGCAGGCTACAGTGATACCGGTACCAAAACCTGGAAAAGATAAATCAGATCCAAAATCTTATAGACCAATAAGTCTCACTTCTCACGCTGGTAAATTATTAGAAATCATGATCAAAAATAGACTTGAGCACTTATTGGAAACAAAAAACATTTTGAACCCCTTCCAGTCTGGCTTTAGGAAAGGGCGTTCTACCCTAGACCAGCTAGCTAGGCTACAACATGACATTATTTAGGCTAAAAATCGAGGGCAGTCAGTACTTGCAATCTTTTTGTACCTTCAAGCTGCCTTCGATTTAACTTGGATTTCGGCATCTTAACAACGCTAGCTGAATACGGTATCACCGGACACTGCTTCCACTACGTAAGGGCTTTCTTGGAGGGTCGTAAGATCAAGGTCAGAGTCGATGGTGTGAGTTCAGACGAAGCAATAACTGAAAGAGGCACCCCTCAAGGGTCTGTCATCTCTCCCCTGCTGTTCTCCATCATTGTCAATGACCTGCCTGAAACAGTTAAATCATCAGGTATGGTTATCTCCCAATTTGCCGATGACTGCGGCACCTGGTTAATGGGGTCCAAACTGTCAACCCTGCAAGAAAAGGCCCAAGCAGGGCTGGACTCTATAATGGAAATGGGCCATCGAATGGGCATTCAAAATTTCACCCACAAAAACAGTAGGAATCCTGTTTGGCAATCAAAAACAGCACTCTTTGGACTTAACTTTAGGCGGCACCAAAATCATTTTTGAAAAGTGGTGAAATTTTTAGGTATGTACCTAGATAAACGGTTAACATTTATTCACCACTTCAAATATTTGGCAGAAAGGTGCGAAAGGGACTTAAATTTAATGAGGATGTTGAGAGGCACAGGTTTCGGGTCCGATAAAAATAGCCTCCTTCTCCTCTACAAGTCTCTTATTCGTCCAAAGATAGATTATGGGGCCCAAATCTATTCATGTGCTACGCCAAACGCCCTCAAAATGGTAGATTCCATACAAAACAAGGCCCTCAGGATAGCCCTACTGGCACTGCCGTGTACACCGGGTTGTGCATTAGAGGAGGAGGCCGGAGTGCGGCCCCTCAACCTGCGCCGAAAACAACAAACCCTCCAATATTGGGCCAGGGCCCAGTCCAGACACGGCTCAAACCCCGTTAACGAGCTATTTGGGACGGGCACCTTCATCAGGGGCCGGGAGCTTAAAAAGAAGCATGTTGCCTTCCCATTTGGGGCCAGCACCCAGACCCTGGTGGAGGAGGCCGGTCTCAAGGAGGTTGCTGTGGCAGACCTGAATCCCTCCGACCCCCCCCCACCGGCTGCTTCACTCCCCGGATGTCGACAACTATCTATCTACAATAGTAACGAAATCTGACTCTCCGCACCTCGTGAGGTCAGAAGCTCTCAATTATATTAATATTCAGTATGCTGAGCATTTAAAAATTTATACAGACGGCTCCAAATGCCCTGACTCTGGCTTGGTAGCCAATTCATTCGTAATTCCCTCCAAAAACATTATAAGAACATTCAGACTCAGCAACAATCTTTCTATATATTCGGCGGAACTTTTGGCCATTAGCTTTGCAATGTGCTGGATATTAGTTAACAAGCCAACTAAGACTGCTATATTCTCGGACTCTCTATCATCACTAGAGTCCATCAAAAATAGAAATAGCAGGTCTAGGCCTGATATTTTAAATGAAATTTTGGAACTGAATCAAAAGTGCCTAGACAAATCTTTACAGGTAACTTTAGTTTGGTGCCCAGCACATGTCGACATCCCGGGGAATGATCAGGCAGACAGGGAGGCTAAGGAGGGCCTCAAAAGGGAGTCGGTCAATATAGGGGTCCCACTAGCCCCAACAGAAATATTCTCGCGGGTCAAGGCCTATGTTATGCGTGAGTGGAACAAAATACCACCCGCTAACACTTCATATAAAGCCCCTTTCCCAATTGCCCAGAAAACCCTCAGTCGGCCGCATCAATATTCTTCCAATATCATTATAGACAAATGCATTAGCCGACTGAGGATGGGGACCAGTCTCTTGCCTGCTAGTGCGGGAAAGTATATTTTAAAGCTGGACCCTCTCTGTACTCAATGTGGGATCCCCTTCACAGCCGACCACCTGCTGACACAGTGCCCCCAGTTCTCTACACAGAGAGAACAGCTTAAATCCACTTTTTCCAAATTAAACATTGATTTTACCCTTAATAATATCTTAGATCCTACTGGCAAATATAAATTACCAGTGTACAAATCTCTGGCAACTTATCTTGTGGACTGCCAGATCACAGATAAAATATAAATTCAAATAGGGGTCCTGCAGCTTAATTAGAACATCTTCTATAATAAAACTTAAATTCAATAGACACTTTCCCATATCTGAAGAGAATCAGTTGATTTAAAAATTTATTTATATCACTGAATAGCTTCTAACTGTACAATGCTTAAATTATTCCTTCTTAGCAATGATTACATTTATCTACTGTCTTCCAGTGTGTTACACACTAATTCTCTTTCTAGTACAGATAATACCTGCCTAACCAAATTTTTATACACCCCTATGTCTTCCAATCATGGGAGAGAACTCTTAAAAATCAACTTATATCTTATCCAGTACACTGGGACAATAATAAACAATGCTCAGTAGAGTCTAGAGGGTTAAACCCAGCCAGTGTTTATATCGTGCAATACTGGCTTTGTCAATGGTCAACAGTACCGTACTCGTAGTTACAATTTAGATATATTTGCCTGTGTTACATGGTTAAAGAGGTTCTATTTCTGACTTCTTAATATTTTGTGCTCATATATTGTGCACCTTTTATTGATAATTTAAATGTATTCCCCCTGGACCTCAGGCAAATTGACAAATTTATGCCTTTTTAACTTAACTTAATTTGTCAATTATTGTTTTCAGTGGAACAATAAACAATGCTCTAATAGCTGCAGGAATCCCCCTACTCCATTTCCTTTTACCCCCTTTCCCTCCGTGGTCTTACATGAGCCGTGCTGGGCCGGGCACACAGGAAGATAGTAACACATGTCTTAATTTAAATATCATGTTATTACATATGTCTCTGTTGCTAACGGAGCCCTCCCTCAACCATGGCCAATCTGATTGACCAAGGATTCCTTATTCTAAGCCATTTTTTAGTAAAGCAGTTTGCCCCATTTACTATTGTCAAGTATTAATAAACCCCATTTTTTATATTAATTGGGGAGGACCCAGTTATCAATCTTTTAATGTGTATTATATATTGTTGTAACTCTCATGGGTAGTAAGTTTCTTAATTGTTTGCCAAGTATTTTGATCATATTGTTAATAATGATCAATTTTGCCATAAATTCTGTGTGGTACTACATAATGAGATCCTCTGCAGTTATTCTTAAATGCAGTATTCTGCATACTTTTAATGAACAACTATTTCATAGCAGGGATTATTCACATTTTAGCTTTTAATATGTTAAACTACCTCTTTTAAGTGTCCCTATCTATGTAAATCATGTAATCCTGTGCGCCGCCCTGGTCCCAATATCTCAGAATACCTCTCTAGCACTGCCGGCCAAAATTCCCTTCCCCCACCGGTGCTACCCCATCTTTTGAAAATCACGAACGAGACAAAGTCTGCCTTACATGTGCCCCCCAGGTTGATTCCCCTTTTTACCTGTATATAATTGTACAGCCCAGTTAGTTCTTTTTATTAAATATCTATTGTTTTATCTATGTTATTTTTAAAGGCCCTAAAAAGTAAGCCGTTTGATAGTACCGGAAGGATGTAATATATGTTTTATCCTAATTTTACTGTATATTGGATTCTCATCCTTTTATGTTTGTCCTTGATCTTAAATGTCACCCTGGGGAAGGTTACATTCCATTAAATAGCCCAACAATCTTGTATAAATCCCAATGGACAGGGTCTCAGGTTGGAGCAATAAGTTATATTCCCTGTCTACAAGTGCTCAGCATTAGTTAAAAGCATGTCATGCAATTGTAACATCCATCATTAGAATGAATATAACAATTTAAAAAAAACAACAAAATACTACATACCAACAACATACACTTGCGGACTCTCCCAGATCTATAAGTAAACAAGACTCAAACAATCCCGTTGCAGCATTTGCTGCATAATGGGTCTAGAAAAATGGTGATTCACATAAAATTATGTGTTCCCTCCAATTTATTCTTATTCTAGTTGGGCTATTTCTTCAAATTTCCTCTTTCTCATGTTAGTATAGTTTAAACTCAGTGTTTATCCTTTATTTTTTCCCCTGTTGCAAAGTACGCTATACCTATTTAGTGCTATTGACCTAATATACAACATATTTACAAATAGACTAGTCATTTATACATTCACATATGGTTTTTACATTTGAACTCTTTATCAGTATAAGGGAGGTAACTCCCGTTGACACATAAAAGGTTATTGCAGAATTGCTTCCCTTTAAACTGTGTATACCCTGGTAGTTGTCTCCTTATACAAGAACAGTGTGCTTTCATGTGTCATGTAAGCTATTGTACTAGATTTACAAGTATTCCTATTTTTAAGCATATATTTTTATTTTTAGCACCGCACCTACACTGCAAAGTTTTATATATGTATTGCCAATTATTAGCAAAGTATTATGTTAAGCAGTGTGCTCGGGCAATGGTTTTTAACCGAAGTCCCGAGGGTAAACAACTCCAATTGATTGATTACTTCTGGCCCAGTCCCTCACAATGTCTACGTTGCAGGGAACAACATCTCCCTGGACGTTAGACCTTGCCCCGTACCCCCTGTCAGATGTTATCGCTGTCAGGGGTACGGACACACCGCCAGCGGGGGTAAATGTCCTCACCCGTCTATTTGTTGCCGCTGTTCGGGAACCCGGTGCCTACGCCAATGCACCCATAACATCCGCCGTTGTGTAAATTGCGGTGGCCCGCACTCTGCTTCCTACCAAGGTTGTCCGTCGTATAACATTGCCTCTTATTCCAGCTTTTATGGTGTTTCTTGGTCTGAGGCGGAGTGCAAGCTATTAGCAGTTGATACTGTGGCCCACAAGGATGGTGTCCAACACACTCCATCACCAACCGACTCCAGGTCCAGGTCTCCACCCACACATGCAGCCCCCTTCTTTCCAACCCACCCCAGACTCCAACCCCCCGTTGGCCTACCAATCCTACACTTTCAATATACCATTTTATTCCTCCCTGGGTGGCTACTTGTCGTTTACCTAATTCATTACTGTGTATTACCTTAAAGGTACACAGTATCATATTCACTCATCTAAAGTATTTTTAACCTGTAAATATTATAAATAATGTTCTTGATTCTTTAATTCTTAACTGTATTATAGGCCAATTTCTTAACATATTGTTTCAAAGTGGCCCTATCTAGGTGACTGTTTTGTAACTAGCAGCCTATATTGCTGCATTTTATGTATATAAATAAATGTAGTTTTTACAAATGTTTTAATGCCACCCTGGGGGGTACTACCATTTTAAAATAGCCCAACTTTCTTAAGGTACAAAAGAGACAGGGTCTTAAGTTGGAGCACCTCGCTATATTCCCTGTCTGCAAGCGTTCAACATAAGTAAACTGCATGTCGCACAAATGTTAATAAATTAAAATTACTTACACGCGTAACATACTTGCCTAGGCAAGTCCTTGTTCATTTATATTATATTAAATCTTCACTACTTAGTGACTCTAGATCCATTTTACTTATTATCAAGAGTATTCTTACTCCACATACAGTTAAAAAGGGTTAGAGAACCCTAAATACCAACCATTGCATTACATTGTAATACTCATTTTATTCAGAGTATTATTATTATGACAGCATTTCTAAGTAACTTAGTTGTAAATTTTCTGCCTTTTCATATACCGGCAGCATTAAATTGTAGCAAAGACATGCAAATATCATATCTATTCTGTAAAACTATGTTGAACCACTTAGAGATCTGGTAAAACATTAAACTGTTCATTATTTTATTTTAAATAAACAACCGGTACTATTGTACCTGTATTGTTTCCAAACTTCTTTAAAAGTATATGGTTATTAAATCATATATTTCTTCCAGATCTTTAAGTTAATAAGACTCCAACAATCCCATTACAGCATATGCTGAAAAATGGGTCTAGAAAAATGATGACATATGTAAAATTATGTGTTTCCATCATTAAATCTTATTATGTTGGGCTATCATCTCTCTTCTTTTCTATCTAAGTATTAAACTGCAAAGAAAACAATAAATAAACACAAATTACTCATCAAAGTTTCGTCATACTTTATTTCAGCTTAAATAATTATGTCACATTCATAGAGAAATTAGTTCTCCCAAATTTTATAAACATTTCCATATTAAAATCTGCATATTTTCATCTAGCAGATCTATTATTTTCAATATTTCTTTGCAGTTGTTCATAATAGTGCGTACTCGTCAAACCCTGTCATTATATAACCCTCACGCTGATTGGATTATTAACGAGAATTTTGATTTGTTCAATTACTATCCGTTTTGAGCGTCAAGCTCAGTATGCAAATTAGGTTCCTGCGCTATCGCCTTCATCTTAAAGGCTGTATATTCAATTTTAAAAGTTTTTTAAAGTTAATACACGTGTTGCATACATTGAGAAAATACATTTCTACAGCATATATTACCGTTTCGCTTAACTATTTACAAAGATTTATTTAAAAACAGTATTTTTATGTACTTCTGGTATATTTTTGCGAATAGATTTTTATATAAAGCACCGCACCCACACTGCAAATATTTTATGTGTCACACCCTTTTAAAGAAGGGATGTAGTATAGTTTTAGTCAACGCAGAGTTTTAAATGTTAAGCAGTGTGCTCGGGCAATGGTTTTTAACCGAAGTCCCGAGGGTAATTAACCCCACTCGTTGTCGTAATGTAAGTAGTCTATTTAAGATTCTTCCACAGGAGCTTTAGGAATCCTCCTTTAGGTTGAGTTGACTGCAGCTGACGCTGAAGACTGTCCTTCTCTTTTTCGACCTCTTCGAGTCGTGCCTGCGTCTGCGCCTGGTGTTCCTGAGCATAGCGCAGTGATCCATCAGCTTATCTCGTTCATCTAGCATGTTTACCATCAGCTGCTCAAAGTTGGCATCGTCCCCGGACTCCTGCGACTCACGGTCGGTGGAACCATCCTCCGATATCGTTGGCATGACATCGCACATCATCTTGGACAATTATTTATGGTATATCTTTGTGATTTAGAAGTGTTACAATTAAAATGACTCTAAGATGAGCCTTCTGTTAACAGTTTCTGAGAGTGATGCTGACTAATAACTCGATTTTTTTCGTTTATTTCACTATAACGCGAATATACGAATACTATATAAGCTTACGTATCATGAAATGGTGTCTGTCTTTCTTCGACGCTTCATATCGATAGAAAAATATCTGAAACATGATGATTTCATTCAAAGATTTCTTTTGATCATCCCGGTTAATAATTTGCATCCTGGCAGCCATTTTCTTGCGAAGTGTGTCATACCCACAATGCACCTGTGCAAAGGGCGGTAATTCTAATCAATTAAAATCAATTTGTCCATTGTTACTTCCCTTTACTAATATGCTCTATGAAGTGCGTTCTGTCGTACAAATCTTGAAATTTTGTTTAAATATGTTGCACTTCGTCACTGACGTGACAACAAAATATTATTTTCACAACAGTTAATGCTGACTGCAAATGTAGACAATTTGTCTGGTACCGCAACTTTTCAAAAATATAAATGAAATGTACAGGCAAGTACTTTACTGTGCAGTATTGGAGTCACTGACAAAATATAAGTAGTCCATTTAAGATTCTTCCGCAGGAGCTTTATGAATCCTCACTCAGGGCTAAAGATGGCAACGCTATCATTTAAATATTTGTTTGGAGATGCATTGAATTTTGAACAACCATAGCTGCTACCGGGGTATTTTCTGCTAAAATTAAGTTAACATTTAGGTCCTACCGAACAGGGGCGTAGCTTGGGTTAAACAGTATAGGCACAATAGGCGAAATCAACAAAATGATGCTGTATGCGATCATTTGGGCCAGGAGTGTTTATACTCGTATGTGGCTACAAACAACTCACTCCAGCTAAACCCCGATTTTGCAAAATAATTGTAAAATTTGCGTGTGTTTCAAGAAATTTATTTCATATTGACGTAATCGACTCGTTAAACAATGAAGTATTAACACAGCAGAGAAAGATCCCCTCACCCCCACCCCTTATTGTTTCTATTGAATTTTTGGCATATTTCAATTTTTCATCACTGGAAAAAATGTATAGGCACATGCCTATAGTGCCTATAATACCTAAAGGAAGCCACGCCCCTGCCGAAAGTTTTCAATGTCGAATCGGTCGTGTACGTGCTAAGGTGGTTGGGACCTAACTACCCAAAGGAAACCCACATGTCCGATATTGAGAAAACAGATCCAACTCACAGGGCAAAACTCAGGTCGCCACCCCTGGCCACGCATGACGCTAACTACTAAGACAGTCACCTCCATCCATGAACGCTCTTGCACCACAAGGTGGTCATCTATAGGCGGATTTAGCGGCATACACTTCCTCCCTCGTAAAATTGACTAAGATTCTATGTTTTTAAACCTCACAATAACACGTAATAAATTATACGGTCTCTCACATAAAAAATGATGTAGGTTTTTCAACTTTCTTGTCATGTTGCACAGAAGCGTAGTGAACGCAGCGTAACATTTTAAATGCCATCCACAGACACGAATTCAGAACCGGGCTTTTGGGCTCCAGCCCCCACCCCCAGCTGAGCCCGGAACTCTCATTTTCGGGCTGGGCTTTGATGTTTCACAAGTTGTGAAGGGCGTGTCAATAAGTATACTGTATATTGCCTTATTTTATGACTTTGTCGGGATTGGGCTTTGATCTTACACAAGCAGTCAACAGCTGGCGTGTCACTTTGTGTACCGTATCTTTCTCCTTATCTTTCAATTTATCAGGGCATTTAATCTGGAAGCTCTGTGGTACCTTGCTGAGCATACACCAATCATGGTGTTCGAGTGGCTGGAAACATATTAATTGGTAGAATAATATTTGACACGGGCTAGGCGTCGTTAATTGACCACGGTTGGTAGAACACTTATTGCATAAGTGAGAGAGTTACTTAGTCAGACTATCTGGTTTAGGTAGAGACGACACATATTTCATTACGAGTAATGTTTTTACCTTTTCAAGGCTGATAATGGCACTGAATCCCAAATATTTTAGGAAACAATCTAACCCTTTACATTTGGTTCATACAGAGATGCATCGATGCAATAATTATATAATATTAATGATGTCATATAATGCGAATACGCTTGTAGATACGGACACAGTCCATGTAAAAGTCAATATAGGGAGAAAAGCTTGATATTTAAAATTTGCAAAGATATATCTACATAATTATGGTCCATGCTATATGGTATATAGCCTAGTTTTGTTATAGGGTATAAGAAATAAAATATTTATAATGCGTTCTATTTGGTCCAAAAAATGTATTATGTAATTTGTCGATTTTTATGTACGACTGTTAAACTTGAAACAGTCCTATTAACATAAAACGAAAAACAACGAACAAAACTAGTTATAGCCATCACAAATGAACATTCCCAATATATTATAATCCGGGAGGCAAAATAATCCTTTTTTTTCTGCTTTTTAGAAGAATAGGTGAGCTTTCCTACTCGCCCCGGCGTCGGCGTCCGTGTCTGATCTTGTTTAAAGTTTATATTAACAAGTCTTCTAACCTCAAAACTACATAAGTTATTCCCTTGGAATTTGGAATATACCTTCATCATTAACTCCAGCATGAGATGCAACATTCCCCATAACTCTGTTTTGTATTTTGACAGAGTTATGCTCCCTTTTCACATAGATTTTCTGATTAAAGTTTATGTTTTAGATCTTGAAAACTACATAAGTATTCCAATTGAAACTTGGCATATACCTTTGTCAACAACTCCTAAATTAAGTGCAATATTCCCCATAAATCTGTTTTGTATTGTAACAGAGTTATTCCCCTGTTTACATAGATTTTCTGGTAAAAGTTTATATTCCAAAGTCTTATAACTTAAAGACTACACAAGTTATTCACGTGAAACTTGGCATCCATCTTAGTAATCAACTCCAGCATCAGGTGCAACAATCCACATAACTATGTTGTGTATTTTGAAAATTTTTGTTTCAAAGTTGTATAATTTCTAAACTACATAAGGTATTCAAAATTTACGCCCCTTTCCACTTTCCAAAATATGCACCAACTGAAATACTTCGAATAATCGAACGACTACTACTATTATTACTACTTCTACTGATGCTGCTGCTTCCATTGTTATTGCTACTACTGGTGCTGTTGCTACCACCACCACTACAACTACCACCGCTGCTGTTGCAACTGCTGCTAAAATAACTGTCACTACCAATTCTACATCATCTTAGTCCAGCACCCCCCGGTCAAACCTGGTCTGCGGCCGGCCCATACTAAAATATAATTAGAAAATCGCAACAGCATTCAAATGTGTATATTTATTTGTATTAACATTGCGAACTTAAGTGATACTGTTTGCGATAATTCATAAGATACTTTGTAAAGGCTGCCCCAAAACCGACTACGCATTATGTATTGCTTAAAGTTCTGCATCGTGCAGTGCTAAATGCGCCGGATTAGACTATGCGAGTGTTTTGAAATATCATTAAATTCACATATATTTAAATTGTGATATTTTGCATTTTATTACTTTCAGCATCAGCAGCACGAGTTTTACTATCATCATCATCATCATCATCATCATCATCATCATCATCATCATCATCATCATCATCATCATCGTCGTCGTCATCATCGTCATCGTCATCATCATCACCCCCATCACCAGCAGCAGCACCACTACCACCACCATCATCACCACCACCATCATCACCACCACCATCATCACCACCACCATCATCACCACCACCATCATAATCATCATCATCATCATCATCATCAGCATCAGCAGCAACAGCAGCGTTATCATCATCAGCAGCATACATCATGATCACGAAAATAATCAGCATCATTAGATATCAATGTCCACTATTTTTATCAATAAAATAAAAACACAGACAAACATTTCTTAAATGACTGTCAGTAATTTTATAAACTTGAAGTATGTGGCCGATCTGCAATATACGGTGGCCCGTGGTCCAGTTCGTGCACGTGGAGTATTTATTGATGACAATGTCTTCGAGAAATGCCCCATGTCCGGAGCTGTCGGAACTTGAATGTCAGTGACGGAAAAAAACATATACATAGGCTGTGATCCCAATTAGACATTTGATTAAAATGCTAAAAAGAAAGAGAACGTTATCGATATGTTTGACATATGTATCGGCATATATGGGTTAACAAAAACCGCAACGAGTCCGACCGTCGCTAATTTGTCAAAGACCCGAGTCCTGCACATGAATGTTGCTAGCCGCCTTCATATTTGCTTCTAGTCGGTGAAATATTGAATTTGTTTTAAATAAATTATTCGAATTTAAATGAATCAAACATGCTTTCTGACAGCCCGCTCAGTAATTAATTAACCATCTGTTGTCAAGTGGGATAATTATTGATTGCGAAAGTGAATTACCATCAATATTTCAATGGCGACATCAGTTACAGAGACATATTTCCTACACCGCTGAATATCCACGATTTT
Organism: Congeria kusceri; assembly: GCA_027627225.1. NCBI lineage: Eukaryota > Metazoa > Mollusca > Bivalvia > Myida > Dreissenidae > Congeria > Congeria kusceri. The sequence continues at coordinate 26,061,083 of CM051027.1, forward strand.
GCCGTCAAGATGTTATCTTTCAATAAATCGTAACCGTGTCGCGACATTGGGACTGCGGAATTTTGAGAAATTCATGTTCTTTATTGTGTGTTAAAGGCGGACTAGACGTTTTCAAATGTGAGGAAATAAATATGTAAGTACATTGTACATGTACGTCAACGACGAAATTATTTGTTGCGTTGTTCTTGAGCTGTAGTATCTGATACCTACACTAGAGGAAGATGTTTACATATTGTTAATATGTACATTAAATTCATTGTGAAGTGGAATAGTACGTAGCAACCGGAGAGTAAGTGTACCGTAATATTTTAATTATGTATCAACATATTTGCGTCATTTATAAACAATTATAACATGATACTCACTAATTTGTCTATAAAGAACAAAATTATCGTTGTTAAACTACCCAATAAACAACGCAAAAAGTAGCCCCGATTATAAGCGGAGCAAATAGCAAAATGTAGTTTTATTACAAATTAAAAAATATTTGTCAACTCATGTTAGAATCGAAATAATTTTCTCATTATCGTTGTTTATCGTCCAAATTTCAACTCTAAGTCGTTCTGATGCATGGCTATTAAAACACCCGGGCTAACGCCCCCGTGGTTTAATTCCTACGCATTGGAACTCCATATATTTTACTTAAGAACTATTGTGTAGAATTTTTATTCCGTAAATGGTGTGTGAACAGCAAAATGCGTTATTGATTAATTATTATGGCAAAACAACAAATTTATGTTTAATTTACTGGATTGCCACCGCATTATTGTCGTTTTTTAAACGCGTTAAAACAGAAATGGATTTATAGACATGTTATTAACTGCAAACATAGGTACAAACCATATTAAAACTGTTTTACGAATTTTAAATTATAATATAAATGATTAATCATGATATATCTCGTATTTGCATTCATTTTTCTTTATCTGGGGCAATATGTGATTATCAAAACCCGTTGGAAATACCTTAAAGGGGCATGTTCACAGATTTTCGTAATTTTGAAAAATTACATTTCATGTCTTTACTGAATACACTTCAGCAATATTGGACAAATCAACAACAAAATATTATGTGTAGAAAAACAAATATTTTAAAGATTTGCCTTCGGCGGGACTCGAACCTCCGACCGCCGGGATAAAAAATCCGTCGCGCTAAACACTCAGCTATACTGACTTTCAAGTACAGAATTTAGAACGAATGTTTTTTCAAAATACCGACGAAAAGCGATACAAACGTTTTATACTGTTATCCATTTCAATTGATAATCTTTCATAAGCGAAGATATATGTCCGATATATTTCTTTGTCAGTAGTATTATTTCGCTTGTTTATCTATAACGTATATTTGTTTTTGAGATCTATGACCAAAAAAAGAGAGAAAAACTGTCACTTCGCAAGTGAACAGGTCCATTTAAATTGATTGTGATGTGGAATAGCACAGCAACCACAGAGTAAGTGTTCCTTTATATTTAAATTATTTATCAGACGTACCGACACAAGATGGCGTACATTTAGAAAATCTACATTCGTTGTGTCTTAAACGCACTATAATTTTAATACGCGGCAATACATATGTCAAGTGATTCATCAAGTTAAAGGTCTTAGAACTATCTTAAGTTTGAAATCAAAATCGTATTAATTTGTTAACTAAATACCCAAGAATGGCAGGAATAACACAGAAATTACGTCAAATTAAGTGTATGGAACGGAACAAAACGGTACTTCTCGGAATACCTAAGATATTGTAACTCTTTCAATTATACTTCAATTTGCAGGAAAATTGGTTATATGTGGTATATTACATACAACATTCAGAGGCGGTTCCAGGATTTCGGGTTGGGGGGGGGTTATCATCAGCATCATCATCATCATCATCATCATCATCATCATCATTAAATGCACTTTGTGTCACTGAATAAAAAAATGTTGGCTCATCTGTATGCCATGAGCCTGTTTGATGTGCCTGTCCACAAAATACAGTTTGGTGTTTTTTTCCCAATAATAGATTTTTTTAAACTTTGTCTGCAAGGAATACATACAAATACTATGTGAAAAATGAAATAAAAACATATGGTTACCAGTCTTGTTTTGATCTTATTTGCAAGTTTATAACGTGCACTTTTGCATAAAAACTGCTATATTTTCGAGTGTCTCAAGACTACCTTAAATCCCCAATAAAAGATGAAAAGGACAAAATAAAGGTTTGATGTAAGCTTATATTAATCAATATAAATTTAATGAAAGCAAACATTACCAAAAAATGCTTTACAGAATGTAAATTCTGAAAAAATCACATGTTTTATGTTTCAGTGTGACCGACAAAGCCGATGAAATTCTTACTGTATCAACCACAATTTTGGAAATATATAAAGTTCTACATAACAGAATTCTGCCAAACTACTTGAATATATTAATCTATATGTTGTGAAGATAAAACAAGAATAAAATGTATAGGTCACCATATTATTAATCGAATACAATTGTAAATAAAGATCACTACCTTCTCGTCATTTTTCACAAAATACAGCAATTTTACAGACCAAAGTCTACAGTTTGCTAGAAATACAGATACAAGCTGGAAAAAAATTCATACAATGTATTAAATTCATAACAGATTATAAAAGAAACCATTAATAATGGTAATAACTTCAATATCAATAATCACAACTACTGAACATGGACAGACAGCCGACATTTGTCATTCGACTAAATGAAACTATGTTCTTTTTGTGACCGACAAAGCCAAAGCGATACTCATTTTATAAATAAACATTTTTCTTTTCTTTTTTTTGTCTTTTTTTTTCCTGTTTCAATGATTTTATTCATTTCATAATCTATATACACACAATTTACCAAGACATAAACATACATAGACTTATTTTACCATATGTAATGTGTATTAACTGTGTTATTAATATCAATACACAAACTGAATTACTCACTCAAAGTGGCTATACTTCCTTATACTTTTTTTATACTTTACTGGACTGGCATACTTAATTATGTATAACACAATTATAATAAGTGAATCTTAACAAAAAAGGTTTCTGATTTACAACACAATACACTTTAACTTTGATCTCAATGTTCAAACAACATAAAAACCAATTATGTGAAATTTGCTAGTTTCATTAACAATGGACATGAATAACAAAAATTGATTTTACACAAAGAGTTCAATTTTACAACACAATCAACTATGAATCAAATATTCAAACAACACAAAAAACTAACCAAGTAAACAAATTTTGCAAGTTAAATTTATAATGGGAGTTGCTATGTTCACAACAATTATTTTTGTTATTCATGCATTTACTAATTACATAGAAGTCTTATAACTATCCAATAAATTTCTTTATTTGATTCACTTGTTGTGCTTGCATAAATATTTAAAGCTAATCTTAGGCTAGCCTTAAGACCCTGAACAGTTGGGATAACTTCTTTCCTTTTGCATGCAAAGATGTACTTTTTAATTTCCATGAAAAGAATAAAGCAGTTGTCATTTACATTTGTATCACCAAGAAGTAACATTTTGCAGTTTATTTCTATTTGTATATTTGCGTTTATTAAGCTATCAGAGATATCTTTAATAAGTAATTGTACTGTGTTACACTCCCAGAATAAATGGGTAATTGATTCTTCTGACATTTTGCAAAAAGTGCATGTATTACTATCCGACAAGCCCATTTTAAAAAGGAGTGAGTTTGTCCCCAATATTCTGTGGACAATCCTAGTTTGTAACCATTGAATATATGTATTATTCGTTTTTTTAAACACTTGTCCATGGACATTTTTCCATTGTATGGTATCGTTTGCAAAGTATTCATTCCATTTTGTTTGGCATGTTGGGATTTCAGAGTTCTGTTTTAACATATTATATAATAACTTATTGCATGAATTCATAATTATAGGTTTTATATGGGTCGACAAAATGGGGTATGAATGTACTTTATACTGTTCTAAGTTTACATTTTTCACTGAGGCAATGTATGTAGAAAGCACCTTTTTTATACCTTCATAATGTAAAAAGTTGACTGGCTTATTCATTTTGATTTGTAGTTCTTGTAATGACAAAATCTGTCCATTGTCTTTAATAATATCTTTAACATATTGAATGCCATTATCATACCAATATTTCCAAAAAATGTATTTATTGTTGATTAATAAACAGTTGTTGAAAAACAGAGGCATATCTAAAAGTTTATCAACAGAATCAATATTAATAATTTTAACAAAGTCAGAATATATTGTTAAAACATCGATCCAAAAAACGTTGGTTATTTCTTTTATAATAGAAATTGCGTATAATTGCCTGTATTACATAGTTTGTTAAAATCTATTAACTTTCTAGCCAAGGATGTAAATTTGTTCTGTCCTTGAATAACTTTTCTTATCCATGATAATTTAAAAATTTTCATAAATGCATTTATGTCCACCATTTTAAGTCCCCCTTCATCAAAATCTTTTGTAAAGACTTTTGCTTTGATTTTTGAAGGTCCCTGCCACACAGATTTGTATAGTTTATTGTTTAAATCATTACAAATAACATCTCCGGGGTGTGGCAAAGAGACAAACAGGTGAATAAACAATGGAAGTATCAAGGTCTTAACAACAGTTATTCTACCCAAGGGAGTTAAATCTCTTCTGTTCCAGTGTGCAATGCTATTTTCTAATTTAGCTAGTTTGTCATTATAATTTAGCTCAATCATTTTAGGTAGATCAACATCAAAAGTTAAACCTAATAATTTAAATTGGGTACATCCCCACACTAGTTTCCACCTTGTTTTTATGGATCTTGTGCTGTATTTTAACGCCCCTATCCAGACAACATGAGTTTTTTCGAAATTCACCTTCAGGCCTGAATATTGTGAAAAGGAGTGAAACAATTGTAATGCAATATTCAATGATTCTTCTGACCCGTCCATTAATATATAAGTATCATCAGCAAATTGTGATATCTTGTATTCTTCATTGTCAACTTTTATTCCCTTTATTTGATTACATTTCCTTATTTTAATCGCTAGTATTTCGGCACAAAGTATAAATATATATGCTGAAATAGGATCTCCCTGCCGACAACCACGTCCTATCATAAAGAAGTCTGACAAGAACCCGTTCAATTGGATTGCATTTTCCATATTATTAAAAGAAAGTGTTATCCAGTTCTTAAACATTGGCCCAAAGTTAAAAAAATCAAACACTTGTTTAATAAAACTGAAGGATAAGGTATCGAACGCTTTTTCGAAGTCAATTAGCATCAGCAGTCCAGGGATTTGGTTGCACTCAGTATAGCTCATAATATCATATAATAGTCGTGTATTATCCCCCATGTACCTGCCTTTAATGAAACCAGTTTGGTCATTGTTTACTAATTTGTTCAAGACTGACTTAAGTCTGTTAGCTATCGTCCCTGATGCTAGTTTATATACTGTGTTTAACAAGCAAATGGGTCTCCAATTTTTTAAAAATTGTTTAGGCTTTCCCTCCTTTGGAATACATGTTATAATTCCCTGTTTCTGAGTTATTGAGAGTGACCCTACATTATATGAAAAATTAATGCTTCTAACCACAAAGACACCCAATTTTTTCCAAAAAACTTTGAAGAAATTTGCCGAGAATCCATCGGAGCCTGGGCTTTTGTCATTTTTCATTTGTTTAAGAGTAGCTGACACCTCTTGTAAAGAAAGAATACCCTCTAACATGTCCGCTTCTAAATCGGTTAATTTGGGCAATTCATCATTTTTAAATTCATGTTTCAGATCATAATTGGTAGTGGGTTGTTCTGAATATAAAATTTTGTAAAAGCAGTTTGCTTCTTTAAGAATATTTTCAGGTTCATATATTAATAATCCATCCTCTCTCTGAATGCAAGATATATTTTTGGAGATAAAATTATTTTTTTCCAAATTACAAAACATCTTAGTTGGGTTTTCTCCATTATCTATCCAGTCTGAACGGGAACGTGTAAAGCAACCCTTCATAGTTTCCTGTCTAATAGTTTCTAATTCATTTTTAAGTGTAATTAATTGTTCCTTATTTTCCTCTGTCAGTGATTGCTCCAATATTTCAATTTTTGATATTAATAGACTTTCGTTTGTTCTTTTTAATTTTGCTTTGTAACTTGAGTAAGAGATGGTCTTGCCTCTAATCTCCATTAGAAGTGTTTCTAGGAAAAGTTGATCGTTGATGACAAGCTGTATTTGGCTGTCATCAATATCATTTAACGTGTCTAAATTATATATAGGAATGCAATATTGCCGTTTAATATCATCTATCAAGGTATTAATTACTGACAAAAATTCAATATCAGATAGCAACGAGTTATTGAATTTCCATAAACCTTTACCATGTATAATTTTTTCAAAACTTATAACCATGTCAATAATAGAATGGTCTGATCTGTAGCTCGTTTGTATTTGAGCATTTAATAAATATTCAATCATATTATTTGTAATAAGGAAAAGGTCCAGACGGCCCTGTTGCAATGGGTTAGTACGTCTCCATGTGTATCTTTTTATCTCACCGTTTATATATCTAAAAGTATCATGCAGTTCCCTTTTAACCATTTCCCCCAATAACAAGTCTCTTGCTTTCCTATTACTATTTAAATGTTTATAGTTAATATAATCTAACAGTGGGTCAAGCACTAGATTAAAGTCTCCACATATAATATACATAGTATTGCCAATTTTTTCGATTGTATCAAAGACTTGTCTATAAAAAGACGGGTTGTCTGCATTTGGGCCATATAAATTTAGTAATGTGAATTGTTTGGAACAGAAACTTAGGTTTAGGGCTATCATATTTCCGTAATCATCTTTTTCAACGGAATTTACTGTAATTTGTAATTTCCTTTTTAATAGGATGGCAACACCCCTCGAATTAGTTGACCCAAAACTAATGAAGCAATCCCCACCCCATTGTGAGTATATATGTTTTTCCATTTGTGCTTTCCAGTGAACATCTTGTAAACAATAGATATCAGCGTTAAGCTTTTTTATATAACTCATTACATCAAATCTCTTTTTACTGTCATTTAACCCACGACAGTTATAAGAAATAATGTGTAGCTCAGTCATTACAAATGATTACACAAAACAGTATCTGCGTTTGACAGTTAATAATGAATGATTCTCCATTAAATAGCATATGGTAAATTGTCGTTGGCATATAAAACAGACAAAACTTATACAAAACACTTAAATGTCTTATGAAGGAGCATAAATCTTGTAAACAGGAATTTAAACAAAGGAACAAGAAGAAAAGAACACAGACTACCATGTCTGTACACAAAAACATATACACAAAACCCATGCTCTGCAGCAAAAACAAATAGGACAAATAATATTAAGTATAAAATATGTTTTTACCCACTAACATATACAGTCAATATAGTGAAATATATATTGCCAAATAATTTCTATGTTCATCTTAAGGTGGCTAATATATGCATTTTCCTACTGATTCGACATTTTTATCTTTTGTACACGTGATCTTGCTGTGAAATGTCATGTATTTCATGTATTTAAAAGCAATAAAATACTATTAAAGTAAAACTAAGAGTGAGAGTGTGTGAAAGGATAAGACACGCAAACATTTGTAGTATTTTAGGGAAAATAACGGGGATTCTTGTAATCAAAATGGAGTTATATTTCACTGGTGTTCACAATATATCTGTATTCATTAAATAGAACTAGATTAGTATACATTTAGATTTTAATGCTAACGATTTACAAAATGTATAAGGTTTATTTCCCTATAACTATACATGTATAGCAGGTTATAATCTATGACAATCAAATATGACATCTGTAATCATAAAGAAATAAATTTTCAGTTAGATCATGAGTATTTACCAGTTGTTTCTCACATATTGAACTAATTTACTCTTAGGGTTTATACAGTACTATAGTATTAAAATGCTATATATATGGTATAAATTTATAATCTTAAAAAATAAAATATTTTCTCTAATATTGAGCTAATTTACTCTTAAAGTTTATAGAATAGTATTAAATTTTATATTTACGGTATATTATAAACCTGACAATACATTTCCAAATATATCTTAATTATAAAGACAATATTTTCTCAAATACTGAATTAAATTACTCTTAAAAATAATCGAGAAGTAGTTAAATGCTATGCATATATTGTGGGAGGTAATAACATCTCAAACATAGGATACAAGTTTTTATGAGTTTTCTCCCTTTAGCAATACAATATATTGAGTTAATTTACTCTTAAAGTTTATAGAGTAGTATAAAATGCTATATTTGTGGTATATTATAGAATTGAAAATACAATTCCAATTATATCTTAATTATGAAGACAATTTTTTCGCAAATACGTAATTAAATTACTCTTAAAGATTATAGAGAAGTAGTTAAATGCTAAACATATATGGTGGGACGTTACAACATCACAAACCTAGGATAAAAGTTTTTATGAGTTTTTTTCCATTTAGCAATACATAAAAAAACAGGTATATATAATCTATATTATATAGTTATATCATAGTTATATCATTTATCTCACCTTAATATACACCTGAACATACATTTTTTAAACATGTCTTATAATTATGATGTATAACTGGTATCTGGGGTAGTAGCACGAGATGTAACAATGTGTAGGAAAGTATAAAGGTTAAATGAGCATAAGAAAGAATGCCAAATAAGCATAGAACAAACTCGGGAGGTAGCTAAGGATGTAACTGTGCAGAGAAAAAATAACACAGATTAAATGAGTACAACAAATTCAGCATGGAACATATGTATAACTAGCCGTAACAAGCCTTATGCTATCTTACTATAAGTAGTGTAAAAACGTCATGGCTATTGTTATATTACTATATACTTTATAACTATCATGGCTATTGTTATATTGCTATGTACATATACATAACTAGCATGTTTCGAACATAGTTTCGTGTCTTAAACAAAGCTTAAATGTCTTGTTCTTTTAAAAGGAGACGCGCAGAAACAAAACTAATCAAAATGTAGATCATATTTCGAGTTATTTTTGCATATAAAGTACCAGATATACATGTTAAAAAGATCTTACATAGTATCTACAGGCTGTCCATTGTCTTGTATCTACCTCCTCTGGCTATTGCCAAATCTGAAGTTTTCAATCACATTGTGTATATTGTCATAGATGTCAAACTTGACGCGTTCTTGTCTCGTGGTTAGTCCATACACTGATCCATTGAAAAACCACGCACTATCAATGTTATGATGCAATGTAAGTCGGCTAATCAGCCCAGAGTTCAGCTTGGTCACGTCATCAGCAATACGGTTACCCGCCTCCTTCTTGGCCTTGCGCTTTTTCATCAGACTGGATTTTGCTGAATTGTTCATCAGCTTGATGAGGATCGGTTTTGTACTCCCCTTCCTCCCTGGGATTCGATGGATAGCCATGATGTCCTGCTTTTCAAGGGTAACCCCTTGCTTGTTGAAGAGAGTTGCAACCTTTGTTATGAGTGTCTCAGAGCTTTCATCTCCATCAACTTTTACATCCATTATTTTTATATTATTTTTGCGTGAGTATTGTTCATTGTAATTCGCCTTTTTATTCGCTTCTTTCGCTAGATCATGGGATTTTGTCATTCGCATTTCCATTGACTCAAGTTGTTCTGAGTGCCTCTTCTCTAGTTGTGTTACCTGTTCTTGAAGTGACAGGTACTTAAATTCTAGGGAATCGACTTTTTCTGTAACCTCTTGTACTTTACGTTCCACCAACTTTTCAATATCCTTCACAATTCTTGCTTCAATTCCTGTCATGACCCGTGTCACACATTCCTCTATCTCCTCTTTCTTCACAACTGATTTCAGATCTCCCCTTAATTCCATAATGCCAGAGCACATTGTGTCTATCTGTTCCTGCAGCCTTCCAAAGTCCATACTTTCACTGGAGTCTGAACTAGTGCGCCTTGGCTGTTTTGGTGCACGTTCACTTTTAAGTGCTGAGGGACTTGGCTGGTTTGCTTTAAAAAGCAGTTGTTTTACTGGCTTATCTCCCTTTTCTGTTTTTTCTCCCTTTGTACTCATTTCTGACCTTACCATATGTCTGTGTATGAGAAAAATAGTTGCACGTTATTTCTCCACTTTTTCAGACAGTCAATGTGTACACTAGATTTTTAATCCTTTTTCAAGCTGTCATAGCTAGATATCAGTCTAATTATCTTATAGGCCCGTAAGTGACCTTCAATTACACACCAAAATTTTAACTGGTCATCTGTTTGTATAATCTTCTATAATCCTCTTATTGTACTCCTGGTTTGTACTGGTATGTCCATGTCCATGTATATGTATAATTGCTTATATGAACAAAGAGAAATTCTTTTTCATCTAATAACTTCCAAAATGCAACGTATTTGCGGTTTATTATTTTTTCATCACAATGTCCCACCTATACTGTACATGAATATCAAAAAAAGTCACTCTTATATCACTATTTCATATTTGTTTTTGCAAAAGTTACAAGAGCTATGTTTTGTACATCCTCTCACCTTAAAAATTATTATATATAATAAACATTTTTCTAATTATATTAAATTTAAAAGAATTCTGCCAAAGTACTTGAATTTTTTCATATATATGTTCTCATCATAAAACTAGAAAATATTGTACCGGTCACATTATTAATCGAATTATATTTTAGAAAAGAGCACTACCGTACACCTTATTTTTGCATGTTTGAAAAATGGCACTTCAACAAAAAGTATTCGTAACAGCTAAATAAACCAATAACAAGAATACTAATTACTACTAGTAGTGTATAATAATAATAATAATAATAACTTCAATAGCAGTTATCACAAATACTGAACGAGGACAGTTTGCATCTGATTTTTGTCAGTAGAAACATGCATTCGCAAGGCACAGGGTTTCGCTTGGAATAAAAATGATTTTGAAAATAATAAAACCTCTTTGTATTTAGAATTGAAGTATATTTACAAACAAGAAGTATTACATGCCATAGCCTACTGTAAAACAAGTTTTAAAAAACATAGTCTAAAATGTATATTTGTTGATATCATGTATGTAATTGATACAGAATTCAAACCTTGATGTAGTGACACAAAATCAAATATGTAGGTTTCTAAGCATCAGTATGGTGTTCCAGACCCTCAAAAGTTTTTCAAAATGAAAGACAGTTCAGGATAATTCAAATGTAAACAAAGGAAAACTTGAGCTGCATAGCACGAACGAGAGAGAACCATATTCAGGTATAAAAACAGACGCTCTGCTGATAAACTGTTTACATGGTTGACAATGTGTAATATTGGTTTATTCATTAATTTAGTTTGTACAAACAAAAATATGTTATGCAGAGTGTCAATTTGGAGACTTTAACACACCACTGCTTTAGGATTTGTCTTTAAGGTAGTCAAATAGTGTTTCAATTATTTTCTTATTTGTTGTTACTCTTGGTTTTCCATGTGGTGTCAATTCAGACAGAAGAAATTTTAGCCCATCCAGTCCGCCTCGTTTAACTGATAACTGAAGGTGAGCTAAACAAAGTCCACTGTTGGCTATTTTCTCTGTCATTCCTTTGGAAATGATATTGTTTACTTTGAGTTCATTGAATGTTTCAATGTTTTTTTACACTTTCACACTGATATATTGAACTTATTGATTGCTGACAGAACAGTACAGCTGTGATCCGAAAATTGGGAGTCTGTAACACCAACACAGTAGAGCACAACTTCTGCAGGCTTCGCACATCACCCAGGGCATTGTGGGCAGAATACTGTTCTTTCAAAAGATGACTCACAAGATACTCTTGGGAGTATTTTTCAAGGCCTGTGTGTGTGGCCTTAAGCAATGAGAGAGTGTCAGCTATCCGTAAAACATACTTTGAAAGTGGCTAAATGGAAAGTGCGAGTTCAAATGCCCTAATCATACGAGGAAAGTCGAACTTTAGAAAGTTATGACCCACAAGAATACAAGGCTGGTGCTGTTCAATGAATGTTACAAACATGTTAAGTGCCTCTACAAGTGTTTTAGTATCAACATGCTGACCATTGTAGAACATTGAGCTGCCCGTGACAGTCAGACCTGTAACTTCAGATGCCGTGGGTGCTATCTGTTTTGACGGGAAAACAGTTGAAACATTGATCTGCACAGTTTGCAGCAATTTGTATTATGTCTGCAACTTTATGTAATGATGTTGTTTCAATATCACAGAAGATTTTGTTAACACCAATCAACTCATCAGTTTTAACCTTTTCAGTTGTTTGTAAACTTTTAGGAGGGGGAATTTCTGTTACGTCAGTATTACTACATGTTGCTATTCCACTTTGATATGTTGGACCTTCATGAATTTCACTTCTAATGTTGTCAAACTTTAGCTTTGACTTCCGTTCCAATTTCCTTCGCTTGAATTCAACACTGTTTGCAATTTCAATTCTTCGCTTGCGAAGATTGTTTTGTGTGGTAGCATGAAATTGTAGCAATTTTCCAGGTGATATTCCTATACTTTGATTTACTGCGTTCACGTAAGAAGCTCCAATATTTTTCTGTGCTACGGCACAACTAGTTCTGATGTGAAGACTTTCTGAGCCAGAGTAGTGTGTTTTTTTGGAGCCTTTGCAGCTACCATACAGTTGAACGACTCCACGTCTTTTGTTGATTCACCTGGGGCTATTTTAGCAGCATTCTGGACCACAACATTAAACACAGCTTCTAAATCTGACCTAAGGGTTGCTTCAGTCAAAGATCTACCTTAAGGCAAACCTCTGTGTTTATAGGTCTGTGGACTTTTCTGTAGCCACACCATTCCCCAAAATGTTCATGGTCTCCAAACAGATGAGGAACAATTTGTTTAAGAGCTGATGTAAATTTCTCAACGTCACCTTTGTTTTGCGCTAAAGCATAGTTGAAACACTTTTGTATGTGTTTAATAACCATTACTGAAAGAACTTTATGTTGTTTCTGTAGGGCATACAAGCTGTTGCCAATGTGCTTCACCGTGTGATTTTGGTCACTCCATTTCTCTACACTGTGTGTCAGATCTTTTCTTACTCTAGCTAAAGTTGTACAGTCGTCATCCATTATAAGAACACCAACATCAACATGTTCTGATTCAATTTCTTTTACTAGCTCTCCTGCCACATCTGGCTCCATTGCTTTTGAGTTACCAGTCCAATTTCTAGTGCATTTATGATCTGGAACCACATTGCCCTTAGCTTTATGATAATCACATTTCTTACAACTTTTGGAGCGTATGCCATATGCACAGATTTTTCCTTTCAAGTTTCCTATCATAGTTCCTACGCCTGATCTGCTGTCATAACATCTCCCTGAGCCCCGTTTCTGCCAGCCCATATCGTATTTGAATGTCCTGAAAGACGGGTCTTTGCCGGATCCTTTGAATATGTATGGTCGGAATGGACTGAAGTTTCAGCTCAACCATCCTCTGCAATAGTTAAATGAAAAAATATTTAGCCATACATGTAAACATGAAGATTCTCATTAAAGATGAAGTTCAGCATATTGTCGATAAAATATTTACTTTTATTCCACAATGTGGGCGGCATTTTTAAACTAAGTAAATATTATTTAGTGAGGTTTGTCAGGTTTGGTGACAGTTTAACTTACTGGTATTCATAATCAATAATTACAATGTATTAATTATACTTTTATATAACAAATATCAAGTGGAAAGCTAACTCCAATTGTTTCCTGTGTTGGTTAAAAAAGAGTACAATTAACAGATAATGAATGTACACAAAGCCTGAAAAATATCTTTCTTTCTGAATTTGGGATATAAATGTTATGCACACAGGCATTGTAAACACCAGTGTTCAATAGAAAAAAGGTGTGAACTGCTAGAAATTAGTTTTTGCTTCATGATCTTTAACCCTTTAATGTGCAGGCTCAAGGAAGCCCTGTCTGGCCTATTCATGTGAAAGTTCCGTCACTACAAAATGCTTTCTACTCTGGCTGCTAGGTATACAGCTTATACAGTTATGATACGTTTACCTATGACACATCAAGCTGAATGAGGAGGATGGTTATCGCCAGTATTAGTTGTATCACAGCCTGTCGGAATCTCACACTCTGTCACACTATCGCCCAGGGATGCACTGCTTGTGCGAATATCGATTGTGGTTGCACTGCTTGTCATGTCATCATCGGGGCCTGTCAGGCTACTTCCAGGGGTAACATATGGAAAATAATATACATTAAATTTTATCATTTGATTATTATTTGGCTCATTGAGTCTAGTATTTATAAGAAAGTGTGTTACAAAGTCCATCAAAATATGAAGTGTTTATCTTTTTAGATATTTACTATCAGTATTTTACTTTATCAGAGTATATTAAAATTCTTAATTATATATTCTTCCAAGGGACTTGTTACCGTCTTTCTCTGATCAACATATACAAACCTTGCAGTTCTAAATGAGCATCTTGTAGGGCAGCATGTCTTGAATGGAATCATCTGGGGAGGCATTGGTGTGAGAGGTACCAGCAGCCTGAGTACTGAAATATTCATCACATGATCAGAAAAATTGTGTGCTATATACCGGTATCTAAGTTTTATCGTACTTTATCAGAGACTTATTTCATTACACATCAAATTGCTATTTGTATATAGTAACATAACATAAAAGCGAACACATGGGTTTATTTTAAAAAAAACAACAGCAAAACAGACACTAGTGGTTTGCATACAAAATCCACTAAATTGTGTTGTTTAAATATAAATTATCACTAAATTATCAAGGAATTAAGAGTCATGTTACATTTTTCTGTATATACAGCAATTAAGCTATACTTACCACAAGCGCCTTGTTATTTCTTCCTCCTCTTGTTGCAATGCTTTTTTACAGGATGCCTTTGCAATAGAAACTATGTGCTGACCAACCTGTTAACAAAATAATAATAATTATGCCTTACAAAGTCCATGACATGTGGGAGCTCTGTTTCTATTTGCATTAACAACGGGTCAACACTAGAGAAGATGGGCATGCTTTCCCCACAATCCCCTTAACACAGTTCCAGTCTGATGCTGCTATAATATGAGCTGACTTGCACTAGCAGCGACTACTAATGGAGCGAATGTTAGGATTTGATTTATATTAGATCGGCTTTCCCACTTGAAACAGCAGTGGGTGACAAATAATATTCAGTTAAATCATCACAGTTGCCATAGCCATCCACCTCACTGCACAACCGTGTCCTGAATTTGTCAAGGCATAAACAGGGTCTTGTTTTAATAGTGGAAGTAGAAACATAGTTACTAGTGTACATGCATTACTTGTTCAAAAAGATTAAACATGTACCTTACTCTCAGCTTTCTTCAATGTTTTATGGTGAATGCTGGGAACTTCAATTGAACTCATAAAGATGTTTATATGGGTCAATCCAATACCAGAATGCACCATCCCTGAAAAAAAGTTCATTTTGGTCATAATACTTCATTTATTTTTTGTTATAAACTGGTACATTTTAAAAAGGTATGTATATGCCTTGTCATAATTAGTAGTGCCATTTTAAAGAAATCAAGAAATAAGACCTAAATATATCATTTGTAGTAGAACTTTCCATATTAACATACCGGTACTACAAAAGTACAACATGTAAGCTTTTACTGATAAAAAACATAGAGTGAGATATTTTGCCAAAGAACAAAAGCCTGTATCAACAAATAAATGAAAAAATTAATGATCTTTAGGCAAACCTTAAAACATTGTTTGTCATTGCCTACCCAAGATTGCTGGTAACAGGTAGGTAGGTATGCATTCATGAATGGTCCATTTACTTTAGTGTCAAAATATAGCGTATAGCGTTATTAACACAGATATTGCTTTTGTTTATATAATCAAGTATCTCATTCTGTTGATAAAACTAGAGTTTTCTAAACTTTGCATGCAATGGTCTTAAATTAGAAAATGAATGCTGACAAATTAAACAGCCCGTTGTGTTTTCACAAGTTTGATAAAACATAATAATAATTGTAATTAAAAAAAAACCTTTGAGTATGGACCATTTCGTCGGGTCGGTAGGCAATGGCAAAAAAAGATATTTGTAATGTTGGCCTTATATGTAATGTAAATATGATAGCACTCTCATACGTTATAATGAGCACACAACATGTTTACAAACAAGCCAGTGACCATGTTCATGTAATTACAAAGTGTAGATACTTCTGAGTGGAGGTAAGGAGGTTACTTGAGATAGTAATAAATACAAATTCTTTCTAGATAATACATAATCTGAATACAACAAAGAAAATAGCATGCATTCTAGTCTACTAAGTGGATTTGTTAAATATTGCTACAGCTAAGTAGATTAATACCATCACCATTTTTTATCTGTTTGTTCGCAGACTGTCGCAATCTGAAATGTTTTCATTTTTGTCATGTAAAATTAAAAGGTAACACAAAATATTTTGATTACATATTCAGTCTTCAAAATAACCCACTTCCCCGAACACAGAAACAAATAAAACAACTTTTTCAGTTAACATTTTTTACCTGTCTGTCTGAGAGTTCAGGTACCAATACAAATTTATGAAATTAAAGGGGCATATTGACAGTATTTCCCCTAAATATAGACACATATTAAAACATTTTTTTTATAATTATAAAAATAAATATTTTACTGATCATTTATAAAAACGAGACCTTTGTGTTAAGCGATTATTTCGTAAATACTTCTTTAAAGATAATTTTATTTTTGAAAATATAATACTGTATTAGCCGTCGATATGCCCCTTTAAAAGTTGACAGCTTGAAATAATATTTATTGATTATTATTGTAACATATGCAACATTCAGTCAATAAAATTAAAAATATAATACAAACCTATAGCTGCCTTTGTATTGACTACAAATGTCTGTAGCCCTCGTTGACAGTCCTCATGTCTGTGTCATTTGCTAGTGTCAATTTTGTTCATTTTTCCACAGTTCCTACACATCACGGTTAAAACAGAACCAAACCCATATCGATCCTCACGAACTGTATTAGTTATGTTTAATTCAGAAGAACACACAACACGTTTTTTTAACTGTTCAGCTATAAAGGACAACTCCACAATTCGCCTTCCAGGGGGTAACACATTATCAGTAGGAGACGAGACGGTAACTGTATCTGATACAAGCGGAGTTTCTTCAATATTTGGATGAGTGTCCGAAATGATAGCGTCCGAAATTCTGCTTCCTTCTTGGAGTTCTTCAGTTGACCGTTTACTATTGGCATACCATGCTGTCAGACAGGCGATTGACAATAATCCTCGTACTGATTCTTTTTTCGATACAAATCTATCCTTTTTTGTGGCATCATGAAAAAAAACTAGCAAACAAAACACAGACAAAACTCCCAGTAAAAGATCCGAAAATCCGAATATGTATCAGTGAATGTCATTGAAATAACTAACAAGTTCACAGTCATGCTCATCAATTGTCTTCAAATGTGTTATGTACTGTGTGTGTTGTTTTTTTTATCGAACCGAACTAACGGACAGACAGACGAGCATGTTTTTCTTTACACGAAGTATTGTGATAGGAAGGTACTCGTATGATTTCGTGGTGAAATAATACGACAATTGAAGCCGACGATGTATTAATTTCGCTGACTTATGGTGCCGGAAAAAAAACAATGAAATCGTCAAGAATTGGAGCCGACGTTGTGGACACCCCTCTAATCAATCACTTTATATCTTTTTTAGGAATCCATAAAACAATATGAAACTTGGTATGATTGCTAATGGAACAATGAAAAAGAAGTTTGTTAATTTATATTTTTGGAACTAAACTATTTATTGACACAGAACTGTTTCCACTCGGAATTAGTCCTTGATTTTACTTGAATTTCGACAACTTTAAATCGTATTTATTCGAAAATTGTAAATGTCAATTATGTGGTATCCTGTGCCAACGGTGCATTGCAGCTGACATCTATATAATATAATATGAATTTAAAAAAGAAAGCAATATCATTTACAAATAAGGTCTATATACCTATTGTCTATAGTTTATCGGTTTCGATGAACTTTTGCGCCGGTACTACGTTGTACGTAAGAAATCGTAGGTCGGGCTAGGTCGTGTATGTTTTACCGAATTTGATGTGTATGTTACTAATTGAGCGAGCGAAAAACATTTTTAGCATATATTTCCAGTTTTGACCGTTTTGTATATGCACATATATGTATAGTCCGGTGGGGGGGGGGGGCGTCCGCCAGGTGGGCCCCCATGGATCCGCTAGTGACATTAAAGCATTTGAATCTGACATAAGTTGGATAAGCAGTTTACGAAGTGGTCGCTTTTGAATGCAGTGCTGAATGTTGAAAGATTTCAGTTTGTAGACGATTTTTTAAATTTCTTATTTTTAATTGTCGATTAAACATTGTATTTTGTTATAATTAGGACAAACGTGGAATGGAATACATCTTGAGTATAGTTTGGCTTATTAAATGTTGTTGATGATGTTACAAATATAAATATTACTTTGAATAGAGTTTTTAGGGTACCCCCAAAATGTTCCATTCTATGAAGATTTCGTGACGTTTGACAAGTATGATTTTTCATTGCTGATATTTTTGATATGCGTTGAAATTTTCAGGATTATAATTTGATTTCAGAAAAACATCTAAATTATATTTTCTCAATATATTTACTTAAGTTATATATGTGTATACAAAATACGTACTGAATTCGTTATTAGGGTAACCCAAAATGTCCCACTAATTAGAAACGTCAACGTCGTGTATTACCGTTTAAAATATTAAATAAATCAAGAGCCATATTTATTTAAATTTGAAGTTAAACGTCTCAAAAAGACTCAACTATGTTGTTAACAGTTACTTATATTATGTCTAGTTTCTCCTGTTTTTTAACTACTTTTGATGAGAAATTTAGATGCTGTCATTCAAACACGAACTTAACCTAACCAGTAGCTTCTCGTAACTACTCTTGTTCCCTTTATTTCATCTAAAATTACAGAAATACGGTAACAGCGACTTTATTCCTGCTTGTTCATAGAAATATTACATGTTTGTTTAAAATAATAAAAACACAGTTTATGTTAAAGCTGTTTAACTTACTAGTAGTATGCAAGTGATGAAAAACAAGAAATAACTAGTCGCATACCTTATAGATATATTTAACCATAAACTATAAATCATATTTAAACGTACAGAGAATGCTATAACCACGGATAGCTGTTTTAATGGGTGCAACACATTGTTAGTTTGTAAAGAAAACAAAATATAAAGAATTTGTTAAAACCTGATCCTTTAGTACACATTTTGTTCATTAATAACAATATCTAAAATATTCTGAAATATATTACATTGCCCCATCTTTTAAAATGTATTTCTCCGTGCTTCAACATTTATTTTGCAAATCCTTAAAAATGTATGTATAATGCTAATTATAATGCATACACTTACACATGAAATGAATATACTTGTGTTTTTCATTTATTTTGAAGTTCAATGCATTGCATATTAGGTTAACAAGTAGACGTAAAAAATATTTTTCTATGAAACTGACGTTCAGTATGTTCCGCTTATGTACGCCACCTTTCAACGTTACATCATCATCACATTTGCTCATTTATAAAAAAGTAAATAAACAAGGCACATTTTAGAAACAATGACATTATATAGCCCCTTTTCCTGTATATTCGGCCACGTAAGAGCTAAACTGCTTTTATACCCTAAATGAACACGGTTTCAACACCAGTGAGACTTTTACCTATAACTTTAAGGTCTCTCCTACCAAATAAAGGCCAGATAATGTAGAGATCAGCCATTCACATAGTTACTGACAAATTCTAGAAAGGTACCCTAGCAACCGTGAATTCGTCAGATGTTTCCTATCATTTGGTTCAGTCTTCATTTTGATAAGAAACACCAAAAGTTTGTTACAATTTTGATACAATTCATTAGAAGCATTCTTTATTAGACTAATACACACTAGCATACAGTTTTGAAAATGAATGTCTACACAATTCTTGGCTTATGCACAAAGTGTGTAGCAATTTTGGGGAATTTCTTTTTAAAATCTTACTATTCTCAGACAAAATCTTAAATTCGCATTTTTTAAGCCCAAAACAATATTAATGTGATAGAATACAGATAACTATCACAAATTTAATAATAAATAATAGTTGATTTCCATTATCTGGAGTTGGCTGAATATATAGCAATGGCTGAATCTATAGGAAAGAAGTATACTAGTAGTTTGATTAAAATATGATATTTTACGTAAGAACTGTTGTGTAGAATGTTTATTTGCTAAGAATGTGTGAACAGTGAAATACGTTATTGATTAATATTTATGGCCAAACAACAAATTCACGTTTAAATTTATTGACACCGCATTATTGCAGTCGTTTTCAGTTAAACCTTAAATCAAAAATTGTATAAAATGTTTCTAAACTGCAAACATAGACACGAAACCCCACTACAACTATCTTACGAATTCTAAATAATAATCGTGATTAATTATAATAGATCTAGTATTTATATGGATTGTTCTTGACCTGGTACAATATCTGATAGTATCAAAAGGTTTTGGAAATACATAAATGGAACTTGTTCACATATTTTTATACCCCCACAAACGGAGTTTAGGGGGGGGGGGGGGGCGGGTATAGGAGTGAGCTTGTCTGTCTGTCGGTCCGTCGGTCTGTCGGTCTGTTGGTTTTTGGTTTCCGGATGATAAATCAAGAAATGCTTGGCATATTCAAATAAATTTTGTTACACGTGTGTAACATTATAGAATACAGGTGAAGTTCGATATTGGTTACAAACCACTAAATTTTGACAGAGTTATGGCCCCTTTTCGACTTAAAATTCCCTAAAAACATGGTTTCCTGGCGATAACTCAACAATGGCTTTACGTATTTGTATAATTATTGGTACACATGTGTAGCATCATAAAATACAGGTCAAGTTCGACTTTGGTTACAAACGACCAAATTTTGACACAGTTATGGTCCCCCTTTCTGACTTAAATTTCCGAAAAACAAGGACAATAACTAACGATAGGCTTCACATATTTAAATTATTTTGGTACCTAGGTGTAACATCATAAAGTACAGATCAATTTTAACTTAGGTTACAGGCCCCTAAATGTTGACAGAGTTGACAGAGTTATGACTTCTATTGAAAGTAAATTTTTCCAAATACACTGTTGACCATTCACAAATTAAAGCATTCTCTCTCTGTCCATTTCTTTCGAATGGATGCCATAGTTTTGTGAGGGGTATATCCGTCACTCATGTGACAATTCTAGTTGTGAATGTTTAACTTTATCAGAAACATTATAACTCTTAAGGCGTAAAAAAATATGTTTGTTGCAGGTTATCCGACCTACTCTAAAAAATGCCCCGACCCTAGAACATTTTTTTTTTAGTTTGTCAGATATTTTTTTCGCTTTATCTACTTTGTTCCAATAATTATTTTTTTATATAAATAAGTGTTTTTTTTTATGGCATCAACTTCAAACCAATATTTAAGGATATTACTGATATATTTGGAATATTTTTTCACTTTGAATCCTGAAGTTAATCATCAAAACAACAAAAACAAACTTAAATGTAACCTGATTTTTTTTTTACGCCTAACCGAAACAAATGGGCTAAACTAAAACATAAAAAGATACACAAAGTGGTGTCAGTTCCGGGAATTGAACCTACGACCTCGGGGTTTATCAGTGTGTACATGTTAAATGCTTATCGAGTGCTTCGGGATTCTCTCCTCTGTGACCATCGGAAGACTTGTTAGTTGCATGGGTTATAGTGCTAGGTACAAGAGATGCCCCGTTCCAGAGGTTACATTGGGTCGTTTCGTCTCCGGCCCCAAGCACTTCGTACACTTCACATAATTATGAGTTTATAAATATTGCCGATTTAGCTGCACAGATTCGTATCGTTATAATGTTTGCCTTTAAAGAGACCTGTTCACAGATTGAGAAATTGACAATGTTCATTTTTTGCAATATATCCCCAAAACAAAAATACATAATATGTACACAAGCAAAACAACACTACTAACATATAACGGAAATAAGAGTCGTTTATGAAATCAACAATTAAATGGATACAATTATAAAGCGTTTGTAACGCTTTTCATCGGTATTTTTGGATAGCTGAATAGCAGATTGGTTTGCGCGACAGTCTTTTGATCCCGGCGGATGTGGTTTGAGTCCTAGGGAAGGCATTTTTTGTTAGCTCACCTGAGCACGAAGTGCTCGGTGAGCTATTGGTATAGGGAACCTCTCCAGCGTCGTCCGTCGTATGTCGTCCGTCAACAAATTGTTTCGTTCTGAAGCTGGAGACTTCATTTTTCATCCAATCTTAACCAAACTTTCACAGTTTGTGTATAACCATAAACTCTCGATCGGGATTGTTATTCGGCCAGATCACACCAGTAACACTAGAGTTATTGGCCCTTTTTCATGCAAAAAGTGCTAAAATGCCTTTTTCCAACACATAGACTTACTTTTCCATCCAATCTTAACAAAGCTTTCACAATTAGTGTATGACCATCAGATCTGAGGCGCCAAAAAGGGCCAGGTCGAGTTTCAAACATCGGAGTAATTGCCCTTTGTTTCTGAAAAAATATACACAAATGGACATTATTCTGGATAGAGATTTCATTTTTCATCACGAATCTTGCACAGTTTGTCTATGACCATGAGGTTACAGTTGAAGTTGAATATAGGCAAGATCGGACCAGAAACACCGGAGTTATTGCCCTTTGTTTCAATATACAAAAATGGACATTATTCAAGATAGAGAATTCATTTTTAATCCAATCTTCATCAACCTTGCACAGTTTGTCAATGACAATAAGATTACAGGTCAATTTGAATATAAACAAAATCGGGCCAGAAACACCTAAATTATTGCCCTTTGTTTGTGAAAAAATATACAAAAATGGACATTATTCAGGATAGAGACTTCATATTTCATCCAATCTTCACCAATTTAGCAAAGTTTGTCTATGACCATAAAATTAAAGGTGAAATCGAATTTAAGCAAAATCGGACCAGAAACACCGGATTTAGAGCCCTTTGTTTGTGAAAAAAAATACAAAAAGGACATTATTCAGTATAGCGAATTCATTTTTCATCCAATCTTCACGAATTGTTCACAGTTTGTCTATGAACGTAAGATTACAGGTGAAGTCGAATATAAGCATGTTCGGGCCAGAAACAACAGAGTTATTGCCCCTTGCGTGTGGAAAAATACATCAACAAGTTATCAATGATTGGCTTGCACGCATTTTTTTTTATTCATTATTGACCAAATTTACACAGTTCTCGTATAACCGTAAACATTGAATGATGAAATTTCATTTCCAACAGTTGCAAACCTTGCATGCAGTTATTTGTACGTTCAACACTGATGGCTTCAGAGTCTGCATTAACATCGTTTATCACTGGACAGATAATTATCAAAGAAAAGCAAAACTTGACCTTATAGCACAACCATCGCAATTATCGCATTGCAACTAGCTCTCCAAAACTGTCTGCGAAAAAGACATCAAAATCTACCGTTTCTGCATTTTCCAGAATTGTCAATGACTTAATGAAAAAGGGTCAAGGAAGAATATTGAGAAAAATGATTTGAGAATCATTAGCAAAAACACCGCACATCCGCTACCACGTACTTTAGTAGGTCCATTGCCCTAACCGATGTTTTAAATCAAATCGATCCTATCCACCTTTGCGTATTGTTCAAATACCTTAATTTTCAAACCTGTCACAACAGTATGGTCTTTATCTGTATCAGTTCTCAGGTGAGCTCTTTGGGCCACCATGGCCCTCTTGTTAATTTATTATTTTTTTCTTTATATAATATTTGTTTTTCGTTAGTCCAACTGCTTTAGTTTTGCAGATATTACATAAAATGAAATTTTGTTCAAAAAATATATAAATCTGTGAACAAGTGCCTTCAACACATTGATAAATTAACACTTACTAAACACAGTTATCAAAGTTGTGTGTAACCTATTTTTACAGGATTGAAGTGCATCTTTTAACAGTGCGACACTTGAATGTTGTTTCAAAACCAGGACAGTGATAAACTTGAAAATGCAATAAAACGCTTGTAAAGTGGACCACAAAAAAAAATCACATTTGCAGCGTGTCCTAGGAAAACCATACTTAGGAACGTCGTAAGGATTGTAACGTAAGAAAACACTCTACTGATTTATGACGAATAAACTAAAAATTGAATTATATATATATTAAAAATTAACATCTTTATTGCAGGTAATCGCAACAGACAGTTTGTATTTAGTTTGTACTGATCTATGACACGTATATATGCCAATTGACATAATAGGCGTGGCCTGTGAAAACCGGGCTTAATGCGAACTGCACAGGCTAATCCGGGACGACACTTAACGCAGAAACATTAAGCCCGATTTTCCCACGACACGCCTCATATTAGCATCTTTATTGTCTGATTTAATTAATCAGTCATTATAATGATAACATTCTTAAAATCCAATAGCGATATGGGTATTTGAATAACATGATAAGAAGCATTGTTGAGTCTGAAGAATTGTCATTTGCTGTGACTGAGTGGATCAGTGTATTTGTAAATATCGTAAACATTGCTAAATTTCAACACTAGTAGTGTTCAAAATATTATTATCAAACCCAGCCTATTTGTACATACAAGTACATACGCCAGAGGCGTTTACTGATATTGTAAAGATATTCAAATATTAACGCTGATAACATTGTCAAGACTTGTCGAACTTTTAGTGTTGTCTTCCTTTCAAAAGTCATTTAGAAGACGTGTTACTGTAAATGTATGCCTTAGTTAAGCCAGCTTTTCTGGCGTCGGTATTCGGCTGTCCATACGAAACGGTTCTTTGAAGTGGAAATACATGTTTATAATGCAGGCATAAGGGGAGGATTGCGTCTTTAATAAATGGTAATTTTATTATTTGTTTGTCAAGTTTCTATAAGCAAGTTAATTTTCGTTCATAATGTTTATTTCAAGAATTGTTTGAAGAACAAATTAATATGCCGTTCCTTTTGTTATTCCTTTATTTGTTTTGTATTGTGTTCAAAATATTATTAGTTCTATCAAACCCAGCCTATATATGAACGTCTTGGCGTTAATTGAATTGTACCGATATTCAAATATTAACTGTGATATAACACCTAGTTTTGTATTTAAAAATGTCATTTATTGGCGTTAAATTTCACCTCAGAAAGGCCAGATTTGCCTATTGTTATCATTTGGCTGTCCACTTGGCAAGGGTTATTTGAAGTGGAACTACGTATTAACAATGGAAGGATAACGGAAGGATTGAATCCTCAATAAATCGTAATTTTATTTGTTTTTGTCACTCCCTATCAGCAAGAGATATTCCGTTTTTATTGGTAACGTTTAATAAAAAAAATGTTTTAGTTTTGAAGATATTTAATTAAAATGCCGTTCCGTTTAATTTTCTTGCTCGTATTTTGTATTGACCAATCGGGTTGGGCGCCATATTGTGCGTTTCTTTACTGTTTGACTAGCCTGCATGATAAGAAAAACAAATAATTTACCGTATTTAGATACGAATTACGGTGACAGATTGTCTGATATGTGCTTGAGTAATTGAGCGGACTGGGCTTCTTTCTAGCACAAGTTTTTTTTTTGAAACACGGTGTCTTCAATGTTCGTGGTATAATGAACATTGTTTGTTTGAAACTGTTATCATTAGAGTAATATTATAAAGGCAATGAGGGAAATGGATGGATTGCACATGTAAATATTCCTCAAATTCTTTTTTCGATTTGGGACAATATGTAATTGAGTATCAAAACGGTTTTATAAATACCTAAACAGGACTTAATCACATATATTTTGTGAATGTTTAACTGTATCAGAAACATTTTAACTGCATAACCAAAACGTTTCGGCTGAATAGAACCATATAAAAAAGAAACAAAAAGTGTTATCAGCACCTGGAATCGAATCGGTTTATCAGAGCATGTTGAATATGTGTCTTGTTAGTTGTATCGTTGATGGGTTAAAGTGTTAGGTACAACGCGTCGACACCAAAACCAGACAGAGTGCAGAGATCATCTGATGGATAGCGGCACGTGGAGAAAAGTGATCTGAACTTCTGTGTATTAAATATACAAGCACTTGTTGGTCGCAGATACAATAAACTCGAATCAAACGATTTAAAAGCAATATTTAATAAAAATGACATTATATTATTGACAGAAACA
The DNA here is from genome assembly GCA_027627225.1 of Congeria kusceri. NCBI lineage: Eukaryota > Metazoa > Mollusca > Bivalvia > Myida > Dreissenidae > Congeria > Congeria kusceri. The sequence continues at coordinate 26,087,293 of CM051027.1, forward strand.
TGGTCTAACGAAATTTATAACTATAATGTGGAAGGTTTTGAGTATTTTATTGCACATAGAACGCTTAAACATCAACGTGCGGTTAGAGATAGTGGAGATCTTATCATATATGTAAAAACTCAATCTGTAAATTTGTTTCTTTCTTAAAACATTAGCAAGATTATTGTATATGGATAAGGATAAAAGGTGAATGCGTTAATTTGGATGATGATTTGTATGTTTGTCAATGCTAGATTTAAATTCTAGAGATGGAAAATTGAATGATTTTGTAGAAAATGAGTTTTTATATACTTTAGATATGATGCCCGACGATAACATAATGGAAACCTATATCAGTAGAAATACACAAGATACTATCATAAACGAAAATGTAAAATTAGTAATTGAATTTTGTAAACACACGGGCTTACGCATTATGAACGTTCGAATAGGTAGAGATAAAGATATTGGCAAGTATACATGTGTTAAACAGAACGGGTCTAGTCTTGTTGATTATATGCCACCGTACAAGCTCTATGTTTTCGGACACTTAAAAATGATTAAAAATGTTCGTGTCCAAAAATTTGGATACACAAAAATATTCCCAAATTACAGGTGTCCGAAAATTTATAGACACAATGACAATAATGCAATTACGTTCGGATATGTCTTTGTATAACGTTTTTTTTGCCGAATATACACGGATAGTATCGATTAATGATTGGGCGTGCTTGTTAAATACCACGCCGAATAGTGTCCCCTTTGTACACTCACTTGTTTTTTCGACGTTGCTGTCTAAGATCACTTTTGACCTAGATTTCTTGCGATAATTATGCCGCGGGAAAATTGAATGCCGATAGAATTGGGCAAATTTTCTAATTTTAAGGAATGCAAACTTACAACAATGGTTTAATGTATACCGACAACTGTTGCATAATTTTGGGGATTAAAATGTACATAATTATTTACATAAGCGGCTAAAATAAAGTTATAAACATATTCTCGATATACACTCTAGAACTGAGCATAAGTATGAACATATTTTCTCATTGTATGTCATGAACAGAATATTATGTTCCCAGAATTAATATAATATTTTGTTTAGCCTAGCGGTACGCTCTATAAATAATAATTGATTCTAGCGAGTTCAACACACTCACGATCATTCTAAAAATAGCGCTCCTTTAGCTACCGGTGTATAGCTGTATAATATGCATCCATCATTCAGCGTCCAGAGAATCATTAGAGCGAATATTTCAATAAAGGGGGAATTTATGTTATTAAACTGACTGTGTATGTTAATTTGAAATTGAATTGCGGTTGCGTTCTGTTAATAATTAATTAGAATTGCACATTTCTATCAACTTCTCCAGTCATGAGATGTTAATCAACCTATAAAAAGATATTTTTTAATATATAAAATGTGGTGAAATAATTCTCTGAATACGTCGAAATATTATTGATGTTACTTTTACTTCATTTGCGTAGCTTACGCATTATGAACGTTCGAATAGGTAGAGATAAAGATATTGGCAAGTATACATGTGTTAAACAGAACGGGTCTAGTCTTGTTGATTATATGCCACCGTATAAGCTCTATGTTTTCGGACACTTAAAAATGATTAAAAATGTTCGTGTCCAAAAATTTGGATACACAAAAATATTCCCAAATTACAGGTGTCCGAAAATTTATAGACACTATGACAATAATGCAATTACGTTCGGATATGTCTTTGTATAACGTTTTTTTTGCCGAATATACACGGATAGTATCGATTAATGATTGGGCGTGCTTGTTAAATACCACGCCGAATAGTGTCCCCTTTGTACACTCACTTGTTTTTTCGACGTTGCTGTCTAAGATCACTTTTGACCTAGATTTCTTGCGATAATTATGCCGCGGGAAAATTGAATGCCGATAGAATTGGGCAAATTTTCTAATTTTAAGGAATGCAAACTTACAACAATGGTTTAATGTATACCGACAACTGTTGCATAATTTTGGGGATTAAAATGTACATAATTATTTACATAAGCGGCTAAAATAAAGTTATAAACATATTCTCGATATACACTCTAGAACTGAGCATAAGTATGAACATATTTTCTCATTGTATGTCATGAACAGAATATTATGTTCCCAGAATTAATATAATATTTTGTTTAGCCTAGCGGTACGCTCTATAAATAATAATTGATTCTAGCGAGTTCAACACACTCACGATCATTCTAAAAATAGCGCTCCTTTAGCTACCGGTGTATAGCTGTATAATATGCATCCATCATTCAGCGTCCAGAGAATCATTAGAGCGAATATTTCAATAAAGGGGGAATTTATGTTATTAAACTGACTGTGTATGTTAATTTGAAATTGAATTGCGGTTGCGTTCTGTTAATAATTAATTAGAATTGCACATTTCTATCAACTTCTCCAGTCATGAGATGTTAATCAACCTACAAAAAGATATTTTTTAATATATAAAATGTGGTGAAATAATTCTCTGAATACGTCGAAATATTATTGATGTTACTTTTACTTCATTTGCGTAGCTTACGCATTATGAACGTTCGAATAGGTAGAGATAAAGATATTGGCAAGTATACATGTGTTAAACAGAACGGGTCTAGTCTTGTTGATTATATGCCACCGTACAAGCTCTATGTTTTCGGACACTTAAAAATGATTAAAAATGTTCGTGTCCAAAAATTTGGATACACAAAAATATTCCCAAATTACAGGTGTCCGAAAATTTATAGACACTATGACAATAATGCAATTACGTTCGGATATGTCTTTGTATAACGTTTTTTTTGCCGAATATACACGGATAGTATCGATTAATGATTGCGCGTGCTTGTTAAATACCACGCCGAATAGTGTCCCCTTTGTACACTCACTTGTTTTTTCGACGTTGCTGTCTAAGATCACTTTTGACCTAGATTTCTTGCGATAATTATGCCGCGGGAAAATTGAATGCCGATAGAATTGGGCAAATTTTCTAATTTTAAGGAATGCAAACTTACAACAATGGTTTAATGTATTAAATAACATATTTTCTCATTGTATGTCATGAACAGAATATTATGTTCCCAGAATTAATATAATATTTTGTTTAGCCTAACGGTACGCTCTATAAATAATAATTGATTCTAGCGAGTTCAACACACTCACGATCATTCTAAAAATAGCGCTCCTTTAGCTGCCGGTGTATAGCTGTTATAATATACATGCATCATTCAGCGTCCAGAGTATCATTAGAGCGAATATTTCAATAAAGGGGGAATATATGTTATTAAACTGACTGTGTATGTTAATTTGAAATTGAATTGCGGTTGCGTTCTGTTACTAATTATTTAGAATTGCACATTTCTATCAACTTCTCCAGTCATGAGATGTTAATCAACCTATAAAACTATATTTTTCAATATATAAAATGTGGTGAAATAATTCTCTGAATACGATATTATTGATGTTACTTTTACTTCATTTGCGTAGCATTAATTCATGATTTACAAAACCTATTATACACAGAAACCCTTGATGCATCATATTCTTACCGGATATAATTTTCAATAGCCATAGTCTTATGAAATTTTATGTTTGTGCTATCAAAATGGAAGTCATCATTATTTCAAATGCGCTGAATGTTCTCTGAAGATTGCTTTTCATTAGGATACACGGTATAATGCTAAAAAATAATGAATTGTTTCTCCGGCACTTTTTCCAAAAAATCAGGAGGGAGGGCGATTTTTTTTTCTCCTACTCTTTTCTATTGGCAATATGTAATGGCCTAGTAAAACAAGTAATTAAGTACAGATTAAAGACAATTTCAAGTTTTAACAACAACATAAGCAATCCTTTTATATAAAATTCTAAATATAGATTTATTAATCACAAACCGTCATTTATGCAAGCTGATGCAGAAAGGCAATCAATTCGAATGTTTATAATTAACATAAGTTCCTTCAAATTGATACACCATCAACATTAAAATACTTCTATTTATAGAATTTAACTTTTCGTAATTCATATTTTTTATAACTGTCAAAAATATAAATTATTTTTGCAGTAAATCACCAATAATTGTTGGAGAGGAAAATCAACACTTGTTAATGCAGCTGGCATTTTCGATCGTTTCCATATGACTTATATTGACACAGATTTTGTTAAAAAAATATGGAATGAAATATGAAATATTACACAAGCAAAAGCATATACGAAACAAAAGTTTAAATCAACAAATATAACATATTTATAAAGGGTCCCAATCGAATATGACTTTGTTTTCAAAATTTACACAGTATTTCAGACAGAAAGAAAGTTACTGGAAATACCGAAATATCTACCGGGTTACTCTTCTTCCGCTATGTTAAAATGCGGATTCGTTTAATTTCAAGCCGCTGTCCATGGGATCTTATTCAATACATCGTAATTTTAGTAATAGTTGTTATGAACGTTTATGGTGTTTATTCGTCCGGATTATGTTTCTTATTTACGAAAGGCATTGTTCAAAAGCGCTTGGTACGAACGAAATACACATAATGTACATACTGGTTTACTCCAGAGTCATCACCAGTTATCGCATACAGAAAATAGACGACAGCAAGTTACCAAACTGTTAATAATTCACGGATTTCAAATGCGTAGTTTTTGTATTTGGTTCGGTAACATGCCCATTAGAAACACTTTCTACAAAGTTATATTTTTATTAACATATTTCTGGACTGATCCTTTAAAACCCGGGCCCGATCGTCAAAAAAAAGTTATTAACTATTTTTTGACATTAAATGAAATTCGTGGCGGGCCATAAAAATACGTTGCGGCGCTGTCTGAGAAACGAATCATTAACTTTTTAGCCTATACATGATTAATTGACTTCGAAATGTGTATGTATTATGCATAGATAACTTCTAAGATGTAGGTAGGGTATATTACTTAAGAATAACTAGACGCGTCTGATAAAATATAATTTTCATTCATTCCCGTAATTATTTTCGTACATTGTTAATTTGTTAAATTTGGCTGACAAATTTATATAATAATGAAGTTTACGTAAATTATTTAGGTCATTCGTGTATCACTAGTGAAAACATGGGGCGGTATGATCGGTTAAATTACGGTACAAATATTGATAATTATTGAAGTAATCACAAATTAATTTTGGGATCTGAAACGTTTTCTTATGGTTTCCCCAAAAACCTGGGTCCGAGAAGTCTCCTTATATAGGTGGGGACCGACAAATCTGGGTCCGAGAAGACACGTTACCGATTATCTTGGCACTCTTGTATCATATGTTTAGGGTAAAAATGATATCTCGGTATATTAATGTCAACGCCGATTGTCTTTTTTAAAGACATTTCTTGTTTGTTTGTTTTTTTCTTTTTTTTGCTTTATAGTACCGCTGAACTTTTATTTGAATCAGAATACATGTCAGAATATGAATGCATGTTGTTTTTTTTGCTTTTCATACAGGTAAACTTTTATTTGAATCTGATCCTGTCTGAATGATGAATGCAGGTTATGTTTGTTATCAATTATTGAAATGAAATAAACAAAATAAATCAGAATCCACTAATTTCAGTGCGTTGCGTCGTCTTTCAAGCTTTGAGATAAATGCAATTTCACAGCTTTGCTATGGCGGACCTGAAACGACATTACAACAACAGCTGTGAATAACTTAAGCAGAATGTTTTGGTAAATAATTAAGACTGGATAAAACTGGTTCCTTAAAACGCTCATTTGAACAACATATTGAATATTCGATATCACTAGTGGTATAAACCCATTATTTATGGCACATGGTTCTTTACCCCAAAAAAGCGCTAATGTAACGATTCACCGACTCCACTCAGTCATCTGCAAGGTTTTATTACCTTCATCTGGTTTTCAAAACACATGTGCGATGTGTCACCGGATTAACGCAAACAGGTTAGAATTCTGCTAAAATACCACTGTCATATAAAATGTCCGAAAATTAAGATTCATTACTTATGGTTTAAAATCAGGATGTCCGAAAATAATTATTTTGGGTCACTATATATTATATATTGTGACAAAATTAATTATTGTGGCTAAAAAAGAGGGTGTGCGAAAATTTGTAGTGTCCGAAAACATAGAGCTGTTACGGTATGTACACCTGAACTTATGTCTATTTTTTTTTTTTTTTTGTAGATGAAACAACTATTTAATCCGATCGTTGTGCTATTTATTTCTCGATTAAATCATCGGGTGTACAGGAATATGCCAACAAGGGAGATAACAATACAGATGATTATGTGAAAGTAGAATACGTATAGGATATTGACCGAGTAGGAGGTCTTTCTGCGTAGGAAAGACCTGTCCACGGGCAGCATGTGAAAACCGAGAGCGCGGAGGTCAATATCCAACTTACATACCGGAAGGCGACATAAATGCCGCATAGTTGAATCACACAAAGAATGTGTCTATGGTATGGTTCTTTCTACCATTTTAGCAGGTACTTTTTCTCAGTTTATCTCCTCAATATTGGTATGAAATTTATAACGTAACGCGCACAGAAATAAATGTTCCAAGACTGTAAAATATAGTTCACATTGTAATGGCAGAATTTGTTTTCGGTTCATATAATCTATTTTTGTATTATAATTGTTTATCTGTAAATAAAGAACGATTTGTCGTGCTGATGCTAAAGTACTTGTGGTAAATTCCTTCGCATCGGACGTGTTAATCGTTGTTAATTAGCCGAAAGCAACTCGCAATCGAACATAATGTCTTATTTAATCGTTTATGGATTTTAAAAAAAACACAGTTGTCCATACACGAAAAACATTCCTTTATAAATTAAACAACGCTGAAACTGATTTGTATTTATTTGGATTTTTTATATTCGATGTAGAATGTATATACAACATGTATATAAATAGTTGGTACATTTTTAAACCAAAAAGTTAAAAAGGTATCACTAAATAAGAAGGTGAATGGCTTTAATGCGTGGTATAGTTTAGCGTATGTTTTTTTCTAAGATACAATAATAAATGATATACGTTGCATTATTTTCTTTTATAGAAAATCATATATTGCGTCGTACAATTAAAAAACCAATATGTTACAAGTCATTATATTCATAACGAAATTGTTTTCTGCCTTGACATATTATATATATTTCGTATTTTGTACATGCAGTTGAAATAACATATATATGCAGAAAGCCCCAAAAAACGAATGTGTACATGTACATATGTGTATTATAGAACTACATCATGAATGTACACATGCTTCTCGTGGACAAGTCTTTATGTGAACAATAAAATCCTCGTGCACCGGTCTATCTTTTTGCACGTGGACGGGTCTGATATCAGTTTGGAAAGACCCGACCATGTGCAAAAAGATAGACCCGCGCACGAGGATTGTATTGTTCTCACAGGTCATTCCGAAAAAAATAGACCCGAAGAAACAAAGAAGTAGGTATGTAATGTTATACAACGAAAATATGTACAATTTTATCAATGAATTGCATGATCAAATCTATCAATCACATTTATAGTTGTTATCTGAAAGACTATCAACAATTGAGTGTGTTGAACAACTAGATGAAAATTTGTCCTGTTTTTATAATGACTTTCATTTGATATGTGATACATTTTTTAAGCACAATATTAGTAACCGACCAAAGGCAGAATATCGTTTAAATAAATGGTTCGATAGTGAATGTCATTTTAACAGTAAATTTTTTGATAAATTAAATCAATGCCGATATAGTAAGTCACCAGAAAACATAATTATTTTAGCAAAATCGAGATCGGAATACAAAGTAGTTAGTAAAATCTCTATGTTTTCGGACACTTAAAAATAATTAAAAAAAATTCGTGTACGAAAATTTTGATACACAAAAATATTCCCTAATTAAAGGTGTCCGAAAATGTGTAGACACTATGACAATATTGCAATTACGTTCGGATTTGTCCGGTGTATAACGTTTTTTGCCGAATATACACGGATAGCATCGATTAATGATTACGCGTGCTTGTTTAATACCAGGCCGTTTAGTATAATTAATTTTTAGCGATGTTTGCTATGAATTTGAAATATTTTCATATGCATTATTTTATTTTACAGAAAATTACGCCAATACTGCATTTTTGTCGACCAAGTTCAAAGATTACCATCTCGTATATTATTTACCTGTAATTAATGAAAAAAAAATGCAAATTATGATTTTCTTGTTTGTTCTTGAACCAAAATCCTTAAACGAATGTCTTTAAAACCTTCAAATATTCTTGCAACTTGTGATAGGGTGCGATAAAACTGGAGCCTGTTTGTCACACTTTCCGTGTTGAGTAGAGGCATAGTACTGTAGATAAATGAATGGTTAATTGGCACTACGTGGCATATTTATTATACGATATCACAACCGGTATACACAATCGGGTAAACCCATTATTTATGGCACATGGCTCTTTACCCTATACCACTGTCATATAAAATGTCCGAAAATTTTGATTCTTTAATTATTGGTTAAAATCAGGATGTCCGAAAACATATAGAGACAAAACATAATTATTTTGGCTAAAAAAGAGGGTGTCCGAAAATGTATAGTGTCCGAAAACATACAGCCTTTACGGTATTAGAAATAAAAAGCATTGTATTGATAAAAAGGTTACATCACAGTTAAAAGGAGCAAGGTTACACAATGCTGGATTATATTGGAAATGCTTAAAGATATATGTATGCCAAGAATAATAGTTGTTCCAATATAGGATTATCTCATTTTTAACATTAAATTAAGGCTATAAATAACCCAGACTTACGTTTTATCAAGAAGATGATAATATTTTATATTTTAACGAAATATTTTTGAATGGGGAATTACAAGTCAGGTTTAATGAATTAGACAATGATATAACTCATGACGATATTTACAAAGCATGTACACAACTTAATGCCGACAGATCTGGAGGTCCAGACTTTTCAAACATGGCTTCCCATATTTATCAAATTATATTGTACCACTATTTAACAAGATATTTAAATTGGGTTACTCCACTTATAAATAGACTGAGGGATATATTATATTATTGTTTAAAAAGGGGGATCCAGATTAACCAGAAAATTATAGAGGCATTACATTGCTTAGTACCTGTGGCAAATTATTTACAAGAGTTATTAATAACAGATTAAATACATGGGCTGAGAACTATAACATATACTCAGAAGCAAAAGCTGGTTTTAGAAGAAACATGGGTACAATAGACAACATATTTATAATGTCTAGTGTTATTATTCATATTTTGAATCAAAACAAAAAGTTGTATTTATGCTTTGTTGATTTTACTAAAGCATTTTATTTATAAGTAAGAGGAAATATTTTTTATAAACTTATACAATACGGTATTCGTGGAAAAATGATGAATGTAATACGATCTCTGTATAGTAGTGTTAATTCACGTATTAAATACACAAATTGTCTAAGCAACACTTTTACATGTCAGCTAGGGACACGTCAAGGTGACTGTTTATCTCCATTTATTTTTTCTATGTATCTTAACGATCTTGAAGAACAATATTTATTGAATGGTGCAAATGGTATTTATGTTGAGCACTTAAAACTTGTTCTTTTGTTACATGCAGACGACGTTGTCATTTTTACCTCAAACGAGAACGAACTACACCAATCACTTGATTTACTTCATGATTATTGTGGGATTAGGGGGATTACTGCCCGTCACCCTGACCAGGGTATGGGCCGCCAAAAACGGATCTCCAGAGTCCCCTGTCCTGGGCCATTCTCTCCAGCTAGTTCCAGGTGTAGCCCATCTTGGTAGTGATGGCCTGGAGGTCGCGTCGACAGGTGTTTCTTGGACGGCCTCTTTTCCGCTTTCGCTGGGGGTTCCACCGCAGCTCCTGCCTGGTGATGTTGGCTGGCAGTTTCCGTAGGGTGTGCCCTATCCAAGCCCATCTCCTCTTCCTGATTTCTTCATCGATAGGAAGTTGGCAGGTCATTTCCCTGAGGTTGGCGTTGCTGATGGTGTCAGGCCATTGGATCTGGAGAATCCTTCTGATGCAGCTTTTAATGAAGGTCTGTACTGATGGTGGTCTTGGTCGTCCTCCAGGTCTTTGATCCATACAGTAGGACTGATTTAACATTGGAGTTAAACAGTCGGTTTTTGTGGTGGGGGACAGTTGTCTGCCTTCTCTGCTTCAGCTGCCAGCCCGTCCACATATTCTTTTTTGTCCTGCGGTATCCTTTTCTTCACTACTTTATGGGCTTCATCGAATTCTTGTTGAGCCTTGCCCTTTGTTGCTCCTTTGCTGTTATCCACTCTTTCTGCTGTTGTTTCTTTAGCCCAACTACTTCTTGGCATCATGATCTCAGTGCTTCTTTCACTTTATGCCACCTGTTGGTTACTCCTTCCTCTTCTTCTTCGTTAAGTTCCTGAAGTACTTCATACTTGTTCTTTAGTGTCAGACAGAACTCTTCTCTGATCTTGGGGGTCTTTCAGAAGGCTGATGTTGTACTTGGCTCTTCTGTCTGACGTGTCTGTGCGGTTTCTCTTCAGCTTAAGCCTGGCTACCACCAGGTGATGGTTCGATGCCACGTCTGCTCCTCTTCTCACTCTGACATCTTGCATGGATCTTCTGAATTTCTCGCAAATGCAGACGTGGTCGATTTGGTTTTCTGTCACATAACCAGGTGTTCTTGTGGATCCTCTTTTGGGGAAAGATGCTGCCTCCAATGACCATGTTGTTGAGTGCACACAGGTCCGCAAATCTCTCTCCATTCTCGTTCATCTTTCCCAGTGCGTGGGTACCCATGACTTGTTCATATCCGGTGTTGTCAGGCCCAATCTTGGCATTTACATCTCCCATGAGGATGGTGATGTCTTTGACCGGATAGGTATCGAGGATCATCTGCAGTCTGCTGTAGAACTGATCTTTGTCCTCTTCTTCACTGTCATTCGTGGGGGCGTAGCACTGGACGACATTCATTTTGATCTTCTTTTTCTTGGTGCGGAAAGATGCTGTGATGATCCTGGGGCCATGCGCCTCCCATCCAATCAGTGCCTTCTGTGCCTGCTTAGACAGCATGAAGAGTACTCCCTGTGTGTGGGGTGCATCACTCTCTTCATGTCCAGAGTACAGCAGCAGCTCTCCCGACATCAGTCGTGTCTGCCCAGCTTGGATCCACCGTGTCTCACTGATGCCTAACAGTGTCAGGTTGTTACCCCTAATCTCGGCTGCTACTTGCGCCATCTTTTCTGCCTCGTACATGGTCCTAACATTCCATGTACCGATGTTGATTCTCCTGGTCGACAGAAGGGTAGTCGGCTTGATGGCTTCCTTTCGACTTTCACCACCAAGCGTCATGCATCTTCTTGGGGAAGATCCTTCCTCTCCCAGGATAAGTTTCTCTGTTTCGTCTGTTGTTGCCGTTTCTGTAGCGGTTTTGCTTTCTACGGGGTGGGGGTGCTAACCCCTCGCCCAACCCTCCTCCTTTTTCAGCCGGGCTTGGGACCGTCCTTGGCGATTACTGTACTAAATGGAAATTAAGCGTCAACGTTAATAAAACTAAAACTATGAGTTTTAGAAAGGCGGGAAGACTGAAAGATTCTCTTAAATTTTTGTATGACAGAAAATAAATTGAAATAGTAAAACAATTCACTTATCTTGGTATAACATTTACTTCTGGTGGTTCATTTAATAAGTCTTTCGAATTTTTCAACGGACAGGCACTTAAGGCTACTTTCAAATTGAAGCAATACTAAATAAAATTTACCCATATTAAAACTAGTCATGTCATAGAACTATTCTCAACACTAATAATGCCAATATTGAATTACGGATCAGAAGTATGGGGTTTCTCAAAAAGTGAACAAATTGAACATATACACCTACATTTTTTGAAAAATTTACTAGGTGTTAAACTGAGCACACAAAATGACTTTGTATACGGAGAAGTAGGTAGAACATCACTATATTGTAACCGAATTATTAACATTATAAGATTTTGGTTGAAAGTCGTAATGTCACCGGACCGAAAATATATTAAATATGCCTACAAAATGATGTTAAATGATAGGGAATTGTTCCATACCAAAACAAATTGGGCATTAAAGTAAAAGTACTTATCGAAAGCATGGGTTTTTGTGAAGTATGGTTATCTCAAGGAGTAGGCAATACTAACGCTTTTTTACAAGTTTTTAAACAAAGAGTAAAAGACTGTTTTATACAAAATTGGCACGAGCGATTACAGTTATCCAGTTAACAGCATTTGACATTAAACAACCTTCACGAGAAACAGCAGTCGGCATATAAAAAAGTTAACTCTACCGAGACTGCTTTACTCAAAGTCCAGAGTGACATTCTCCAGTCTTTAGACCAAAATAAGGCTACTATCCTGGTGTTGCTGGACCTGTCTGCTGCCTTTGATACCATCGATCATGGCACGCTGCTCCATCGCCTAGAACATGACTTTGGAATAGCGGGTAAGCCACTTGCCTGGATGACATCCTATCTCAGTGATCGTTATCAAACTGTGTGCATTGATGGCGAACTTTCTAATCCAGTGCTCATGAAATACAGTGTACCGCAGGGATCGGTGTTAGGGCCTAAAAGCTACATCATGTACACCAAACCAGTAGGTGCAATCTGTAGAAACCATGAACTAAACCATCATTTCTATGCGGACGATTCCCAGCTATACCTATCATTTGAACCTGTAGATGTTATTTCACAAGTTGAAGTTATACAGCGCGTAGAAGCCTGTCTCAATGACATTGTCTCCTGGATGCACCACAATATGCTAAAACTTAATGCAGACAAAACGGAACTTATACTGTTCAGCTCAAAGCGCAATGCGGAGCATATATCGGAAGTGACTATTAAAGTGGGAAATTCGGAGATAAAATCATCTTCATGCGTTCGAAATCTGGGGGCCTTTCTTGATTCCAAGATGGACATGGAACAACATGTGAATTCTGTGTGCAGGTCTTGTTATGCCCAGTTGCGACAAATAGGTCATATAAGAGAATATTTTACAATCAATGCAACCAAAACTCTTGTAAATTCCCTTGTAACATCCACACTTGACTACTGTAATGCCTTGCTTAGTGGTCTACCTAAGACAACATTAAACAAACTACAAACGGTCCAAAATACTGCAGCCCGTATCATCACGAGGACTTCTCGTTTCAACCACATTACACCTGTGTTAAAGGAGCTTCACTGGCTCCCGGTACAACACCGGATTGAATTTAAAATACTGACGAACACTTATAAAGCCTTAAATGACCAGTCTCCATGCTATGTCAAAGACATGTTAAAGATGTATAAACCACAGCGTGTCTTACGCTCTCAAAGTGACTTTCTGACTCTCGTGGTTCCAAGATCCCGTACAGTCGCATACGGTGACCGTAGCTTTGCAACAACAGCTCCTAAGTTGTGGAATGCGCTTCCAATGGGAATCCGGAACTCTGATACTCTTGACGCTTTTAAAAGATCTCTGAAAACCCATTTCTTTTTAAAGATATATTGTTCCTGATGTTTATTTTAAAATGGAATATTACCTATGTAATATCTTATTGTGACAGTTTGTTTCCCTCTTTTATTTTATTTTATAAGGCACGTGAATTATAGCTTTAGTCCTCGTGATAATAATATGACTTATTTTTTCCTTTTCTTTAAATTAAATTTAATTGTTGTTTTATCTTTTAACACTTTATATTTCAATGTTGATACATATATTGTTCCTTTTAGATGTGTATACGTTGTTTTTTTTATATACTTGTAAAGCACTTTTGAACGTATTTTATATATGAAAAGAGTGCTATATAAATTTGGTATAATAATAATAATTATTATCCTCAAGGGCGAATACATAATCATTATTTGCAAATTTTAAATTTCAGTGCTATCTTGATAATGTCAAAATTAAAAAGTTCAGAACAACATTAAGTCGCTTACGTGTCTCCTATCATACGAGGTAGATGGAATAAATCGAATAAGATACCTAGAGGAGATAGAAAATGTCAACTGTGTAATACAATAGAAGATGAGTTTCATTTTATTTTTGAATGTCCTCTCTATCACACGGAAAGAAAATAATATTTAAATAAATCATATTGGAAACGACCAAACATTCCTAAATTTATGGAACTTATAAAAACCGAAAATGAACGTTTATCAGTAAAACTTGCGACCTTTATCTATTAAGCACTTCAACTGCATGACTCAACATTTTAGCGTATTCATGTAAATGAACTATAAACTACTAGTGTAACTTACTTTTCTCCCACATCAAATTATTTCATTTGTGCATTATTTGTATAATGTTATTTTTCTCCCACGTAAAATTATTAAATTTGTCTGTTTTCTGTATACTGTCATGATAATTATGTTATGCAACATGGATCACGATGCTTCTTTCAACTTAATTGCTGTTTTATAACTGTTTGAACTCATGGGCTTATGCTTATTGTTCGAAATAAAGTTCTTCTCTACAAGAGACGCACCGTTCCGGAGGTTACCTTGGGTATTTTCGTCCCCGGTCCGAAGCACATAGTACACTGCACATAATTATGAGCTTATAAATATTGCCGTTAAACTGTACAGATTCGTATCGTTATAATTTATGCCTTTAACATATTGATAATTTAACACGTACTAAACACAGCGAGAATTTGAAAATTTACTCAACGTCAGTAGTTTCTACATAATGGGCCCATATTCTAAACATTCGTATGATTTTCGTAAGCTGTTTTTTTAATGAAACTATCGGATTTACTTAGGAACGTAGTTCGGATTGTTACGTAAGAAAACCGTTCGTACGAAGTTTAAGTGACGTTACCGATAATTATAAATGTATTAAAGTGGTCAGTTAGTCACAATCTACTGTTTTATGGCGAAGAAAACTTAACATTGAAAGATGTATTAAAATTAACCTCGTTATTGCAGGTAATCGCAACCGACAGTTTGTATTTAGATTGTACTGATCTACGACACGTATGCGTGTATATGCCAATTTACATGTTCATATATTCTGTGAGCAAAATGCTGCAACATAATGCGATTTACTTCACGCACCATAGCCATATGTATATATTGATATTCTTCTTAAAAATACATATCATCTTTAATGTCTGATTTAATTAATTAGTCGTTATAATGACAACCTTCTATAAATCCAATGAAGATAACGGTATTTGCAAAACATGATAAGAAGCATTGATGAGTTTGCACAACTGTCATTTTCTGTACCTGAGTGGACAAGTGTATTTGTAAATATCGTGAACATTAGTAAGTTTCAACACCACTGGTGGGTGATCAAATTATTATCACACCCAGAAAGTTTGTCCACACATGTACGCCAGAGGCGTTTATTGATATTGTAAAGCTAAACAAATATTAACTGTGATAATATGGTCAAGACATGTCCAGTTTCTAGTGTTGTAGTTCTTTCAAAAGTCATTTAGAAGAAGTGTTCGTGTAAATGTGTACCTCAAGTAAGCCAGATTTTCTGATGTCGGCATTCTCCATTAAAAAAATCTTTTCTTTGAAGTGGACATTCATGTTTAAAATGGAAGCATAAGGGAAGGATTGTGTCTTAAATAAATTGTAATTGTATTATTTCTTTGTAAAGTGTCTATAAGCAAGAGATAGTTAATTGTCATTTATAATGTTTATTTCAAGAATTGTTTGAAGAACAAATTAATATGCCGTTCCTTTTGTTATAACTTAATTTGTTTTGTATTGACCGGTCGGGTCGGGTGCAATATTGTGTGTTTATTAATTGTATGATCAGATGATATTTCATGATAATAACCATTATTAGTTCCCTACCGGTGTTTCACCGGAGAGGACTATAGGTTTGTCCTCCGTCCGTCCGTCCGTCCGTCAGTCTGTCCGTCCGCAAAATATTGTTCCTGCGATAGCTCAAAAAGTACTGAAGATACTTCGATGAAACTTGGTATACATATAAACGGCAATGTGAGTATTAGGCGCGATCTTTCATTTTTTACCAGAGGTCAAAGGTCACGTGACTGTTACTAAAAACAAAAATTAACTACGTCCGTACGCAAAATATTGTTCCTGCGATAACTCAAAAAGTACTGAAGATACTTCGATGAAACTTGGTATACATATAAACGGCAATGTGAGGATTATGCAGGACCTTTTATTTTTTACGAAATGTCAAAGGTCACGTGACTATAACTCAAAATAGATATAAACTCAATACTGTTATAATTCGAAAAGTACATAAGATATGACCATGAAACTGGGTTCAAAGATTGAACTATAAGTATCCGTCTGTTTGTCTCTCTATGTGTTCGTTTGTTGTCCGTCCGTCTGTCTGTCCGTCCCCAAAACCTGGTTCCTGCAATAACTCAAAAAGTACTGAACTCATTTCGAAGAAACTGGGTATACATATACACGGCAATGTGGCAATGTGAGTATTATGCAAGACCTTTTGTTTGACCAGAGGTCAAAAGTCTCGTGACTGTTACTAAACATAGAAATAAACTAAATACTGTAATAATTTGAAATGGACATAAGATATGACCATGAAACTTGGTACAGAGATTGAACTATAGGTTTGCCATCTGTCTGTGTGCCGTTCTGTCTGTTCGTCCGAATGTCTGTCTGTCCGTCCGTCCCCAAAACCTGGATCCTGTGATAACTCGGAAAGTACTGAAGACACTTTGATGACACTGTGTATACATAGCAACAGCAATTTGAGAATTATGCACGACATTTTATTTTTCACCAGAGGTAATGTGACTGTTACTAAACATAGAAATAAACTTAATGCTGTAATATATTTAAAAGTGCATAAGATATGATCATGAAACTTCATGAAACTTGGTACACAAATTAAACTATGGATTTGACCTTCGTCTGTGTGCGTCTGTCTGTCTGTTCGTCCGTCGGTCTCACTCTGTCTGTCTGTCCTGTCCCCAAAACCTGGATCCTGCGATAACTCAAAAAGTACTGAAGATAATTTGATGAAACTTTGTATGCATAGAAAGAGCAAGTTGAGGATTGTACACGACCCTTTATTTTTCACCAGAGTTTAAAGTCACGTGACTGTTACAAAAAATAGAAATGAACTTAATACTGTAATAATTCGTAAAGAACATAACATATGATCATGAAACTTGGTACACAGAATGGACTATATGATTGCCCTCTGTCGGTTTAGTACTGCAATATCTCAAAAAGTAACTCGAATGTCTGGTCAATGTTACTAAAATAGAAAAAAAAAAAAACTTAATACTGCAGTGACAAATGGGAGTTAAATATGAAACTTTGTACATCTACAGATAAAGGGCGATTTGACGGTATTGCACAATGTTTAATTAGTAGGGGTTTTCGGTATTGGTATGGGACTCCTGTACTGCTTGCAATACTATCAAAGCCTTGTTTACTTAGATACAAATCAGGGTGACAGATTGTATGGTAAGTGTTTGAGTCATCGATTTTCTTGCTAGCACAGCTGTCATCGGCGAATTTAAAGGGGGTTGGAGTGACGTACAATTCTTGATTTGTTAAACCTCACAATAACATAAACATGCATTTCGTTGCAAACGTCGTCTTTTTTAATCAATTTATTGCTATTATCAAACCCGTTCTTTGGTATTTTAAGTATTTTTATTGGTTAAAATGTTACTTTTTGACGATATTGCACAATGTCTTAACATGTAACAGACACCATCAGCAGATGTTTGACAGTTACTGAATAGTTCCGCCCCACTCTAACTACTAATCATGTACCGCGCCTGGCTGTAGCTGTTAATGAAGCACTGTGTCTTCAATGGTTAGATGTACGTGATCTTATATAATAATTTGTAAAATAATTTTTGTATTCAGAGAAAGAGTATAACATTTTGGCACCGAGGAAAATAGTTAACATGAACAATAAGTATTCTTGACTGTAATTGAGTGTGTGAATTTGTCAAAAAAAGTTCTTTAATCTTAAACTGTCAATACCAGCTTTTAGGAGAAAACCATTCGCATTTTTTTGCAACCAGTTTGAACATTTAGAAACAGTTAAATCGGTTGAGAACCAGTTACCAATTTACAGAACACCATTAGTGCCTTGTCACTGGTATTGTATGCTTACTCGTATATTGAAACCTCCGAAAGCTATATCACAGTCGGTCATCACCAGTTTGTTCAAGTGTTATCTGGCGAGTCAATGTTTGTTACAAATTTTGGTTTGTATTGGCTATCGACAACAAATGTAAACACCGTTCTAGTTGAATGTTTATTATGAAAAGTACGATCTTCAAAAAGGTATAACAATTACATTTTGTATAATAATTCATACTAGTTTGTGCTAGTTTGTACAAGTTGTATCTATGTTTCTTTGGGACAGAACTCATTCAATCATAATACTTTGAACTATGTTTGCTAATTATTATCCGTTCATTTCTTATTTTTAATTCAGTCATTAAAATTATATTGGACCACTTACAAAATAAACTGGTTATAAATTAGTAGGCGACACGTTGCAAAGGATTAGGATCAATCGACTTCATATTGATCTAATTACAAACACTAGGGTCATCTACAATTCAGGCGGCGAGGCACAGAGTCTGTTCCATTCATCAAACATTCGTTCCAATAATAAGACAAGACATTGGAAAACTGAAGCAGAACAAAAAGCAACTCTGACAATGAATTTCTATATACAGCTGCGTTTAAAAAAATATATATATTTCAGTTGATGGTCAGTAGATATAATGTTTCAACATGATAACATTATACATGTGGAATATACGGATTACAAATAATTTCGAGTAAGTATCACTTTTTTCCTTGGAGCTGGGTTTTGAACTGTTAGTCCAAATTATTAGAAGTATTCTAATTATTAACTATTTTTATATGAGGCAGAATCCACACTACGATATTGACTAAATATAAAACATTAAAAAACACAATAAAATGATTAAAAACTGAATCGAGTAGGAGTATTTGAACTGCATAACAGTAATTATCATGCAAAATGAAACACATCCGTTTTAATGGAACAAAAAATGAACAATAATATATATTAGCATGAAGAGTGTTTATATTAATTTGAAGATTTTGAACGGATATGTTTTAACCATAACTATAGTTTTAACTAATGTAGTTAAATTGTCTAATGATGGAAACAATATATGCGTGATATCATTATATATGATATGTATTAAAGAGGCAGTCTTCAACAAATACTTTGATATACACTATAATCTAGACTCGTATATATTATTTTCAACATCCTTTTATCTGAACGTAATGAAACACAAAAACAGAATTATAATGATCGTCATCCATCACAAATATACGTTTTCTAGTTTTTATTTGCTAATGTAATGCAAAATTTAGATTAAGTCTAATTAAAGCAATGCATGTCATTAATTGCATTTACACTGATTCAAATTAAATGTTAGTTTATGTAGACACCTAAAATTATACAATATTTCAAGTTTTACTTTTATTTCAGGTGCTCATATGTACTTCAAATTTTGTTTTCATTACGAGTAGAGCATAAATTACATAAATTGTTGCTTTATATATACTTAACTTTAGTTTGACATGGCATATCGATTGCGTGGCCAGCTGTTCAAGTCACAGACTGCCACTAGTATCAATATTCGGATCATCTAAGTTTTACTGTATTCATGGTCTACAGTTACTTGTCCATTCTGCTTTGTCGTTGTTTATTCCCCATATAATGAAATTGAGCGATAGTATCTCCATTGAAAAACATCGGATGGTTATCAAAAATGGCTGTCCGAAATTATTATTTGCTGTGAATGAAACGAAAACGCCCTTTAAGGTCGCGGCAGTTTAAGGTCACGCCGTATCGGTTATAATAATAAGAACAAAAACTTACGGTATACTTTATTAAAACAATAGTCGGTATTAAATGTGACCGAAAATTAGAACTGTTGCTAAGCAACATCTGTCACGGTCTATAAACTGACCAGCTTCAACGTCAATGGTTTTCTAAATAATGGGCCCGTGTCCTAGACATTTCTGAAGATTGTCGTAAATTGTTCTTTATGAAACACTCGGATTTTCTTACGTACGTCGTTTAAGAAACGTTAATAATGACTATAATAGTGGTTAGTTAGTTACAACCTACTGGTTTATAAAGAATAAAACTAATGAATATATAGTCAAATATTAATCTCGTTATTGGAGGAAATCGCAAGTGAAAGTTTGTATTTAGTTTGGTTTGTACTGTTCTACGAAACATGTACCAATTTACTTGTACTTGAGTAAAGCGTACTTCACGCGCAATATCCATATGTATACATGTATATTGATATGCCTCTTTAAAACATCTTTAATGTTATCAGTCGTTATAATGATAACCTTCTTGAAATCCAATGAAGATAACGGTATTTGCATAACATGATAAGAAACGTGGTTGAGTATGAAGAACTGCTATGTTCTCTACCTGAGTGGGAAATTATTTTTTTTGTAACTATCGTAAACAAATTAGTAAGTTTAAACACCAGTGGTGATCAAAACATTATCAAAACCAGCCTATTGGTCCACACATGTACGCCATAGGCGTTTATTGATATAGTAAAGATATACAAATATTAAAGGTGAACGGACATGTTTTGACATACTTTTGATATTTTGTAGATAAAAATCAGTAGATTACAATGTTGCTTATGTAAAATTTGAAAATTATTAGTTTGATGCTTAAATACGATGATTTAGTTCATCGGCAATTTCCGTACGCAGCTCGGTAATTTCCGCCGCCATTTTCTTCATGACGTAGTTAAATCCCAACGCTCCATTAATAGGATAGGTCGCCATTATTACTTACTAAATTTCTTTAACAAAAATTGGAATTTGAGCAATTATTTTATGACAATATTTTGTTTTTAGGTATTGTAAGTCGTTGTGCTTGCTTTTAACATGTCACAACAACTATTTAAAATGAATTTTATCGTATTTAAACAATTTCTTGCGGGACGAGTAATGGCAATTACCACATGCATCATTTATAAGTAGATTATGCCAATTTTTATTACTTACCTTTTCGTTGATCGTCAATCTAGCTTATCCATAATTATTTTGATTCTTTTATATTCCATACAAGTATAATAATAAAGAATTATGATTTAAAGTAAAAAAAACTACCATCACTTTCAAATCACAATCGTATGTTTGGTAGTTAATCCTCTTAGTTGTTTGTGTTGCTCATTTATATTAATTTTTTGATAACCGAATGTTATTTAGTAGTTGCATTTTTCACGTTTAACTATATTAAAGATATTAGTTTTCACAGTCGATGTGTCATCATGCCTTGAATGAATGGCAGTTTGTATACGAGCCCTTATTATGTCATGTGACAAACATGATGTTGTTTTGATAATTGGATACCTCTCTTACAAATGTGCTAGAACGATTTCACAGTTTGCTAAGTATAATGACTATAATTATTAGCATCTACAAAAGAAATATGTTCGTGCAGTGAACGTTTATGAATGTGAAGTATTTATGTGTCTTTTTCCATTTGTCATGCACTTAAACTAAACAACATATCCATGTCATGATGTGTCACATAGAAAAAGCATATCCATGTAATATGCTAACGCACATACATGCCGACAATTTATGTATTGTTTTATTTTTACGCGTTACTCTACTTTTAAAAACATACTTGCATACTGCAGATTATCATAATATTGCTTACAATATATGTTCAGTATATCTATAATCGGGATAGTGAAACATTTTTTGGATATACTATTTTCTCATATTTCATAAAGTAAACGTTTCAGCAACAGGCTGTATATTATTATATTAACATCGTCCTTTACAATTTTGTACAATTTTATTAGACGGGCTTCTTATATAGCCATAAATCTGAATTATGTACAACATTTGTATTGAAATAATTCAGTAATAGGGCTTTGAAAAACATGAAAACACTACATGAAAAATGCTGTTGTTTTTTTATTTTCTTTTGACTTCGTATACAACAAAACGCTGCATTTTTTAAACATTTCTTACTGTTTGATTATACAGATAGTTGAATTTGAATTGCCAATGCATAAGGCTAACTACTGCAACAAATCAGATTACGTCCAAGTCCAGTATAATTATGATATGTAAACCTATCAAGCAATCAGCAATCAGGATTTGCCATGCCCACAACTTGTCAAACCTTCATATGACTTTTGACACGTTATTGTATAGGAATACACAGGATATTGTCATCGTTGTTTGTCGGGGCCATACAGTTTATGATCTCGGTCGTGGTGACAGCAGGAATCTCAGGCTACTAAAGATCCATTTCCATTGATCTCAAAGATAAAATATTTTTTATCGTTTGTCTAGTAGTTAAGATTACTTATAAGTTGATAACACAAAGTGGTACTAAGTAAAAGATCCCTATAGCAAATGTCTAAGACGAAGAAAGTAAGGACTATATGTAGTCTATTTATCAAATGTTGCCAACTACTTACATTAGAATATGTTTTTATAACCGACATTTATCTGACACATCCTACTTAATATAAATTATGTCTTAGGTTATTGTAACTTAATGAAATAACGCGAGTTTTGAAGTAATTTGTACAGTCTATATATAAAACAATCAACGCGTTGGGAAGAATATACGTCACTTCCGGTTTAAAACAAACTGCCGTATCGAAAGAAATATGCGCAAAATCCTGTTGTCTTTTATGCGATACTCGCTTATAGAAGCCATATTTATGAAAACTGATACGAGAAGTTGATTTGTTATGGCTAAAACTATGTTACTAAGAATAAATAACATTTGTTAGAAGCTTGGCCTTTCACCTTTAACTGTGATAACACTTTCCGAGTATTTTGTGTTGTAGTCCTAAAGTCATTTAGATGAAGTGTTAGTGTAAATTATACCGCCGCGACATTAGGCTGTCCATATACAAAGGGTTTTGTTTGAAGTGGAACTACATGTAAACAATTGAGGATATTGGAAGGATTCTTTCGACGAAAGGTAGTCTTATAGGTCTTATATATATTTTTGACACGCATTTACATTTTATTTTAATTAAGGTAAGTTACTTACTTTTTAACAATAAACGGATAATGTAACGATTGTGTTTTCAATAAATGGTAATTTTAGTATGTTTTTCACGTATCTATAAGCAACAGAAGTTAATTTTTATACATATATTTTATTTTGAGAATTGTTTTGGAAAATATTTATTTAAAACAACACTACTTATTTTTATTTCCTTTTTCATTTTGTATTGACCAAACAGGTTGGGTGCCATGTTGCGTTTTCATTACCCGTCAGGCTAGATGATATGTCATGATAATAAATCAATCATTTACTTAAGAGTAGAATTATATGTTTGGTGACAGATGTATGGTACGTGACTGAAGCATTGAACTGGTAGGTCTTCGTTCTAGCGCAAGCTGTTTATAAAACATGGAGTCGTCAATGGTGAAGGTACGCGATTAATAAACATGCCTAGTACAATAAATTTTACATTTAGAGGAATAATATGAAGGAACTGAGGGAAATGGATTACAGGATATGTGAGTATTCTTTAAAGTTATTCGATATGTTAAAACTTTTGATAATTGTTACACCGTCTATACTATATTTGAAAAACAAACAATGCGCATTTTTCGGAACCAGTTTGTACGTTAAGAAACTAATTTAGATATAATTATAGTGCCTTGCCACGGGTACTCGTGTATTGAAACGTTCGAAAACTATGTCACTGTCGGTCATTTGATCTTAAATGTAATCAGCTGTGTAACATAATCCCGTCTTTTCATGACCAAAGAGAGAAGTGTTATATGGAGAGTCAATGTTTGTTTTAATTGTGGTTTTATATTGAATATCAGCAACATATGTAAACACCGCTCTGGTTGCATGTTTATTATAAAACGGGCACGACCTTTCGAAATCACACCCAAAATACGTCAACGTACGTATATAAAAATTAGCAAATTTAGTTAAAATTATTAGGACTGTGTATATATTTGCTAAAAATATACATAGATAGATTTAAGTTTTATATAGTAAAAGCTTTTCTCATTATTTTGTATAAGTTCGTCAATCATAATACTTTGAACTACCGGTATATTTGCTAAGTAGGATACGTACTTCGTAATTTTGAAAGTATTGTGAGTGGACAATCGTGCACTAGATTTTTAGGACACCATAAGAAAACTTATCGCCCCAAAAATTAATTTGAGATAAACTCAATCATTGTTAATATCTGTACCTTGAATAAACCAATAAGATACCGCCCATGTTTCTACCAGTGATACATGAATAAGCTAAATACTTGTAATTTACGTAAACATAATTGACACATGAATTTGTAATGCAAATGTAACAAATTAACATTTCCAGAAAATAATAGCGGGAATGAATGAAAATTATTATATATATCAGAGAAGTGTACATAGTTATAGTAAATAATGTACTATGTATCATTAGTATTGCACTTAATATACTGTATTCATGCTAAGCAAATGAAGTTAAAGTAACATGAATAACGTTTCGACGTAATACGAGAATTCTTTCACCGCATTTTACTGATAGAAAAATGTTTAACATTTTATAGATAGAATAATAAGCTGATAGAAAGGTGCAATTATAAATAATTCTTTATTAAACACAACCACAATTCAAATATAAATTAACATGCGCAGCAAGTTTATAAATTCTCCATATATTGAAATTCCCGGGTTTAGGATTCTCCGGACGCTAATTGATGCGTGTGTATTTACACAGCTTTACCGCGCGCTATTTTTAGAAAGATTCTTCTGCTGGAGTTGTACGAATTCACGGGGACGACATTCGGTTACAGCGTACAATTATATTTTTACACAATGATAAAATAATAAGAAATATAAGCTCAAGCAAATTCGCTAATATTTTTTTGGCTTATTTATCAGATAAATACCAGAAATGTACCACTTTATAATTTGTGCTTTCGAGCTCAGCAGGCAGCATTGTACGTTGTGACCGAAAGCCGTCCCCGTGAATTGTAGCATTGTAATTGCTATTTATAGAGAGCGCCGATTATGTAGGCTAAACAATATAGTTATTTCATTATGCGAATGAATATATCATTCTGATCATGACATACATACAATTAGTAAAATTGTTGATAATTATGTTCATTTCTAGAGTGCATGTCGATGATATGTTTATTTTTTTTTTAACCGCCTATGTATACAATTATGTAAATTTTAATCCCCAAAAGTATGCAACAGTAATTGGTATACGTGAAACGATTGTTTTAAGTTTGCATTCCCTAAAATTAGAAAATTTGCCCGATTCTATTGGCATTCAATTTTCCCGCTGCATAATTATCACAAGAAATCTAGGTCAAAAGTGATCTTAGACAGCTACGCAGAAAAAAAATAAAATAAAAAAATTGGTACCACCGCGGTTGGAACCCGGGACCCCCTGGATTAAAAGGCTATCGCCTTAACCACTTGGCCATTCCGACTTCTATATTTCGCCCTGCATTATTTACTTTATGAAAGTGTTCCACGTAATGTGAACAGTTTCCACGAAAACAACAGAAACACTCCAAATTATTTCATCATTTAGCGTTATAAACGCTTTATAATTTTGTCAATTTCAGCTGATGATTAGTTCTAAACGAAACGGTTTTTACAGTATATTTCTAGATCCGTAGTGTTATTTTGCTACCTTGTATACACGGTTCTTTTATTTTTTGAATCGGTGACAAAAAGTTGAAATATTGTCAATTTGTAAATCTGTGAACAGGTCCCTTTAAGCAATTCAGATCTATTGTCAATTAACATAAACAAAATGTTCCTGAAAGTTAGCAAAATAAAAAGACACGAAATTCGTATACACTAAACTAAAGACAGGTGTCTAAATTTGCCAACATACATTCATCTGAAAAGAATTCAAGCGGTAATTAAACAAAACAGCATACAATGTATCATCATCCATCACAAATATTTGTTTTCTAGTTATATACTAATGTAAAGTAAAATGTAGATTGAGTTTAGGTAAACAAATGAATGTGATCAATAACATTCTAACATTCTAGTTATGTGACCTGTGAAGTGAGTTCAGGAAAACACAAAAAATGTTCACTAATATAAATATAATAGTAAGTATATGTACTATACAGATACGCTATGTTTTTTTTTACGTAGATATGTGAGACACATCTATAGTACATGAGGACTGTTATTGTGACAGACGTTTAGTTGTGTAGTTTTGCGCCTTTTGTTCATACACACTGCAAATCAAATTATTTGATTATTAATCTTAACTACGGATGTGATTTTTGAGTCGCACTTATATTTCAGGCCAATTAAGTAGAATGATTTATTTTTTGAACGAAATCCTTAAATTTAAATGTACTCGTAGCAAAACATCAGTACACTGGTATTGTTTTGATTTTATTTTCATTACTTCATTGATGTTTATGAAAACAATTTGATCAGAAGTTCGGAAAATTCGAGTTGAACATAACTGTTTTAAGTAAGTAAAATACACCTAGGTGGATCTATAATGCGCTCCCAGGTTTCCCATCATCGATTTTACGCAAATTATCAGAATAAACTTATATTAAACCACTATATGTTAGAGTATATATATATATATATATATATATATATGACCGCGTCGAAGTTTCTAAAACATAAATGGAAAATAAAACGAAATCCGGTATATAGATGAAGCAAGTATTATCCGGTTCGAGGTCGATATCCATCTTAATAGTTTCTTTAACATTTATTTGCAGGTGATTTGCAGTTGAATTTGCAGGTGAACCCTTTGTAGCAAACGCCATGTTGAAAAGGTTTAGGGACGTTAAGGTCATCGTTGGGATCATTTTCGGTTTGACCCTCGGCCTCCAGTTCGTCGTTATGTACAGTAAGTCCACGGCTTGAGATACGTTATAGTGTACAGTAAAGGATTTTAGAACACTTAGATTTATTCCTCTGTGATGATGTGAACTGTGGTGTATCCATAGATGATCTTACTTTTATTTTAATGTTATTTGCAGATAATATGGATATCAGGAAAAAACCCAAGCACATTTAAAACACAGTCTTTATCTTTAAACAATTGTTGCCATACATGTGGTATTGAAGTAAACCTCGACAAAAGTAAAACGAAGACCTTTAAGGCTGAATGAAAAGTGGTTTTACAATAAAATCCCATTCGAAACTGTAGACAATTTTAACTATCTGGGTTAACTGTTTGTTTGTTATACAAGTAGCTTCATACTTTAGTAGTAATACCATTTCTGGTAAGAGACTACTGGCTCTTAATGCTCTCATGAATAATATCAAAACAGCCCTTCTAAAGCCTAGTACCATATACCAATTATTTGACGCATTTGTAGAATCAGTTTTGAGTTGTGAAGTATGCGGTTTTGGCAAATCTGTAAAAACAGACAATATATTAAAATGTTTGTAAAACCCTTCTTAAAGAGAAACAATTCACGTGTTCAATATCTGTTTATGGAGAACTTTGACGTTATCTATGTACTAAGCATTGTTAGATGATTGTAATGCCGACATGTCATAAACAGAATTACCAAAAAAACGACAAGGCTGCAACGCCCAAATATTTCGGTTATAATTTAATCTTTCCCTTAACAATAACTGACGTTCAACTTGTTATACTGAAATAATTAAATACGTCCAAATACCTTTTGATTTGTTTTTTCTTGGTTCCATAAATCTCTTACGCATTTTTGCCAATACACTCTGTTACGCTTAACACTGTGTAAGTGCACCGACTAGTTACTGTGTTCCTTGTGAATAATTCAACAACTTATCTAGAACTTCGTCTTTTTTACAACCAATGCATGTCGTGACTTAAATAATGTGGAGAAATATCTAACAACTTTGGAACAACAAGTATAACATACCACTGTTACCTTTTTATTCACCTGTTAGCTGCCCACATTTAGTCACACATTAGTTTCATTGGAAGCTGTCGATGACACAGTTTTATAATGTGTATTATCAGCAAACCAATATGTTATTTTATATTTTTTACAACATCATCACAAACAAAACAGCAACATATACAAACATATAATCACTACCACAATCGACCCAACCACCGCCAACATCAGCTATAACGTGTTAGATAAAGACACGAACAATGCTGTAAATCATGATTGTGTTTATCGCCTGTTTGGATAAGCATCTACCTGCAATGTTTTTTCGGCGTAGCTGTCTAAGATCACTTTTGACTATTTATAGACATTCGCACGATTGCAATCTTAACCAGCGGCATTTAACATTTATATATTCATTATTGTAGGCTATAAGCTTTTTTGTAAGCTTTATTGCTGAAATAAATGTTGTTGTTGTTTAATGCCAATAGAATTGGTCATTTTTATTTTATTTTAGGGAATGCAAACTTCAAACAGTGGTTTAACGTATACCAATAACTGTTGCATACTTTTGGGGATTAAAAATTTACATAATTGTTTTCATAAGCGGTTAAAATGAAGTTATAAACATATCCTCGACATATACTCTAGAACTGAGGCTAATTATGAACGTATTTTGTCATTGTATGCCATAAACAGAATGCTATATTCATTCACGTAAGGAAATAATTATTTTGTTTAGCCTACATTAATATAATCGGTACGCTCTATAAATAGCAATTGTGCAATGTTCCCATTCATAAATCTCATTCCCAGAGTTGCCGTTCCATGTAGCCCATTGATTCTAGTGAGTTCAACACATTCCAGACAGTAGTGTCATTCTAAAAATAGCGCGCGTAGCTAGCAACCGTTGTATAGCTGTCTTAATATACTCGTACATGCGTCAATAATAGCGTTCCAAGAATCATTAACCTAAACAAGAAATGCCTTTAAAAAAGACAATCGGCGTTGAAATTAATATTGAGATATCATTTAAAAATTACCTAAACAGACGGCCAATATTACCCCAGATTTTTTGGTTTTCGGACACTATTAGAAAAGTTCTTGGACACAAAAGTTAAATCATTAATATCTATGCCGTGAATAAACCAATAATACAGCTCCATGTTTCCACCAGTGATATATGAATAACCAAAATAATTTAGTTTAACATTATTGTTATCTGAATTTGTCAAGCCAATTTAACAATTTATCTAATATAATCTAATATAATAACGATTTGAAGTCAAATAAGCATTTATACTGTGTATCCCCATAAAAAGCAATAGTCAGGGAACATTCAGCGATTTTTTAAATGTTAAGACTTTATTTTTGATAACGCAAACATACTCGTACATGCATCAATAATAGCGTTCAGAGAATCATAAACCTAAAATTTTCAATAAATGAGGAATTTATATTTGTAAACTTACGGTTAATTTGAATAAAAATTGTGGTTACGATTTATTAATGATTATTTATAAATGCATCTTTCTATCAACTTCTCTAGTAGATGTTATTTAATCTGTAAAAAGATGCTACATTTTCTATAGATAAAATGTTATGAAAGAAGATTCGGAAAACATCGAATTGTTATTCGCGTAGCATGAATACCCAATTTGCAATACTAATTATACATAGAAACCCTTAATATATCATATTTTTACTGATATAATTTAAAATCGTCATAGTCTAATGAATTTTTATGTTTGCGTTATCAAAAATAAAGTCTTAACATTTAAAAAAACGCTGAATGTTCCCTGACTATTGCTTTTTGTTGGGATACACAGTATAAATGCTTATTTGACTTCAAATCGTTATTATATTAGATAACTAACATGAATGGTATATTACCGGTACTATATATAACTATATAGACTCGTCTGATACATAATAATTTTAATTCATTCCCGAAATTATTTCCTTACATTGTTAATTTGTTAAATTGGCTTGACAAATTCAAATAACAATTATATTAACCTAAATTATTTTGGTTATTCATATATCACTGGTGGAAACATGGAGCTGTATGATTGGTTTATTCACGGCATATGATAATTTTATTTAATTTTTAAATTAATAAATTAACCTCAAATTAACTTTTGGGTCCGAGAAATTTCCTTATAGTGTCCGAAAAATCTGGGGTCCAACACGTCTCCTAATATTGGTGGGGAATCTGAGAAGTCACGTAACCGATCATCTTGGCCGTCGGTTTAGGTAATTTTTAAATGGCATATCAATATTAATTTCAACGCCGATTGTCTTTTTAAAAGACATTTCTTGTCTCTATATTTGCAGACTTTGTCTACAGCCAGACAGTGTACAGTTTGGATCGACCGAAGCGGGTTTTACCTGTCAAGCTCAAGGTAAATCTGGTAAACATTATTTTGTTTGCAAATTACCGGTACAAACTGTTTACACGTATTACGAGTGATGAACTATGTGTTGAAAAAATAGTTATAGCAATAATATTTCTGTTTGCATTTGAACAATATATATTTTAAATCCTCATTTTCGTTAAAATTTTATACCTAAATTGGATTGAACGACATCGAAATTGTATATCAAAATCGGATTGAACGACACACATTAGTTTTAAAGATGTATGTAAAAGATACGTTTAATTCTAATTTAAATTTTAATTAACATATGAACGTGCACATGAAAGGGTCTGTTTATGCGTCATAAACAAATATATGACGTAATCAGTTGACAAACCACGTGACACTTTTTTCTCAATTCAGGAGGTCGACAACGTGACCGCTGTCTCGCTAAGTGCCCGAGTATCTCGTGCACACAGTCACCATAGCCACGACCATCTGGTACATGACAGCGACATCTTTTTCCCCAACAGTCCGCGAACACATTCTAAAAGTATGACTTCCTTTTAATAAGTATATGTTAGCTTTATAAATATTCCATATAGAGATTTTGTTTTGATACAAAGTGGTACATGCATATTATTACACATGTCTTCGTTTAGATGTTATTGCATAATTTCTGATTAATGAACTATTTTTGTGCGTTGTCACTTTATCTATTCACTGTCACATTTCCAGTGAAACCGTATAATTTTATATTTAAATACGAATACATTAATGGATGCGAACGTATATAACGTAAAGTTATATTACTTGTTTCATGTGTTTATTAATATCCATGTTAAAATGTATCAGTGTTATTTTACCGGCAAGCTCAGGCGACAAATCCTTTGCTTAAGTATGACCATATCAATTCTTTTACTGGTTAATGAGATGTTGCTTGAATAAATACCAACTTGATTGATTAAGACAGTGTATCCTCAAACAAGGACATCTTCAGCCTTTTACGCATTAGACTATACTACATTACTCTTATCTTTCATTATGACAACAGTTTGATAAACCACGAGTAGTTGCGTTCAACCTTGTCATGACATATTACATTATTAGCCGTAAACAAGATATAAAAAAATTCTTAACATAAGAGCACATTTTCATAGCGAACTCTTTCCAGCCATGCATCGATGGCTCGACTGTGGTGAATGAAATACAATAATAAAGAAGTTAGCACATTGTTGCAAAATCGCTTCATTCGCTTGTTTACCTGCCTTTTCTCAAGGGAACTTTTAGTTCTAATCATAAGGCAAGATTTTTTTTTTCTTGGTTCTAGGATCCGCCGACCCGATTTTTTCCAAAAAGGAAAAAAAAATTGTAGAATGTATCCGATATCGTACAAATGACCTTGTGAAAAGGTTTCAGCCTGTTATACGGAATGCACAAAAAACTCTGAAGAAATGACAAAACTGTATGTAACATGCATTGTGACTGTATACATATCGCTGTATGATTTATATGATCTGCTCTCTGTTTTTTTATAAAACATGCAACACTTAGTCAGAAGAAAATACTCAGTAAAACAAATTAAGATCTTAGAGTCATTGTATGAAATATACATTTATAATTTTATATCACTATTATAGTTAACAAATTTCATTGGTTTTAAATTGATTTATTAATAAGAGATATTTAGTTAGTTTTCTCTTCATTAAACATGCTGTTATGCATATAATATGGCCCCTGTCAGTGATATAGGCCTACTGTGTTTAAGTGTTAGCATATTTTAACAGTAGTTGATATGTGATAAACACTGCCGTTTAATATTACTATAAGTGGTATTAATGTCATGGTTATCATGCAGTGATTAAGTTAATGTTGTGTTGTATGATTTTTTGTAAGTATAAAGATTCATAAAGATTTTAATATCACTGCCCATTTCCACAGGTGAAATCTTAGCCATTAATTTACTCAAGTCTGTGTTATATTTTTATTTTTATTTGTATATTTTCCCCTTCTCCAACCGAACACTTTTCCAAAAATGTCCGAGAACCATTAAATAAAGAAACTCTGGCCTAAATTGCAGGACAGTTCGTTCATTCAGATGTTTAATAAGGTTGCGTCTTTAGCCTTGCAATAATAAATATTGTAGACATATGTTTTACCGGCATGTATATGAACAAAGAACTAGTTTGTGTTACAATGTGGACATATAATACCATATAATATATATATGCATGGTACATGAAAAGACAACACAGTTTATATACAAAAAGATGTTCTTCAGTTGACAATATCTTTTTTAAAGCTAGTGTTGTAAGATTAAATGAGATTAGTTGTTTTGGACTTCTAGGCATTTTTTATCACCAGCCCGGATACAGGACTTGGATTTGCGGAAAAATGTAGCACCTACTAACCCATACATATATAAATTATATAGTTTGCAAACCAATGGCAATTGTATCGTGTGATATTATTTTTAAGCGTTTTTGAATAGATTCTAAAAGTGTAGTACACTTCTGTTCAACATAACATAATAAGACAGCCGATAAACTTCGTTTAAAGACAATGTGTAAGTAATTCTAAGTTATTGTGAGGTGTAAAAATCGAATCTTTACGGGGAGTACGCTGTATTCGCCCCTCTTAATCCGCCAATGATAATCGTTTCCTTCCTCAGTTTTGGCATATTCAGGTTCGATACCAGTAAATCATTGTGTATTCCTCCGTGGTCCATTCGAAAGTAGTGCCTATTACTAAAGAGTTCCTTTTGTCTTCTGGTATAAAAGCCATTAAGCAATCTCAGACATGCCTTTTGTGGTTATTTCGTTTATCCCATGTGTATCTGGAACATGTTGGTGTATTTCATTGGAGGCTAACTTGAACGGTGAACGTTTGGGGGGGTGTTTACTGTGGTATGGCGCTTTTGTCGGAATATGACTGCCGAAACCCTGTTTTCTACCAGTGTCCGCAATTAGGCGGGATTCATTTTCTTAGAAGTTACACGGCATTTCTTTTTTATTGCAATTTGTGGATGAAGAAAGATTCATCTTTAAATTGATACCATGCTGGCACAATCTGAAATAAAGAAAAAGCTATAAAAATGTTTGTAAAGTTCGCCATTTTATAATGGGACCGTATGAGAAATGGAATTACTGGTATCTGACCTCCAGTCTGACGTTAATTTTTTAACAAACAGCTGCGCGCCGGTCCATTCAATGAATAGCGATTTTCCTTTCGTGTCCACATGTCGTCTTCGAGATAATTTTAGAATTTCAAACCTTCAAATTTTATTATTTTTCATTGTAATTTTCAGGACGCCTGACAATTGCTATTCCGACCATACGACGCTCCAAAGACAGTTACTTCGAGACAATGCTGCAGTTCATGATCAACTCCACGACACCGGAACAACTTAAAGAGATCTGCTTCGTAATTTTACTCGCCGACTTCAACCATACCGAGTGGAAAGCTGACATGGAAACGAAATTACGCGAAAGGTATTCGGAACATTTTTGGACAGGAACGCTGCAAGTTATACACGCACCGGTCGAGTTTTATAAAGGTCTAGGAGATTTTGGAAATGACAGTTACTTGTTTTGGCGCACAAAACAGAACTATGATTACGCATATATCATGAAATATTGCGAGAAATTGTCGGAATACTATATGCAAATGGAAGATGACGTCATACCCGTTGCTAAATATTACGGTGCTATATTAGACTTCATTAATAAACAATCAGACGACAACTGGGTGGTGTTAGAGTTCTCTACCCTTGGCTTTATCGGCAAACTTTACCATTCTCAGCATATATCAAAACTTGCAGATTTGCTCCTCATGTTTTCACACACTCAACCGGTCGACTATATTTTCATATATTTTAATGTTTTAATGGGCGCCAGAACAGCGATTCGTAAACCAACATTGTTTCAACATATGGGATTTCATTCGAGTTTAGAGAAAAAGATTCAGCCATTAAAAGACAAGTTTTTCGACTTTCCTGAAAAGGAATTCAAGGGAGATAATCCGGATGCCAAATTATACACGAATATTAAATACAGCGGAGACTTTCCATTGGAACTAGCGTACTCAAGATCTGCTGGTTTCTTTTGGAGCACGGAAAGCGGGAAAATTGATTCACGTTTGACAATACTTTTCAATGAATCTCAACCGTTATCACATGTTATAGTGATAACCGGAAGTAGGGACCACCCACGTGACATCATTTACAAAGGCATCGTTGAAGGGAGCGTTAGTTTCGTACAAACTGGAGATACGTGCGAATGTAGTGATACTATACAACTCGGAGTTTTTAAAGACGGTCAAGCTTCTATTGAAAAAGAAGAAATAAAACAAGCTTTTGGTGGCGTAAAAATCAAATGCCTTCAGTTACGATTGACTAGTGCACAAGTAGAATGGGTGATAGTGAGGGAGGTCGCAGTTTTTATAGACAAGCACTAACAAATATCTCACAGTATGTAATAATGAAAAACAGTGCAATTGTTTCATTAATATGATTGCTACACCCAGTGTTTACAATAATTCTGCTTCTTGCTTGACACTGTAAAATTGCTCCATAAGTATTGTCAATGTTGCTTCTTAAGGTTACGCATGCGCAAATAAATTCCTTCTTTGTTACATATAAAATATTCAAAATTTGATCTCACTTTTCACCATGACCAAGCTACTCTCCAATATACCACCATACATTGTTGGAAAGTTGAGGACATAACCTTTTGAAAAACAGCATGTCAAAAAATTCTATGTGTTGTAACTCAAAATATTTACCTTAGAAAAAAACACACCGGTTTTCACGGGCATGGAGGCTGCCATTTTGCGCATGAATACATGGGCCAAATGTTATGATGCTGGGAACCACTAGACAAAAAGTAGTGCACAAAAACTGCCTTTTTTCTTATTGCTTACATATATACCTTTAAAATGATACCAAAACATATCATTTAAACTGTATTTTACAAATTATATGCATCCTGCACTCAACCATATGTGCTTATTGTCTAACTGACAGCCTATGTAACCCTGAGGATGTGACTTCCGTTTTGGGGTAATTAGACCTTAACATAATATTATTTATGATATCATACTAAACAATCATACCAAACCCCGGTTAGGTTGGTTAATGAAAATCGATAATCCTAAAGGCCGGCTGCTGATCGGTACTAATCGGAAATGTTCCGAGCGAAACCGACGATTTATGATCGCTAAGCTCTTATCTTTATGACATCTTTCCAGGCCCCCTGCCTCTTAAGAATCTCTAGTAGATGCACCTTGCGACAAGCAAGTACCTATCTCGTGTACACGTATTTGTATTTTATTTGTTAAATTATCCCGATCATAATTTAGTTCTTCGCTTTATTGTTTTAACTCTTTGAAACTTTAATGTAGTTCAGAGTCGGTATTCACAAAACTCTTAAGGGAAAAACGTAATGTGCGTCTTACTTAAGTGAACATTCCAGTTCAATTTTCTTAAGGAAACTATGAAACGGTACATTCCAGTTCAATTTTGTTTATGAAACTAGATGATTTCGGTTCACAAAAGTGTAAAATACTAAATACATAAGCAATATTGACTAGTTTAAATATTTTGATGACAACGGACGTACACAGTTTTATACATGATACAGTCCGAGACTTAAGGAATTTTACGAATTTAAGAAAATAACTTTCCCTTACCAGCTTTCTAAATACGGGCCCTGGACAGTCAAACATTAATAAAAGAGTCCTTACAATGACCACGTTCAAATTTATCATCATCATCATCATTATCATTATCATCATAATCATTATCATCATCATTATCATCATCATCATCATTTTTTTCAATCAAGATGTTGTAGTTTTAGGTGTTATATACACTTTTTCATGAATGTTGCTGCATAAAAATATGTAAACTATGGTTACAGTTAAGATATATCTTAGAAATTATATATCTATTTTATCGTAATCTTACAAAATATCAGCGCAGCAAAAACAATTAGTTTAGACCTTCTTAATTTGTAGTTTGTTTAAGAACACATTATTTGTTCTACATACTGTGCAAATGTAGGTTCCCAATTAGTGGGGGCCGTCGATCATAGATTTTATATTGTGTTTTCACAAGGTTTAACTAAGGTGTCAAAGTAGCAAACTGTCATAACAGTTTCTATCCACAAATAGTGTCTATCGACTATCTGTTCTGTTTAATACTGCCACATAAACGATATTTTTATTTTCGTCTATTAAACTAAATGCGTGAAGTGATTGATAAATGTAAGTTTTATAACGCACGAACTATAACATTCAATATTACATTATATTTTTGCCTCGTTTCAAATGAAAAGAATATATTGCCCAACATGATAATTAGGAAACTATGTGTAATTGTCAAAGCAACATTTTTTCAAAATAGTAAAATTGGCACTTGTGAATTTCGTTACCAGGTGCCTTCACGATTTCTTCTAAAGTGCGAGCCGTATAGAAACATGTAATATATTAGTGTTCTCTCTGAGTTTGATCTTAGTTTATCTACAGATGTTGTCTTGGAAATATATATTTGTTATCCTATAATTGTGTTTGTAATCGCGTCTTTATTATAGATTGAAATAATTGCTTTTATTATAGTTCTTCATCCATGTGGATTCATAATATGTTGCGGGTATGCAGCCAACCCCAAACCCCCATCCACCTATATGATGTTTTCAAAAATAATTGCGAAATTAATGTATTTTTAAAAATCTAACATGCTTTATTAAGCTCTTAAAACGTACATTTGTAAAGAAAACGTATCGTCTTCAAACACTTTACTCTGAACAATGTACTCTATTATAGAGCCGAAACATCAAACAAATACAAGACACGCACTTACCGAAAGTCTAAATTTCTGTCCTTCTAACCAGCAAACTGTTCAATTACACTTTCAGTGTCAATATCCATATATTAATGACGATATATGTCTGTAGGCAGTAGTGTACAATTACTAACATTATCTGACTTAAATTGTTTAAGTAGATCTAAATATTAATATTATTTTCAAGGGTGTATCTAAGGCAAAATCGAATGTACGCCCGATTGAAAGACACATAAAATGATGCATCTGTAACGAAAACATACATACATTTGCATAAGATAATTTGTAATTAGCACTTAGTAGTAGTTTTATATGTACTTTACATTTTGTTAGCAATAAGTCTGCCGGTTTGAAACGATGAATACATTTCATTCCTTTTCAATGTTGCCGCTTATGAGTACACTACATCAAATGCAAACATGTATGTAACTTTATATTTACTGATTACGCTGAATTTTCCGTTTTGCTGTTTTTTCTTATTATAAAGTTTCAGTCTTGACAATTCAAATACTATTTTCCTTAAAGATCCGGAACGGGTTTAAATAGACGCATTTAGTCACGTGTCATGTGTAAACATTGTCTGAATTTTTTTTAGTAAACTTCATGTGGATTCAGCCGTGTAATCGCGTATAGGCAGCTAAGCGCCTAAACAGTTTTTTTTCCATTAATTACATTTATTCTGCCGCAGGCATTATATTCACATTTTGCATTTAATAAACTCGCTTTAGATTGAATAATTTATTGTACACAAATAAAAACACATTTTAAATGTATGTCCTCTTCTAATTAGTGCAATGTCAATTTAAGTAATGTAAGTAAAAATGCATATATTTGATAAACAATATTTAAATATCACCAATATAGCATTACTTTTTTTCCTTCGGTATTGCATTCTTTAAAATACGCTAAATTGGTCTTTATTTACATGCCATGATCGCGGATAACAATACTAAGATTGTTATCTTTTTATTACCTCCATAATCTTAGCGGGGAGCATATACAGCCATGACGGTATTGTTTCACGAATCAACTCGGTATCATTTGACAACGCTCGTTTATTTCCGCATTGTGTCACGGACCTTAATTTTAAACTATAGGTACCCCATTTAAGTCTGTATTTCCGCGCCTAAATTTTAAAATAATTAAACAAAATTAACACCACTCGAACAAGCAAGGAATGTATTTTCTGAATCCGTTCTTACTTTTCTGACAATCAAGGGGACGTCGATTTTTTATGAGAAAGATGAAAATGCAACATTTTTTCAACCAAGTTCATCTCTATAGAAATTGGGCGATGTTACGAAAGTGCAAATTCCCCCGCATTAATTTTAAAATAAAATAAAATAAATTTATCTTTTCAAATCTGTTTGTACTTTTCTGAGAGTCCAAAACTAAAGAAGTTACAGCGAATAATATTCAAAGCTCTATGAAATAAATGTAAAATTTACGCGAGAAAAATCTATTTTTATGTCGCGTTAAGAAAGGAGATTGTTGCACTTGAAGTTTAACAAATCATTTCATAGTTAGATATTTTTGTATAATGCTTGATTTATAATTTGCTTTACATATATGAAACATGTATTTTGAACTTATAATATTGCTACATGACATCTTTCGTTATAATGTTTTGTAAATGGCCAAAGGCATTTGTCATATAAACATGTAAACCAGTTAATATGATTCATATTAACCTTTGTATCAACGCCCGTAGCTGACTACAGGTGACTGATACGAGTACATCCAGATCTATATACTGACATATTGTCATTGCATTATGTTGCAACTTTTGTATTTAAACAATTATGCAGTGTTCCAATATCAGTAACGCATTTCCCCTTTCTATTCCACGACTATTCCATTTAAGCTAAATTTGTATTTACTTTGAATATATATATTTCTCTATACGACGTTCTGGAAAATAAGAATGTTACAACATAGTAACTTACTTTACAGTTACCCTTGGTTAAAACATACCTGGCATTCTGACACGTCGCTGTAACCCGTCTTAAATAATTAAGAGGCATATCGTGATATTTGCAATTGAGCAGTAAATATTGACAAAACAAAATAATGGTTTTCCGAAAAAGGTTTTGTACTAAACAAAAAATACAAGTGGATAATAAAGAGCAATTTTAACAATCTTCGTATTGTTTTGGCTATACTAGTGGCGAGTCATTTCTTCCTGACAAAACACATTATATCGCTTAACCGCCAAGTAGAAAAAGTCATTTCGTATAACGAAATGTTTTACTGTAATAAACCTGTAAACCACTAATTGTCTACAGGTGCTAGCAGATCAAGTCACAGACTTTCGCTAATGTCAATATTCGGATCACCAATGTTACTGTGCTAATGGTGTACATTAATAACACGGTCATTAAACCCGGTTATTTTTATACTGTTATGTTATTGCGAAATATTTCGTGAAAATTACGGAAATTAATTTAAGCATTCAGATTACGTATGTGATAAAATTGGGCGATGACTTACAATCGTGTTCATGGCCAAGTGGTATAATTACTTTTCTAACAACTAGGAGGACCCTCTTCGAATCCTGCTTATATACTTTTTATTTAATAAACTCCTTTTTTTTGTATTTTCTCGTGCAGTTGTCCCGCAACTCATACCAATAGCATATGTTTATGAAGCCACAGAAGGTTTATTTTATTTTGAACTCCTTTATTATTGAATGTGTTGTAACATGGCCTTACGTAAAATATTCTTATAGCGATGTGAAGCAGACTAATGAAAAATAAATGAATAAACAATGAATAATTTGAGAAACAAAACAAATGTGATGCCAACCTCAGTTGAAACATGTTCTTACGGTTAACAAAACTATATCGTAAACAATTGCACTATGGTATAAGCTTAATAAATGTAAACTAAAACAAAAACTTCGCATGCGTTTTTTTTGGAAAAGTCAATAATTCTCCGGTAAACTGAACGAAACAGTACGACTATTTTACAAAGCCATAAACAACCGTGTTCAGTAATCGTGTAATAATTCATCAGTGACAGTTTAATATAATCGAACAATACCTGTAATGGTCTACAGGTGCTAGCTGATCCAGTCACAGACTGTCACTAGTATCAGTGTTCGGATAATGCGGGTTTTACTGTACTAATGGTCTACAGGTGCTAGCTGATCAAGTCACAGACTTTCGTTAGTGTCAATATTCAGATAATCCAGGTTTTACTGTACTAATGGTCTACAGTTGCTAGCTGATCCAGTTACATACTGTCACTAGTGTCAGTATTCGAATCATCCTGGTTTTACAGTATTAATTGGAAACAGGTGCTTGCTGATCAAGTCACATACTGTCACTAGTATCAGTATTCGGATCAGCCAGGTTTTACCTGTACTCATGGTTTACAGTTGCTAGCTGATCAAGTCACACACTGTCATTAGTGTCAATATTCGGATAATCAAGGTTTTCCTATACTAATGGTAAACAGTTGCTGGCTGTTCAAGTCACAGACTATCACTAGTACCAGTTTTTGGATCATCCAGGTGTGACTGTACTCGTGGTAGACAGTAACACGTTGGCCCTGCTTGCTTGTTTTCTTTTATTCCCCATGCATTGAAATCGACATTTTAAGATCACGCTGCATCGCTTGTAATACTAATTTATACGTGTCAATATTATTATCATATTATCCTAATTACTGGTAAACAATATTTGAACGGAAATGAGAAGTGTTCTTAAGAAACAATCGTCAAAATGTGTATAATCTGACGCGTCAACGACAAACGTTTTCAACACAATGAGCCCGTTTTCTCAACATTTCGTTAGATTTTCGTTAGATTTTCTTCTATTTGAAACGGTCGGATTTTCTTATGAACATCGCACGAACTTATACGCAAGAAACCGTTCGTAAATATAAAATAATCAAATGTATTTTCAAATATCAGCCTCGTTATCGCAGCTATATCAAGGGCAACATTCCGTATAACTCTAAATTTCAGCACAGGTATATCGTTCAAAATATTATTATCAAACCCAGCCTAAATGTGCCTATATACGAACGATATAGGCGTTTATTGATATTGTACAGATGTTCAAAAAACATTATTAACACTTGCCCAGTTGTGTATCAATGATGTCATTTATATGCAGAGAACGCGTTCAATTACACTACAAAAAGTCTAGATTTGCCTAGTGTTCATATTTGACTGTCCACTCGAAAACGGTTCTCTGAACTACACGTTAATTATGGAAATATAATGAAAGGATTGAGTCTTCAATAAATGGAAATTTTATTATATCTTTGTCATATTTATTAGCAAGAGAAAATATATTGTTTGTTAAATTACTTACCACTTAACAATAAAGTGATAATGGATCGATTGCGTTTTCAATAAATGGTAATTAGAGTAGAAGTATATTTTCTGTATCGTATCTATAAGCAATAGAGATTTTATTTTTATGTATATTCATTTTGATTTTTAATCTTCATTTTGGAAATTGCTTTGGAACATATTTTTAAAATTCCATTCCCTGTGTATGTCCTTTTTCATTTTCATTCCATGTGTATGTCCTTTTTTTTTATTTTGTATTGACCAATCGGGTCTTGTGCCATTTTATCGTTTACTTGGAGTAGAATTTTATGTATGGTAAGTGATTGAATCGTCGAACTCGTAGGTCTTCGTTCTAGCGCAGTCTTCAGTGGTGAAATGTATGCGATCTAATAAACATAACTTGTAAAATAAGTTGTATATTCAGAATAATAATCTAAAGGAACTGAGGAAAATGCGTTGTTCATATTGTTCGAAGTTTTTCGATTTGTTGAACTGTGGTTAATTGATAGACCGTCGATACTATCGTTGAGGAACAATGTGCGTTTTTTTGGCAACCAGTTAGTACTTTAAGTAGCATTAAATTGCCTGGTATGCAGTCACCAATTTACAGAACACAATGAGTGAATTGTCACGGGTACTGTATGCGCACTCGTGTTATAGTTTTAAAACCTCCGACAACTATGTCCCTGTCTGACATTAAATCTTCCAGTAAATTAATGTTCGTGAAAAAATACTTGTGTAACGCGATCCTACCTTTTCATGACGAAAGTCAAGTGTTACCTGGCGAATCAAGGTTTTGTTTTAAATTTTGGTTTTGTATTGAATATCGACAACAAATATAAACAATTCTCGTTGTGTAAAAGGTCATGTCCTTTCAAAATCATAATTCAGTTAGGAAATAAACGTATACTAATTAGCAAATATAGTTCAAAATAGTATGACTGTGTGAATACTTACTTAAACAATGCATATATATATATATATATATATATATATATATATATATATATATATATATATATATATATATATATATATATATATATATATATATATATATATATATATATATATATATATATATATATATATATATATATATATATATATATATATATATATATATATATATATATATATATATATATATATATATATATATATATATATATATATATATATATATATATATATATATATATATATATATATATATATATATATATATATATATATATATATATATATATATATATATATATATATATATATATATATATATATATATATATATATATATATATATATATATATATATATATATATATGTATGTATGTATGTATATATATATATGAGGCGCGTCGTGGGAAAACCGGTCTTAATGCATGTGCGTAAAGTGTCGTCCCAGATTAGCCTGTGCAGTCCGCTCAGGCTAATCCAGGACGGCATTTTCCGCTTTTATGGTATTTTCTGTTTCAAGGAAGTCTCTTCTAAACATAAATCCACTGTAGGCGAAAAGTGTCGTCCCGGATTAGCCTCTGCGGACTGCACAGGCTAATCCGGTACGACACTTATCGCACATGCATTGCCGGGTTTCCCACGACGCGCCTCATATATATTCCACATAAATTTACTGGAAGATGAAATGTCAGACAGGGACATAGTGTTCGGAGGTTTTAAAACTAGAACACGAGTGCGCATACAGTACCCGTGACAAGTCACTCATTGTGTTCTGTCAATTGGTGACTGCATACCAGGCAATTTAATGCTCAGTTTTCATTTTCAATACTATATGAATAGTCGTGTGTAATCTATGTATGCGTAGTGAAAACAGTTTACGAAATGTTAATAATAAGGTATTATTCCCTCAACTTTTAGAAATCCATAACTACATGTGCGTGCACGTGTCAAAGCTGGCTCATCAATATCAGCGCTGCTCAAAGTTCAAATATATAAAAGAAATCAGCTCGTTTGGTGTAATTTTAAGAAAATCGTGGTATGATAAATAGAAAAACATGGTACTGCCAGGTCTTGTGTAATATAACAGGTTCGGGCGAATAAAATAACGGCTCGGCAAGCCGCCGTTATATTATTCTAAGCCTCACCGATATAATACACAAGACCAGGCAGTAACCTGTTATTCTCTATATAGTTAAAACAATTCGAGTTGTATATATAATTAAAACTAGTAGTTTACACTTTTTGAATGTGTTATCTTGTATACTCATTCATACTATATTTAAGAAATGGAAAGCCCCACTGAGGGCCGTATGGCATTATAGTGACCAGCCAGGCAGCCACAAACTGTATGTGGACCGAAGCCGAAGGCTGAGGTTCGCGTACAGTTTGTGGCTGCCCTGCTGGTGACAATAATGCCATTTGCCCAGAAGTAGGGTTTTCTATTTCTTATATTATACCGAACAGTGTCTCTATCGCATTTTACGAACCTAAAACGGTCATATAGATAAAGAAGGGCATATTTATATGAGGTACAATATTGTACATTATTTGCTAATTTCCATACGTTATGTCGTAACTTGTGAATGATTTTGAAGGCCAATGTATATTTAAAGCTATGCAGCAATTATTCTTTGGCTATAAATAAGTTAGCGACACCCTGCAAATGTTAGCGATCAATGGAAGATTACCAACACGAGGGACATCTACAATACAGGTACAAATGCTTGCTTAATCTCCATGATGTGTTCTTTCATTACAATAAGACAAACATAAATTATTTAATTTCTAACTAATATTCATTGAGTTGAAAAAATACAATCGCACATATTAAAGGGTATGGCTTGGGCAAGCATTTTAATAAAACATTTTAAACACATGTAAATACATGAACACATACACATGCAAAACATTTTCTGGCATGTACATTCATTCACAGTAATACTATTAAAATCAAACGACGCGTACAAATATCCCATATAAGTGCATACAGCAACATATAACTTTTGCTTATATTTAGCTTAAATATTTTTCTGCTTGTTGATTATCCCAAATCCGGGATGGGCGCAGATTTCCTCACGGGCACTCCGTACATAAATCAGTGTTAATGAACAGATTCGAGTAAAAGTGCTAGCGGGATACGCTGGTCATTCAATTTATTTCCCATCTATCATTTTTAGACTGTTGGCGCAAGCCAACAGGTTATAGTAGGTGTATTCAGAAATCGGTATTGAGGGAACTACGTCTTTACTTTCCAGGCTATGAGTCAGTAAATCGATAAATTACTTCGCTTCACTCGCTGAGCAGTGAGGCTTCCTGTTATCGATGCTACCTTCTCTGCAACCTCCGCGCAGAGATTTGACTGGTTCCGAGCATAGCTGTAATCAAATACCTGCCGTCATAACAAACCACGTGATGATGATCGATTTAAATCTTCCAGATATTATTTATGGTTTTAATTAGTTATTTTCTTTTTTTGTTTTATTGACTGCAAACGATATATAAAATGTCCAATTATGTAGAAAATTGCACTGAGTTGAATTAAAAAAGTAAAAGTTAAAACACGTAATCCTTCCAGATCTGGAAGGATTTTACTTGTGATGGCAGTGGTTACCGTTAACCGATA
This sequence comes from Congeria kusceri, assembly GCA_027627225.1. Classification (NCBI taxonomy): domain Eukaryota; kingdom Metazoa; phylum Mollusca; class Bivalvia; order Myida; family Dreissenidae; genus Congeria; species Congeria kusceri. Next base: position 26,132,203 of record CM051027.1, read on the forward strand.
GGGGAGGTAACCGCTGCGAGGAGTTTGCCTTCTATGAATAGATGACAACAAATAGATCCGACTTAAATCACTAATAAATAATAATAATAATCCATTAAGTCCACATCTACAAGTGAATTTATGTTATGTCTTTTCACATAGGTATGATAGCGTATCTGTTTGTGCTGTTGATTGGATAACTGCGTATTACATCATACTGCGTAAGTTTAAAAACAGTGTATTAAGTCAGTACATATAGCAGAGCGATCGCAACCACTCGATTGACGATTGCTATTGTTTTTGACGTGTGCATACGAATTATGGAAAAGCAAAGTACTTCTAAAGAGAGTTTTGAATGTATTTTACTAATACAACTTATTTTTATTTAAACTGGTATATCCGAACATAGCGCTTGTGCTAAAAATCACTTAATATTGATTCAAACTTATACGGTTCATCGACTTTTTTTACCCGTTGTAGACTTGTATGCATAGAATTATGTTTGCTTTTTAAATAGTTTGCACAAAAACTATTTTCCTTCCACGAATTACAAAGAATAATGATTATAATATCATAGGTAAATAGCATTTAATTAGCCGCGCGCTACATTAGTTTTAATTTGCAAAAAACAGTGGCCTGGATCTCCATCTTCAATTAGGTCAAATACCAGCTTATACCAATGTATTGTAAGTAGAGTGAATAGTTATAAGTTTCGTGATTTTTTTTCTACAAATGATATAACAGACAGGTGACTTACAATAAATGTTCCTTATGATAAAAATACTCTTATAATTCATTTGCTGTTAGTTTCTGTTCTCGCCAACAGTCTTTCTACGCTGTCAGCGTTTCGATTATATTAATGCCAGGAGGACGTATGAGGACCCAGGGCTCTAGATCAATGTAAAGGTTCGTTCATCGCCCCCCACCCCAAATTCCTCTACACAATTTTAATTTTAAAAAATCAACAAATATGCAGATCCTACTAAAGCAAAATCAATCAGCATTATGTCGACGACAATTAAATGTACGAAAACAGGGAAACATTTGATACAAGTAATTTCTAACTATATCATGTATGCACTTTATAAATTAAAAATGAACAAAAACTGTACATACTATAGCCACGGTATATTTACATTAAACTTACTAAAATATACATAATTAGAATTATAATACTCAAACTAAACATATCGCACCATCGGCGTTACAGAGAAGTCCACTACCAGTGATCGTCCTAAACAACAACAAATGGATGACAAATAATCTGGAAATATAGAAATCACTGTTATATAGACACATAATTACAACTTTTTGCATTTTCACGTAAACGCTGCATTTTTATTGGATAATCAGCTCACGTGACCTTTCATTCATACCCCGATGAACAGACTGCGTATGCAAATTACTTCGTTATTATCCATGACCGTACTACTTGTTCGTTTTCTATTTGTGAAATGACGTCATTATTTTGCGCGAACCTTGACGATGTTTACTTTCATTCGCTACTTACGAAAAGACGTCATTGATTTGCGCGAACGTTTACCATGATACAATCGTTCGTAAACAAAATGACTGACTAATCCGTTGCTGGTGCTGCAGACGATGAAATATTATACGCATATTGGGAAATGTGAAGTGCTTTTACCAGAAAGGTTACTCCAAAATGATCCACAGCGATTTGGAATGTCTGACGAGATATTAGAACTGCCGTTCGACGAAAATGAAACCGAAACTAAAACGGGGATTCCTACGCCAGAGGCTCACGTCAGTTGCGGACCGTAGACAGTTAAGTTTTTATCCACTTTGGATTGTAATTATAAGAATTGAATATTTTTCGTCATTTCAACGGTGTATAAATTGCCGGGAAATTCTGCCTAATGTATGCATAAACGCCGTCGGAGTTTATGCAAATTAGGCTTAATTTTCCCGACAGTTTATAAACCGATGAAATACAGAAAAATAATATTCAATTCTTAATAAATGATGCATAATTTATTTTCAAAGCTGGAGGCCTCCGACTCATGCAGAAAATATAATATTCAAATAAATATGTACGCGTATCAGCAAGGTGCGAATCAGATGCATGCATAGTAAGCATACATGGCAACACAAAATAATTCTAACATACACTTCCTATAATAGTAAGCAATGAACACACAGTTATCAAAACAATGTATAATGTTCCTACTATTTTAACAACTGTACATTTGTTTTCCGTTGATTAAAACTATGAAATATATAAATGGCAATCGATTTTATAAGAAATTCATTGGGAGTGTTCATGAGAATATAAAATTTATTCATGGTTGGATTTAGGCAATATTTTTGAGGAAAGTATTGATCTCTTAAATTTACGTAGAATTTACAGTACGTATGAAAATGGAATTCATCTTCAACGAATTCTTCGTTAAATAAAACGTATAGTTTATACCGACCTTTTGCGATATTTAAACTGTGCGTGCTGACCCTAAAGCTAATACATATGTGTCTAAATGCTTTGATATCTAAAATGTCTAAATATTTCTTATACTTGAATTTAGTGTTGAGCACACTATATGAACTTAATTATGAAGAAGACATTACGTTTGAATGCCATGTCTGTAATAATTAGTCTTTTAGTTTTTAAACAATATTTTCAATTAACTGCTTTTCATTATTAGCTATCTGAGTTTCCCTTACATATCCATAACAATTTACTTGTAAACAATTTCTAAACAAGGAAACCCAATTTGTATATCCCACTTGGTCGTCTTGAACCATCATATTGTAGCCTTTTTTAACATATCTGTCATTTGGCACTTTAAATATTTTCAACATATACTTAAGGACCCTTTTAGTAGTTTCAATATGTAATGGGTACCTATTGCATTGACATAACACTGCTACGTTGTTTGCGTTATTACTGACACACATAAACATTTTACATGCATAGTATTTCTAGTATGTCAGACGGTTCAATGCTCCATATTTTAGTTTCATACATTAACTGTGGGGATATTTTTTAAGTTAACAATTTTAACTACAGATGTAGATATATTGCTGCTATATAATACACTTAACTTAATGTAGGCACTAAAACACCTTTACCTATATACATAAGGGTTCAACCATTTTATTTACTGACAGTTGTCTTGTAAATGTTAGACCAAAATAGCAAAACTCTGGTACAGATGTAATTGACATATTATTGCATGTTCACTTTTCAATTTGGGATAGAATACATCCAATTTAAAGACTACAATATGCATTTCTTTGTATTAACGATGAGTTTATAATCTAAAAAAAAAGCATGAAAGTGTATCTAACTGGCAGTAAGGCTATATCATCTGCAAACATATGGAGCATTATTTGTAATTGTTTTCGCGTGAAGTTTTATATTGTGTAATCGTAAATATAAATAAAACGAGATACGTGTCTATCGTGTGTTATTCACAAATACATAAAAGCTGTGAAGAAATGTGTAGCATAATGGTTAAACGCAAAGTTACCAATCCTTTGGATGTAGGTTCGAATACAGTATTTTATTTTTATCTTTAATTTTGGTTGAGTCCATATGATATGCATACTTTTTATGGTTAATGAACTTTACAATGTTGAAATGATTAATTTGCAATTCGTTGAAACCAAGTTTAAGCTGACAAGCTGACAAGCATAAATATAAGATGTATTCGAGATGTTGCACTGAACATCCCAGTATCTTTAAAATAAAGTTGCCGGTCGCTTACAAGGCAAGCAATTTCAAGGAACAAAATGAAAGCCCTTATATCCTGCAGACATTTGACGTCTGAAGAAACACTATTTTGAGTACGTTACAATAAAAAAATATACGAGGAACACGTACGTCTAGATTAACGCTTATGAACATTTGATCAAAATCGTCATTAACCGGCGATAGAATAATACCGACCACAGCTTTGTTATTCTACAGAGACAGCCAGGGAAGAGCATTGACTGATTTGTCTTATTATACAATATATACAATAATAAATGCACACAAATCTACAAAAATAACACAGTACAATAAAACAGTTATCACACATTTAGGGTCAAAGTCGAGATAGAAACGACGTTGCTTATATAAAACCAATTCTAAACTGTAAAAAATAAGAAAAGTTTGGACTCGAACCAGTGATGCCAGGTTAACATCCTCGATGAATTTTCAACTAACATTCTCACCGAGGCACTCAGTACGGTTGTCAGATTTGTAACATAAAGTTACCACGGATTATTTAACTGTCCTCGTTTAAGCTTACAAAAATTATCGAGCATTGACGGAATGACATCGAAGATTAATGAGGCGCCAGGTTAAACCTAACGCACAATACCAGTTAAATTACTATTGTTACAAATATGCACAAGCTCATCTATGTATAGGATAGACCACATTCAGCCGTGTTGTACGAAATTAACAAACGACTTAGACCACAGGTATGAAATGGTTTGTTTAAGACTAAACGCTATAGAGCAATTAATTGGTTGGGCTTGTTATTGATAACAACCAAGAGTGTCATAATTACTGGCCTGAAAAAAACACAATCCACGAGTATTTCGGACATAATTACTATGGTTTGCATTAAACATATCTTTACACAACTGGGTACGTTAAGGAAAGAAATTAGTGTTGATACCGATTCACTGCGAAAATTTAATACGAAAAGAAACTATTACAATCTGTAAAGGCCAAAAAGACGAATAGCCCGCAGAGCCGTGTCGACATTGTTAGGACTAGAGAAATATCAGGTAAATGTACACCTATAGCTAGCATAATATTTTATATGAGAAATGAATAGAAAACAAGTTGCCATTTAATAATACATAGTTTATATTTTTAGCTTGACTTTTCAAAGAAATAGATCCAGTTATTGTCGTCGCTATGTCGTCTGCGTCTGCGTCAGCGTCTGTGTTAGTTAAGCTTTTTGATTAAGTTTTTGTGGTTAAGTTTTTGGTTAAGGATTTTGGTTAAGTTTTTTGTCAAAAACTATCAAAGGTATCCATTTGCAACTTTAAATACTTGTTCACTATCAAAAGGGTAATTAATTACAACAAGGCAGGTAACCCTGTGATTTGTATTTCCAGAGTTTTCTGCCTTTGTTTGGACTTACAACTTTGAATATTTTGACATTTTTGTTGAATAGAAAATTTCTCAATAACTATAAAAGACATTAAGTTGAAACTCAAGATACTTGTTTATCGTGCTGACCCCATTCTGCAGACAGGAGGAGTTACCTCTTTCGATGATTTTTGTTGGAGTAGTTACCTATTTTTCAGCATACAATTTACGCTTTAGATCAATTTGCTCAATACCTGTATGCGGTATAGACTTCAAAATACTTGAGCACAGTGATGACTTTATACTGTAGACAAGAGGAGGTAACTCTATCATGGATTTCGTTTCAGTAATTGCCCTTTTTTCAACTTAGAATTTTCGCTTTAGGTCACATTTCACAATGACTATAAGAGTTATTGAATTGAAACTCAAAATACTTGATTGCAGTTATGAACCCATTCTGTAGACGAGGTAACTATATCAAGGATTTTGGTGGAGTTCTTGTCCTTTTTTAGAATTTTAGCTTAAGGTCAAATTTCTCATGATCTATCAGAGTTAATGACTTGAAATTCAACACATTTCATCACAGTGATAAACCCATTCTATTTACAAAAGGCCTGAATAATATCAAATACCAGAAAGTCGCGCGTCCAGCACCCGTAGGCGGTGCTCTTGTTCTTATTTTAAATCTGAAGTAATTTATACAGCATATGTATAATATTACGCAGAATCTTTGAAGCGCTACAAATGTATTAAATGAACTTATATATAGAACAAATATAGATATGGTATTGAACAATTCGTATGCTAGTACTATGAAATTTTCAGACTGTTTCTAAACGGACAAGTTTTGCTTAATCGGACATACCTCAAACAAGAAATAATGAAATGATCAAGTGGTTTTCATCCAAAAGTACATTCAAATGTCTTAAATACGCGTAGTCTACTTTCGGTTTCTGGTTATTATAGTGATCATTATGGTACAGTAAAATAACCGTCACATAAATTGTATACTAAATCTAAAGAAACGTTAAAAAGCGACAATACTTTCTTGAAAGTTTGTTTACATTTTACATATAATTGCAAGACAAATTGTTTTCAATATATCAAACTTCCATATGTGTGGCTTTTGAACTCAATAATAATTATTCTAACTATTTTTGATTATTAATATACATTTAATTCGCATTTTATATCAAACTGAAGGGGAATATGTATCTCTGAAGAGCTCAAATCAGTATAACATTTAACAAATATTCAAAAACTGGTGCTATAAAAAGGCAATATGCATAATGTATGTATGTATAATAATACATTAGCATTAATTTACCAATTAATTATAGTTTTTAATTATTGTCAACTGCGCGGTGATCCTATAGGACGGGATACAAAAACACAAGGCCAAATTTAGTTGGCCATATGATTTCCCAACTACATTGAACCGAATTGTAGACATTGCACTGGTAATGCGGGTTATAGAATATAGCCGTGTCCTATGTGATATTTTTGTACATCGGCTCCGATTGGTCAGTTTTTTTATGAACTGACCAAATCTGTTTACTACCTCATTACACAGCACACACATGAATAGTCGAACGATGCTAAATATATTTCATTAAACATTAGGTCCAACAATAAGACAGAGCGGTTGAAACAGAAACGCAACCGTAAGAAACGCTGTCAAGAGGTTTGCATTTCTAGTAGCAACGCTTGGTAGGCTTTACTAAATATTTCAGTTCGTGGTCAGTAGGGATGATATCTCATAATGATACTATAATACATGTGTTATACACGGATTAACGACGTGCGCGAGTAAGTATCACTTTATTCCTTTCAGTTAGTCTTTGAACTGTTAGTCCAAATAATTAGACGTACACCAGAATACAACTACGATTTTGACAAATATTAACATACATGAAAAATCATTAACCATAGGCGCTTGGTTGTTTAACAAATAAAAAGAATCCTATTCATTATATTATAAATATACACAAGGTAGCTCACTCGCCATTTTCTATCGTAACGGAAGTTAATTGACTGGTTATCTTTTTACGCAGTACCCGGTCGTAAAGGCATGGGTTATGTAGGTTTCGGGAACCAAACATGTATTTTTTTTGCATTGAAACCAGCCAATCGACTCTTGTAACGATATAATATGGCGAGTGAGCTACTTTGTGTATTTTTATATATAAGGAAAGGATTTATTATTTGTTAAACAACCATGCGCCTATGTCATTATTAATGAATATAAAATGATGAACAAAGATATCGAGCTTATAGTTGTAGGAGTGTTTGAATTCTATGTCATGTAAAACTAATAACCAATACAATTTACACTTTTTCAATGGAACAGACAGGAACACTAAAATATATCACCGAGGAGAATGGTTATATTGAGTTGAAGATATCTATTTTAACCATAGGTATAGCTGTAAGCAATGTGTAGATATTTTGTCAAATAACAGAAACAAAAATATTCGTGATATATCAATTAAAAAGGTACGCGCCGACGTCTATTTTGATATACACCATAACGTTGACTCCTATCGGTACAGAATATTTTATTTAAAGACGTTCGCAACAAAAAGAAAATAATTGGGTTAATTTTTCATTTTGTTTGCTTCATTATTTCTTTGTTGTATATAGGTTACACCATAATAATTTCAATCAATAAATATAAGTCTGTGTAAGTCATCAAGTTCAAGTCAATGGTTAAAAGTTCATAAAGCATTATATTAATCAAAAACACACTTATCTGTAATGTATTGCCAAACAAATTAGTTTAAAAAGATCCATTGAATATCTCCATTCTATTTTTTGGCAATTTATACGCTGTTTACGAAAACATGAAACATGAAAAAGGCTACACAGGTACCCTATATAAAGTCCAACATTTGCATAACAAGTTCAGTGACGCATTCTTTTTTTTTAATGTTTTGGTTAAAGTATACATTGGTGCATGTATTTGCAAAAATTTAAGAAAATCTGTAGTTTCGAACAAAATATATTGATGCATCATAAATGACGTTTCAGATGGTGTTATTAGCACCCATTTGACCTACTTAAACGTCCAGTCAAATTAATTATTTTAACAGTAAATATAGGTAAAGCGTTTTTATTACCTAAATACAGTCGTATATTGCCAAACGAGACATGTGAAAACATACGAGTTGAAAGAACCATAACCTTGTTTGAATAAAAGCTCTCCTATATACTTATAACATTGATACAAATCCAAACTAAAAAAGGGGGCTTCGACAATTACTGTATTCAAAACCCAATATTTCCGGGAAAAGGCCGGTAAGCCCTATTTTTTAACACTGTTCTAGTTTCAGTATACAATGACACATGTATATGGATTTTTTTTTACAAATTCTGTCGTTTGAAATAAAAGATATTCGTATATTTGATTATTTATTGATGTTTTCAAAGGCATATTAAATGCATAATTAACCTTATTAAGCGTCCATTAAAAGTCATTTTATAAATGGTAACTGTAGATAAAGCGCGTTTTATCATTATAATTATATAGGTAAAATACAGTAGTAGACACTGTACCTATCACAGTATGCCAAATATAATACTATTAAAAGCTCCAATATCAAGTTAGTGGTATTGGTCTTGATAAGACCGAATGTAAATAATTGCAAGATTCACGCGCCGTGCACTCCAGTCCGACGTGGTTCTTTGAGGATGAGTGGGGATCGGGGGGTGTCAGAGGGGAAGGGAGGGGGTGCAATGCAGTCAACTGTACCCAGGAAAATGGACGGCCCCGCCCTTTCTGATTCTTAAAAACTGCAATAAAAAGGGGGCTTATTAAGATACTGAGAAATGTAAATGGTGTACTAACGTAATACTCTCGTCTGGAAAATGTTTTTAAAATAAGGAATACCAGTTCAATACCATTGACCTGGTTTCGAAAGGGCAGGGAATTCCATAATTTCCCAATAAAAGCTAAAACAATGGTTAAGCATTGAAAACTCATAGAGAGACAATGCAATAAGAAGTATATACAGAAACTGCAATATATCACAAAATTAATAAAAACAATTACAGGAACTGTATAGAAGTTGTTTGGGTGTTGACTGCTCCTCCCCGCCCCCCCGCCCCCCCCCCCCCAAAGACCTAGATCTTGTCAGTTATCTGACAGTCTAGAAGGAATTTTGTCAGGGCAGAAAAGACCGGGCCCCTAGCCGCTCCCTTGGGGTCTAGCATGTTGGTAAGGTACGATGGAAATAGCAGTTTAAAGTCGAAATATACGACAAATTTACCAAAAACGGATTGACCTACTTCAATTGGGCATTAGTGACTGTTGACCAATCAGAAACAGGCATGTTTCTGAAGGTCACAGCACATGTATAATGTGTTGTTTACTATAGAAATGGGTGTGGTTCACCAAAATAGTCTTAAATAGTGGTATAAGGCTATTTTAATTATCTAAAAAGGTGCGTTAGAAGAATTTAACAAATGGGTCAAAGTGGTATTTAATAAAATAAATTTATAGTGTTATATACAAAAATAAGGTTCTGATACGTATGCGGTGAACAATGTCCAGAGAGGATAGGTCTTTGAATTGTCAAATTTTGTTCCATGTAGTGTGTATGGAACTTATAGAAGTAATCTTATGCCTATGAGATAGGCTACAGTACACTAAGAAACAAATTTCAATATTACATGATGTAGATGTAGGTTTTATTGAAATGGTGCATGTAAAGACATATATATGAATGTCATGAGTAGAGAATTTATAATTCTCTGATTAAAAAAGCAAATAATAGTTAAAACTTAGATATGTCGCAATATATACAACATGAATAATACTAATATGTACATGTATACTGCACAATATTGGTGTTATGCAATAACAGAGGAGAACATTAAAAAAAATTGAGAGTCACAATAAAAAGTATGAAACTGTTAAAAAATAACAAAACAACATATTTACACCATAAATATGTACAAAGTATTTATACTGACATAATAAAAGATGTACTTAGCCACCGGGTGGGGTAAAACAACTTAAATGGCGGATAAGAATATAGGATGGCAGGCGGATGTGAAGAGTGTGGAGGGACGCAAGCTGGCACGGCGGCTGTAGAGACCAGGGTTTTGAGGGGATGCCATCGAGATAAAAGGGAGAATGGAAAACAACAACGTAATTAATACAGTAAAAACTGAAATAAAATAAAGAACCAGGTCTGGGTGTAGTAGTGGTTCTATGGGATAAGGTCCACACTAATTGAGTGCACTATAATCAAGGCACATTAGTAATTAAAAATAAAATATTGTGTCAAATACACAATATATGTAGCTATTAAGAAACAAGATTTGTACATTTAAAACTGTTCTGCTCACAAACAGATTATACTATAGTTAAAACAGTGAATTGGCCCGTCCTTTCATATACTTTAAAAACTGCTTTAAGACCGGGTTTAATTAAAACTCTGAAAGTTGCATAAGTACACTAATGTGTTTATTGGAAAAAAATGTTCTTAAAATAAGGTAACCAAAGTCTACCAGGTTGGCTTTGGTCGAAAAGGCCTGGGCATTTCACCACATGGATTAAAGGAGAGGAGCAATACATAGGAGAGATGGCATCCCCCCCAACCATCGCGACTCAGTGCGTGTAGACTATGGGCAGCCTGTGTGTCCTAGATAGGGGACATGAGCTCTCCCGGGGATGGCCGAACAGAACATCGCCTTCCTCCGTTACAATCGAACTTTAGCCCGGACAATACTGACGATGATGACCTCTCGCCTGCATAGGGAATTGGCCGAGGCCTTTCACGCTCTAGTAGCGATTGTTTTGACATTCTAAACATATTATCGTGGAACATTGCTGGATTACACAAGTATGTAAACAGCAGTGAGACTATAACATTTTTAAAAGCATATGATATTATACATCTATGTGAAACATGGAGTGATAGCAATGATGAATTTATGCATTTTCTTAGTGATTATACGTGTTTTGATAGTGTTATGCAACGTAATAGTAATTCTATAAGAAATAGTGGAGGCATTAATGTATTTGTTAGTAACAAGCTTATCTCTATGAATATAGTTAAAAGAATTTACAATTTTATGATCGATTGTGTTGCAAGGGAAGCAATAAATAATTATATGTGTAAAACGGGGACGTAACAAGGATTTCACTATAGTTATTTTTCCTGCTGATGTTTTTTTTTTCCAAAAACGCTTTGTACATTGGTCAACTTGCTTGAGAAACTGAAGTCAATCATTGTTTCCCAAAATCAAATATATCGCCTAAAATTTTAAAATTTGTTTGCCCCACACTAGTGGCTACGTAGTTTAAATTGAGTGTATACCGTATTTCTTGGGACCAGTCCAGATCAAACTTGATTTCTTTTGTCCAAATGCTATTGTAAACTTGTGTAGTAACTCCAGTGCAGCATTGAGTGCTGCACCATCTATTAATACTTCAAACAAATGTTACTCACACTGCTTCTAAAGAGTTGTTTATGTACAATGTAGTATATCCTTTTGAATTTTAGCATATAATTCACTCCAACGTGTATTGTACGAACATTTTACTGACCAAAACCTGCACTTAATTAGTTACTTTTGATGTCTTAATAAACTACATGTAAGTTATAGATATACCATTGTTCTTTATCTTAAATTCAAATATGTTATGTATTGAAAAGTGTGTTCTTATCTAAATAAATATATATTTCTATTCAAAATTCGTAAGTTATTGTGTGACGATGTACAGACAATATTTACAGTTTGCAACACCGCATATATACCGTCATGTATAAGCGTAGAAAATTAACGCATATGCGCCATTACAGTGCACCCACGACACTAGAAAATGTACGCAATTTACTAAATTTTACGACTGTCCAGTTTAACAGCGCACGTGTTGTCATACTGACTTAATACCTAGATAATCCCGACTAGATGCCAAGTCTTGTCTGAGCAGAACAGGTAAGGCTAAGCAAACTTTAGACCAGACCCAAGGAAGCTTCTATATCGTAGGGTACTTTTAAGTTTGGAATATCCACATTGCGCGACGGTAACGTATCCAGTAGCAATCAAGGGAGGTAATCATTACAGGTGTAAATGTTAAGTATTTAGTGTTTTGTTCCTTTACTTGGATAATACTGTGCGTTAAACAGGAAATTGTGTAGCAACTGCTACTGTAAATGATACAGGCGAATACCAAATGGGTAATTTAGACCCATACAGTTGCCGTCATCTATTTGTTTTGTATTGTTGGTCGTGTTTAGATAGAATATTTTGTAGATAAAACAAGGATTTTTGATCAAAGGCCATAATATTGATCTTTCATATATATAGTTTGCACTTCATGACTCTCGATACTTAATTAAATGGTGAGGACTAAATGGCGATTAAAGTCCGACATGCGCCATGAAATAGGCTGAAAGGACGGACGGACGAACGGGCGGTGGCGGTTTGGCAACTAGCAGACGAACGGACGATGAATGTATGCATGGACTGCACAATGACCATGACTTCAACATTTTTACAAAGGTATCCTCAATAAAAAGTAAGGCCTTTTGTGCGGGTGTTGTAAATGTTATCCTCGTGACATATAGTACGTCTAAAAAAAGTAGCAAATATGTTCATGTTAATTTTTAATATTCATAAATAAATTCAATGTCAATCATTTGATTGGTTGGTGAATGTCCACTGAAATCGTTTGCAAAACTCGACGTCACATTTAGGTACGAAATTAGAAAATGATATTTATATTATTACATTGCTGTTGAGATGCGTCATCCATTAATATTTATGCAACAACTATTTCTGCTGATGAAACCGCAAGTTATTTGAAATGGATTTCACGGTTGATTGTCATACATTTGCATTCACCTTTCCACGTATATGTATATTATAGGTTGTAAGAATAAAGGTTTTTTTGTGGCTACCTACAGAAAAATACTAAAATCATCATCATAATCAGCAGCAGCATACAGCAGCAGCAGCAGAAGCAGCAACAGAAGCAGAGCGGCGATAGTAGCAACAAATTAATATATTGAATATTGAAAACGCAGGTCGTGTTACAATAGCCTCTGCATTCATACAAAGAATGTGTTTAATTTGAACATAATAATAAAAGTGTCATTGATCTTTAATAAACCAACAGCTAATGAGAAACATCGTTGTAATTTACACAAAATTTATCCTCATGTTCTCTGGTTGATTAATTCATACTACCCGGTAACATGGTTGATAATTCTTCAGTCATCCAAAACCGAATATAAATATGGGTCAACTATTAACACGAGCCGTCTCTTTAAAGATAAACAAATCCGGAATTAGTACAAATAAACAGGCGATAATTCGAATATATTGGATATTACCCTTTCCATCTCTTGTTATAAAAGTCTTTATTGTGAACGATTTGTTGACAAACAATCGACATGATACCCGACGTATTTGCAAAAACATAGATATATTTCTTAAATCTAAAGTAATATGTATTATTATAATTATAAGAAAATATTGGCAAATACGAGAATTCAGCTACCAGACCAATTTTATAGGCACAATTAATTGGATTATAAGTACGCTTATACTTGATTGGACTACTAAGCAGAAATATTTTAAAGGCGGCTCAATTGTAATAATAAAAATATCTGGAACATCGCTGACCTCAGCCGAGGCAGACCATTCATCTATGAGTTGTAAACCCTACGTGTTATACGGCATAATGTGGGAATGTGCTCTACCTCCCAAGTAGTATAGTAAATAGTAAAAATCCCTTTAAAAAGTATTGAATCAAGACGGTGATCCGAATCACCACAGATATTTTAGCCTTTGTTTATTGATCCATATCCAATCTTCCTACGCAATTGTATGCATGTCCGTTCATAAATGTTTGCTTCAAGTTGCCAATAAAAACAAAAAACAAATACCGGCAACACCACAGAACAGAACTTTATTACTCTTATGCATAGAGAGATACAACATGGCGGAATTATAATACAGACCACAGATACAATTTACATATGCATGTTTCGGGTTCAAAATTTGAATCACGAATGGTTTATGGAAAAGATATAGGTATGCGTATAAAGAGGGAAGTAATCATGTGCAACAATCTCGCTTCTCAGCGCGGCGCAAAAATCTATACTTCTCACGTAAAATATACATTGATTTGATATGGAGCTTTAAATATTATTTGCTGTAACTTCCTTATTTTTTTACTCTAAAAAAATTACAAACGGATTTTAAAAGATAATTTTATTCTCTTTAACATGGTACAATTTATTTTATTTTATTTTAAATTTTAGGCGGAGGATTTGCATGATAAAATGCGTGTCACAGAATCAGCTGGGACCTGTTTTCACTCATGGGATTCGTTTACATTTAGTTGTATTAGATTATTGCTTCTAATACATTACAAATATAACCAACGCATTACAAATGTATATAAATTATAAATATAACCAACGCATTACAAATGTATATAAATTATCTTAGCACTCAACAAATAAATTAATAAATATGGATATTGCATAGATGCCTTTTTGTATAGGTACCTACTAAAGGTATGTAAGAATATATCAATATAGATTGGAGTGCTAGTCAGCATGTCATTAATATAGGCAATACATACTGAACCAAAAAAGAAACTTTCGCTAAGTTTGAATGTAGATCATTGTAAAATGAGGGACTGTCTAATTTTTAAAAGATTTATTTCATGTCTCCTTCGTTACCCACTAAGACAAACCCGATTTATATAACATAACATCGACAAAACTAGTTCTCTTATCGAAAAATGCAAATATATATTTTCTATCGATACTGACCCGTTTATCCTACAGGTTAGATATCAGTAATTCAAATTCCCATCGGGACCCATTGTAAAACTTCGAACTTTCCAAGCATTTGTCTAGCCTTTCTTAACTTCAGATTGTGCAAGCCTTGTTTCAATGTAAAAATATATAATATTTCCCTATCAATATTTTTTTTTCGTATTATGAACAACACAAATGAGAGGACGAATATGATCGAGGCAAGTTAAAATAAAATTAAAATAAACAGTTATATGTACCATATGTCATGTTATATTTATATGAACTTCTTCATAACGACAAATTTATTTCTAGAGCTACCGACAGGTTTATTCGTATTTGTGGCAGAAACAAAAAAACGTGTCGATGTGTCGCATGAACACATATGCACAGAACTTAGTCAATACGCAAAAATATTGGGAATTTCCCAGTATTGTACAAGTATAATTGAGATGTCATTTGTTTGCCCAAAATATCATACAAGAGGACCAAGCTGTGACTTCACGGACCCCATATTTTTCGCTCCCTACTAAGGAGGCTTCTCAGACCCCAGATTTTTCGGTGCCTACTAAGGAGACTTGTCGGACTCTAGACTTTTTGGACACAATAAGAAAACGTATCCGCCCCAAAATTAATTTGAATTTAACTCAATAATTATTGATATCTCTACCGTGAATAAACCGATCATATACCGCCCCATGTTTTCACCAGTGATACATGATTAAGCTCAATACTAGTCATTTACGTAAACATAATTGACACATGAATTTGTCAGGCAAATTTAACAAATTAACATTGTCAGAAAATAATAGCGGGAATGAAGGAGCAGTAAGTTTATGAATTCCCCATTTCTTGCAATTCTCGGGTTTAGGATTCTCCAGACCCTAATTGATGCGTGTGTATTAACATAGCTTTACCGCGCGCTATTTTTAGAATGATTCTCCTGCTGGAGTTGTACTCGCTAGAATTAATTCACGGGGACGACAGTCGGTTACAGCGTACAATAATATTTTTACACAATGATAAAAAAAGGAAATATAAGCTCAATAAAATTTGCTAATATTTGTTTTGCTTATTCATCAGAAAAATAAAGGAAATTTACCACTTTATATTTTGTGCTTGCGAGCTCAACAGGCAACATTGTACGTTGTGACCGACTGTCGTCACCGTGAATTGTAGCATTGTAATTGCTATTTATAGAGCTCGCCGATTGTGTAGGCTAAACAATATTGTTATTTCATTATGTGAATGAATATAACCTTCTGATCATGACATACAATGAGTAAAATTGTTCATAATTATGTTCATTTCTAGAGTGTTTGTCGAAGATATGTTTATAACTTTAATTTAACCGCTTATGTAAACAATTATGTAAATGTTTAATCCACACAAGTATGCAACAGTTATTGGAATACGTTAAACCATTGTTTGAAGTATGCATTCCCTAAAGTTAGAAAAGTTGCCCAATTCTAATGGCTTTCAATTTTCCCGCTGCATAATTATCGCAAGAAATATAGGTCAAAAGTGATCTTAGACAGCTACCCCCAAAAAAATGTTTGATTGGTATCCCCAATAATCCTTACCAATAACAAACGAGATCGTGCGAACGTTTATAGAGTTTGGATTCGTGATACGCGGTAATTTGCTTCACATTTGCTTTACCTACCGGTAATCTTTATTATACCGGTATATCATGTACTCGCCATTAATACAATAAGATTGTGATGCTAATGCTGAATTAATTTTACTATGTTCATGCACTTGTGAAATTCTATTGGTTGACTTCACCACCAATGATAATTGTACTAAAGTATAAACATATTGTTAAAATACTGTTGAAAAACGAATGCATTACTGAGTGGTTTGTAACACTTGTATATTCCCTCGGGTATGTCGTTTAACTGTAACATTTACACATTTTATATTATTGACATATTTAGAATGCTTCTCTATTATTTGAAATAAGAGATAACAATGTAGCATTAAAACAAGACAACTTTTACTTGATTTCATGCCAAACATTCAACATATGTTTACATTTTATTTTAACTGAATCGAATCGAGATTAAATATCTTTCAAATTGGTTACTCAGGTATACGTTTATTATTGAATTTGTTTTTGTTTTACAGCTTCGTGAAAGGAAATGTGTTCAGCAAATAACATGATTGCGACTCTTAAACGTAAAATATATTAAATTTTGTATTTGTATTTAGTTAGTGCATTTTTGGGACAGGCTAATATTTTTGTCACACTGTCTCGGATATAGCCGCGACCTGAGATGATATGCTACGGATTGAAACTCGCCTTCATTCGAGTTTCAGCACGGTTGTCAATATAAAATAGTTTAATCTATTGAATATACAAATTATGTACGATTTTTCATGCGAATTCAACACGATTTAGTATGAATGAGCTGCGATTACTATACGACATCCACACTATACTATCATGAAACTCATACGGACCATAATTAACTGATAGTGACAAGTTTAACGCACAATGCTAGGGAACTTATTTGTTGACCAATACTGATCACTGTAGAGTCTTGCACTTTAAGCTCGTAACAGTATCAGTTAATTGCATTTTCTGGTATATATTTAGCCTGTTGGCGCAAGCCAACAGGATTTTGTAGTTGTATTCAGAAATCGGTCTTGAGGGGACTACTTCTTTACTCTGCAGGCTACGAGCCAGTAATTGATAAATTACTGCGCTTCGCACGCTGTGCGGTGAGGCTTCCTGTTATCGATGTTACTTTCAATGAATAGATGACAAGAAATAGATCCGACGTAAACATTAATAAACAATAATAATAATACAGTTAGTCCACATCTACAAGTGAATTCATGTTACGTCTATTCACATAGACCTGTATGATAGCGTATCTGTTTGTGCTGTTTACTGGTTAACTGCGTATTATATCAACTTGCGTAAGTTAAACAACCGTGTATTGACTCAGTACATATAAGCGAGCGATCGTAACCACTCGATTGACGATTTCTATTGCTCTTGAAGTATGCATAAGAATTGTGGAAAAGAATTGTACTTCTAAAGAGAGTTTATTTTGAATCTTATTTTTAGCGCTAGTAATAAAAAGTGCTGAATATTAAATCGAACTTACACGGTTCATCGACTATTTTTACCCGTTGTAGATTGACTTGTATGCATATAATTCTGTTTGCTTTTTAAATAGTTTGCACACAAATGTTTGCCTCCCACGAATTACAAGCACAATATAATGATGAGAATGTCTTAGATAAATAGCATCAAATTAGACGCGTGCTATATCAGTTTTAATTTGCAAAAAACAGTGGTTTTGATCTCCATCTTCAGTTATTTCAAATACCAGCTTATACCAATTTATTTGAAGGAGAGTGAATAGTTATGAGTTTGGAGACTTTTTTATAGAAATGATATAACAGAGGGGTGACTTACTTCTATAAATGTTTCTTATAATAAAATTCTCTCATAATTACTCTCATAATTCATTTGCTCTTAGTGTCTTTTCTCGCCAACAGTCTTTCTACGCTGTCAGCGTTTTGATTTATATTTAGTTAATGATGCAGTAGGTCCTTAATTTTGTATTACCTACTGATTTTGCTACAAAGTTTGATTACCTTTCTTCAGTTATTTAATTAACAACATCTACCGTACTTTTAGCTCTTCTGTCAAATTGTTTAGCTTGTTTCATCCTTTTCTTAGTATGTTCTGGGTTCGTGTTGCGTTTGGATGATTGAACAGATTCCGGAATGTTTGTCGGAGTCATGGAGAAATCATGTGAGGTCCTGTGTTGGTCGTATACGGTTGAATAGCCTTCGGGAATAACTCGTGTACAAAACGTCGGTCAGGGTACTTAGATGCGCGACTTGATCTGGTCACAAGCAGGAGAGGAGATGAAACCTCGCTTGTTATAATAATGTACATGAGTTGTCTTATGAACGAGTGCCCGCAAAATTGCGAACATTAGACTGCTTGTCTTCAGTTGACGATGGAAACATTATTCGGCATAGCTATCTAACTCAACGTTTGAGCTTTCTCAATATCCGATGCAATATAATGATTTATTCATTTCTTACTACTGATGGGAATTTTTCACAACATTTGATTGGATATTGAGGGTATTTTATTTACTCGTACTTTCCAAACTAACAAGCCATTCGGACTACTTTGCCGTAAAATATTTTCCTGTATGTGTAAAGGCAAATAGAGTTAAAAGTATTATAATTGCGTATATAACATCAAAATATAAGTAGTAGTCCGAATGGCTCGTTTCCAATGAGTGAAATCACGCGTGAACGACCTTCACAAGCGGTACAGCCATAAACCAGATAAGATACGATTGCTTTATGTGGTGCGCGTCTCTGCATAAGGTGCCGGTCACACTGTAACGATTTTTCGCGACAATTGCCTACGATTTACAAAATCTTGGTGAAGCGTGGTAAAGCGTGAACACATATGTACTGTCATCTGTGTGAATCTTGGGGAATCCTTATCGATCGGGAAGCGCTACGACAATTTTGAACATGTTCAAAACATTCGTGGCTTATCGTAGCGCCGCCACGATTTTTCCAAAACGTACGACAATCCTAGTGCCATCGTATCTCAATCTGGCTTACTCTTACAGCCATCGTAGAGGCATTCGTGGCCTTTCGTGACTAATCGTGACAAATTTTATTAAATATATATTACAAGACTGCAGTACGTTATGGTACGTTTTTCTACGTATATGGTACGAATTTTTACATTTGCCCTACGGTTCATTTACGATTCTATTAGGATCTTTAGCGACAACTATCATGACTACTGACGAATATACACGATGGACCACGACAACGCGACGATTGGGTCGCGTTGCCTGTACGGTTTAAGGCGATGTTACTACGCACTCATTGCGTTTGCCTACGTTGGTGTCACGATTATGCACGAGGCATCATGATGCCTTGAAGCGTAGTGAAGCGCGAGAATTATTGGCTGCTCGTAGGTTTATCGTGATGAATCTTTTTTAATCTTACTACAATGTTAGGAGAAACGTTAACAATCGCCTGTAATCGTTGGCTACCGTAGCGTTTACCTGACGCTAGCGTATTATAACCGTACTAGATCGCATCATATTTTAGTAAAACCGTGGTGAATCGGCTGCGGAAACCTACAAGTGTTGTTGATATTTGTAGTCTCGCCCTACAACAACCGTAGGTAAACGTAGGAAGAAACAGTCGGGACACTGTGCATCCCGGCTCATCACGATTGTTGATCGACTGAGCTATAACCTATATCGTCCTTTGAAAGCCAGAAGGGGTTCTAAGCCTTCTTTGCATATACCGTTATGCTGATGACATCTTCTGGCTTTCAAAGGACGATATGTATTTAAAAGGGCAGGAAACTCGAAAACAATATCGACATATCTAGCCAGCGCAAAATATTTAAATTTTTAGAACATTTGCATCTATGTGCATAGTTCGGAAAGTAATATACGAGTAAATAAAATACCCTCAATATCCAATCAAATGTTGTGAAAAATTCCCATCAGTAGTAAGAAATGAATAAATCATTATATTGCATCGGATGTTGAGAAAGCTCAAACGTTGGGTTAGATAGCTATGCCGAATAATGTCCCCATCGTCCATTTTTGGGGGCACTCGTTCATTAGAGAACTCATGTACATCATTTATAGCAAGCGAGGTTTCATCTCCTCTCCTGCTTGTGACCAGATCAAGTCGCGCATCTAAATACCCCGTCCGACATTCGTACACGAGTTATTCCCGAAGGCTATTCAACCGTATACGAACTACACAGGATCTCACATGATTTCTCCATGACTCCGACAAACATTCCGGAATCTGTTCAATCATCCAAACGCAACACGAACCCAGAACATACAAAGAAAAGGATGAAACAAGCTAAACAATTTGACAGAAGAGCTCAAAGTACGGTAGATGTTGTTAATTAAATAACGGAAGAAAGGTAATCAACATTTGTAGCAAAATCAGTATGTAATACAAAACGAAGGACCTACTGCATCATTAACCTAATATAATCAAAACGTTTAATCAAAAGAGTAAAGAAGTAGTCCCCTCAAGACCGATTTCTGAATATAACTACAAAATCCTGTTGGCTTGCGCCAACAGGCTAAATATATACTAGAAAATGCAATTAACTGATACTGTTACGAGCTTAAAGTGCAAGACTCAACAGTGATCAGTATTGATCAACAAATAAGTTCCCTAGGATTGTGCGTTAAACTTGTCACTATCAGTGAATTATGGTCCGTATGGGTATCGTGATAGTATAGTGTGGATGTCGTATAGTAATTGTAGCTCATTCATACTTAATCATGTTGAATTCGCATTAAAATCGTAGATAATTTGTATATGCAATAGATTAAACTATTTTATTTTGACAACCGTGCTGAAATTAAAATATATGTAATACCGCTTGAAGCCTCCAATTAACATAAAATGTTAACAGTTGTTTAACGTTTGGACTGAAATCAAGTAAAAATGTTTTGTAAATTACGTAGAAACATTCGATACAGGTTAAATGTAGTAGTATAACGGTGTGCCTGAGGAAATGCACAGGTTGCTACCCCATTACAAACCAATCAGTAATGCATTCAGCACTGTATTGTGAGCAATATGTATTTATCATTCAATTATTATTGGTGGCGCAGTCGACCAACAGAATTTCACAAATACATTGTGAAAGCAATTCAGCATCAACAGTACAATCTTATTTTATAAGTTACGAGAAAAATATTCAATTACAGTAAACATTAGGTTAAGCTAGTGTAAAGCAATTGCCATGTATCCTGAATCCAATGTATAAAAGTTCGCACGATCTCGTTTCTTATTGGTAAGGTTTATTTTAATAACAATGGAAACTTTTCTAATATTAACCAAAATATCGTTTTTCAAAACAGTGAGTGATTCAGCGGTGTACATAAGCAAGAATCGGTTACATCGCTACGATGATGTTAACATATACGATAAGTACGTCACAAGAATGTACTTAACAAATCAGATAAACACGGTGTATTTGTGTTTTAATAATATCCGGTTGTATAAAACTGCATAATCAAGGTCAAATTAAGCTGACACACATGCATGTAAGCGCAAATCCTATTTATTTAATAACACACAATAAATACAATGCAATACAAAAAGTAACTTCCATTCACCAGAGAGCACGTTTAGTTTTATAAGTACACATCGATTCATTAGCATGGCCTGAAAAAGTATCCTTACAAACACAAATAGCTTACATGTTACTATAATTAATTCTGACGTTTGAAGAATAATTAGGTTAATTAGGAAGATTAGGAATAATTAGGAAGAAAAAGGTTTCAATTACTCAGAATAGAAACACAGTTTGGGCTCAATAACTTGAGAAAGAAATTGAACTATTGTGATGAAACATAATATATCAACGGCTGATATCGATACATCTCTTGGGATGGCCGTCTTGTTTATTTGATAACTGTTCGATATTTTATACAAAATACTTTACCTAACATTAATCTTAGCAAAACTTATGTCGATAAAAACAGGTTAACGTGTCTGTTAAATGCATAGACTTGTGTCCCAATGCACGCAATCGCTAACCTCGCGATACCGAATACGTATTGTGATAACGGTTGAGATTCATTGAAAAGTATTGTCAAACGGGAATCAAATTTCCCGCTTTCTGTGCTCCAAAAGAAACCAGCAGATCTTGAGTACGCTAGTTCCAAAGGAAAGTCTCCGCTGTATTTAATATTCGTGTATAATTTGGCATCCGAATTATCTCCCTTGAATTCCCTTTTCAGGAAGGTCGAAAAACTTGTCTTTTAATGGCGGAATCTTTTTCTCTAAACTCAAATGAAATCCCATATGTTGTAACAATGTTGGTTTACGAATCGCTGTTCTGGCGCCCATTAAAACATTAAAATATATGAAAATATAGTCAACCGGTTGAGTGTTTGAAAACATGAGAAGCAAATCTGCAAGTTTTGATATATGCTGAGAATGGTTAAGTTTGTCGATAAAGCCTAGGGTAGAGAACTCTAACATAACCCAGTTGTCGTCTGATTGTTTATTAATGAAGTCTAATATAGCACCGCAGTAATTAACAATCGTCATGACGTCATCTTCCATTTGCATGTAGTATTCCGACAAATTCTCGCAATATCCCATAATATATGCGTAGTCATAGTTCTGTTTTGTGCGCCAAAACAAATAACGGTTATTTCCAAAATCTCCCAGACCTTTATAAAACTCAACAGGTGCGTGGATAACTTGCAGCGTTTCTGTTCGAAAGTGTTCCGAATACCTTTCGCGTAGTTTCGTTTCCATGTTAGCTTTCCACTCGGTTTGGTTGAAATCAGCGAGTAAAATTACGAAGTAGATATCTTTGAGTTGTTCCGTGGTCGTGGAGTTGATCATGAACTGCAGCATTGTCTTGATGTAACTGTCTTTGGAGCGTCGTATGGTCGGAATGGCAATTGTCAGGCGTCCTGAAAATTATATAAAAAATATAATTAGAATGTTCAAAATTATAAAATTGTCTCAAAGACGACATTTCAAAACGAAAGGAAAGTCGCTATTCATTGAATAGACCCGAGGAAGGGAACAATGATCATTGGTGGATTTAGAGGCGGCGAAAGCGGCGTATGTTACCCGTAAAGTTCTCTAAGAATCGATTTTTTAAAATCTCCCAATAACTTAGAATTACTTACATTTTGTATTAAATTGAAATGTATATGCAAACATGAACAGGTTGCTTCACATCGCCTTACCTCTCAGGTTCTGATGATGTTTTTTCCAAACATGACCACGAAATCCGGACACACTTTTGTATACGGCTTCACAAATTGGACAGATGAAGCACACTGGTTTCGAACTAGCTTGGGAATTAGCATTTGCCTCATCATCAGTATATTCACCTAATACCAAATCTAAATCGATGTCATCATCCCACGAAAGAAAATCGTTATGTTTTGAGGACATTTTTAGAAAATTGCATGAATATGTTATTTGCCCTAGACAGTCCAACTGAATATAACAATGGGAAACAGACCTCAAGGATGAATACCAGGACTTTAAAATGTGTTGAGTTGTTTGCATTTTAGCAGGGACCCGATAATGTCCCTTTTTAAGCAATTAATGGGCAACACTTTAATTAAAATACCGGTCGTTTGAACATAAACATACGTGTGAAAAACCAGGTCCTGGAAAAAATAATTGTCAATTAACATATATGGATTAATGGACAATTATTGATTGAATTTGGGTGACACAAAATAACACATGAACAAATAAGTAACCTTTTATTAATCAATTATTTTCAAAATAAAACAGAACATACAGAAATAATCTGAAATAAGAATAAGCAAATAAAAGCTAGCGAAATCGTTCGTAATCGCAATCATTTAAACGCATTATCGATGCAATAATGTCCAATTGATTAAGATCATCATTATCTCGCGCACCTGTTTTTTTGCGCGTGATGTCACGAGATATCGCGAGGTTGCGCACCGCTTTGTTTTTATAGGTCCCTGGACGTTGGCAACATTTTTTTCCCATTTTTTTCCAACGACAGATTTTCTTTAAAATGTGCACAAGCATGTGCCAATGTATCCTAAATCTAGAACAGTCTTAAAAAATAGAGATCACCGGCCTTGTTCTGGGAATATTGGGGTTTAAATACGGTACCAGTCGACGCTTTTTTTCAGTTTGTATGACTAGCAATGTTCAATTATATAAAGCGTTCGTATTCAAACAAGGACGGATATTTTTTAATGCATCTTTTTTAATGTTTCGTGTGGCAATATATTTATTATCTGGATATGACCCCTTGCAATTTTTTTTATCAGGGATTAGTTAAAATCCCGTATTATAGTCCATTCTTACATAGTTGGTATCATTTCCTACTTGCATTATTCAACTTTTTAAGATTTTATGTTTTTTCTGATTTTTCTGCTTACTTTTAAATAATTTAGTCTTGCCGTGCACTCCCTCTGGTCCTTGGGACACAACTCCAATAACTACGCCCTTTCCCATTCAATTATCTCCCCTTCTTTCCAACCCAACCCAGACCCCAACCCCCGCTGGCCTCCCAATCCTACACTTCTAATATACCATTGTATTCCTCCATGGGTGGCTACATGTCTTTTACCTAATTCACTACTGTGTAGTACCTTAAAGGTACACAGTATCATATTCACCCATGTAAAGTATCTTTAATTTGTAAATATTATAAATAATGTTCTTGTTTCTTTAATTCTTAACTGTATTATAGGTTATGTTCTTAACATATTGGTTTAAAGTGGCCCTATCTAGGTGACTGTTTTGTAACTAGCAGCCTATATTGCTGCATTTTATGTATATAAATAAATGTAGTTTTTACAAATGTTTTAATGCCACCCTGGGGGAACCACCATTTTAAAATAGCCCAATTTTCTTAAGGTACAAAACAGTCAGGGTCTTAAGTTGGAGCACCTCGCTATATTCCCTGTCTGCAAGCGTTCAACATAAGTAAACTGCATGTCGCACAAATGTTAATAAATTAAAATTACTTACACGTGTAACATACTTGCCTTTGCAAGTCATTTTTCATTTATATTATATTAAATCTTCACTATTTAGTGACCCTTGATCCATTTTACTTATTATAAGGAGTATTCCTACTACACATACAGTTAAACAGGGTTAGAGAACCCTAAATACCAACCATTTATTGCAATATATTATAATGCTCATTTTATTTAGAGTATTATTATTATGACAGCATTTCTAAGTAACTTAGTGTTAAATGTTCTGCCTTTTCATATACCGGCAGCATTAAATTGTAGCACAGACATGCAAATATCATATCTATTCTGTACAACTATGTTGAACCACTTAGAGATCTGGTAAAACATTAAACTGTTCATTATTTTATTTTAAATAAACAACTGGTACTATTGTACCCTTGATTCCAAACTTCTTTAAAAGTACATGGTTATTAAATCATATATTACTTCCAGATCTTTAAGTTAATAAGACTCCAACAATCCCACTACAGCATATGCTGAAAAATGGGTCTAAAAAAATGATGATACATGTAAAATTATGTGTTCCCATCATTAAATCTTATTATGTTGGGCTATCATCTCTCTTCTTTTCTATCTAAGTATTAAACTGCAAAGAAAACAATAAATAAACACAAATTACACATCAAAGTTTCTTCATACTTTATAAAAGCATATGTAAATATGTTACATTCATAGAGAAGTTAATTCTCCCAAATTTTATAAACATTTTCATATTAAAATCTGCATATTTTCATCTAGCAGATCTATTATTTTCAGTATTTCTTTGCAGTTGTTCATAATAGTGCATACTCGTCCAACCCTAACGTCATTATATAAGCCTCACGCTGATTGGTTAGACGGATTAGTAACGAGAATTTTGATTTGTTCAATTACTATCCGTTTTGAGCATCAAGCTCAGTACAATACAATACAATACAATATTTTATTCGTCAATTTAAGGCCACCGGCCCACAATACAGCAGTGTAATTATAACAGTATACAAGTTTAAGTGGTAAAAGAACATTATTAAATGAACATTACAAAACTGGTACATTATAAATATAGATTGTAGATGAACACAAACAGTTTATACTGTTATAATAATATAATATTTTATGGATATAATAAAGTTATATATGGCAATAACTATGACAAATGTATATTTACAAAGGATTCATACTAACAAAATGAGTATTTACAAAAGCAGTGTTGTGAGTTTTCATGAATTCCTCTCTTAACTTGTCACATTGAATTAAATATGTTGCAACCAATAATGTATGTTTGTCGTTACTGTCTGCTAAGATCGTATTAAACAGATATATACTTTTTGGATGATTAAGCCACTGAGGAATAAAAATCGTCTTAACCCATTATACAATGGACACAACATAAACATATGATATTCGTCTTCTACTTTATACACTTGTTGCGAGAGTACACAATACATACAGTATGTAAATTCACGGCTTATATCCAAGTGTCGTCCGTTTTCTACCATTAGCTGATGCCCGGAACAGCGAAAATTTGCAAGGCACTTTTTGAGCACAAACGGTAATTCAATTGATAAATATCGTTCTACATTTAATAAAGTTTTGAAGTCTCTGTAGTACACTGCCTTTGGGGATGTGTTTATATAAGCTTGGAGTTTTTGCAAGGCACAGTCTTCAAGACTCGTTTTAAATGATTTCATGAACATTTTTTTGTCTCCGACCTCATTTGAAATCTACGCGTAGCCAAACGCGTTTTCAAATAATAAACTTTTAACCTTCGTTGCCCAGTTGGTTCTACCCGATATGTCATGATTCCGTAGTACTAGATAGAGTTGCCTTGGGTATCTATTTGGTGGCATTTGCAAAATTTTAACCCAGTAAGAAATACATTTGAACATGTAGGTCACAGATATGGGTAAACGGCCACATTCACTGAGCGCAAAGAAGTTTGCCACTGATCTGTTCAGGCCACAGAGACGTTTACAATAGTTCTCATGCACTTGTTCAATGCACTCTGCGTACTGGAGACCCCATATGTCCGCCGAATAGCATAAAATCGGCAAGATCGTTGCATCAAAAAGTTTAAAAGCTTCGTTTGGGTTAAAATATCCATAATATTTCTGACATTTGTATACACTTGCTAAAGCCTTATTAGCTTGCTTCGCGAGTGTTTCCTTTGTCATTGTCCATGATAATTTTGGCGTCAAATATGCACCGAGATATTTATAAAAAGACACAACTTCTACATTCACATGTTTGAATGTCCAGTGTTCATATTGGCGTAAAGGGCCACCGTTTCTAAGTATGCAAATTAGGTTCCCACGCTATCGCATTCCTCTTAAAGGCTGTATATTCAATTTTAAAGTTGATACACGTGTGGTATAAATTAAGAAAAGACATTTCTACAGCATATATTACCGTGTCGCTTAACTATTTACAAAGATTAATTTAAAAACAGTATTTTTATGTACTTCTGGTATATTTTTGCGAATAGATTTTTATATAAAGCACCGCACCCACACTGCAAAGATTTTATGTGTCACACCCTTTAAAAGAAGGGATGTATTATAGTTTTAGTCAACGCAGAGTTTTAAATTTTAAGCAGTGTGCTCGGGCAATGGTTTTTAACCGAAGTCCCGAGGGTTAATAACCCCACTCGTATTTCCATCGTCTAGCATATTCCTAGTACCTTGAATCCTCCCAACTTAATTATTTTAGGTATTTACTACCTATACAAGGTGTTGGTTCACCAAAATACGCTAAATTATAATAATTATGAAAGCCCAAACTTGGACACTTTTTGTAAAGTCACCGCGTGACCGGTTTTCAATTCTCAATGACTTTACCACATAAAGGTATCATCCTATCACTCTCCAAACCCATTCATGTTTTAATATGCTATAGTATGACCCCTGTGGCATATGATAATTACAATTCGAAGTAAAAAGAGTTATCTAATAACTTTTATTTTAACACACAAAATCATTAAAGTTGTGATAAACGTTAACACGATAGCAATACCTTGACTGTGACGTCACGCGCACACCCCCAATTTCGATTGGCCGACCGATTTTCCCTTGCCTCTCTAAATAGGTCAATCCGTTTTTTTAACGTTTTTTTAGCACATAAACTCAGCTGTTTTATTGCTACTTTGTATTCTTATATACATACTTGTTCAACACGTAGAATTTAGTAATCATAATAAATAGTGAATATTCTACAATGTAACATACACAATAATGTTAACATATATCGTTGTGTCATAAATATAATACAGAGTACCATTTAAATGGTGGGTTATTAACACGTTTGTGTATTATATATACTGTGATTTTTATCCCCACATAGACTTTTAAAATTATGGCACCGTATCCAGACTGCAATCTTTATATACGTTGTGAATTCCCATAGTGGAATAGTTATACTAACTGTGATACTATGTTAAGCAGTGTGCTCGGGCAATGGTTTATAACCGAAGTCCCGAGGGTAAACAACCTAACATCGTCGATTATTCTCCATTATATCAACACCGTATATCATACAAGAGTCTTGATTGATATACTATGCCACCATCATGTGCTTGGAAGTACTTGACACGGTCATTAGAATTACCCAGGCAACGTGTAATCTATATGTAATGAGAAATTTGTGTACGGAACGATTAACAAATTAATCAACAATACATTTAACAATATTTTACATTTCTTTATATTTTCCAAACACTCACTAAGTTATATCGCTCATTTACCACTAAAACAAGGTAAAACATGTACGTACACGTAGTACAATATTTCGGATAGGTATTTATTCGGAAAGAGTGCCGTATATAGTAGTATTTACAAAACGAATATTCGAATATATTCGAATACCTAAAACGAATATTCGAATATTGATTTCAGTATTCGGTCCCATCCCTAATTTATTATAACTAATCACCAACCACATTTTACGATCCTTTATGTTACTAATTCTTGTACCAATCATGAACCGAAGTATTTATTCAAAATGAAATTGTTATTTGCTAAAACAAATGTTGGTTAGAAGCATTTGTTTTTTACCTTAAAATTTACTTTATGTTCACTTTATTCAATGTTGTTTACTGATTACTGCTTGAGCAAAATACTTCAGCTTGCCTTACATGTGGTGTATTATATAAAGTATTATATACTACAATATTATTTACTAGTACTTTATGATAAATAAGTAAGTTTTCATATGGGTCCAATATGCTTTGCATCTTAAGTCTGTTTACTGGTCACTTATCGTAAATAAATGACATTCAGTTGTTAATTAGACTTCGTCTTCTGATTCAGTTATTACTTAGACTTTGTCTTCTGCTTTTACATCCGAAGAGTCATTATTGTTATACTTAATAAGCACATCTGACAGGATTCGGTTCATTTTTTAAGCATAAGACGTTCTAGTATTGTTCATAATACAGTTATCTTTATTAGCATACAAATATTTATTTATTATTCTAGGACATAGCATTATTACATATATATATATATATATATATATATAAGTCTAGATACAAATCTGTACATGTATCACAGATAAAATTAATAATAGATTACAGTTGACATGGTTTCATAAGAAGTTATTTCGAGCACACTCGTAAATGAGTTGAGGTTAACTGGTACACTTTACTTAATAGTTATGTGAGAACAGCAAGAAAATTTAAGGTGCTATTTTCCTATGGATGGCCCATTAAGCGGTATCCTTATTTCCAAAGGGGTCCATGAGAAAAAGAAAGAGAAAGAAAAAGAAATACAACTCCGAGAAATTTAAAAGTATGCTCTGAAACAATAATATACATGTCTGCATTAAACAACAAAAGCAAACAAAAAAAGTTAAGCTTTTCAATAGTATAAAAAGTCACTGTTAAAATCAGAGACCATGCTATGCACTAAAAATTCTTTCACATATGTTTTAAAACAGCAAACGTTCTTAGTGCTTTTGATATTCTCTGGCAAGGCATTCCCGTCCTTGATGCCATTATATTCAAAAGTTTTCTGAGTCACAGAATTACAGGAGTGTACAACAAAATTGCATATGCGTTAATATAAGATATAAGATGATCAAATACACAACTCGGCTGCATTAAGGGCACACGATGACTTTTTTTCTATTCAATACACCACAATTTTCCAACCATCGCTTTTTCATGAACGTTTTGAAGGGGTTTGCATGACACGGAAACAAATAAACAAGTTCAATGATTTTTGCACAAATAAAACGAGTTTCATAAACATGTCGACCGCTATTGTTGTCAACCTTCCGTGTTTTACTGTAGTATATTGCTGAATAACATACAGCTGAACTTATGGGCATCTCTAAGATTTTTTCTAAGATACGAGAACAAAGGTACAGTCTGCATTGTATTATTTCGAAGCTTGACGCTGAATGAGGTCGGTTTCAAAGTTCAATGATTTTAAAGATACGTTGTTAAGGAACAAATAATTACTTTCCGGTTTGATTGTCTGCTGCTTCATAATTTATCAACATTATTGTAGCACTTCTTTTGTATGTGCATAATATATTTCAAAAAAAGATAAACGTGCAAAATGCACGAACCAATCTCGCTGAATAATGTTTATTTATATAAAATGTCCATTTATTTAAAATTGAAACATTAATACTCAATAGATTAACCACTATTTGTTCCGTATTTTGCTTTATTTATTATAAAAATGACGTATTAAAGTCTTTCCACATGCAGCTCCTGTATCTAATGACTGGCTGGGAAAGAATGGACCACATTTCAGAAACACCTACATTGACCCTCACCCGCATTTGTTGTCAATGGTATCTCATGTCTTTGACGTGGTGAGGATGTTACCCGGGTGTCACCATTTCCCAAGCTTCTCACAACTTTCTGTTACAAGCAGGGACTGAACATTTTGTTGCATATATATTGCCTTATGTTACGTCGTGGCCTCTGTATTGCATAAATATACATAGATCACTTTAGAAATTGGTATATAGTATGAAATTGTAACAATATCTCGTCTGAAATTTCGTCTTAAATGTTTTTACATGTTCGTTCGGTTGCACATATATGACAAATACATATTCTGTTTTCGAATTGACCGCTGAAATAATATCATTATTATAACATAAAGCATACAAATGTAATGTAAAATGTATTTGCGTTCTTAATTAAGCAATTACATTACATCGAGTGCATTGTATATATCTGCAAATAGCACTAATATCACAATATTTATACTTCTGTGATTTGTCAACACCCAGACCTGAACCTAGTGTTGGGGCAAATTATCTGAATATAGCATCTACAAAGCTAAAATAACAACCGAGTGGAGGCTATACATCTCCGCACTTGGTGAAAGTATTCATATATTGCTTATGTTAATTATTCGACTTAAAAATTATAGGTTAATTTTAATAAAAGACGGAACAATTTGGTATCAGCTGAATCCTTTTAAAGATTACATTGTTCAATGCAATACATTCACGTATAAGTAAAATGTGGTTTGCATTTAAAAGTATCTTGTTTGTTTAAACAGGTATATCAAGCAAAACTTGCATCAAGCGACATCGTTAATTTCGGGCGACAACACCGTTAACGCATAACTTTAAGATACGTCGGCTGTGTCCCCTGCGTGAATTTGGGTATAATCTCTTCAAAGAACATCGACTCAATCAAATCGGCGTATTCTGCAAATTAATATACATATTGTGAACCGTGAAAAAAAGATATTTTTTTACATACGTGTTTATGTTTTATTTCTATGTCTTTAAATACTAAACTGAGTTTATATTGACGTGTTGTTCGAATAATTGCACGTATAAATTAATACGTGTTTCTGCTGCTGTTTTTTTCAATTAGGCTATACAAATTAGATTTTATGTTTCGCGTCCCCATGATTTTTGAAAGCCTACCAACCAGGAAGGAAAAAACAAACAAGTCAATAAAAAACATTTTATAGTAGTGCAAGCTAATGCAAATGTTTTCTTGTAAACCTGTTATATATCATCTTAATATTGGGAATCTACTGTAATACAGTATTTTAACTATGTAAATTGACTACTTTCACGCTATGTTTTACAAATATTAGTAAAATACCTTTCTTCTTCTTTTCTTCAATGTTTTTTATACGCTTTCCGACTCGTTTATTCAAATTGTCAAAACTGTTGTTTTTTTCGTTCAGGCATCCGAAAACTTACCAGTTAAAGGACGCTAAACATAGAATCAAATACAGTGAGGCGTAAAGAAAAGTTGTTTCTTCCCGCTTAGCCGACATCCTCCCCCCACCCCCTCTTTTTTCAACCAGTACTTTTTTCTGACTTTCAGTAGAGCATTTTTCGCTAATAAACGGCGTTTCGGTAATTAGCAAACATTTCGAATTAGTGTGCGTGAGACTGGCGCTCTTGGTAATGATATACTTTAAGGTACAGTTTCTCTGATTGGAGGCGCCTGGAAATGCCATACTGTAAGGTTACGGTTTCTTTGATTGGAGGCGCTTTAACATTTTACATGCAGTCCAATATACTTAAACTGTCTGGTGAATATGCCGCAAGGAAAAAATGTTAAAGATAAAAAGTAATTTATACCCCCCCCCCCCCCCAGTTTTATTTGAAGAGGTAAGCGGAAACCAACAATTATTTGTTTGGCCTGAACGGAATATCTATTTTGAAATTGTTCCAATACAAGCTCGCCATACTGACTTATTTAACTTAACAGGACTGATTGGTCACAGTACGAGTAACATGAAGTGCCTGCATGAACAATAAAAAACTAATGCTACGGATGTTATTTAATTCGCATATGCATTATACATACAGCAGCAGCAGCAGTAGTAGAAGTGATAGTAGTAGTAGAAGTAGTTGTAGTAGTAGTAGTAGTAGTAGTAGTAGTAGTAGTAGTAGTAGTAGTAGTAGTAGTAGTAGTAGTAGTAGTAGTAGTAGTAGTAGTAGTAGTAGTAGTAGTAGTAGAAGTAGTAGTAGTAGTAGTAGAAGTAGTAGTAGTAGTAGTAGTAGTGTAGTAGAAGTAGTAGTAGTAATAGTAGTAGTAGTAGTAGTAGTAGTAGTAGTAGTAGTAGTAGTAGTAGTAGTAGTAATAGTAGAAGTAGTAGTAGTAGTAGTAGTAGTAGTAGTAGTAGTAGTAGTAGAAGTAGTAGTAGTAGTAGTAGTAGTAGAAGTAGTAGTAGTAGTAGTAGTAGTAGTAGTAGTAGTAGTAGAGGTAGTAGTAGTAGTATTAGTAGTAGTAGAGGTAGTAGTAGTAGTAGTAGTAGTAGTAGTAGTAGTAGTAGTAGTGGTAGTAGCAGTAGTAGTAGTAGTAGTAGTAGTAGTAGTAGTAGTAGTAGTAGTAGTAGTAGAAGTAGTTGTAGTAATAGTAGTAATAGTAGTAGTAGTAGTAGTAGTAGTAGTAGTTGTAGTAGTAATAGTAGTAGTAGTAGTAGTAGTAGTAGTAGTAGTAGTAGTAGTAGTAGCAGCAGCAGTAGTAGCAGTAGTAGTAGTAGTAGTAGTAGTAGTAGAAGTAGTAGTAGTATTAGTAGTAGTAGTCGTAGTAGTAGTAGTAGTAGTAATAGTGGTAGTAGTAGTAGTAGTAGTAGTAGTAGTAGTAGTAGTAGTAGTAGTAGTAGTAGTAGTAGTTGTTGTTGTTGTTGTTGTTGTAGAAGTAGTAGTAGAAGTAGTAGTAGTATCAGTAGTAGTAGTAGTAGAAGTAGTTGAAAGAAGCGTAATAATCTCAAATTCGCATAAGTAATTAACTAAATATTTGGTTTTATTGTTTGGCACAGAATATACGCAGCTGCGCAGTTGACTTTAAAAAAAGTTCGTCTGTTATGTAGACGACAAGGGTTGAGACAAAGTTTAAAGGTTTGTTCAAATATTTGCTTTACATTTCGTGCTCTGAGTTTTACATTAACGTTCTCCAAACGGTCATTTCTGTCCTCCAAAACGCCCAAACCTATCCATATTTGCATATTGCGATACCACTATGTGCCAAATATATTGTTTATGAGGCTATTTACTTTCCCATACGGTAAATACAGAAGTCGAGTGTCGATCTACAATAGAGAGGCAGAATAAAATGGGGGTTAAGAGGCTAAGACCGTCCACTTGAAATTTGGCTGTAACTGTACAGGTAATATACGGTCTTGGTCGGATGCCAAGGTACCAGTGGAGACCCGGGCCTTTTCGGTACATCAAAAAGGATCAATGCTTTTAGTGGAAAAAATGGGACATATAGATATTAGAACCCTGAATGCATTTCCGGTAGCGGATCCGTGGGGTACAGAAAACTTACCGGCTTCACAACCAGACATCGCAGGTTCAAGCCACAGCTACACCCTACTCTACAAACTCATCTTTCGCATGAGACGTGAAACTAAGGTACAGTGTACTAGGTGCTTCACACCTGGCACTAAAAGACCCAGGGTCGCCTCTGGAACGGGGCGTCTCCTGTATCGTGTAATAGCCCCCGTTACCCAACTAACACTGTTTGTGGCGATGGCCATATGGGAGGAAATCTCGGTCCACTCGATAAAAACTCACCACAAACACATGTACATGTATGTCCAGTCATTTATTAAGTATTCAGTTAAACGTGCTTCTTTTGTCATATTGTAACACGTATATCCATTCTAAGATTCGGGAGGGGGGATTTCCGCTGAATATTGCAGGAAAATGTAACCACGTAAGAACTTTCTCTCAGATTAGCCTCAGTTTGCAGGCTACTCACTCGAGTTGGCTGCCGACATGTAACCAGGGCCGGTATTCACAAAGCTCCTGTTAAGTGACATCTTAAATTGAGGTGTACTTAAGTGAAAAGTTCAGATAAAATGTTCTATGTGGAACCCATTATTTCGGTTTACAAATGGGTGAAGTATGAAACATCTAAGCAATATTTAGTAGTTTCAAACAGTTTAATTTAAAATGACCTACCGGGTATAAACATGAAACAGCAACAGATTTAAAGGGACCTGTTCACAGTTTTACGAATTGACAATATTCCAATTTTTTGTCACAGATTCCAAAATTAAAAGAATGTTGTATATACAAGAGCGAAATAACACTACGAACACAGAAATATACTGTAAATACCGTTTCGTTAATGAGTAATCATCAGTTGGAATTGATAAAACTATAAAGCGTTGGTAACGCTGAACAATGGAATAATTTGGAACATTTCTATTGTTTTCGATTATACGAGTATGAAGAAATAAAATTAAAGCAAATGTAGAAATCGCAATGGTCTAGTGGTTAAAGCGTTAGCCTTTGATCCGGAGGTCTGAGGTTCGCAGAGGGCGCATCTTTTTTTCTTTTTGTGAGTGTCCTTTTTGTGAACTGTTATACTTGAGCTCTTTAGTTCCGATGCTTAAACCTGTCAAGTTTAAACATTTAATGGCATACTTCAAAAAATACAAAAATCTGTGAACAAGTTCTTTTAATTGTTTTATGTTAATCCACAATTTATTGCATTCACTACATGCAATGGCATTCTTCTACATATTTACTTTATTAGTTCATTTCTAAATCAGACATTAAGGATCGGGGTTTTAGTTAGGGTTGGTTCGACCTCTCATTTAGATCTCCTTGCAAACTGCTACCTCACTCACGGGTCTCGGTTGGATCCCGTCGCAAAGTGCCATCCGAAATTTGTTTTCAAGCACAATCTTTCCTAGTCTTGAGAAGGAAAAGAAAACAACTGGTTTTCGAAATAAAATGTACGCGGGTAAACTGGAATACAAATATATTCATGAGCTATCGAAGCAGTTATTTATGAAATAATTTTCGATTTATCGTTGTTTATCGACCAATAAACAACGATTTGGAGTTCTGATGCTTAGGAATTAAACCACGAGGGCGTTAGTTTAATAGCCCGCGCATCAGCACGACAAATAGTTGTTTACCGGTATTGGCCGATAAACATAAATAATGCGAAAAAATATTTCGATTCTTACATGATTTGACATATTATTGTAATTGGGAATGTTACTATGCTCCGCTCAGAATCGTAACGTCTTTTTGCGTTGTTTAACAACGATAATTGTGTTTTTATTTATAGAAAAATTATTATCATGTCAGAATTGTTATTTACACCGATCAATCTGCGCAATAACGTATGGGATCCTTAACGTGACTGAAAAGCAGGTGAACCTGTTTTGGGGTAAACACTTGTTGATTTCATTCGTTACTCGTTCAAGAGACACTTGCTGGTGGTTTATTACCTATCAGAAGCTTAGCGGGGTGCCGTTAGCTTTCCGCCGTCTCGTTAAATAGATAGGGAAATTGACGAATGGAATGTGGATATACCAAGTTTATATATTGTAACTCCAAAAGTGTCAACATCGCCGCCGCGCCCGGTGACTTCATTTAAGTTGCGCGTTCGTGTGAGATTTAATTTTGAAATATTGAGGTAAGCATTTAAATCCGTTTGCTTTCATAAAATGTTATGCAAAACAGATTTTTTATTAACTGCATGTGAATTTTTACATCCGTTATCGAACGTACGCTGAAGCTATTTTTGATTATGTTTCAAAACGCAAACGTGTTTTATTACCATTATTTTATTTTACATTATTTATAAAAACGATTTCAACATGTATTAATTCGCCAAATTAAATGTCGAATTCCCAAACTGAAAAAAAATAGCAATAAGCCAAGTCAAGTAATATTTATTTTGAGTCGGATTATATAACAGTATAACAGAAGCTCTGCAGAGCTTTTAAACCCGACTTAAATTACAATTTGTAATTTATTAAATCATTTGTTTGTAAAATCAACTATATGTATTGAGTGATAAATATATGTCCAATTTGTGAATTTTAAAAGTACATCTGTATAGAAAGTACAACGAGCTTCGTGTCATCAAGAAATCGTATTTTCTCGCGTCAAAAGTCCCGCAACGTTCGTACAAAAGTTAAGTACGGTAAATCTTCATACATATTGAACATATTTTTATTCGAAGATGACTCAGTGTGAAATACAAAAAGGTAAGCACATATACTTAAAATATCGTTAATGAACGTTGACTGCCTGACTGCCTGTGGGCAATATGAAAAGGTCGGGCGGGTGTGTATTGTAAAGCCAACATGTCAAAACTTCAATTAAGCGCAATAATATCAACAAATCTTATGTCAAACTTTCAACTTTCTTGCTGATAGGTTGACAATTGAAAGCATTTGGGTAAATTGAAACCACAATAACTCAGTTGAGAATGTATTATAGTGAAAATTTTGTGAAAAGTGATACTTTAAAAAGCCCTAGAAGACAGGCAGATAAATATGAATGAAAAATTACTTGGTACCATCATACTGTTACAGGTACGTTGTCGATTGTTCCATTACGTTTCTATGTGTCCGTGTATTGTATGATATTAATTG
Organism: Congeria kusceri; assembly: GCA_027627225.1. Classification (NCBI taxonomy): domain Eukaryota; kingdom Metazoa; phylum Mollusca; class Bivalvia; order Myida; family Dreissenidae; genus Congeria; species Congeria kusceri. Next base: position 26,169,905 of record CM051027.1, read on the forward strand.
ATAGCTAAATTATGAGATTATTTGAATTGGTACCGAAAAATAAACTGGCACCTTTTTATAATTGGTAATGCGTTTTTACGATCCAAATGTGAGGTTCGGGCGCCGGTTTAAACCCCCAATGCTTTGCATTGACCGTTTAAAGGCGGTCACCCCAGTTATATTCATGTGTGTTTTGTGTTTGTTATGTGTTTTTGTGACGTGCTGGGTAGTTTTTTGGCAATTGGTCACTAGCCATAAATAAACGACCTCGGACTGCTAATAAGAGTTCTCTCATGCTGTCGCAACTGGAATTTCGATTTGTTTAGTCGTGGGAAAACCGGTCTTAATGCATGTGTGTAAAGTGTCGTTCCGGTTTAGCCTGTGCAGTCCGCACAGGCTAATCCAGGACGGCACTTTCCGCTTTTATGGTATTTTCTGTTTCAAGGAAGTCTCTTCTAAACATAAATCCCTTTAAGGCGGAAAGAGCCGTCCTGGATTAGCCTGTGTGTACTGCACAGGCTAATCCGGGACGACACTTTACGAACATGCATTAAGTCCGGTTCTCCCACGACACGCCTCATATTAAAATAAAACAGTTGCACCAGTGTAAATAAACTTGTAAATAACTTCCAATGTTCTTTATTTAAGGTATGTGACCAGTTGCATACACATACAAGACAGAACACAAAACATGATAATTCTCTTTTTGTGTTTTTTGAACGTTTAATCGATATAATAGATATCATTCCAGAAATTCCAAACTAGTTGTTCTGCATTTTTAGATGTTCGCAGATAATCCATTTGAGAGCAGATGGTTTATAGCTACCATCTAAATGCTTGCATATCGCCTTCGCAAACGAAAAAGTGATGATGAATTTGATATGAACATGAAATATTTGGAAAAAAAGAGTCGGTTAATTTCTTGCTTCAATATAAGATCACATTCTGGGTAAGATCGCGGAAGTAGTTTTGTAAGTACATGTAGTTCGTTATGCAATGGTTTAAGTCACTCGGCCAGCCGAGTAAATTCAGAGACCTTCTAAAAAATATGATTACATAATCTATTTAACTCGCTTATTGCTAGTGCATATTTCTACATTTCTAACTTTTGATAGTTTATATGGAACAGTTGTTCAAGTTAGTTTTGCAAATGCATGCATTGTTTACTATGGGTGACACCTTTCATGTTATCTTTATATTCTTACTGTTAATATTTTCACAGTAGGTTGTCATCTTTGAATATGAGACTTGAAACACTGTGTTTGAAATAAGGAATTTAATTACCATCTCTCTAATATTTTGCTATTTTACAATTAGGATTTGATTTCATTGTTGTAATATACAAGTGCAATATACTGGCATTTACAACATATTTGGGAAACACAAAGCAATATATACAATCAGTCATCGCAAACAGATTTAAGAACATTTGTTTAAGAAATTTGCATGCTAGGGTTAGATATATGCAGTAAATGTAATTTGATAAAAGCACACGATTTTTCTGCGGGAAGACCTGATGACGGCATGTTCAATTTATTCCTGTCAAAAACTCAAACGTTTAAAAAAACGACGTTAATTTTATATAAAAAAAAAATACCTCAGGCTACTCTTTCCAAAAGCGCTGGACAGCCAGTTTAACATTCTGACTAAAGTGCACGATTTTCTTAAGGGTAGATGCGTATTTTATGATATATTTAATCATTTTGGATATTATTTATACGGATACCCCACCAAAAATTTAGTAAGCAAAATGGAAGCGCCCAACTGGTTAAGTAAAGATAAGGTGAAGATAAGTACCCTTTATTTTTCATTTTATTCCTTTTAAGTGGCTAATCCCTCTGTTGTAAAGTTAGACTTTGTATGGTTATGTGCCAACCGTTCTCGAACGTATTTAAATTCAATAAAAGCATGCTTCTACAACGATAAATTCATGATAGATAGCCCGCGTGGCGGATCCGTGGTTTAGTGGTAACGCACTGGCTTCACAACCCAGGGGTCGCAGACTCAAGCCCCTGCTACACCCAGTAACTCGTCTTTCGCATGAGACGTTAAACCGAGGTGCAGTTTACCAGGTGTTTTACACATGGGTCGCCTCTGGAACGGGGTGGGGTGTCTCCTGTATCTTGCACTATCCGCCGTAACCAACTGACAAGTCTCCTGGGGGCGATGGCCATATGGGGGAGAATCCCAATGCACTTGATAAAAATGTACTACACACATAGGTAGACCACCGTTTTCTTTATTATACTCATTCGGGTACATTTAGATAGCAGTTTTGACCAGTATTTTGACCAAAGCTTAAGATTAAACCCTACTTATTATGTTTAACTCTGTATTTTTGTTTGATGCAATTATGCTGAGAAATTGTCAAAAAACCAGCAAAAGTGTCCGATTTTACGTACTTTGCCAGTACAGTATGTATTTATTATTTTGGGCACTATTGAACATAAACCATGCATCATTTAAAATATGTGTTGTTTTTTCCTATACGACGCATCGACGTTTTAAGCTCGTGCGACACATAAGGCGTAAAAAAATTGTTTGTTTCAGGTTACATGCCCCAAAAAATTAGGGTAGGTAGGTCGGGATTTTTTTTTTTTTAATTTGGTAAATGGTCAACTTAAACATTCTAAAACTGAATAAATATTCAAAACATATCAGTAATATCCTTAAACATTGTTTATAAGTGGATACTATCACAACCAAACACTTATTTATTCAAAAACACATTTAATTATAGAAAAAGGTAAATAAAACAAGAATCAATCTGATAAACCCAATAAAATGTTCTAGGGCCGGGGCATTTTTTTAGGCTAGGTCGGGTAACCTGAAATAAACATATGTTTACGCCTAAATATACTCATTTACATGAATGCATTTAAAAAAGATTGGTTGTTTTGCCAATCATCGATACATTTAAATTGTTTTATATCTGAACATAAAATATATTTAGCAGTAACAAAGTAATGACTTAAGCCAGTATAACTGCATATTCCAGTATGTAACAAGTATTTCTTAAGTTAAGGTCAAAATGTTCAATAAGCGGGACATTCTAAATCAGACACCGCAGACAAATTGGCCTTTCGTAACATGCAGTTGTCGTCAAATTGTTTTATAGTCAAACGAGTTCAATAAACGGGCAATTCTAATTCTGAAGCCATAAACTAACAACCTTTGCGTTATTGACGTCGTAAAATCTTGCAAAACGTGCATACAATGTCGTATACATTGTTGGGACATGTAGATACTATACACCAGTAAAAATCGCCGATCTTCTAAACAGATACCGTGACCGCTGGCTAAACAATCACCTCATCTTGCGCATCCTGTATGGCGCTTCTTTCAATTTCCACTGGTCAAAAGTTCAAACTGCCGTTTTGAAAGTTATGTCGCCCCTCAGTGTCCGGCCGACCTGCTCACCGGACGGTAAACCACACAGTGGTCTATTATTACAACCATCATAAACACCGGTATAATTCTTCCCATCCGGATTTGTGTGATTGTTACACCATCGTAAACTTGACCATATCACTACATTAACTGTCAATGAACAATGATATAAATTGTAATTTTGACAATATTTTTGTTCGTGCGTGAACATTGTAAGTTCAACTGAGGTTTCCCCTTTAGCAAGCGCATTATTTTAAACCATATTTAAACCATATTTATATTAGAAATAATCATTGTTTATCGGCCAATACACAACAATTTGGAGTTCTGATGCAAAGGAATTAAACCACGAAGGCGTTAGCCCGAGTGGTTTAGTAGCCTCGCATCAGAACGACAAAGAGCTGTTTAAACAACAGCCGATAAACAACGATAAATCGAAAAATATTTCGATTCTAACACGATTTGACAAATATTTTTGCAAGTGTTATGAGAACTATAATTTACTATGCTCCGCTAAGAATCGGGACTCCTTTTTGCGTTGTTTATTGGGTAGTTTAACAACGATAATTGTGTACTTTGTCTCTAGAAAAAATCGCAAGTATCATGTTAGACTTCACAATGACGTCCAATCAAAGATTAATACTTAATGAAATCAGATGACTTTTCCGGGACGTCTCACTTGATGAAATGCCGTCATTTCTATACCGATTGATATATCCTTTAGATCTCAGTTCGTTTGATGACGAACCTTGGCTGTGGGAATACATCTCAATAAACCAGCTATTCTAATTCACAATAAATCTAAAAAACAACAACTAAGAAATATCGATCAAGTTTGTTTAACAATGAGCTAAAAAATACATGCTCATCGTTTAAATCTGGTGTAGAAACAAAGCTAAAATGTCAAAAAAGCACAACAAATAAAGTAGTTTACATTTAATGCATTCATTGAACATTTGGGACATATGATACTGCGTTTGCGTTTAAATGGCATGGCAGATTGAAGAGTACAGTACGTGCCACGCGAAACCCGCAAAGTTCGCGAAATGCGACGAGCCGATTTGATCGCAAAGCGCAGATCGCTCGCTCGCGATGTCACGAAATTTCGCTAATTCTCGCGACGAAAATTCGCGCTTGTTCGCGAACTTTCGTGGCGAATAATTTTGTCCCGCCACGAATCGTGACGAGAAAATAATTAGTAAAATTCACACCTGTACGCAATATTTTCACTTAGCGGTGAATAAATAATTCGTGTTAGAAAACTTCGTGGAATTGATATTTGAATGTATTCCTTTGAATTACATTAGCTACAAAATCATTCAAATTAAGATATGACATTTGCTGCAGAAGATTTGAAATATACAAGAAATACACTTTTTATTGTATACATGAAAAAATAGCATTCAAAATGAAGGTAATATTGTTCGTGTGAAATTTTGAAATTGGTATGTGATATGGTGTGTTTGTAAATATGTTCCGTTTATTATTTTCACGACATGCTATTTATTAGATTGTTCTTAATAGGTTTCTGGGTAAAGCTTCGTGTTCATTATTTTATATGTGCTTCGTTTATTTATGTGTTGTTTCTGTTTGAAACCCTTACTGTTTTATTACTTCAAGTATATGATCATTCTTGCATTTTGTCTTGTATTTTGTTCTGGTTCAAAATGTACATATATAAAACATTCAACATGTTATAGTTTTATGTGTTGTGTATATATATGAATATGACCTACATGTACATGTATGTTCATGGACATGTATGTCGAATAGTATTGCTATTGCATTGGTTGTCCTATCTTCGTTGATAACAACATAAGTGCACACATTGACTGAAAAAGAAAGAACAAGTATACACAAAAATCAAACGCAATAAAAGTTAATGCAAATATTACAATATAGACAAATATTCCACGGATTTAAAGGACACATTGTATAATTTGAATATATGTTCACAAAATTATCATGATTAATGTCTACAATGTGCAAACGAATATTTTTAAACATGAATAATTACATGTACTGAAAAGGAACATTAATCATTGATTGACATTAATAACATTCGTTATAAATATACTAACTGTAATACATGTATGACTGAATTAGTGCGACTTTTTATGGAAAGTTTTTGGTAAGAATAATTAAGTTATATCTCAATGTATCGGGTCATAATTAACAAACATTATAAAACGAAACAGTAATAAAAAGTAATACAATACTACAATATATATTTTAGTTAGTTGATACAAGGCGTTAAATGGTTTTTCGAGCCTACATTTTATCAACAACAACAACAACATTTATAGTTTAGTTTATTATCAAATTGAATAAAAGCGCAAATATAAGTATGTGCTAATTGACAAAAATATGTTCTAACGCATAATTTCACTGTTTTTTAACGCAAATTGATTAGAACCAATACAGTGTTTATTGACAAACAAAAACAGATAGTTGCAAGAGGTGTTTGCTCTCGTCAGGCTTTCACGACCCCTGCCATTTTTCGCAGATCAGTCCACTGTCGCACAACTTGTGCCTCCAGGTCGGTAACTGACACTGATTAGCGATAAAAATAATGCGGATTAGCGACTCTGGAAGACTTTTTGAATCTATATTTTGTTCAACAAACACCCGCGTTGTGAACGCGAATAATCGAATATTCAATGTATTACCAGTTAACCGCCTTAATAATCGGAGAACTGGCTATTCATTGCCATCTTTAAAAAAGCTTATAGTATGATGATATAAAGACTGAATAAACTAACTATTGCTATGTACTTCTATCTCATGTAGGCTATATGTAGCTTCATTATAATTCGGGATGTGAACTGGAATTTTAAATGACTATTAGAAAGAAAAGATAAATCACAAAATACGTAAACATAAATAAAAACAATTAAGATGCCAGATGATCAGTTTGTTTGCTACATTGACACGTCAGTTAACACATTGGTGGCCTGTATACACAACATGTGAAAACACAGAAAGTTAGCTATGGTCAACAGGAACTCACCCCCACCCCTCATCGGGAACCGATAGTCTGTAGAACAAATTATGTTTTCTTTGGCAAACACCAAATTTATCAGATGCTACAATAGACACTTACGTGTATATAACCACCTTCAATACAACTCAAGTGTATGATTATTATAAAATATCGTGTCAAAACGTCGGTGATTTGCATTTTTTTGATGATTATAAATACGATAAAATTGAATATGCTGGTGCACGGGTGAGGATGACATATATGTACATGTAAACAAATAATCTCAATGGATATTCTAAAACAAGGAATGTTTGAAATAATCACGACCATGAAGAATAAGGTAATAGTGCGTTTTTATAATCATCACAAGAACCCCGTATACACATTCACATAACAATCGAAACAATTATTTAACATTTAACTAATGAATCATTTAAATGGACAGCAGTAAATATTATTGTAAAAGTGACATCAAATTCAAATTAAGCGAATTAGTTCAATGTGGCATATACGTAAACGGGGTGATTATTTGTAATGAACAAAAGAACAATCAGTGATTTATAATTTTAAGTTGATTTTAATGATTATTGTCCGAATTGAAAATGTAAACTTAAAAGTATATACACACTATATAAATTCATTGTGACTTTTCTATGCGTTTTCAATGTTTTCTTTGATTAATACTGTCAAATATTAGTGCTTTATTATATAATTATTTATTAATTAATCGTAATATGAAGGATACAAATTTAACATATCTGCATTAAACATACACTGTGCGACACACAATGTAGAATGTTGCGAAAAGACCGTAAAAACTGTACATTTCTTAATTTTTAAAGAGCAGATGCACATATACCTGTAAAATCGCCGCGAATCGCGACGAAATTTCGTGACATATTCGTCGCGAAATCTCGCGCTGGGGCCGCCCGATATATTTCGCGAATCGTCGCGAACTTTCGTGACGTCGCTTCGCGAATACTGATCGAAGGCTCGTCACGAGAGCGCGAATTCTGTGGGTTTCGCGTGGCACGTACTGTAGATGCATAAAATAGCCAGAAAAGCCCATGAAAAGGCCTAAGGTCGGATGACTGTATCGCCATCAGCGGTCAGGTTCATTGTCACATATACATCAGTAATCCTGTCCATTAGCCGTGATGTGCTGTAACACTTAGAGTACCATTATACAACCTTAAAACCCGAAAGGTAAAAATAGCCATAAAATGTCGAACCCTCGTTAAGATGGCATTAGTAAGTATTTACCTGTCATTGCTGTAACACTTAGGGTACCATTATACAACCTTAAAACCCGAAAGGTAAACTAGCCATAAAATGTTGAACCCTCGTTAAGATCGCATTAGTAAGTATTTACCTGTCATTACCCAACACGAATTTAGAGTTTTGAACGGAAGACTTTTCTGACTTATCTCTGCTCAGTGTCTCTAAAGGGCATTGCCATTTTAAGTCAATCTTATACGCAAAACAAGATCATTAAAGACATTGAAACGCACATCTACCACAAACCAGTGTCTACCGTGTCATTACATCAAGTTTGTTGCTTCATGCTTGGCTGTATATAAGTATGTTAAAGATCTGCTCTTTCTGTGATGTCTAATTTTATGAATGAAATATGGAGATCGAACACACATTCCATTAAATCCAGCCCTTTGAACATTTTATTACATTTGACACGACTGAAGATGAATGGGGTAATAAGATACTTGTTGAGTTTTTGTGAGATTATTTGAATTACTTCACGACTGTTTAAGTTACGTCCGTGTTCGTGTGCGGTCAATAGCTTGTAAATGTATATGAGGACTATAATTAAACATTTTGCCTTTTACCGTTTAGAGAATTACTATGGTCTAAAAAAGTGTAATAATATTTTTTAATAACGATGTGTGAGAAAACTGAGGCGTGTTAACTAAGAAGAGTCGTATAAGTCAATAAGACGTCCAACTAATAAATGTTACTGTTTATACACTCAGCCTAAATTCGTGGTGTAGGTGTATTGCCCATAGAAAAAGTAGCTCAACATTGTATCAGCGCCTAATTAGGAACACCTATTCCAGCCACACTTGGTTATTTGCTTTTATCGTGACAACTGATGAGAGTTTACGACGAAGCATCAAACTCCTCGGAGCGGTTACCTCCCCAATCGGTTATTTTGATTAAAGCTATGCTCGGAACCAGTCAGATCTCTGCGCGGAGGTTGACGAAGCATGAGGTGATTCATCCCCTGATGCTAGTGACGATCGAATCGAAGTGACGATTGAAATGAAAATGACGATTCCGTTTGAAAATCGATTATTTCAAACTGACGATTCGTGTGCCATGACGATATGACGACTTCGGTGAAAATCGCGATTGATGCAAAATCACGTTTGAAGCAAATTGATGGTGAAAGTTACTTGGAATTTACAATCCTAGGGAAAAATATATAATGCGCTTTATATTGATAGTATAAAAATGCCCGCGGAAATCGCATAAACGGATTACCGCAGTTTCAAATAGAAAACTGTCGTGTTACAACAACAGCAACCAAAAATATCAATAGTGTTATCTCGACAGGTAGTTTTTGCTAACATGTTTAATGCAACAAATAAAAACAATACAATTATAAATATTAATTCAAAAATAAATTGCAATACGTGATGAAATGTTCAGTATTTTCTATAAACATTCGATATACGACATTCTTATTTTGCTACAATTATCAATGGAATGCGTGAACCCTCGTGAATGAACGGGGCTTATCGTTTAATATGCCACTATTGTGCTATTTAAGTGCGGGCGAGCCAGCTATGAGGCCATTTATCAAAATAAAATGAATATTACAACGAAGGGCATCTCCCCTTGTGACACAGTTACGGATAAGACCTGTTGTTAAAAAGCGTTTCCGATAAAGAAGAAACGTTTTGTGTTTGAACAACCAGTAAATTAGTTTTCAGTAGTTCAACTGCGCCCAGTTCTCTCTCACCAGTCACATACAGGTGACGTCAGGTGAATCAAGATACTTAAAAAAAATTAGTTGGTAGAGCGCTGGACGGTCGATCCGGGGATCGTGAGTTCGAGCCCTAGACCGGCCACAAGACTTGTGTGGGGATTGGTCATCAATTTATTTCTACGGCCATTCTCCCCCTACCTCTGATTCAAGTTGGACAGTTGTCAGTTACTAGCATAGGTATGTGCTCTTAGTAATGGTAAACCGCTTAGGTCGGCTAAGCTTGCCCAGGATAAGTGTGAATAGATTAATTGACCGCCGTGATATTACTGAAATACTGTTAAAAAGGGTGAAAAAAAACTTAACAAACAAACAAACGATACTTTAAAATCATTTTATTTCAAGGCCGTCCCATGTTTGCGTATAGCGGGAATTTAAGAGGTCGCGTATTTGTATTTTTCTTTGCATTGTTATTGTTATTTGAATATATAACAATGAAAACATGCGCGAGTTTAGGACCGCGCGATTTAGCCGTTTTCAAGAATGCGCGAAATGTAGACACAGCGAAATAAAATGATTTTACAGTAGTCGACATATCCGAGATCTATGCGATGTTTTCGCATAGAATCTATATTTGTAATATACTAAAATTAAATTGACAACGTACGTATTTCGCAGTAAATGAGGGCCGGCAACGCTGTTCAAAGCTGCAGTTGACCCCGAGTTGGCCTCTTCACCCCCACCCCCTAATAATGTTTAGATACTCCGCGAAGTTGTGAACCAACTTTGAATTAGAACTGCAATTTTTCGGCGTAGCTGTCTAAGATCACTTTTGACCCAGATTTTCTTGCGATAATTATGCAGCGGGAAAATTGAATGGCAATAATATTGGGCAAATTTTCTAATTCTAGGGAATGCGAACTTTAAACAATGGTTTAACGTATACCAATAACTGTTGCATACGTTTGGGGATTAAAAATTTACATAATTGTTTACATAAGCGGTTACAATGAAGTGATACACATATCTTCAACATATACCCTACAACTGAGACTAATTATAAACGTATTTTCTCATTGTATGCCATAAACAGAATGCTATATTTATTCACGTAACGAAATAACTATTTTGTTTAGCCTACATTTATATCAGCTGTACGCTCTATAAATAGCAATTGTGCAATGTTCCCAATCATAAATCTCAGTCACAGTGTTGCCGTTCCAAGTAGCCCATTGATTCTAGCGAGTTCACCACATTCCAGAAACAGTAGTGTCATTCTAAAAATAGCGCGCGTAGCTAGCAACCGTTGTATAGCTGTGTTAAGGACGTTCGCAACAAAAAGAAAATAATTGGGTTAATTTCTCCTTTTGCTTCATTATTTCTTTACTGTATATAGGTTACAATATACTAATTTCAATCAATAAATATAAATCTGTGTAAGTCATTAAGTTCCTGTCAATGGCTAAAAGTTAACAAAGCATTAAAATAATCAAAAATACACGTATACAATGTATTGCCAAGCAAATTAGTTTAAAAAAAGATCCATAAAAATATCTGTATTCTATTTTGGCAATTGATATGTTGTTTACGTAAACACGAAACATTAAAATGGCTACACAGGTACCCTATTTAAAATCCAATATTTCCCGAACAATATCGGTGACCCAGTCTTTTTATTAATTTTTTGGTGCAAGTATACATTGGTGCATGTATGTGCGAAAATTTAAGAAAATACGTCGTTTGGAACAAAATATATTGATGCATAATAAATGACAATTCAGAAGGTATTATTAGTACCCATTTGACCTACTTCAATGTCCAGTCAAATTCATTATTTTAACAGTAATTGTAGATAACGCGTTTTTTTATTACCAAAATATACTTGTGTATTGCCAAACAAGACACGTAAAACATCAGTTGAAAGAAACATAACTTTGTTTGAAAAAAAGCTCTCCCATATACTTTAAACATTGATAAAAAAATCAAAACTGAAGAAAGGGCTTCGACAGGTACCCCAAATCCCAAAATTTCCGGAACAAGGTCGGTGACCCCTATTTTTTAAGACTGTTTTAGTTTCAGTATACAATGATGCGTGTGTATGGGAAGTTTCAACAAAATCAGTTTCTGGAACCAAAGATATTCGCATATTTGATAAATTATTGATGTTTTTACAGGCATATTTAACGCATAATTAACCTCGTTAACCGTCCATTAAAAGTCATTTATTAAATGAAAACTGTAGATAAAGCACGTTTTGTCATTAAACTGCACTTGTATATTACCAAACGAAACATAAAAAAAAAGATCCATTTAAAAATTTAAAAAAGGCCGTGACTCCTATTTTTTAAGACTGTTTTAGTTTTAGGATACATTGATGCATGTGTGTGCCAATTTTGAAGAAAATCTGTCGTTGGATAAAAAATTAAGGAAATTGTTGCGAACTTCTTTAATATACTCGTACATTTATAAATAATAGCGTTCAGAGAATCATAAACCTAAAAATGTCAATAAATCGGAAATTTATATTTATAAAGTTACTGTTAATTTGAATTAAAATTGTGGTTACGATTTTTATTAACGATTATTTATAATTGCATCTTTCTATCAACTTCTCCAGTAGATGTTATTTAATCTATAAAAAGATGCTATATTTTCTATAGATAAAATGTTATGAAAGAAAATTCGCAATACGTCGAATTGTTATTCGCGTAGCATGAATACACAATTTGCAATACTAATTATACACAGGAACCCCTTATATATATCATATTTCTACTTATATAATTTAAAATCGTCATAGTCTAATGAGTTTTTATGTTGCGTTATCAAATATAAAGTCTTAACATTTCAAAAATCGCTGAATGTTGCCTTACTATTGCTTTTTATTGGGATACACAGTATAAATGCTTATTTGACTTCAAATCGTTATTATATTAGATAACTAACATGAATGGTATATTACCGGTACTATAAATAACTATATAGACTCGTCTGATACATAATAATTTTAATTCATTCCCGAAATTATTAAATAGGCTTGACAAATTCAGATAAAAATTATGTTAACCTAAATAATTTTGGTTATTCATATATCACTGGTGGAAACATGGAGCTGTATGATTGGTTTTTTCACAGCATAGAAACTAAATATAATTTTATTTAATTTTTAAATTAATAAATTTATCTCAAATTAACTTTTGGGTCCGAGAAGTTTTCTTATAGTGTCCGAAAAATCTGGGGTCCAATAAGTCTAATATTGGTGGGGACCAAAAAATCTGGGGTCTGTGAAGTCACGTAACCAATCATCTTGGCCGTCTGTTAAGGTAATTTTTAAATGACATCTCAATATTAATTTCAACGCCGATTGTCTTTTTTTAAAGACATTTCTTGTTTTTTCTTAAATATTTTTGATTTTTGATGTATTTGTTTGCAATATTCAATTAAAAAGTGATAGATATAAAGACTTAATTTCAATTATTACCCGTTTGAGCAAAACAATGTACCCTTTTCATGCACCTATCAATATTTGAAGTCCCCCAGGGGTGGGGGGGGGGGGGAGTGGCGGGCATATACGGGACTTCAGACTGAAAGCAATTTCCGACAGGCAGGAATTCGACACGCCGAATGATTCCAGGTCCCGGGTAACAGACTTTGTTCGGATTTGAGATTCCGGTAATATTGGCCTCTGCGCCATTTGATAAACCAATTAAGCATCCCCCATTGAGGGCATTTAGACAAAAATGGCTTGGCTCAATGGAGGGAATTATAGATCCCCCAAAATACAGTTAGTCAAATTCCCCTGGGTTTGCCCGCCGCTCCCCAATATGGTGGGGAAAATATTGATAAGTGCATTATGTAACTGAATTCCGAATTTCTTATCTGCTCCATTTGTGCCAAACAATGTACCCCTTTTATTCACGACCGTTCTGTGTCCGCACCCTATTATTATTATGGACATGTCTCCAAGTTTTGCAGCATTTACCACTTGAATATTGTCTTATTCACATCCTTCAATTCATCATCAAGACGCACTTTGTACAGTATATTGTATAATAAATGAAAAAAACACACGTTGTAAATCCAAGCAATCCAGATACAGATGTAATAAAAGTTTTAAGAAAAAACACAAAATGCAGTAAACGTGTATTTTAACAAACATATTTTAAGATTGTAAAAAACATAAATAACCTCATTCGAAAAGCTTACTTATACAAACATGTTTGCTGTGAAACTTTAAATTCCTACTGAGACTGATTGCAGGAGGTATAGATCTTACCTGGACACCGTTATGCTTCACTGACTCGCATTTAGAATTGTACACCTTGATTGACAGCTTACACACAGAAGTCGCGGTCGTAGAGGTGGGAGGAAAAAAGAAGAATATTTTGGAGATATATCTTAATAAAACTTATATTTGTTTTGTGATTTCGGATAAGAAGCCATTTAGTATATGTTCATTTTGGATTATTACAAAATAATGGCGAGTGAAGAGAATTTCAGTTGAATTTGTTAAATGGTGATTTAAATTTCGGTTGACATCTGCCGACGACAAAACTTACTCAAGTGGATTCGAGTTACACCTGAAGGACTTGCTAAAAAGGTGACTATACATGTACTTCTTTATATCTGCGTGTTCAATACCTTTATTTGTAATCTGTGCATTAAATCGCTAGCTAAAACTGTTTAAATTAAACCGTACGGAATCAAATGATTAAGTTAATTTGTGCACACTTCCAAATACATTTTCAATAAAGTTTAGAATTAGAAATATGATTTAGAATTTATGCTTATAGCATTTTTCTGAAATTATTTGCCTTGATATTAGAAGTATAATATAAATATATATAATATTTATAAACAATTTAAACACATTCCTTGGTTTAAAATAGTCATAATTATATATTTAGTTTGAGGGATTGATGTCTACGTTTGTAACAAAACATATCGTGATTCATGATACATGACACATTTATTGCTAATTGATACATAATGTTACAACAAATGCTGTAACAACATGATTAGTAGAATATGCAGATTTTGAATAAAATGTGTGATAATGCAAACACTGTTTAGTACCAGCATATGAATTAAATATGATTATTATGATATATATAGGCAGATAGAAAACCACGACATTCTCGTATATCGGTATATTATTACATCCCTACTGTCTGCCTCCCAATTAAATGTTTATGATTTCAAATCAGTTGTTATTTCTTGTTAGACACTGTCAGTATTGCCATTTGAGCCCATTAATTAATACACCAGTATTCTGGTTAAATTATGGGCTAACCAATATACATGTCTGTTTATCTGGCCGTAGACAGAAACTGTAACAGCAGACACAGACTAATTAAATATTAATGTTGTTCTCAACATGTAGTCAAGAATAGTAACGACCAAGATAGTAACAACATAGATGACAAAATGCATAGTCTCGCATAGTATGTCTAACGCTCAGTAAAAATTTACACATTTAAATATACTAACTATATTTTGTCAATAATATAAATAAATAATTAAGCACCTGTACACTTTAAAGATACCGAATTCCAGATGGGCATAATATGTTCGTTTTTTGTAGTTATGCCTTAACGGTTAAAACATGCGAAACACCATCACTATTTGTATAGAACACAATCAAATACTATCATAAACTGTATATTTCATTGAAAAATAGAAGTTGCATATGCTCGCACTTTCCTAGTACCCGGTATTCCCGATTTAAAAATACCACGGCTTTCCCCAATACAAGCATTTGATTCACATGTGCGCATGCGCGACTCAAAAAAAACTGAAGTGTTACATTATGATCCTAAATATAAACAGCGCTATTTTTAACTTACTCGATGGGTTACAGCATCTGCAGACGCTATAGATTTTTAGACGATAAAAGGAAGAAAATTATATAAAATAATTGTTTTTCAGGTAAAAAAACACATAGGTATCCCTTTAATTGAATAACATTGTGATTTAACTAAATATTTCATATTCATTAATACTAATTGTAAAATTTAATGTTTATATTATATTATTACTTTATATCAAACAAAAACAGTGATGCACAATACCAGTAATTAAAAGCCTAATGTGCTTAATTTATTGCTGAAATAGCATAGGAGAAGGTTTTATTGTTTTATCAAGGGCATCTTGCTTGTTAATGACTACAGTAACTTTCCAGATAAGGGTTTGTCTATCAGAACGAAAAATCATTCTGTGTGACCCTATGGGGAAACTGGTCCATTACTAGTCACATACCAAGTGACCACCACAAGACGTCCATGACCAGCCAACCGTAAACATTTCATACCATTTTCATTGATAAAAATCAACACTATCGAATTTTACATCTACTTTGGTGGGACAATAGGTATTTGGACAGGTTGAAGTAAATTTATTTTAATCACCGCCACGGGGCTTTTGAATTTGCAAACATGGTAAATGGGTAGTTAAGTAAATAACAGAAACTGTGTCTATTATTTGTCATAATGGCCAACCTGGGTCTGCGTTGGTCTGTACTTCTTCAAGTTCGATTGCTAAAGAAATTTGTTTTTTTTTTTGTTAAAGATGTTTTTTTTGTGTACCTAAACACAGACACACACATAACATAAATTGTTTGTCTGCGAGTAGATATACTACATGTGCGTTAAGTGTCGTCCCGGATTAACTTGTGCAGTCCACACAGGCTAATCCAGGACGGCACTTTCCGCCTACCATGGATTTACAGGAGAGTTCCTTCAAGCAGAAAATACCATAAAAGCAGAAACTGCCCTCCCGGATTAGCCTGTGCAGACTGTACAGGGTAATCCGGGATGACACTTTACAGACATGCATTAAGACTGGGATTCCCACGACAGGCCTCAATTTTAATTGTGTTTGCAAGTATTGGTTTAACCTGGTAATAGCAATGATCAGTCTTGTATCCTGATAAATATTCAAGGCTATTGTCTACAAATCAGTCAACAATGACAAATGCTTACCAGTTAAATTAGTCACATTATCTGACATCCTATATTAGGATCTTCAAATATCACAAAATTGTTCATGCATTTTATTGGATGTTTCAAATTGTTTTCAAGTTATTATCCAGCCTATGAGTTAAGCATGTAGATATGTTACTGTATGTTACTCAGGTGTTGCATTATTGGTTAAAATTTAATACTGGGAATTATTTTTTCAATCACCACTTTTCCTAGAATGAGGTTGGGGTACATATCTTAATTGGTTCATAATTGCAATGTCATCGTGGCAGTGACAGGATATAAAACACATAAATTGCTAATTCTTAGGATTGATATTACTGCTAATCTCATTGAAATCATCTCCAGTCTGATGCTTCCATATTATCCGTTGACTAGATCTGATGACTTCACATTAGGGGTCACATTCAGATGACCTTTTCAGGAGCCAATCAAACTGTTGCCTTCAAAATGTTGTGGTATAGCTTCATATATAAAGCACAAATACTATGCATGAAATTACTGTGAACTTTGGATGTTTACTTGCATAAGGTACCACTATATCCATTGTTATCTGCGTGAAAATTAAATGTAAATGATTTATTCCCGAGTATCACCTGAAAATGCATCACTTTTAAAAAACCGTGGCCAAACATTGCTGTGCAAAAAGCAATGTCATTAGGCACAGCAGGGCTGATATTTTATTGCTCGGAAGATCATTTGAACGTGAGTAGTCCTGTTATATGATGTCTTCAGATCCTAACAATGTTAGGATTAGATTTTAATGAGATTGTATTACTGGTAGCCATACTTGATTCAATTTCATGAATGCTCATTGCTGGATAACAATTGCAGGAGTTTCAATATTATAATTAATTATATGTCGTGTTTCTCAAACTCTCACAATGAGGTATAAAATATTTTCGTAATGGTTTATCCAATATTCATTTTTATATAAAAGCTTGTTGTATATATAGCATTCAGGTATTTCTTATAGCCAGTATATTTTCTGAGAGTTGATCGTAATGCATTAGTGAGGTAAACCAGTTGTTTAGTTCATTTTTTTCCAAAGGATGGTCATGTATAAATAAGAAAAGGAAGTCTTGTAACAGTTCTTTCTATTTTCACAACCATATATTATGGCCTTTATCCACATCAGAATATTTTAGCAAACGTAGAGCATCAACTTTACTTACTGGCCTACTTGTCTGTAAGAATGACTGTTGCCCATGCACCAATGGCATACCCCCACCCTGGCTACAGGCAAGTGTCCTGCCCTTCCGGAATGTGGTCCTATCAATCTTGTGCTGCGGTGAGCTGCATGGTGGCTTCTTGTTGTCATCCCACCATCATTGGCATTATGGCCATGTCATGTACATGGAGTACTTGTCATTGAGTGATATTTTATGTTCCTTGTGACAGGTACACTTGTTAATATTTTTTTTACCTTTAACATCTCATGTTCAAGACATTAAAAACCACTTGATGACGTCTTTATATCTTTGCAACATATGTGTCTTTTATTTGTTATTGAGCAATTGCAATTAGCTTCAGGGAACTATGGTGTTTGTATTGTATTTTTCGCTGCAGCTTTTACATCAGGATATTTAGAGTTTTAACTGGCAAATGAGCAAAACGTTCCTTTCGGCCCTATCCAAATTGCTCGAAATTAATACAATGCACATGCGTATAACAGAAATATGTTTCATGAAAATAAAACTGATGTAAAAACAAAACGGACTTCATGCATGTGCGTAAAGTGTCGTCCCGGCACAGGCTAATCTGGGACGACACTTTCCGCCTATTGGATTATGTCTAGAAAAGACTTCCTTGAAACAGAAAATACCATAAAAGCGGAAAGTGTCTGCCTGGATTAGCCTGTGCAGACTGCACAGGCTGATCAGGGACAACACTTCACGTACATGCATTAAGCCCGGTTTTCCGCCGACGAGCCTCAAATCTATTGTACAACAAATGAATACAATATGCATACAAATAATTTGTTTGAATATTAGGTTTATTTATCTTCTATAATGTACCTTAATAAATACTTAGTCAGTGGAAGAAGTCTGTTTAGCAAATATCACAACAGCTAATGTATTGTAAATGTAGGACAAGGACCTGTCCTGTGTTAATGCATTTAACAAGCCCCACCAATTTGTATTACAACTGATGACAAGATATAATTTATCTCCTTGTTTGTGTCTTCAGCCAATTCTCTCATAACTTCTGTATCTCCAAACCCATGAGCAAAAATGCCTTTGTTGTTATTTACCTGTCACATAATGTAGTTTTAGTTTAGTTATTGTATATACACCAATTATCTCTTCCCATTGAACTTGGTATACTTAAAGGGATTGAAACGCATTGAAACCTTATCCTGTATAATGGTTTCACACAAATTTGTAATATTGTTCTGTGCAATTGTACCAAATCAAGCTCGATGGCTTTAAACACCACAAAGCACAGATAAGAGAGTGTTTGAAACGGGACACTCTAATTTCATATTTTGTTTTGTTCTGCGTGAATTTTTTGTACTGTTCATGTAGATAATAGAAATTCAGCCCAGTTTAAGAGCCACTTTCACAGACTGGCAACAATTAAATATCAGTATCAATAGCTGATTTGAATGTTTTAAAAACATTTATAAATGTTAAGTATTTCAACTTTCTTATCTTGTAGTATTTTGAATAAATGGCATTTTAAATCAGGATATTCAAAAAATAAGGAAAAAGAATTTGTGGTCAACAGTCACAGCAACATGCATATTTTATCTACAGCACAAAAGTAATTAATGGAGGTACCATAGGCGGTTCTTAGGTCTTCGTACTATAAACAAAAAAGCAGCATCTTTATCCAACTTAAAAATAATTTCAAATTATGAAATTTTTGTTAATTTTTTCCCATAAATCAAATTTCCTCTGAGTAGCGGATTCTCAGACAAGTTTACAAAGACAATGAAATAAGTAAGCAGTTTCATAAAACTATTTTTAAACATATAAAACTAGATAATAATAAAGTTGCATACAATATCACAAAGCTAGAAAATTGATAATTTTTTTGAAATGTCTTCAGTATTTTGTAAGAAATCTTTAGTAAAAGAACACAACATTTTCACATTGTGCATTGAGTGTGAGATGGTCGAACACAACAGTTTCACATTGTGCATTGAGTGTAAGATGGTCGAACACAACATTTTCACCTTGTGCATTGAGTATGAGATGGTCGAACACAACAGTTTCACCTTGTGCATTGAGTATGAGATGGTCCTCTGAACTCCTCTCTGGGCCAACAAGAATGTCTCTATTCAATTTTTGAGTGTGGAGCCTTGTTTCAAACCATTTTTGTGTATATTTTCAGGTTGCCTTGGACTGATACTCATGAACATAGCTGTAAGGAACACCTTGCATGATCTGCAACTGCTATTCACAGGTAATTATACTTGTAATATAGATCAAAGAGATCACAGACCTTACAAACTAGAATTGCACTTGCATGTCATTGTGTCGGCAGGCAGTAGTTTACGCTCATGGCTTTAAAAAAATATTCCATTCTGTTTAAATAACCTTGAACACTCCTTTGTTACAAACGTTTTTGATGTTTACAATATAATTTATTTCATAGTTATTAAGTTCAGTGCATAATGAACTATTATTAAGCAAACAAATATTGAGATCAGTATGTTTGCTCTCAATTGAATTATTCAAGTCTGTTGGTATTAAGTGGGGATGCAACGAGTACCTGAAAATACCCGCATTCTCGGTTCCATAAAAATTAACGCGAGTTTGGTACCTCATTAGAAATTTTGGGTCGGGTCGGGTATTAAAATAATAGTTTAGTTCAACCTTCTATCATCATCATCTTTCTTAAAATTCTTCTTAATCTAAAATTATATTCAAAAAATTAATAAAACGAAGATCCAATAGGCATAGGTGTTTCTGTTTGACAGGTTTTTTCAAATAAAAGCCAATACTCTGCTGGTGCTCTTGGCTATTGGAGTGCATCGCTGAACAAACCCCACTGAACAGCAGTGTGGAGGTCATAAACCAAGGAGTTTCAAACCGTCTAGTTGAGGAAATATGTGTGGCAGAGTGGATTGGCTTTTAATGGAACTGAGTATATTCTCAGAGAATTGTTATTTATATAACGAAACCTACGTAAATGTTAAATTTATCGTTAATGAAAAGACGTGATCAACTTTTACAACGAACAAAACTGTTGACAGTTGGGAGTGTGGTTATTTATTTTATCAAGGTTTATTTCTTAGAACTTAAATATATCTTGTAATACAAATAATATGTACGCATGTGTCTTTGCCCTTCAGTTATAACTTGATAATTTTCCTTATCATTCATCTGAAGTCATTAATAGGCAAAAATGAGATTTTGGGGTAAAATATGTACTCTAGAGCTGGAGGAATTGGGCCCTATTTGGCCCAGAATTCACCTTAACAAACAACAATGTTAATGACAAAAGTCCAGTGAAAAATAACTATTAAGGAAACAGGCACTTCAGAGTTCCTTTGTAACAGTATTACATAACTAATATTCGATTATAACACATTGTAGCTCTTACTAATACTACAGCAAAATAGCTAAATTCTGATATATTATTAATTGACTTTATAATATTAGACGAGAATCTGGTCAGTTTGTTCGCTTGATACGATGTAAACCTCGCCGATACATTTCAAAACTCGATCAATACGGAACAAAAACTCGGCCAATATGGAAAAACGCGGCCAATACAAGATTCAGCCAATCAGGAATCAGGATTAGCTGGGCCTTATACGAGATGGCAAGTTTTTTTGACGCCATTTTGAAAACGCTTAGTATAATCAACTTTGCACTTTGTATTTTTTACTAAAAGTTTCTACATGTAGCACTACCACAAAATAAAGTGAGCAAGGGCAACATTCATACTTATTAATGCACTGGACCAAATCTACCGAGTGACGAATCATGAAATCAGACGACATCGACTACGAAAACACACATTTACTTCCCTTGACATATTCTTCAATTTAGCGTATATGTCTTGTGAATTTCACATGAGGAAGTTATTTGTTAATATTGGGATTAAAATTGATTGGATGCACCTTTAAAGGGAAGGGAATCGGCGAGCTAGCTGAGCATTTGCTCTGTCAACTCGCCGACATCGTCTTCACACTGACAGGCGGATTCAGCTGAAAAGAGGCTGGTGGAAGTGTAAACCTAAGGAATTCGAAAATTTTCTTAGTAAATTATTTACTTTATTTCACATCTAGTATTCGTCTACAGATTTTCAAGAATCTCTTAAGCATACGCTTGAGCATGCTTGGACTTGTTAAGAATATTCTTAAACAAAATGCTTTTGGTGAAATAGACTTTTAAAAGTATATTTTCTGGAGTCAGAGTCTATTCTTTATTTGTATGTCTAAGAATGGTTAAAGAATGTGTTGGTAAATACTGACAGGTTTACCAAGACTTGGTCGGATAACAGTGCATATCGATTGGTGGTGTTAAACTTTTTGTGACTTTCTCAATAACATTTTGTACCAATTGTTTTATGTTCTGTTTGGTTGTTATATTTCACAATACATAGTTACAAGAATTAAAAAAAATGTTAATGATTTGCTGGCGTTGTTGCATTCTATTTGTATCGAAACAATAGTTATGATAGATCTAACTTGTACTATTAAAAATGAAAGATGCTGCAAAATATTTATATTTATATTGAAACAATAGTTTTGATACTATTAAAACCGAAATATTTTGCATAATATTATAAAGTTAATTAATAAAATTGTCATTAATTGGTTGAATTTATATTGGCCTTGTTATTGGGCTTCAGACAGCCGTATTAGCCGTTGGCCTACAGTCTCAGGCCAATACGGCTGTCTTCAGCCCAATAACAAGGCCAATATGAATTCAACCAATAAATAACATTATAGTTTAGATGTTAGCAGTATTACAAGGACAATTAAAAACAAGGATATCAGTAAAACTGATGGATGCTCCCCATTGCGCTTTGTCAAGCAATATAAATGCAATGTGAAAGGCAGATATATTAAAATAACTACAACATTTAATCTCTGGGCAGGACCAAATCCGATACCAATCTGTATGTGAACAATGTCACAAACGAGAATAATTTCATTTATTGTCTTATCTTCAGGGTAGAAACAATGTTTACTGATCTGAACAGTAGTCTGGAGGTGCAAAGTGGATATGTACTTTTGCTTATATTAATATTTGACCCGACCCGCAAATACCCGACCCAAAGAAAGATACCCGACCCGACCAAAAATTTGCTACCTGTTGCATCCCTAGTATTAAGGCTCGAGTTTATCACTTGCAAACTTGCAAAATGCAAGTAAAAAAATAAGTTTTGCAATTTATTTTTTCTATAGCTCACAAAAAAGTGAAGAATATCTGGATGTAACCGCAAGGGTCCTAAAAACACAAAGTAATCAAACTTTGCTTATTTTAAACAACAGTTGCTAAAAGCATTTACTTGATTTTGCTTTTAATTAACGGAATTGCGAGAAGAAAGTAATTTTTGTGAGTTAAAATATAAGCCACTTGCAAATATTTGCTAGTTACAAGGTCTGTCGGTAGACCACATTCTTTTCCAGTCTCTAAGTCCAACAGTTTTCATTTGATCTTCACCAAACTTGATGAAAATGTTTGAGGGCATTATAAATATCTCTGTTATGCTTGAAAATGAATCGCTCCTGGCACTTCAGAGTTATATCCGTCGAATTATCTAAAATTGGTCTTTTAGCCTTTTTCACTTTCTTTAAGACCTGCAGGTTTTATTAGATCTTCAAAATGTATGCATATGTTTGTGAGCATAATATCCAAAGTTCTTTAATTAGCCAAATAGCCCCCGGAACTTCATGAAAAGGCGATATGTAGGGGTTAATTTTGGCGTTGGCGGTTGCGGTGGCATCTCCTTCAGTTTGTGCAGACAATAACTCAAGTTGTTGTGCAATCATTATAAAATTTAAGGGAAGTGTTAGTAGGCATAAACTGAAGGTTTAGTTCGATTTTCAGCATAATTGCTCTTTTTGTACTTGAATTATGCCCAGTCAGGCAACACATTCAACTCACGGAGTTCTAGTTAGCTTTTTCTACTCTTAAAGTCGAACAGTTTTCATTGGACCTTCAACAATCTTGATGAAAATTTTAGTATGGTGGCATAATATCTCGGCCGTGTTTGATATGGTTATCAGCCAAATGTCCTCAGGAACTGTGGAGTTATCACCCTTAAATTATCTGAATTCAGCCTTTTTAGTTGAACAATGAGTAACTTAACAAAACCATTAATCATAATAACAAAGAACTTTCACAATGGTTGAATGTGCTTTCTTTGATTTTAAAAATATATGGTCCTTCAGGAATAAATAACAATTCTTTACAATTTTATATACAATTGCTCTGGACCTAAAGGACATAAAGGATGCATACCTGTTCGGAAACAGCTACTGCTGTCACGCTTTGACTCTTAACAATTATTATTATACCAAATATACCAAGTTTGTCTAATTTCATATACTACTAAACGAATTAACTAAAACATTTATATTTTTCTTCATTTCAATAGATACACGTTTGCAGTATAGTATTAGAGAACTGAAGCCTTAAATAACATGAAAAGGTATTCGCAAAATTTATACTTATTTACCAGTGTTGAAAACCTATTGTTCAATTTGTTCCGTTTAAATCCATTGTTGGCAATAATCTGTGGTGAGAAATAGTAGACCATAAAATAACATAAGCAGGTGCAATTATTAGTCATTCTTCTGCATATTGAAAATGTCTGCAAAATATTTCTTCCTTGAGTTCTAAAGGTAGACTCTTGTTTAATGTAATTCTGTATTGAATACTGAAGGACATTTTATTAAGGACTTTTTGGTATTATATTAAATGTTCTATTATATTCTGTAATGCAGGTGGATTTGGTAATTCATTTATCATGACATTTGAGTTGAGTAAATGAAAAAGATATGAATTTTCTCACGAAGCAGTTCGATACATTTTTGGAATATCACAAATTATTACAGTGAAAAATGTTCAAAACAGGTGAGGGATTTTCCTTTTGAAATGAAGTTTGAAATCGAATAGCATTTTATATGCATTTGATAAATATTTAAGTTAACATTACACAAATATCTTTCTTTCAGTTTTAAATACATAGAAGAAATGTCTCGTGAAAACATCTGTTATATCTTGGAATTGTTTAAACATAAACAAACTTTATTTATTATTTAACTGATTATAATTACCCTTAGGTTTTCTCTGATTGATGGAAATTAAACCACAGTTATAATACTTCATAATTGTGTGAAATATAGGCCAGACTTGTTCCCACAATGGAGGCTGAGAATTATAGACTGTGTTATAATGCATTTAATACATGTTTTATACGGGACATATGTCTACATACATGTATTACTACCGGTACTACTACAAGATCAACATTAACAACAACAATTACATCAAGTGCAACTACTGCTACTACTGATGCTTAACTGCTAATACCATGACTTTAACTGTACTCAACATAAAGCTTCTACCTAAAACTTAAACTATTATACTTTACTTTATATGTGTTAATTAGTTATTGTAAGAGTAACCTAGTTTAAATAAATACTGTATTACCTTGCTATTTTGACATGGGTCGATGGTTCTATTAAGTTGTGTCTTAAAAAAGAAACCGGGTTATTGTCAAAACTATATACAAAGTAACAATTATAGGCATGGTGAGTCACTCAAATGGTAGTCCAGCAAATAGTGTTGGTACATTAATAAGTGTGCACATTAAATTTAGTAATACAGTTTTTGACTGCCTGTCAATATTTAAGTGTTTTCACTTTTTGCAGATATTTAAATCAACATTCAACAAAACCAATGAAATAAAATAAATAGAAAGCAAACTGCAACATAAAAACAGAAATAACTTATTTTGCTTGTTAGTTGCCATTTGTTGAATATTTTTCATTTTCATACATATTTTATATGTAATGATCGTTAAGAATTTTAACTTATGCTTTTAATTATATTTTCATTATTGGGTGTGTGTTTTTAAGAGAGAAATGATTTCATCAATTTATGTAACACAATTTAAAATGAAAAGTGAAAACAAAACTTGGACAGGGAATATATTTTTAGAATAACAGGTTAAAGAGTTCCAAAGAAACAAACCAAGCTGTAGTTGATATAAAAACTGTCAAAAAAGGTTGCGTAAGTTACATAAACACAATTTCTATTGAGTTTAAATAAGATGCCTTTCTAGTATTGATTTCCCAATATCTTTTGCATATATAAGAATGCTCTTTGTGTGCATGGGAATTGTTCAGTGATTGTTTTATTACTAAACAAATACAACTGCAGTGTTTTAAGGATTATTTGGGGCTGCAATTGAGACCCAGCCCCTAAAGCACATATTTTTCCTCCCAAAATCACAAAATGTATGCCCCCCCCTCATGTCTTATTGGTGATGGATGATTAGGAAACCAACAGAATTATTAGTATTTTACTTTTTCACATGCTATACCTTGTTTTCCGTGTAATACAGCCATTACGAATATTTTTATCGTACACATGAGTAAGATAACATTTCGAGCATTTTCATTGGCTACATATTCTTTGATTGACCAATCTCATGACGTTATTTTGGTAAAATGACGTCATCAGCATGAAATGACGTCACGTCAGTACACAATTTTAGGATTTATAAACATCTTTTGGTAAAAAAAAGCTGTTTTTCTTTTAGAAGTGTGCAATAAAAAGATCTGACACTCGTTGTCATTTCATACGATATTTTATTAAACTCGTCCAGGAAATTTGTTAGTTAGCGAGCCTTCCTGATCTGGTTTAATAAAATATGGTATGAAATGACAACTTGCGTCACATCCTATAATTAGTAAGTAGTAAGTTAAATCGGAGGTGACAAGCTATATTAGATTGTTTTTATAATAGGGGACAAAAGTGATATGAAATAAAACAAGAAATGTCTTCAAACAAGAAAATCGGCATTGAAATTAATATTGAGATGTCGTTTTTTGCCCTAATTATAATACAAGAGACCAAGATGATCTGTTACGTGACTTCTCGGACCCCAGATTGTCCCTACTAAGGAAACTACTTTTCTACACTAGATTTTTCGGACATTATAAGAAAACGTATCGGCCCAAAAATTAATTTTGAGATAAACTCAATCATTATTAATATCTGTACCGTGAATAAACCGATCATGAATATACCGCCCCATGTTTTCACCAGTGATACATGAATAACCTAAATACTAGTAATTTACGTAAACATAATTGATACATAAATTTGTCAGGCAAATTTAACAGATTAACATTGTCAGAAAATAATAGCGGGAATAAATGAAAATTATTATTTATCTCAGACAAGTGTACATAGTTATGTTAAATAATATACAATATTTATCATAAGTATTGCACATAGTGTACTCATGCTACGCAAATGAAGTTAAAGTAACATGAATAACATTTCGACATATTACGAGACTTCTTTCACCACATTTTACTTATAGAAAGAGGTTTTTTAAATTAACATTTTTATAGTGAATAACATCTACTGGAGAAGCTGATAAAAGGTGCAATAAATAATTCTTTATAAAATGCAACCACAATTCAAACATGCACAGTAAATTTATAAATTCCCCATTTATTGAAATTCTCGGGTGTAGGATTCTACGGACGCTAATTGATGCGTGTATATGAACACAGCTTTACCGCGCGTTATTTTTAGAATTATTCTCCTGCTGACGTGTGTTGTGCTCGCTAGAATTGATTCACGGGGACCCAAGTCGGTTACTGCGTACAATATTTTTACACAATGATAAAATAATTGGAAATATAAGCTCAATCAAATTTGCTAATTTTTTTTTTTTTGCTTATCAGAAAAATACAAGAAATTTACCGCTTTATATTTTGTGCATGTCACCATTGAAAGGCAGACGTGACGCGAGCTCAACAGGCAACATTGTACGCTGTGACCAACTGTCGTCCCCGTGAATTGTAGCATAATTTAGGCTAAACAATATAGTTATTTCATTATGCGAATGAATATAACATTCTGATCATGACATACAATGAGTAAAATTGTTCATAATTATGTTCAGTTCAAGAGTGTATGTCGAAGATATGTTGATAACTTTATTTTAACGGCTTATGCAAACTATTATGTAAATTTTAAACCCCTAAAGTATGCAACAGTTATTGGTATATGTTAAACCATTGTTTTAAGTTTGCATTCACTAAAATTAGAAATTTTTCCAAATTCTATTGGTATTCAGTTTTCCTGCTGCAAAATTATCGCAAGAAATCTAGGTTAAATGTGATCTTAGACAGCTACGCCAAAAATATTTTTCTAAATTTCCTAACCAGAATGGGCCCTGCCATCATTTCCCCAATGGCTGGAAAAAATGAACTTTAGCTGGGTGCAGTTGGATTGTAGACACTATGTAGTCACCACTGACAAATAGGAGCCTCAATTTATAAAGACTGTACTGTTCTTTAAATCATTAAATGTTCCTCGCATATGATTTTGGTATTCAGGAATCAATAAAGTACCGTGTTTGGTAATACAGAGGGAAGGCAAATACCACAAAGTACTCTGAGCGCATATTTAAATGGTTTGTTTGAATCTACAAATATTTATACAGGCAAATTCATAAGGTCTAAGAGGCCTGTGTATGCATATGTATATATGCATACGGATACTGTAGGATTAAATTCATACCTCATTTTAGTCAAATTTGTTTGAAAGAAATATGATTTGCAAACATTTCATGTTTGATTAAATATGTAACGATTTTGGCTCAACTTCAAACAAATGGGTGTTATTCTCTGATTCACAAATACCTTGTGTTTGATGGTAATATATGCATGCACCTGATATTTCACAATTGGTAAAGTGACATAAGTCCTGATACGATTATTTGAGGGGCGTCGTGGGAAAACCGGACTTAATGCATGTGCGTAAAGTGTCGTCCCGGATTAGCCTGTGCAGTCCGCACAGGCTAATCTGGGATGGCACTTTCCGCTTTTATGGTATTTTCTGTTTCAAGGAAGTCTCATCTAAACATAAATCCACTGTAGGCGGAAAGTGCCGTCCTGGATTAGCCTGTGCGGACTGCACAGGCTAATCAGGGACGACACTTTATGCACATGCATAAAGACCGGTTTTCTCACGACGCGCCACATTTATATAATAGGTGGTAACCTGGAGGTGAAGTAATAACATTAAAAAAATCCCAGTTGTCATGATTCATTTTGTTATGTAATTTTAGAGGGCTACATGAGATTCGGGTTTATAAATAATTTATTTAATGACATGCTTAACAAGTGAACATTATATAGATACAGGAAATATTATTCTTTAACAATTAAAGGGACATATGCGGACTGCACAGGCTAATCGGGGACGACACTTTACGCACATGCATTAAGTCCGGTTTTCCCACGACACACCTCATATTATATATAACTGAATCATTTTATAAAAACAGCAAATAGAGATAAATTTATGATTGTGTGAATAGATCCATTATAAAACACGGAAAATAAAGCAGTATTTCCAAATTATACAAAAAATATAACTTTGATATTTGATACAACTCACTTTAATTATATGCAAAATATAAACAAACTTTAAAAAGGTGACACTTAAGTTACTTTAAAACATTTGTTTATTGCATTAGGCTATGATTAGGTTTTGTTGTTGTAGTTGTTCAAGATTTAAATTCACATAAATGACAACTAAAACCTCACTGCTGGGATTGTTGACTATAAATCCATGAAGTATCCTAAGAATATATTTAATAAATTTACATCTGGTTATCTCCTCTACAGGTAAGTGCTAAATATGTCAATACAAAATTAATGAATTTCACCTTGCTACTACTAAGATATATGATGGAAACAGAAATGGACAATTTAATTCCACAGCAGTGCACATGATTTATGACAAAGGTATATATTTTAAACTGAGCAATTGTGTCAAGTCACGCTTGTGTATATTCCTAGCATGTACTGTATATTCCCTAATAAACACCGGGGGCTTTACATTTTCCAAAAGGGTGTATACAATATTTGTGCAATTCTTGGTGTTCTGTCATATATTCCAGCGTATAGAAAACATACTAAAAAATGACTGTGTAGCTCAATCTGCAAACATTTCTTTCAAAGATTCACAAAAAACAGATGCTCAGCGTGCATTTGCATTGAGAGTTTATGGCAAAATGAAGGCATTTAATTAGACAGGGAGATTTGGGCATTGTCAAAAAATGAGGGGGGGGGGGGTTGTTTAGGGAATATATGGTATTTCATATATGGAATATATTTATGGATCTTTAACTTTTATTGCAAAATGAATGTATGTGCTAACATGTATATTACTTACCATCAATGTAAACATTTTCAAAAGTGTTCTGAAAGGAAATAAATACATCAAACAATCGTCCTTTGACAAAAAAGAAAGATGAACTGCAATGTTATGCCATTTACAGTAGGTCTCAATTAGGCTTTGACACTTTACTTTAACAGTTTTAAAACAAAATTCACATTAAAAAATCATTAATCACTTGGAAGTGTCATTTTATTTTTCACTTTGCAGACAAACACATAAAAATTATAACTAAATGTCATATGGGCGATACAAATATTCAAAAGTTAGGTAAACTAGTATGTAATTTTTTTTAAACAAGTTTCAATGACTTGAATATACCAAGTAATTGAGTTCAAATAAAACCCAACCTGTGTCAAGATTGGAGATTAAATCCTCATAAATATTCATTGGATGCCCCAGATATTCTTTGAAACTGCTAGATTAACTTGCAGCAGCATAGTATGATGTGGGTGATACATAATGGAGGCATTTGTTGATAATCTAGTGTTAAACTTGTATTAAAAATATGGTGTGATTTATTACAGTTCACAAGGGAAAATTATGTAGCCTACTAGCCTACCTGAAAGTTAGATATTTACAAGCACTGATTCCCACCATATTCAATTTGCCAAGATAATTGACATGCTTCCATCATTTTATGAGTTAGTGAAACAATTAATTGCCCTTGACAGGACAGTAAAATCCATTTATCATACCACTATGCTGATAAATATATACAAATCAGCTCGTTTGGTGATATTTTACGAAAAATGTGGTATGATAAATAGAAAAACAGGTTACTGCTTGGTCTTGTGTAATATATCAGGTTCGGCACGAATAAAAGCCTCGCCGTTATATTATTCTAAGCCTCACCTGATATATTACAAAAGACCAGGCAGTAACCTGTTATTCTCTATTATCATACCACTATGCTGATATCGGCCTGATACAAAGGTGCCTGATATATTTTATTATATCAGGTCACTAGCGTTTATATATATATATATCAGTCAATATTTGGAGATCGTTGCAATCCATTTCAGTTCGCATTTTCAGTATTTTATGAATGAGCATGCGTGTAATCTATGTATTCGTAGTGAAAACAGTTCACTTATCATTACGAAATGTTAATAATAAGGTATTATTCAGTCAACTTTTAGAAATCCATAACTACATGAACGTGAACGTGTAAAAGTCGGCTCAGCAAAATCAGTGCCGCCCTTAGTTTTTAAATATATACAAATCAGCTCGTTTGGTGATATTTTACGAAAAATGTGGTATGATAAATAGAAAAACAGGTTACTACCTGGTCTTGTGTAATATATCAGGTTCGGCACGAATAAAATAACCGCTCGGCAAGCCTCCCCGTTATATTATTCTAAGCCTCACCTGATATATTACAAAAGACCAGGCAGTAACCTGTTATTCTCTATTTATCATATCACTATGCTGATATTGGCCTGATTCAAAGGTGCCTGATATATTTTTTTATATCAGGTCACTAGCGTGTATATCAGTAAATGTTTTGAGGTACGTCATATTATTCGGAATCAACTATAAAGTCCACAGTTTCCATAAAAATGAATCAGATTCAACAAAACAAACAATTTGATACCAAGAACATATATAGTTTATTATTTGTAATCGTCATCAATCACAAAAACGTTATTTTTTAAATATTCACATAAACCCGCACTTTGGTAGTGAGAGGACGTCATCTATGGAACACAATAAATTATCCATACAAAGTTATTTCAATACATTCATAATAAATGCACTAAAAGTCACTACAAAGCATCAGTTTATGTTAAACCAAAAACATTATTACCAAAAACTGAACACGCTATAGTCAAATACTGTCAATATTGACACGATCTTAGAAATGTCAATTTTAATACACAACTCCAAAATGGCGTCTCCAAACAAATCTGCGTTATGTGTTCTCCGATGAAATTGATCGTTGCAATCCATTTCAGTTCGCATTTTCAGTATTTTATGAATGAGCATGCGTGTAATCTATGTATTCATAGTGAAAACAGTTCACTTATCATTACGAAATGTTAATAATAAGGTATTATCCAGTCAACTTTTAGAAATCCATAACTACATGTACGTGAACGTGTAAAAGTCGGCAGAGCAAAATCAGCGCCGCCCTTAGTTTTTAAATATATAAAAATCAGCTCGTTTGGTGATATTTTACGAAAAATGTGGTATGATAAATAGAAAAACAGGTTACTGCCTGGTCTTGTGTAATATATCAGGTTCGGCACAAATAAAATAACGGCTCGGCAAGCCTCGCTGTTATGTTATTCTAAGCCTCACCTGATATATTACACAAGACCAGGCAGTAACCTGTCATTCTCTATATATAACTCCTAATGAAAAAGCTCTGTGCGGAATTGAGCTTCTGTTCTTTCCTTCTGGATTGAACATTGTATTTTTGCATTCTGATTATAGTTTGAGATTAAATTTGTTGAGCGTGTTCAAGAATGTTTAAATGAAAATTGAGACATCATTGAAATAGCAGGTACACCAGAAATAACCAGAAAATGTGTTGAACTTGAATTGAACTGTCTGAACCTTTTTGTTGGTGGAGACTGATAGAAATTTTTCAAAGTGTCTAAGTTTGTAGTTCTTTCACACTGCTCCAAGTAATGTTGCCCAACTTTGGCTTGAATAGCGTAGGGGTATTTTTTATTTTCATGGATCAAATCAAGTATTGTGAAATTTGCATCTTATCATTAGTCTAGCCTATTCAACCTTTTACAAAAAGGCCAACAGTGTACCCACTTAGTTGCTGACAAAAATAATCCTTGATGGTTCGCTGATGTTTTGTTTCACAATCTGCAATAAAAAGTCCTTGAAATGCTTGTCAGGGACACTCATTGGGTTTAGTCATTGGAATGCTTGCCAAGGACACTCATTGGGGCTGCTTCCTTGGCATCACCCAAATTGCATTGGCATGCTGTTATAATACCTGAGTAATTCTTGGCTACAAGTGTTAGACATTCAGGGGACCTTTAACAGAGATACATAGGTATATCAGAATACAAACTCCTGTAAGCCTAGGTCACACTGTCATGGTTTTGGCTATGATTGCCCACGATTGATTGTGGATGTATTAATGGTGATAAGTTGGGATGTACAGTGTCCTATTGCATCCTCCTGACAGTTGCTGTAGGACCAGACTATGAATATCACCCTTACTTGTCCTGTTTCATGTTCGTGTATATTCATTAGTAGTCATGATAGTTTGCCACAAAAGATCCTACTGGAAGCACAACTGAACCATAGGGAAAGTGTAGAAAACCGTATCATATACGCTTTACCACGCTTCACCAAGAATTTGTTAATCATGGGCAATCCTGGCCAAAATTGTGACAGTGTGACCTAGGCTTTTAGCATGCATTTGAAGGAAGTTTATTATTCATTAGTAGTCATGATAGTTTGCCACAAAAGATCCTACTGGAAGCACAACTTAACCATAGAGAAAGTGTAGAAAACCGTATCATATACGCTTTACCACGCTACACCAAGATTTTGTTAATCGTGGGCAATCCTGGCCAAAATTGTGACAGTGTGACCTAGGCTTTTAGCATGCATTTGAAGGAAGTTAGTTGCCATTACTCAGTACAGTGCAGTATTTACTTGAAACACATCCAAAATCACATAATTCTGCTCATTGTATATTACGTGTTTGAATGCGGGCTCGGCATTCCAGAAGTGTTGATAATTATTTGATTTGGATCGAATTCAGGAGGATACATTAATGAATTATTGATCAGATAAGTAGGGAAGAAACACTTGTGGACAAATACCTCCACACCGTAAGCCTGACAGGCATAACTGCATAATCGGCTATTGCTGACAGTTTTTAAATAGCCCCGGGTCAATACAAAGTAGTTGTCCTTATATAAAAATGAAGTTTCAAGTGACAGACTAGTTACTGAGCTATCAGTTTTCAGTTTTCAGAGTTGAATTTGTATCAAATTAAAAAACTGTGTTAACATTGTGATCATAAAATTTATATGCGATAGTATAGACCTGATAAAAGGTATGAAACTATGAATCAGAGTGAGGATTGTTGACAGTTAATTGAAGGTGTTCATGTTCTATAGGAGGATGTAGGTATGACATGGTTATGGGTGAGTGAACATTGACATTGAATCATTCAACAGCGACATGTGGCGGGGATGGGGCGATGATTGGTGAAGTTATGCATTCAGTGTGTCACAGTTGTTACTGTTGTTTTTTCAGTGTGCGCACAAATAGGGAAATTGTTTAGCAAGTTAAATGTGAATTAATGACTTTAATTTTGTTTTGGAAGTAATACTACTTAAACACTATAAGCATATGTCAATAATCGCAAATGTGATGAAACTAAAAAACATCAATGTAAAGAGTTATTTTTTTAAAGGCATATTTTTTTTTTAAATAATATATACATAGATAATTATTTAAAATAACATCCCTTTGCAGTAACAGTTAATATATGGCAAACAATGTTTATTCTTCTATTACATGTACATGCCCAGGTGAACATTCTTATATTAGTAAGACAGGCTTTTTTCTAAAGAGCTTAACAGGAATTTCAATAAGGAGAGCTATTTGTTACACTTGAAGTCCATTTACGTCTGCAGTTTCAATAATGAAAATCAAGGAGTGTATTTTCTTAAATTGATTATATTTTAAGACAGCATGGATTTATTGAAATGCAAAAAATTGTGTGTTGATTAAAATGACAAAGAAGTGTGTCTCACAAATGTTACTTAATGAAAGTACATTAGTCTTTAATGTATAAGATTTGAATGGAATGATTTTGATATTTCTATTAAAATCACTCTATTTTCAACTGTTTTAAGTAACTATATTATGTAGATTGGGGTCAGCCTTACAATCTCCGTAACACAAGGTTGGAAATCTGAAATAAAAAAGCGTGGTGTTTGAACACTGGATATTGCATGTGTTACATTCAAGCTGTTGACACACCCGGGAAATGTGACGACATTTCTGTGTCGGGTTTACTAAGCTACTGGTCATTGTGAAGCCAACATCTTGAACACGCGGTTTTGAAAAGCAGGATAAACACAGGAAATTGTGTAAAATAAGGAGTAATTAGTTTCTAATAAATACCAGTGTATTGGGGTTTGATCAGAAATATATCCTAGCTTAATGCATGTGCGTAAAGTGTCGTCCCGGATGCCTGTGCAGTCCGCACAGGCTGATCCAGGAGGGCACTTTCTGCCTAAAGTGGATTTATGGTTAGTAGAGACTTCCTTGAAACAGAAAATACCATAAAAGCGGAAAGTGCTGTTCCGGATTAGCCTGTGCGGACTACACAGGCTAATCTGGGACGACACTTTATGCACATGCATTAAGACCGGTTTTCCCACGACGCGCCTCATACTTATATTGAGTGTTATATTCTTTTATATTTCTATCAAAACACATGCATGGAACTACTGGAATACCTTTGTTAGATGTTCTACATTAATGAGTATAAATGTTTATAACTTGTAAGAATGTTATATAGTCATCTCATTTAAATGTAGTTTGTTGCTCATTTCTATTTGGAAGTATTAGACAGGAAGAGTTTTTAAAAAGAAATGAAAATGTTTATGATAATTGGAATGCTTCTGTGCATCAAGCTATGAGAATTTTGCTGTATAAAATAATGCACCTATCAATATTTTCCCCCCATGGGGGGGGGGGGGGGCGGGCATATACGGGACTTTAGACTGAAAGCGATTTCCCACAGGCGGGAATTTGACATGACAAATAACTCTGGTTCCGGGGAAAAAGATTTTTGTCGGATGTTAGGTAATACTGGCACCCGGGCAATTTGACTCACCAATTAAGCATATCCCACTGAGGGGATTTAGACAAAATGCTTGGCTCTATGGTGGGAAATTAGGTCCCAAAAATTAAAATTAGTAAAATTCCCCTGGGTCAGCTCCCCCAAAATATTGATAGGTGCATAATACTACAATGTACAAATACATTCCATGTCTTGTCATGTGGCACACAATGAGGACATTATGATACTTCATTCAGTAATTGACCTGATTTTCATATCTGATCATGGCCAATATTCAAAACTGTATAGTCATCGTCATAGACTTTGCATAAGAATTTTGAAAATGTGTATCAATCTGCCGACAAATGATGTAACATTTGATCGATAGTTGGTAAATTAATGAATATAAAAAACCATGGAGTTTTACATTTGCTTGAAATCATGGCAGTAAAATACATTGGGTGTTCCCCATTATAAACTCCCATGCATGCTTTATTGGGTCGAACCCAATAGCTATAGGGCTAACTTTTAAACCAGCAACATTTGGGGCTCTAAACCTAACCCTTAAACTAACCCTACCTGTAACTAAGACAAACTAACCCTAACCCTAATGTCACAATAGTTAAAAAAACATTTTAGGTAGACCCAATATGTAGGTGATTATAAAACTATATATATATATATCTTAGATTGATGATAATAAGCATAATTTATGTTGTCACATTAAACTTCAAATCCTGCCATTTCAGTATGTAAATACTTAAAAGTAATTTGTTATTTACTCCATATATATTTATTAC
The DNA here is from genome assembly GCA_027627225.1 of Congeria kusceri. Classification (NCBI taxonomy): domain Eukaryota; kingdom Metazoa; phylum Mollusca; class Bivalvia; order Myida; family Dreissenidae; genus Congeria; species Congeria kusceri. The sequence continues at coordinate 26,206,163 of CM051027.1, forward strand.
ATTAAGAACTGTCAATACAATAATAATTGTGTGTCCATAATATTGATATATGTCATTTACAACAATTAAATCGTTTTTGAAAGAATAACTTCGATTATCTAATGCTAAAATAGATCCTCTTCTATTTCCAGATTTATGAATGAGGCTCTGAGCTCCTTGTAACCATGGGCAACAACCATTCCCATCAGCCCGTAACCCCCAGTGCCGATGTTGTACGGCGCCCTCCCACCAGGCCCGATGCCCCGCCCAGCGCCCGTGCGGTCAGCTCCCTGGGGCCCCAGGGTCCAACCTACAACAACCCCCAAAATCGCGTGCTTCCAAAGGAGCTGCCTTCTATACTGAAACTCAGACCAGTGTCTATGGAACTGAGTAAATATAAACCGGACTATGAGAACTTGTATTCCTATCAACTTGACGGCACTGACGTGGATGCAAATAAGAACAATATTGATAAGAATAACACACCTGATGGGTCTGAAACACATAGTGATTTGCCGTCAAGTTCTACTCCACCAGTCATGAACGGTCACGTTCCAAATGGTTCTCCACCAGTACCTCAGGTGCCTAACATAGATGTGCAACCAACCAAGCCATCTCCCAGTGTTTCGAAAGCTCCTTACAGACCAAGTCATAGGCGACAAATGTCTCTTGTTCAGGAGCACACCATTATGGAAGAGCCAGAAGAAACCATCGACTCTCGTGTGAAACTTGATCCTCTCATGCAGTCATTCCCTGGAGCAATGGGGCCTTCCCTGCCTGTGAAAAATAACTTTAATCTGGATTATTCTTATCAGCTCACATACGTTCAGCTGGCTGAACATAGAAGGAATAAGACAATTGAAGAGCTAGAAAGACGAACAGGGAAAAAACTAAGTGATCTGAGTGCTGACTTGAATGAACATTCCGAAAAGCCAGCCTTTATTCGGGAGTCTGCAAGTCGGGTGTCATCCCGTAGTGCAGGATCTGCCCTGAGCAGTAAGAAGAAGAAAGCCCCTGCTCCTCCGGTCCAGTCCCCACCAGCCCCACCTGGCAGCAGTGCTTCACAGTCTTCTAAAAGCACACCTGCTATGTCTAAAAAAGATAAATATTCAGTTGACAATGAGCCACCCATAGATTATGATATTGAATCACCCAGGAGACCACCCCCACCCTCACAGAATTTTAAACTTCCACGATATTCGGCAGTGCCTGTTTCTGGTACACCATCCTCAGTAAAGATGCCGCCAGCACCTCCACCCCCTCTCATGGGTATGATGCCAAAGAAACCAACCACCTCCTTGTCAAGAAGTGAAAGCTTGAATGCAAAACCAGAGCTTGTGCTGAAGAGAACACCAGATATAAAGCCAGCTCCAAAAACTGCTGATGCTAACATAGGAGGTCAAATTCCATGGTTGCTTGAAATTAAAAATCTTTCTGAGGCAAAAGCTGCTAGAAGACAGCAGTCACAGGAGAAACAAGAAACCTCAGCAGTAGATCAGGAAGAGGAGAAAAGTGAAACACCCAATGGGAGCACTGCAAGTGTTAGTGAAAGTAAGGAACCTGCAGCTAAACTAGTGTTCGATATTTCTAAAAATGAAACAGAGTCTGTGCATTCTGACAATAGACAACCAAAATCAAACATTGAAAGAAGTAACTCACTGAAAAAAGGTGAAAGGGGATCACCAAAACTTCAGCGGCACTCATCGACTACGACTTTTGACAGACTTCCACCGCCAAGTTTTCAGAGGCAGAATTCAGAGCCTTCTGAACTGGGGGATTCCCAATCGGGCACTGATGCAGTAAGAAGGCTGAACTCCCTTCTGCAGCATGACATTATGGCTGTAGCAAATGCAAAATGTGTGAAATTGGTTAAACAAACAACTCCCATACCTCCAAAACCTAAGGACCCACATACCGTGTTTCGAGAGCAATTGCAGAAAGCATGTGCGGCAAGAGATATAAGGGCAAAGGTTGAGGGAACTATTGACGAGAAGTTGAAGCGTAACACAAGCAGTACAAGCCTTGAACTAGGTGAAGTGCTTGATGATGAAAAACCTGTGTCTTCAAGAAAAGAATCAACTGCGAGCAGCAAATCAAGTGAACCCCCTGATGTCCTTCCTAAGCCTCCGAGGTATCATAAAAATGTGACAATGAACAAAACTGGCAATGTGTATAGCAAGGCTCAGAAGGCTACAGGTGTTCCAAATGCATCCAGTAGACAGCAAGTTTCAGCTTCTCTGGACTGGGCCCCTGAGGATGACCTGGATTCCGATGATGACATATCTGATAGAGAAATTGTCACTGGTCGAAATGCCTCTGCAGATGGCTTTAAGTCTACTATAATTCCTAACACTATGACTGATTTCAAAGCTAAGAACAAGTCAAAGAATGACAAGAAGGCTAATAAGTTTGTTCAAAATGAAGACAGTAAAGCAAAATTTGGAAGTGTTAAAAGGTTTAAAAAGTCGATGCATAAAGGTGTTAGAAATGCATTTGGCTCTATAAGCAAAGCCTCTGGAAAAATTCTACGCAGACAAAAGGCTGAAGATCTTGAAACTGTTGATGATGCCCCAAGAAATTGGAGTTTAAATGCAAGTAATGAAGGTAAATTGTCAGGACAGTCAAATGGATACCACATCCCAATGTATGGGGAATATGATGATGAGGAGGAGGAGGACTCTGATGCAAAGCAGAATAGTCCAGATCATGAATATACTGAGGTTGAATACCGAACAAATGGCCACGGTGAATCTGACAATATTAGTGATGATGATGGTGGTGAACCAAAGTTTGTAAGTCCCAGATATGAAAAGGTAAAATCGCTGGACAGAAAGAAACATTCAAGTGATTCTTCAAGAAGAAGAGAGACACCTGAAAGGGCAGCTGAAGAGCGCAGGGCAAAAGAAAGGAAAGTGGAGGAAGAGCGGAGAAAGCAGCTGGAATTAGAACTGGAGATGCATAAACTGAGAGAAGCAGAAACTAGAGAAAGACTTCAGCGACTGGAAGCTGCACATCTTCAGCAGCAGTTGGCAGCAGCCCATCTTCTGCATCAACAGCATCATGCTCCACCAGTCCCTCGTCAGAACATGAACCTCATGACTGCCCCTGCCCTGCCACCTGGCAATGGCTTTCATACCTACGGCGCTTGTCCCGATCCCAATCAGCCGCAGAATTTTTCAAGTTCGATGTTCAATCAACAACTGCCTCCCAATGGATTTCAGTCGAATTTCGGACATTATTCTCAGACATCTCCTTTCATCAGCACCTCCATGTCTGGCAGCATGCCGTATGACCTCAATGAGTACATCAGAATGTTGAGTGTTCAGACTCCACCATCATCACAACAAATGGCTTTCTTTTTAAATAGTATGACACTGACTGGGCAGCCATTTGAAAGGAAGTCAAATCCATTGATGTTTGATATGTTCAATAAGCCACAATTTCCAAGTGGTGGTGATGGATTCCAGAGGCTAGATCCAACCAGCATGAAGAAGCAAGGCTTTCAGAGTTGGGCTAGCTCTCCTAATATAACATCCACTGCCAGCAGCAATACAGGCAATTGTGGTGTGCAGTTAGCGGACTTTGTTGCTAGTTATAATGGTGCTAATAGTGGAAGTAACTCTGTTGTAGATGCTGATGATTCAAAAGTGAAGGCAACAAACCCTTTGTATAACAGTGACTCTGATTCTGAACTTTCGCCACAAAAGACTGTTGTTGCTCGAGTGCAGGTAAAGGATTATAGGAATGTGCCTGAAAGGACTGAATCTGGGAAATTTATGAGGAAGTATGCTAGTGAACATTTAATTCCCAGTGGTAACTCAACCATGGACACAAATTCATTCAGTAGCAGGTCATCAGTAAACATTTTGGAACAGTGTGACCATCATCGTCAAAGAAGTGTGTCCCCGAGCAACAGTGTTTCGACCGTAGATAGTGCCATCTCCTCGTCTGTCACCCTGAGTACACCCTCCTCCCCCACACAGTCTGTGGAGGCCCCGGGGTCCCCTCAGCTGGCCCCTAGGTCACGTAGCTCCACCCCCAGTTTCAGGACCGTAGTGGACCTTTCAAATTCCGCAACAAATGGCTCTACACAAATCTTTGTGTAAGTATTCGATTTTGTAATTATTAAGATTTTGCTCAAAAGCAAAGCCTTGGGAAAAGGTTAGCTGTAAAATGTTCAGAGGATTTATATAAGATGACTGTGCAGAAATTTATTCTCAATTGTTCCTATGCTAAATTTATTGTTTTCTAAGAAGGTATTATAAAGAACTTAAATTATCAAACTTAACTTGTCTTGTGGATTACACAGTGATAAATGTCATTTTAAACAACAACCACTATTCAATGTTGAGGATTTTATGCTAGTTTTATGTCTCATTATATGGGATAAGGTCCAACAATATCAGAAGTAGAACAGGGACAGTGAAGTTAATTTCTAAACTTAATTGCTTCGTAACATTGCTATCAAATCTTTTATTTCTGGTTTATGTATCAAATCATTGTAAACCAAGATTTAATTGTCTTTATAATTGGATGTAACAACATGTAAAATCTGAAGTAGCATTTTTTTTTTTTTTTACAAGATTAAATTCTGGTGTGCAACAATATACTTCGCTGGCAGTATTATACTTTTGATAGTTTAGTATATCTCTTCAGTCTGTATGTAATTTTTCAAAAGCTAAAGGGCTTTATGACAACATCCTCAGCATTAATGGATCAAGGTGATGTGCAAGGTTACAACATCATGTTTGTTGATTAAGTTTCATGGAACTATTTTATGTCCATAGTATATTCTTCATCATGCTCAGTGCATGATTTTTTGAAAATTCCTCAAATAAAGTGTGTCAGACTTGCAATTTTTGATTGAAGCAATTGATGTTCATGTGTCATTTCATGTAACCTAAAACGACTGTGAGGATTGTCTGTTCTAAGAACTATTGTTGTTATGACGTACCGTTTGGGTCAAAAGTAAATAGGTATACCTACAGGTACAAAAATATGCCTACAGGCACAATTTTGCACATATAGGCCACAATTTATGCCTATAGGCCTATTTAAAAATAAATAATGTTTGTACCTGTAGGCATAGTTTTATACTTGTAGGTATACCTATTTACTTTTGACCCACGTCATATGTTATATGGAATTTAGTCATTTGAAGTTGTTATTTATATCAGTGGAAACATAACTTTTCAGCACAAGGAACTAACATTTAATATTATTCGTGTTAAGTAACATACAATAAATACCCTAAAATAGCAAAGGGCCTTCAATTATGCACTAGGTATTTGACGAAACTGCATGTTTATTTGCACTTATAAAGTTAAATATGTTTGTATCACAGTGATTTATGACTAAGAACACACAAAGATCCATCAGGATGTAACGTTTAAAATTTTCATTACCATTGGTGGGAAAATAAAACGAACAAATCCTACTACCTTCAATAAGTTGTGTTTAGTGTTGGATGCATTTATTACTTAAAAGGATCACTTCTTTTGTTATTGTGTGATTTATGTTGATACCAGTCCTCGAACATTCTCTGATGTATTGGTACAGAGAAGTCGAAAATCGATTTATTCAGCTTTAGAGTTATACCACAAACGCGGCGAACAATTTTTTTTAATGTTTGTTCCAGGTTACATGCCCCCAAAAATTAGGGTAGGTAGGTTGCGATTTATTTTTTTATTATTTTTTATTTGGTAACTGGTCAACTTAAAGATTCGAAAACTGCATGAATATTCAAAACATGTTGGAAATATCATTAAACATTATTTTGAAATGGTTGCTATCAAAACAAAACACTTACTTATCCAAAAAACATTATTGGAATAAAGTAAATAAAACCATTTATAATTTATCTGACGAGCTCAATAAATGTTCTAGAGTCGAGGCATTTTTTTAGGGTAGGTTGGGTAACCTGAAACAAACATATTTTATTACGCCCAAGTAATATTCTCGTACATTAGAGAAACAGCTAATTTTTAAAACATAACACATCATTGCAATAACTATTTATTGCCACTCACCTTGTAACAGGTTTAAATGTAAGGTAAGGAACTTTTCATGCATGTAAAAATGACTAAGCATATTATTTTCCAATTGAGGTGGGTGTGCAGGTTTTGCCCAGACCGTGCATTTGAAAGCTCTACTTGATATTTACACCCATTTGGTGTGCAACTCCAATGTCATGCTTAACTGGCAAATGATTGCCTTTACACTTATTTTCAATTCAGATTTATACTTTCCAAGTTTTTTCATCCTTTTTGTAGATACAATGTACATCAGATATTTGCATTTGATGAATAATTTGGTTTTTACTGTTCCTTAGTTTGAATCAGATTTGCAAATATATATTTTACATAATCAATTGATTTACATTAATTTTGATGTTCCAATAGTAGGTGAAATGATACACTGTTAGCTTTTAGCTTCAAACGTTGAACTTATTTTTTTTTGTAAATAACTTTGGTGGATCTAATTTTATAAAATCTAACAGTAACGCCAACAACAAAAAAGAGCGCCAATTCTGGTCTCCCTACCTACCCTTTACTTTTGCTGCCTACCATACATATATTTGGTCCAAAAAAAATTTCCACTGATAAATTTTGTTTTCGCTCATTTTACTAAACAAGATTTTAAGGGAATTTTTTGGCTTTTAAGGTATTTTTTCTTTTCGCTCATTTTACTCAACAAGATTTTAAGGGAATGGCTTCAAAGGTATTTCAGTCGAAGTATTTACTTTTCTCTTTATTTTGTTTTAAATTTATTTCAGGGGTAATGTTTTTAGAAAATCTGGGCTCTGCCTTTGAATTAATACATGGTTTTTTACTGGTAGTTTTCCAACTTTTAACAGGCAATTATGTCAGCATGTTGGTCCATCAGTTTGGTATAAAGGTTTTGCAATCAGTCAACACATTACTCATTTGTATTGTATGTCCCATCTAAATAGATACCTATATGGAACACACACCATCCCCTCATCATAAAAAAAAATCCCTACCTACCTATCCTTATATTTTTGGGCAAGAGACCATAAACAAAACTATTGTTTTTATTTGGCCTAAGTGAATTATTTGGCTTTGACATTGTTAGAAGTAATTATTGCAGCACTTTGAACAGGGTTATAGTTTAAGTTTACACTGAATTAGTGTATTAGCTTTGATTTTGTCATTATTATACAATGTGGTAATTCATGATTTCAGATCTAATGTGGATGATGTTGAACTGTGAGGATGATCCCGATTGATCAGATCTCAGCTAGTCAGATGGTCACTACCAACACAATGCAGGAGACCCTAAGTCAGCTGGCATCACGGCCAATATCAATGTCACTGAAAGGTTACCAAAGACGTTTGTGTGGTTAAGTTTGGTTTTACACCAAACATGCTTCTAACTAAGCTAAAATGGGTGCTTTGTTGGGTATGACTACCTTAAGATGGGTTTGATTGTGTCTTGAACCCGTGCATTTTAGGTGTGGAGTGGGACCCGGTGTATTTGTATAGTTTACCCATTTTGGTGAAATAAAACTCCAAAACCCTGCTTTGTGGGAAGAAAATGTGTCACAAAATTTGCTGTTAATGTTAAAAATGAATATCAGTAATAGGTCTACAACAAAGTATTTATCAATACATTTATTATTTCCAAAAGCACAAAAATGTATCTTGTTGTTAAAGTAGATCTGCATCAAATTCTGTGTGAAGCAAGCTATGAATTATTTTTTTTTGTTGACTCAAAAAAGACTTTATTCGTGTACGATTGACAAAACACCGTTAACAACTCAGATACTTGAGAAGGTACCCTTGTAAAGTGTTTGGCACTGGTGAATACAAACTCTAGATGGTCAAGTGAGATACCTGGTGAGGACAGACCAGTTAAAGTTATCTGCAGTGGGATGGTTTGCTTGTGGGCTGGCGTCTATTGGTACAAATATTTAGAGCCAATCTGTGTTGGCAATCTTTGAGTTTTAACATTTTGGATATGGCTTGTACAAGTCCTAATGGGTATGGTATCTGTAGTTTGTTGTTTGAATGTTTGTGTTAATTCCCTTGACCCGCTAGGTGCAGACAGGCAGTGCCAAACTAGTCTATCAAGTGCCAAACATTTATAACAAGTTGGATACAGTGACCACAGATTAGAATGGTTATTATAACGGTATTGAATTGGAATGTGCCAGGAGTGTATATTTGTTATTCAGTTGATATTTAAATGCAGACCCAACCTATCATAGATTACTCAGCATTTTGATTGGCAATAACTTGAATTGTTATTGAATGTTATAGTAATATAACATTTTAATAAATCATTTTTAGAACTGCCAATTTATATTAGCATGTTTAAAGAACGGCCAATTTGCGAAATAAATAAGTGAAATACTTAAAAAGTATCTTGTAATAATGTGTGACCTCAATGGGCATATTGTTATTTATATCGGCTATTTATATGGAACTAACAATACTGTGTTAATTGCTATGCTTGTTATGTACTAGAAACTCTTAAACGTTGTTAATATTTTGGATAGATATAAATTATAGAAATATATTATAAAAAGAAAAATCTTGTAATTGTTATATAATGTACCAGTATACATTCAGGCGTTTATATCAGTTTATGTAACTATTTATCACATTCTTTTGACACAAACCATGTTGTATGTGACACAAAATTTGTTAAAATCCATAACTGATAGAAACATTTTCATCTTCTGGTGTTATTGAGAAAAACATTGTTTATTTTGGTCTACTTTTGTTGCAAGATGTAATGGACACAGAACATTTGGACTTTTTGTTTGCTGTTTGTTTTTGTTGTTTGTTTTACAAGAAAAAGTGCAAGGACGTTGTAAATATAGTTTTATATCAAGTAATCTTGCAGCTTTGCAGATAGTTTCAGCCTGTCTGGTAGCTTATATGAGTCACTATTCAATCGAGTGTTTTAAAAAAACATACAAACTTTTTACAACAAATAACGATGATTTAAGTATTAATGCTAAACTGTTGTTGTTGTTGTTGTTTTTTCATCAAGTAATCACTTTTGAATTACCCCATTACTTGTTTTCTATTTCCTTTCGAAAACATCCATTACATCATAATTATCTCTTGGTAACATATTTCTGCGATTAGACTTTCTGGCTTAAATACCAACATGTGTAATGACAAAATGCCAGTTTAAGTTGGTTCCACAGTTGCAGTAAATACCCATTTTCCAATGGTTTTAACCTGTTCAAATGTATGTACCAATGAGGAAGTTACATACGGAAGTTGGTGCATGTCTTTCTGTGACAAGTGTGATCATATCTATAATACTTCAGAACATGGACATTTTTTACCCAAATGTTTTTATCACAAAATTATTATAGTTTACAACATTTCCATGCATAGCATAAATTGATATAATTTGCATCAAAAATACTTGCACCATCTAGAGCAAAGTAGAGAAAATTTTGGCAAAAATTAATAACCAATGAAATTGCTGACAACAATTTATGACTACATCATCCCATTTGCCTAAACATAATTTTGGTGTTCGTCTTTAATTAGAGGGGCGTCGTGGGAAAACTGGACTTAATGCAGTGTCGTCCCGGATTAGCCTGTGCAGTCTGCACAGGCTAATCCGGGACATCACTTTCTGCTATTATGGTATTTTCTGTTTCAAGGAATTCTCTTCTAAACATAAATTCACTGTAGGCGGAAAGTGCCGTCCTGGATTAGCCTGTGCAGACTGCACAGGCTTATCCGGGATGACACTTTACGCACGTGCATTAAGACCGGTTTTCTCACGACGCGCCACATTAGTATTTGGTGTATGCAAGAACTTGTACACTGACATAACATTAATAATAATGTTCTACTATACCCCTTTATTGGACACATTTTTCTAAAAAATAGTAATCTTAACCAGTGTCAACCAGACTGAACATGTAACTAGGCAAATATTGTATGCAAACATGCTTTTGATTTAAACTATTATTCATAAATCACGTGGAAATTGAATGTACTTGTTCAACTGCCGATGTTTGGTTCTGGACCAAGAAACTGTAACCACTCTGGTTCGTGAAATGAGGAAGTTATGAACAGATCTACTATAAATGTTATTTATATGAATAGTTTTGCATTTGAGTCAAGGATGTATTAAACAGAAATGTTAGTTTGTTGAACTATGACACAGCTGTAGAATATATTGCAGCATTGTTCCCAAATCTTTGTTGCGGGGTAAATTAATGTTGAAATAGCAGTGTTGCTGATTGTAACTGGAAAAAGAAACATTGGCCAGTATGTTAGAATTTTTATTTATTTACTACCGCAGAGAGATATCTTGCTTAAAGTAATTTATTTCAGAATCAGATAATTTTTGTATTAATATTTTGTATGGTAAATTAATGCAAATTGCAATTATTTATTTAGTAGTTTTATGTCTGAACAACATAACGTGTTTTACGCTGTTTAATGTAATGTACATATAATGGAAAAAGAGTATATGCATTCTTAGAAAAAAATCATTATATAATTTAGGTTGTGTTTGTTTGCCCTTTTCTTGTTTACTCTTGGAGGTCAGATATTTGGGTATCTAATATATCCGTAGTATGCTCATTGATTTTCACAAGTCAGAATAGCACAGTTGGTTACGGTGCTGTCTATATACAGTGATTTGTTGTTGTTAGTTCGATACCCACCCTGGGTTTTCTTTTTTCAAGTGTTTTTCTTTATTGGTTTTTAGCAAAATTCTCATAATGTAGCAATGTTTTCATACGTTATGTTTTGTATATGCCTTTTCTTTGCTCATTTCTTGAACATAATAACATTGAAAATGATAAAGGAGATCACTTTTTTTTTTTTTTTTGACATAGTCCCTTTAAATATATAACAATAATATATGATTGCTTTGTTTGTAGCTTTCAGACAATTTCTGATCAAACTGAATGCTATGTTATTTTCTAATAATCTTATAAACTTTTAGAATCTGCAACTAAAGTTGCAAAAATATTTTGACATGCATGTTCAAAAAACAAACTATGTTAACAATGTGCATGGTATATATGTACGTGTAGGTACTGGGCTCGACTTCAACTTTTAAATCTACTTGATCAGTCGGACAAGTTACTGTAAATTTTTCTTGTCCTGAGCATATCATTATGTGTCCTGACTAAAATTATACACAGTCTCAATTTGAAGTAAGATGTATCTTCTTTGAGGGCACATAGTACAGTAATGTCTTTGTTTTTACAGAAAGGAGATGATATTCAGTAACTTAACCCCATCAAAATAATTTATAAACTCAACTTTACTATGAAATATCAATTCATTTGCAGTCTGCTTGCAAACTTTAATAATAAAATTGTCAGACATTTAGTGTTATAAATTGCAATAGTCTTTTTCACAGAGAACTCAGACAGTCTTTGACAAAAAATTCGGCCGTCTGTACACAAAAATGTATCTGTCAGGACCGACAAATGCATTTGTCCTGTAGGACAGGTTATTTTTGGAGTTGCATGTCCCTTCCAGTAATTTAGTTGTCCCGGACAGTCGGGTTACTGTTAATGTGGAGCCCTGAGGTACACAAGTGAAAGGGCTGGATGGATCTCATTATATGTTGGCAATCTAAATGTCTTGTACATTGCTGTAAATGTCTGTTAATATTACACTCTTTTTACAATTCATTGCTGGGCCCGGCTAGCACAGTTGGTAGAGCGCTGAACTGTCTACCGGGGATCGTGAGTTTGAACCCCAGCCCGGCTAAGCTTGTCCAGAGAATGTTTGAATAGGTTAACTGACTGTCATGATATGACTGAAATACTGTTAAAAACTGCCAAAAATCTGCCAAAAATCAGAAAAACATACAAACAAACAATTCATACCGTGCATATGGCATGATTAGTAGAAACTTAAGTTTAATCTTAGCATACCAGGTTTGGGAATCTATACTATTTGTAAAAAGTATAACATGTGGCTTGTCGTGGGAAAACCTGTCTTAATGCACGTGCGTAAAGTGTCGTCCCGGATTAGCCTGTGCAGTCCGCTTTCCACTTTTCTGGTATTTTCTGTTTAAAAGAAGTCTCTTCTAAACATAAATCCTCTGTAGGCAGAAAGTGTCGTGCTGGATTAGCCTGTGTGGACTGCACAGGCTAATTCGGGATGACACGTTACGCACATGCATTAAGCCCGGTTTTCCCATGACACGCCTCAATTTTATACAATTATTGATGTTTGTTATATTAAGTTTTTGCTATATGTATTAAGTTTTCCCCATTTTCTTCCATTTCCCTTCTGATGTGGGTATTTATTTGGTTGTCTAATAGGGCTTTACTTTGTTTTCGTATATCGAAGTTGTATTTTTATGTCATCATACACTAATTAATAAATATTGAGAAGTGCTATGCAGTGAACGAAATAAAATTGCAGCATATTGAATATTAACTGACACGAACACATTATATTTTTTTAATTAACAGGTAAATATTGCATTCCAGTACATTTTTGCATCATGTTTGTTTAACATATTTATATCATTATAATCAACACTTGCAATTGTGTACATGTTTATATAATCCAAATCAATTACATTTTGTTAGAGATATACATTTTTGTAGTGCAAATACCTTTTTTGTATTTACTAATTTGTCATAACTGGTTTTATAATTGTCCATGTTTTTGAGAATTATTATTCTTGAACAGTTATAGTAATTATAATTATATATTTACTTATGGTGCAAATGTGTTGATAAATTCATACTTTATATGTTGATTATATTCAGTATGAATGTTTTATAAGAATGTATCGTACAAATCACACTTCCGTAATACATATAACATATATGTTTTATACGACATCAAACAAATAAATATATTTAATAGTACAGCATTTCTTGTTTATTACTGACTATTGTCACTGTAATGTTGAACGAGTCCTGTTTTAAATGGCATATACCAGCCTTAGTTCGTACATTGATTAAATAACATTCTTACTCGCTTATTTTTCTATAGGTAAAGAACAAAATTATCGTTGTTAAACTACCCAATAAACAACGCAAAAAGAAGTCCCGATTCAGAGCGGAGCATAGTAAGAAGAAGTTCTAATTACTCTTGCAAAAATATATGGTAAATTATTTCGATTCTAACATGATTGTACATATTTTTTGCAATTGTAATGAGAACTACATTTTACTATGCTCCGCTCAGAATCGAGACTTCTTTTTGCGTTGTTTATTAGGCAGTTTAACGAAGATAATTTTGGTTTTTGTCTTCAGACAAATTAGCGAGTATCATGTTAGAATGAGTTATACAGCATAATGTAACAGTTTGCCCATTTCCCACTAATCAAGATGGAATCTTGTAAAACCGCATGGATCCAGATGGTGATCAGGATCACGACCAAAATCTAATCATTTGCTCTTTGGAGCATTTCCTGGCCCGTATTCACCAAACAATTCTTAGACGTAAGAATAAAGAATATTCTTGGAACGGTTCTGTTCTAAAAAGGTTGTTAATTTGAATTTTACCTCTCAAATTTTAGCATTCCATATTAAGAATTAGCATCAATGACACAAGCAATCTTGGCACCCGGCATAATTGCGAAAAGTATTATTTCTCGAGTCTAAGTCTATTCTTTATTCTTAAGTCTAAGAATGGGTCTTACAATACGGGCCCCGACCTTCCCAGAAAATGTCACGCAAACCCGTCAATAACATATTTTGTTAAAAAATGCTTACTAACAAACACCCAAACCGACGCCGACAAAAACTTAGCCTTTACTAGTGCAGTAGTGCCGGTGACATAGCCTCTACCAGTGCAGTAGTGCCGGTGACATAGCCTCTACCAGTGCAGTAGTCCAGGTGAAACTAACATTACAACAGTCAAGTTTTTGTTTCCATTTAGCAAGCAAAGGGTGACAGCATTCTACCTAACCAGACCAGGGTTCGCTGCACATGTTGCAAGCTAATTTCCATGCTACCACCAAGGCCGTTCAAGTATGTACCGAATCTTCAAAATCAATTTGCACCACCTGAAATCGACAAAAACGAAACTTCATTTGACATTTTATAACAAAAAGTATGATTTATGCGTTATTTACATCTTGAATGTAATCGGATTTAAAATGAAGATTTGGAGATTGCAAATATTTAAATTGTGCCTTTTTATTTGTAGTGAATTTCGCAATATATTACATTTAAAGACTGGTACATGTGCTATCTCCGCTTTGAGTGTGCATAAAGTGGAAACGGAATTGCTCCCAAGTTCGTTATAATTTCATACAACAGAGGTGCGCATATTGAAATTGTTATTACAGAACATAAATAATGCCATCGGGTTGCAGATTAAATTTATTAAATGTGTATGGAAACTCTTTGAAGTCGCGTGTTATATACCTTTTACGAGTGGTATGAGATATATGTTATTATATATCGCTATAATAAAACGAAGTTGTTATACATCGCTATAATAAAACGAAGTATCGTCATATATATTTAATACTTAATTTTCCAATTCCTTTTCTTCCTAGTTCATATTGTCAGTCCCGGAACTGAGTTTGTATTCAATTTGTTTTGCCCTCCATTGTTAATCAAATTTACAACGTTTCGCTCAATATCAGTGAAAATGCACGTCTTATATTATTAAGCACGTGTAAAAAAAAACGATCAACCGTTCCTGTATGAATTCAACTGTTTATGTAAGGGATCTAAGCGTTATGATTTGCTAAACCGAGTGCCTGTATTGTAAGAAATTTCGATGCCTGTATGAGATTTTGCGCTTTTAGGATACTTCATCTGTCCCTATATGAAATTGGCAATATGGAAGTTTTTCCAGAAACAAAATGACACTATCTTGAAATAAATAAAACATTCATATTAAACCTTAAAGAGGTTAGGAATCTTAGTCAATAATGTAATGATGTAATGATGATTAATAAAATACTCATTAACAAAGTTATTTCATACAGGCACTGTTAGTCGAGTTCTGCTGTAGGGCGAACGCCAATACAGCTGACCAAGGACAAATAACAGTGCTTTTATGAAATCACTTATTTAATAACATTATAATACAATATTATTTGTCACATGCTTTACCTTGTTTTCCGTGTAATACGTACAGCCATTACGAATATTTTTTATCTCACACACGTGTAAGATGACATTTTGAGCGTTTTCACTGGCTACTTATTTTTTGACTGACCAATCGCATGACGTTATTTTGGTGAAATGACGTCGTCAACATGAAATGACGTCACGTCAGTACACATCTTGGAGGATGTACCAACTTATTTTGGCAAAATTAGAAGGGTTTTATTTCAGCTAAAGGCTCGCTTACTAACAAAATTAAATGAAATATGGTATGAAATGACAATAATAAAATATGGTATGAATTGACAACTCGTGTCAGATCCTTTATGTCTATCTTGCGGACTGACACTTTTCTGAACCTTATTAACATCGCTAAGCAGGTTATGTGCCGGCGTTGGTTTTTCTGTTTGTTAAGCAACTTTACGCAACAAATTATTAACGGATTTGCATGACATTTCTGCCATGGGAAGGTTGGTAATGATCACATGAACAGAGTGTTAGATTTTGTTGATGATGCGGGTCACCGTCTGGAGAAGTATTAAAAGGACTATTTAATATCGGGCGATGGAGAACATTCAAATTGCCTCAAGGCCTTGTCGCTTTGTGGCGACTTTGAGCTACGAGTTCTGGTAGTGGCGACTTTGAGCTGCGAATTCTGGTAGCGGCGAGAATTTGAAACCGTTCAAAATTCTCGCCGCTTTTTTTTTCGTACACGTGACGAAGACATGTCGAAGGAATTTCGCGCACTGTCGAACACATTCCGAGGACATGTCTTCCCTTGCAGTAGCGTTTCGCCCTATGTTATCGTTCTACGACATAACAAGAGTTTGCTGCGAGTTTGGGAGACTTGCCTATACCATTTGCTCGTACACATGTCGTCCCAAGTCCTACAGACTCGTCCACATTCGTACATTCTCGAAGACAAGTCTTAGCTTGTCGAAAAGATATCGTACGCATATCGTACTAATATGTTGAAGGGAGCTCGAACAAATTTCGTCTTCAACAATTTCGCGACCAACTCGTCCACTGTAAGGCGAGACATAGCTCGCCAGAACTCGAAGCTCAAATTCGCCAGTGTGACAGTGCCTTTACTATGCTGTATAACTTATTAGCATGATTAGTTGCACAAAGCATGGGGGAAATGTGATGCTTTGGCAGAGGTCTGGGCTTTCTAGTTTCATATGTACATAAGAAACAAATTTCGGTTTATCGTTTTTATCGGCCAATAAACAACGATTTGGAGTTCTGATGAGTAGGAATTAAACCACGGGGGCGTAAGCCCGAGTTGTTTAATAGTCACGCATCAGAACGACAAAGAGTTGTTTATTGACCGAAAAACAACGATAATGCGAAAATTATTTCGATTCTAACATAATTTTATATCATTTTTGCAATTGTAATAGGGAACTACTTTTTACTATTATCCGCTCAGAGTCGGGACTACTTTTTGCGTTGTTTATTTGCTAGTTTAACAACGATTGTGTTCATTGTCTATAGAAAAATTAGCGATTATCATGTTAGAATATTATACAAACGATTTCGAAAGTAAACGTCTCATAGAACCGGAAAATCACAAGTGTTTGATCAAACCTAGAAATGATAAATTACTGTACGTCTCCGTCACAAAATCAGTTTGATTATAAAAACTAATTTGTTTGAAGTATGAAGTCGATGTAAACTGTGTTACTAAACAGATGTTCTTCCTCAAATATATGTATGTCAGTTTCAACATTTTTAAAGCCAATAAAACCACGACACGCTTTTATTACTTGCGTTCAGCAGCGTGTAGCTGACACAAGGTAGTTACAAATTGTGAAAGAATGTTGATAGGTCAGATAACGTCGCCTTGTTTTTGTTGCCGCAACAACAATACCACCATCATCAACCTTTTAAACGAACAGTAAGAAAAACCTTGAGGGCGAAAGCAATTTTGTAATCAAAAGACCCCCCGTTTCACGCCATTACTTTCACACCGTATCTGGTCATCGTGGATGTAAATGGCAGTTGACAATTACCGAATGATTTTTTACTGGATGTTGATTGTATAAAACATCTAATGTAATAAATAGGCCTCTGGCATCTAGAACCTTGAAAGACGTTCAGTACAGGTGGAAAAAACATCGATTTGTGTCTCTTATTCCCTGAGGTTACACATTATTTAATCAATTAGCATGCTCTACAAAACTAAACCGAAACAGACATATTTGATACAACGCATACTTCTATAGAGATATATTCAGTGGACCTGGTATTTTACAATACGTACAGAAGTAAATTCATTAAAGACGCACACAATCATATGTAACAGTAGTTACATACACATGTTCAATGCTGTGTTTCATAAAACAATAATTTCCAATTGAAACACCCAAACAGTAAAACACATAATGCATGACAATAGATCACAAAAAATGTTTAGAAAGATTCAGTTAAAACAAACTTAGTCCATACAAACTAAAATGGCCGAGGCGTGTCGTGGGAAAACCGGGCTTAATGCATGTGCGAAAAGTGTCGTTCCGGATTAGCCTGTGCAGTCCGCACAGGCTAATCCAGGACGGCACTCTCCGCCTACAGTGGATGTATGTTTTAGAGACTTCCTTGAAACAGAAAATACCATAAAAGCGGTAAGTGCCGCCCTGGATTATCCTGCGCGGACTGCACAGGCTGATCCAGGGTGACACTTAACGCACATGCATTAAGCCCGGTTTTCCCACGACACGCCCCAATATCTGGTAAAAACGGCCGTGTGATAGTTAAAACAATGTCTAAAACTCTCTGAAGAAATATGTTTTAAAGGGACCCGTTCACAGATTGGCAACATTTTTGTCATAGATCCCCAAAAGATAAATAAATAATATTTAAACAAGCAAAATAAAACTACTGAAAAAGAAGTATATTGGACATATACTAATAGTGTCGTTGATGAAAAAATCCATTGAAATGGATAAAATTATGAAGCGTTTGTAACGCATTTCATCGGTATTTTTGGAAACACGTGTATCAATTACATGTATGCGTTTAAAATTACCATTACTGTAAGTCAGAATAGCCAGGTGTTAGCGCGACAGAATTTAGATCCCGGCGGACGTGGTTCGAATCCTAGGAAAACATCTTTTTTTTTCTTTATATAATATTTGTTTTTGGTTAGTCCATCTGCTTTAGTTTTTGCAGATAATACACTAAATTAAATTTTAAAAAAATACGAACATCTGTGAACATGTCTCATAAATATTTCTTGAACGAGTCAAACAAAGCTGACTGTTTGATATTCAATGGTAACGAGTTGAAATGTACAATGATGGACGGACAAGTTTCATGCTCTACGCAGAGGCACTTGGCAAATTGTCCCAATACATTATAATACTACAATAAACGTATACTAAGCTGTTATAAAAAATATTGCAACAAGCCGTCGTTTTGTTTCGTATTTCTCTTTCATAAATTACAGTCATATACGGCAAACTAAATGGCATCCTGATACTACTAAAATCTAGTAATTAAATTGTTGTGCATTCAGCGTAGTACGTATATTGTATATATATAATGCTGATAACCGGTGATTCTTTTATACACTGAAATAATAAATGAATGTGCATTAATCGACAGAATTGAAAAATAAATATTCATGTCTTCATAAGTAGTCGTTCTTTGGCTAGCTCACTTGGTTGAGCGCTGGACTGTCAATCCGGGGATCGTGAGTTCGAACCCCAGCCCGGCCACATAATTTGTGTGGGGATTGGTCATGGAATTATTTCTACGGCCATTCTCCCCCAACCTCTGATTCAAGTAGGGCAGTTTTCATTTACTAGCATAAGTATGTGCACTTAGTACTGGTAAACCAGGAAAAGTGTGAGTAGGTTAACTGACCGCCGTGATATGACTGAAATAACATTAAAAACGGCGTAAATCCAAACAAACAAATAAACAACTAATCGGCAGAAATTAAAAAAATATCCGTTATGATGTTTTCATAACTAGTCGTTATTTGTACATCCTTTCAAACATAAATGCTATAATTGTAATAATACAAGCACGTACATGCTTGCTAGCGATAACGGATAGGTATCGGGCCGTTTTGTCAATGCGATATCGATATACCGATATCTATCCGATATATGCTTGCTGGCTGGGACGTATTTTTTACGAACGAATATACTGACAAGTTAAACAAACGTTGTATATATTTGTTGTGGTGGGAAAACGGGCTTAATGCGTGTGCTTAAAGTGTCATCCCTGATGAGCACAGTCCGGGACGACACTCTCCGCCTACAGTGGATTTATGTTTATAAGAGACTTCATTGAAAGAGGAGATACCATAAAAGCGGAAAGAGTCGTCCCGGGACGACACCTAACGCACATGCATTAAGCCCAGTTTTCCCACGACACGCAATTATATTTGTAGCAAACGGCAAAGGCATTTTCAAAAAAGTTCCATAACGAATGTGTCACATGGTATGAACAGGTTTGAAGTCTGTCTTGGAACCAAGACCAATCGCTGATAAGGCGATTTGTTTACAACCCGCCCTTCGCAATGACCAATGACCAATAACTCGACATGCACCCGCAAGTCACCCTTATTTTAAGGGTGGTTTCTGTTTTATTAACGACTGTGTCCTGACAGTTACCATGGGTAACATAATGACCCCACTAAATGCTACAGGCTAAGAAAACAATGCAGGCAGTCCAGGAATCGAACCCGTGCCTCTAGGCTCTCGCGTTTACAAGGCGAGTGTTAACCCGACCTAGAAAACTGGGCTACACAGTCGCTATCGTAGTCGCAAGACTATTGTTATATATATTTATTTCAAATAAAGCCAATTAATAACAACAAAGCGACAACAAAAACCAAAAAATTACTTGTAAACACGCCTCAGTGTTTCGACGCGCTTTCACTAATAATATTAATAACACATCTATATAGAGCAATCTATCTTTTCGCGATAAAACTTGCTCTTTACAAATGCTTTAAAAATTCAGCCTCAGGGGATGTTTAAAAATAATCAAATATTAAATGTATCTTGTTAGTATCAGAGGCAATTGTTTGCATCAGAATAATGCATCCAAAGTGAGATAACTCTGGTAAGTCAACTCAAATGCGTTCGCAGTGATCTTTTCTATCACATTTTTGGGAACTATTCACAACAAAGGTTTGACGTTATAAGTCAACGTGAAAGAACACCGAAAACGTAAAAATCTCAATTATTATTTTTTTAATACAACATTCTCTGAGAGATGTATAATGAAATAGTATAATGAAATTATAATGTAATTCCTGATCGATAACTGAACGTATGAAATAAGCGATATCATGACTATGCTCCAATGAACGTCATAATGTGATGTGAAACTTTATTAGTGACGTTACTACATTATGACGTCAGAATTCATAACGCCGTCACTATGTTGATCACGCATATGAAAGTTACGCCTTAGGATCCATCAAACACCAGCTATATATTCGGCAAAAAGTACGCAAAGACTTCGTTAAAAAACCGGAAAACATGAAATAACATTTAAACGTAAATAAAATGAGTGTCACGTTACACAAAGCTGTGCAATCTGTTGGCAGTCAGGCGGGAATGGTGAATTTCAAGCTGATGGGCGGCTACGTGGTCGATCTCCTGGAGAAATGCTATGAGATTCAGAAGGCGTTCCGGAAGTGCAAGGAAGACCTGGAACAGGGGCGGGACCTCATCGCGCAGAGCGAACGCTCCATGGACGCCCTGGGGAGCACCGTGGAGAACTTCCGGGGCGCCATGGACAGGATGGGCGTCAGCATGCTGCAGGATAATGTCACCTTGGCAAAGATGCATCTGCAGATTGCCACACTGAGGCGTGATATAGGTTCGAGCGTGTTTTACGTTATTAAATAGTCATATTTATGTCATGATTTGCGAAGGTTCCTTTATAATAATGTGCATTTATCATGTGTTTGTATTGAAAATCATCAAACATATTTAGTATGTTACAACACATAGGCCCATATTCACAACGCTTCTTTAGGGAAAGATCTAGAGCGAAATAGCAGGATGCTGCACCCGTTTTCCCCCTGTTTGGTTCTCCCTGCTGCCCCTCTGGTCTGGTAAAAACAGAAATATTCTATATCTTTATGAAATCAATATTTTTGCAAATACTACATTTCTAATGAAAATACTGTGCTTAACAACCTTATAAAGCAACATTTATTTGATAAAAACCTTGGATTTACCGATTAATCACAAAATGTCAAAGAACTGAGGCGGCTTTCCACCCTGCCCCTTGCGAGCAGCACCCTGTACCTTTTTTGATCCTAAATATTTCCCTACCTCTTCGTGGACACTTTACTAAAATTCTTAAAAAATAAATTCATAAAATATGTGGCTGTTTCAGGTATAGGCCTGTTAACATTAAATGTTTAAAAACTACTAAATATTGCTCAGATGTTTCGTATTTTTCCATTTTATGAAGACAGTTAATGCATTTCGCATAAAAAATAATTATATACAATTTTCACTTACGTACAACTTAAGTTAAAACATTCCTTAGGAGCTTTATGAATGTGGGCCCAGAAGTATTAGATACACTGCGAATCATCGGTTCATTTTAAAGAAAGAATATAATATGACACGCGCAGAGTTTTCTATAGACACACAACAAAATGTACCGGTGTAAAATCAGTAATAAACAACGCGAAAATTAGTTCCCTAACTGTAAAAAATAGTTTGCATTGTAATTGCAGAATTTGTGGTCAGGTCAAGTTAGTATCGAACTAATGTTCGCATTATCAGTGTTTATCTGTAAACCGTTGTTTATTGACCGGTAAACAACTCTAAATCGAAAATTATTTCTTAATGATTACATGCTTCTTTTCATAAATGCCTTTGAATCATTTGCAAATACTGCAAAGGCAGCACTTGAACTATTCTAGCACAATGGCCGTGTGGCCTATTTTTAAATATCGGCGTTTCTTTCAGCGGAGAAGAGGCAGCGGTTGGAGCGACGCGCCCTGGAGTTCCCCAAGTACCAGGACACCCCCCAGCGCGTCCGGGACCTCCGCAAGGAGAGGGGTAGGGCCAATGATCGTGTTCATATAGCTCCTAAGCTATTCAAGTTAATTTGGAGATTAGGCAAAACTGTTGGTTTCTGCTTACATCTCCAAAAAATATAGGGGGGTGGGGGGTGGGGTAGCTAACAAAATGCTTTCTTTTTCTTTGACTTTTTTCATCGCGACATATTCACCACACAGTTAAGGTATATTGGACTGCATGAAAACTGTTTAAACGCTTTCAGTCAAAGAACCTGTACCTTAGCTATATATAGATAAGGTCATAGAAAAAGACATTTCACCCAATAGGTTTGAAATTTACTTTTAAAAAATATGAATTATCGAAAAGCCGCATATAAGCGAAAACTGCTCTTTTGACCGAAAGTCAGAAAATGTAAATGATTGAACAATAAAATAAAAGCTTTTAGGGTCGGCGGAAAAAAGGGCGGTGGGGTCGGGAAAGCGGAAACAAACAACTTTTTTACGCCTTATATAAGAAATTTACTTACGCTTCTACAAAGGAACCTTAATGCATACACTTTTAGTTTACTCTTGTGTTGATAATGAAAACGGTTTAAATACTTTGACTTATAATATATATAATATATTATCTATTATGGTGTTATTCTGCTTCGAAGACTTGACTACTGCCTTAAGAGACATTAAACCTAATTACATTCATAAATTAAATACAACTACGTGTGCAATTATTTCATATTAAGTTCCCACGAGTTACGGCCCTTGCGTCTGATTTCAGAGCGTCTGGAGCTGCAGCTGACGCGTGTGAACAGCGACATCGACACCAAGTATGAGGAGCTCTTCGACGCACAGGAGAGGCTCGCGGCGATCAAGGTACTGAAGCATGATGGGAGACAATGGTGGTGGTGACGGTGTGTGGGAGGTGTCTGTGTGTGTGTGGGGGGGGGGGGGGGATTTATAGATTTGTGTGCTACAACTGTTTAAGAATTAACAATTAATTCGTTAAATTCATCGCGCAGGAGAGGCTCGCGGCGCTCAATGTACTGATTGAGGCATGATGGGAGAATTACATATATATGTCTAACAACTGTTAAACAATTCTATAATATTAAAATCATTAGCCTTCGAAAATGACTTTAAGACAGCAATAACATTTATTGGTAAAACTAAGGATTACAGCAATGTATAATTAAAATGCATGCAGATTAATGGATATCTTAAGTAGTATCGAATTTTAAGAATTTATTCCTAACTCCCAATAAAAACAATCAGAGTTTTCACTATGAATACGATACTTCATCATGACGGACTTAGAAAACCTAAACCACGAGCCTTTGCTGTATTCAACAAGGTGGAATACAGCTCTAAGTTTATCCCACGGGGTTTTATTTCGTCAATGCAGGCGTGATGATGGGAAACAATATTTTAACTTGCAATATTTTATTGTCCCACAGCCTATTGAAAGCAAACAAGACACCACAACACATAAATGGACTGGTATGTAAACGTGTTACCTATATAGGGCGTCGCACACCGGGACTGGTATGTAAACGTGTTACATATATAGGGCATCGCACACCGAGACTGATATGTAAACGTGTTACATATATAGGGCATACGTGTTACATATATAGGGCATCGCACACCGAGACTTGGATTCAATTTCATTTTTTGTTTGTTATAACAAAATCGCCTACTATGACAGAGATGTTCATTCTTGACAATCAAGACTTAGTTTTCACAAATGAGGTTGGCATCAATGTTTCTGTTGATACACCACTTTATTACGTACACTTTTAATGCACAGGCTCACAGGGAGGCGGCCCAGGCCGAACGAGAGCGCCACCTTGCGGAGCTCAAGTACCAAACCCGGAACCTGGACGCGCAGAAGAAGGCCATCCTGTCGGTGGATTCAGGTACGTAGTTGTTCCTTTATATAAAAAAGAAATCGTTAAATGGTTGATTTGATTTGTTGGTATAGTACCACACGAAGGTGTATAAGGTAACTTAATAAGGGTGAATAACATTCTGTTTAACAAGGAAACATGATTATTTTACTTTTAGATAGAATTGGCAAATCGCCATTCACGTGAATTGAAATTTCCTGCTTATTAATGACTTGATCCATATTATACTTGTATATAATTCATCTTAGGGTCAGTAAACCTGACAGATCTGTACGTGAATCCCGCTGACGCCAGACGTATCGAGACGGAATTAGAACACCTACGGCATCAGGTAACGTTTTCTCTTTTGATTTAAATAAAACTTATGTGATTTATTTATTTAACTTCAAAATAATAAATTCAGCGAATAACACGTGCAAAAATAATAGAGCAGTATTTGTTATATCATATGTTGTTGTTGTTTTTTATTATTTATTTTAATAATTTATGCAAATGAAAAAAAATAAAAATAAACTGTTATTTGCATTAATAACTTACCCACAGTATCAACAGACGAACGTTAGTGTCATTGGCTTATAATAGTTTGATAATTTCCGCCCAGTACTTTTATTCATATCGTATTTTAATAAATTTGGTAACTTGTGAAGAGAAAATTTTTCTACCTAAGCAAGTCCTTGCAAGCCGGCACATCCAGCTACAATTGGAGGACCGGAACTTCCTGGCGGAGACGGCCGTTCAGATCCGTCAGCGAGTGGCGGCACTGGAGGCTCAGGTGCGCAAGGAGTCCGGGGACCACGGATGGCTGTCGAAGCTCACCCGGGAACCAAACTGGTATCCGGATATGACGTCACCAAGTCTGTGGTATACGTCACCGCCGCTGTCACTTGAGCAGCTTCGCTGGTTGCGTGATCGCCATAACGGAACCAGCGTCGTGGTTTCAGGGTGCCCCGACGACGACGGTGGTGCAATGACGAGTTCTAATTTTGTGTCAAATGCGCTCGTCGTTATCGACATGTCTAAAGTCAATAACAGCAGCGTTGTCTAATGGTGTTTATTTACATTGCAATTATTTAACAAATTTAATTCTTTCTCATTCAGTTAATAAAACGGCTTAACATTTTAGATGCATTTGTATTTTTCTTTGCTATATTTTTTATTATATTTTAATGTCATAAACCAGTAGTGCAATTCTAAAAAGTAAATTATGTAAAACACGGTGCCGAACTTTAAGATGGAGAACCGCCGCAAAGTTAAAAACGTAACATATCGGGCTTGAGTTTTCTCCTTCTACTAAATAGTGCAACACGTGTAACAAAAATGCCGACAGTACCAACGAACCATCACCTGTATATCATCACCGGTTCATGTTTCATGACAGCCGCGGTTCATATTTAGTACTGGTTCATTTTTCGAATCAATTCATGAATTTTATCCGGTTCATGATTCTGTCAGGCTTGTAGCATGACTGATTTAGGATCATGATTCGTAACGGTTCTTGATTTTCAGCGATTTATAATTCGTAGCATGGCTGTAGAGGTTCATGTTTTGTAGCAGTTCATTCATGATGTTTATAGGATTCATAATAAGTAGCGATTCATGATTTGTTGTCGATTTATGATTTGTAGCATGAATGATAGAAGTTAATGATGCGTAGCATGCTTAAAAGATGTTCATTATGGGTAGAGGTTGGTGATTTATAACATGATATGTAAATGATGTAAATGTTCATGATTGTTTAAGCTTCATGATGAATCGTAACATGATATGAAGATGTTCACGATTGATTTAGCTTCATGATGAATCATAACATGATTTGTATATGTTTATAATTGGTAGAGCTTTATGAATCATGGCATGATTCGTATTTATATGTTCATCATTGGAACATGATTTGTATAGGTTCATGGTTCGTAGCAATTCATGCTTTGTAAAAAAATCATGATTCGTAGTTAGTTAATGGTTTGTAGAAATTCGTTATTTTATAATTCATTATATGTAGCAGTTCTTTATTCCTGGTTGTTCATGATTCGCAGTGTTTCATGATTGGTAGTGGTTCATGATTCGTAGCCGGTTCATAATTGGTAGTTATTCATAGTGGTTCATGATTGGTAGCCGGTTCATAATTGGTAGTGGTTCTTGATTCGTAGCCGGCTCATAATTGGTAGTGGTTCATGATTCGTAGCCGGTTCATGATTTGTAGTGGTTCATGATTCGTAGTCGGTTCTTGGTTTGTAGTGGTTCATGATTCGTAGCCGGTTCGTGATTTGTAGTGGTTCATAATTCGTAGCAGGTTAATGATTGGTAGTGGTTCATGATTCCTAGTGGTTTGTGATTCGTAGCAATATATATTCGTAGTAGTTAATCATTTTTAGTGGTTCATGATTCATAGTGATTCATAATGTGTTGTAGTTCGTGATTCGTAGCAATTCGTACATAGCGGTCCGTAATTCTTAGCTATTGATGTCCAGAATGAACTAATATATATTGAACAGTCAATAGATATTGTTCAGCATATTTCTTTTATGACGTAAGTGAAGTTTAGACATAACACTATTCTTTGTTTCATTTTTCTTTATTATATGCACAACGATTTTAAGATTTTTAGACTGCGGCGATAGCTGGAGTCTTTACCACTGAAAATTGAAAGCAGTTTCGCCTTTGAAACGGCAACTTCACAGAGGTCTCCCCTGCTTCCTCACCGTGATGTCTCCTGCGTCCGGCTGCGTTTAATGCCCCGTAGCATGGGATATCCCTGTGAGATTGTTGACAGTCAGTTTAGGGCTCAAATGAAAATAAAAAGTCTGAACATCGTAACAATTCCTTCAGTAGCCAGCCACAGTCTTTTAGCGTTTCAGCGCTTTGATTAAACATCACGCTAACAAATCTATTGAACAATTTTCCACGGCCTTACTCAATCAAGCACGGCAATATCTTCAGCTTATTTTTTGTGCGAAACTGTTCTTTAACGTCATAATTGACACACACATTGAAAAATATGAAAAGTGCATTAAGCAAGCGAGTAAATGTTGTCCTCTGATAATAACTGTAATAGGCTTGACCGGTTTGCGCATGCGTACTTCTTCTTTACCTGCGTCTCGATTTCAAAATTGGCGGCAACGGATA
The DNA here is from genome assembly GCA_027627225.1 of Congeria kusceri. Classification (NCBI taxonomy): domain Eukaryota; kingdom Metazoa; phylum Mollusca; class Bivalvia; order Myida; family Dreissenidae; genus Congeria; species Congeria kusceri. Next base: position 26,233,227 of record CM051027.1, read on the forward strand.
TTCAGGTATGTAGCGTGTATGTTCGTCACATTCTGTTAAATTACTGTTTACATTCATTACATTTTATGTCAAATTTGAGATACATATATGGTCAGTTGTTGTTGTGAATATATAAAAGCCTCGGATGTATACCAGGACATAATTATATTTCAATTTGTAGACAAACATAACAAACAAAAAAAGCAAGCAAACAATACAAATTAAACCAGATTGACTTTGGATAAAACTTTAAATTATGAAAACCAAATACAGTTTATTACTGATGTTTCATTGCATAAAAGTTGATATATATTTGAAAAAGAATATGAAAAGAAATGACGATATTTTTGGAGCTGAAACGAGAATTATCATTGTGGGATCCCAAATTTATTGATATTGGACATTCCATTTTATGTTTATTTTAAGCTTTATAACGGAATCCCACTGGGGGTTTCATGTTTTTATTTTGATATACTGTTTAGGTCACAATATACTAAAAGATTTCCTTAACAAATTCAATGTAAAAGCAATAAATTCAACAAAAAATAAACTCAACATTTTGCGCGTAGAGACCCTCATAACCATACCTTTTCTTAAAGAGCATTCTGAGCCGAATTGAGTTAGACAATAAAAAAGATAGGTCATGTGATATGTAAGAAAGAACTCAACGCGAATCAAAGTTCACTGTTTTACGGCCATCTTTTTACCGGCTACTCTCCAGTTGAAGGTATACTGCCAACTGTCAAAGTCTCGTCATGTAGTCTCCAACCTTCAAGCGAAACAGTGAATTTTTAGTACACAACAATGTTTTTCCTACCACACGTACAAAGAAATATTCAAAAATAAAGTCATGGCAAGTGACTATACAGAAAATTGTGTCTTCAAATAAATGGTGTTGATTTATTTAGAGAGTATAGCATTGCACACCAGAAATATTTAGTATACTGTAACCTATAAGAGAAATTTGTTCTCATTAAAATTAGTTTTTCTTGCATATAATTATCTTCCCATGCATATTGCACCAATATATTAAGTTTGGCTTGTATATCTGTCCATTTGGCCATTTTATTTCATATTTTCAAACACAGGTGATTTTGGTCGGAAGCCGGTGATTTCAAGCGTCTTGAAGCTTAAATGTCCCTCTAACAATTAAAGCTGATATTTGCAATATTTGTGACAAAATACCCAAACAAACCAAACAAACGTGTATGGGGGGCTTATG